>CM028384.1:28150269-28177918 GCA_013146195.2 Codonopsis lanceolata | reverse complement strand
GGCCCCACATGAATGGCCATATGTTATCAAAGAAAGTCATCCGACTGTGGGTACTATTGAGTACGCCGAAACCGATCAGACTGTGGGTGCGACATTGCGACAAGTGTCAACGCTTATTAATCTTCAAAGATGTGCCCCCACACGTCCTATACAACTCCACGTACCCGGCCCTTCTCAACATGGGGTATCGACGCCATAGGCCAAATTCACCCGGCGGATCCAATGGCCATGAATACGCTCTTAGTAGCCGCCGACATTTCACAAAGTGGGTAGAAGCTTCTTCCTACAAGGTCCTAAACGCCCGAAAGGTGTCCGATTTCATTAAGGCCAATATCATATACCGCTACGGGGTACCTTTCGAGATCATCTCCGACAACGGCTCTCATTTTGAAGGGGACGTGAACCGCCTGGACGAAGTTCAAGATCCGAGACACAAATCCTCCCCTACCGCCACAAGCCAATGGTGCCGTTGAAGCGCCAACAAAACTCTCGAGAACATCATCGAAAAATGGCGATACAGAAGAGACGCCCGAAAATTGCCACTAGCCCTCTGGGGCTACCGTGACGCCAACCCGCACACCCACCGGGCTACCCCTCTCGGCATATGGCATGGAAGCGGTACTACCAATAGAGGTGGAAATTCCATCATTGAGAGTAATGATGGAAGCTGATATAGCAGAAATTGACTGGGTCAAAGGGCGGTACGAAGAACTGGCCCTAATTGATGAACGACGCCTGTTAGCCTTGGAGCATACCCGGGCATATCAAAGGCGTATCGCCCGAGCCTTCAATAAAAAAGTCAAAGGCCGAGATATTCAAGTCGGAGACCTTGTGCTTCGAGAAAAACCCCCTAGTTATGTTGATACTAGGGGAAAATGGAAGTCTCCCTGGATGGGACCATACATCGTGTTAAGGAGATCCGATCAGAGGTGTCGTGTTTCTCACGAACCAGGATGGGGAAGACCTTGTCCAGCCTTTCAACCTCGACAAACTCAAAAGGTACTACGCCTGAGCCATCCTGTCCAGCCTAATGCTTCCTCTCCACCGCTAGGCCGAAACCCGAAAGGGCGGTCTAGGCAAAAATTAGGGCATATAAAAAAATATAATATAAAAAAAAAAGAGCTCGCTAGGCTGAAAACCCGAAAGGGCGGTCTAGGCAAAAATTAGAGCATATAATAAAAAAATATAAAAAAAATAAAAGCTCGCTAGGTTGAAAACCCGAAAGGGCGGCCTAGGCAAAAATTAGAGCACAAAAAAATGAAAATAAAAAAATAAAAAAAGGAGAGGGAAGGCATTATTTGAAGCCATCAGCGTACTACCTCCAGTCTTCAACACATCAGAGACTCGACTGACAAAAGAGAAAAACCACGACAAAGCAGCTCACATTAAAACACTAAAATATAAATTTTACAGGTCCTAAGGTGCAACTTAGGAATACTTATTAAGACGTCTATATTATACATTATTTGCATTTGTACATATCTATATACTGCCTATACCCCTTTGTTTTTCCCCAGAAACAATCCTTTTCTTGCAGCCATAGCCCCGAGCGGTCCATCAGTGCCTGCGGCGTCCACCGAGCCGGGCCCATATACTCCTTCTGCGAGGCGCAGAAGAAGCTCTAGACTCATCAGCATGAGAGCCACCAGATGTGTCTCCTCTTCATCATCAAGATCTCCGTTCTCTTGAGCCGCCACACTCTGACCCGCTTCATCGCTTCGAGACCAAGACCCCATACAGTGGGGGAGGAGGAGCAGCCCATCTCTTGTTCCTGTGGGTTGTCCTGCTCGCTTGCTGCTTAGCCGCGAAGCTCACGACCGCCAGCTCGTGGCCGCACTCCCAACCAGTCTGAGGGGGAGGATCAGGCATTTCCTGTTCCCATGGGTTAGGCTGTTGACCAACATCACTCAATCTGCGGGAAGTATTGCTGGGACCCGCAGTATCCGGTCCGGGGGCCGTCCGAGCATCGAGACCATGAACCCGTCGAAATTCCGCTTCCAAAGCCCGAGGAACAACCAATCCTGAACTATCAATGTCCTCGCCTACCTCCAAAGAAGCGAACATCCACTCCATTGGTTATATGATGGCCCAGCAGATGTCTCAAATCACGCCGAATAGAGCGAGACGGCCCCTCAGCAGCCACCATAACCCATGCCAGATACCCAAGAGATAAAAGCATATAATCCGAATATGGGTATGCTACCTCCAAAAGATCTCTAAGCCACATGCTCGATAGCGGACCCACGATCATTGGTAAGCTCCCTTCCCATGTATATAGGGCGGAAGTGTCCGGGATCACTTGCTCCCTTCCAAACCGCCGCAAGATCCTGGCCGGGCCGGTAAAAAGAAGTCCTATAAAGGCCCAAAGATCACCACTTGGCTATACTCATCCGAGTGACGAGAAAAGCCGATCTCCCAAAGGCGAACGACCTGCATTATATCCATTGAGCCCCGACGATAGAAGTGATTGGTCCAATATCGAATAATTAGTCTGGGGAAAATGCCCGCGCATTCCATAAAAGGAAGGGATCATAAGCAGCTCCAAGCGGCACGGGAGCCTGGACCCAAAGAAAATGCTCTTCCAGCCACATGTGGATCAGAATAGGACCGCCAAGAGGGAACAATTCATTCTCAAAGAAGAAAAGCCAAAGTTCGTGAGAGTCTCTCGCTAAAATCACCGAACGATGTTCACCGGCGATCCCGAGCCAGTAATGCTAAGTCTACGACCCGCCATCTACTAATCCGGTAGACCAACTATCAAATATCTCCCTACTAAGCAGAAAAAGTGTTAATCTACGCCGATAGTCCACGCCATCTTCAATATATTCTCGTGAAGGCTCCAGAAGAACCATCAAGTTAAAAAGTCCCCATTAATAAATCCCGAGTAGCCGGTAGAATTGAAGAGCTCCCTAATAGCCATGTACGACAGGCGGTACCGCGATCCGGCGAGTAGGTGCCACTCCAAGCATAGCACGTAACTCCTCGAAGGTGGGACACATCTCGTTCATGCCAAAATTAAACAAGTGATCCGTAGGAGACCAAAACCTGGCGGCTCCCCTCAGCATGTCCCAATTGATTATGACGTTCCGCCAGGATAAAAGGCACCTGAACCCGAAAAGATGTTCAAACAATTCCCTTTCGCCGATCGCAAAGAAAGGATCCGTAAATCCGAGCATTTTCATAAACCTCAATCTCCGTGAGCCGTAGGAATGCGGGCGGCCATTTATAAGAGATGTGAGAATTTTATCGTGGTCGAATGAGGCTATGGCAAGCAATGAATGACGAGGTCGGTGAATTTAGAAAGAAAGAACGAAATGAATTGGCGAGGAACTGAGCTCATTTCCGCCAGAATTTATACCGCAAACGGAGAAGACGGACAATTCAACGCATAGTGCCCAAATAGTGACGAAAATAGTGTCTGCATAGGAAAACCATGGTGCCACCAAGAAGCCTCTTGGTGCCGCACCATGGCCTTCATTGGCAAAGACTAAAAGTCCACCGTGTGTGAAAATTCCGCCCGATCCTCGGTTTGGTGATCCGACAATTTGCGCCTCTGCCTCGATCGTGGAAGGAAAAAAAACCTATAAAGAAGGCTACAACCACGGACTCACCACAATGCACCGAATGAATAAGGGATTCGACCATTTTTCCCGTTCCGATATCACCCGAAAAGCCCGCTCTTATCCAAAGGTGTATTCTTAAAAATCCCTATTCTCAAAGTACAGCATGCCATTACATTTTAGATGTTTGGTATAGTTTTATTTTCTGTGTGAATTTATTTTTGCATGTGTAACATACTGCATCATATACATTATATTGCATTATATCATAATGTTTGTACATGTTTCTTTTACAAAAATAAAAAAAAAAAAATAAAAAAAACAAAAGAAAAAAAAAAGAAAGAGATACTAATGTTCGCAGAACCAAAGCTAATGTGCTCTGGACGATCGGCTTCGGGAAAACCACCACCCCGACTCGGGACCCGCGAATCTCGACCTCCGCCGCGCTTGACCCATCATCATCATCGCATCATCATCATCATCGCGCATCTCGACGTCGGCCGCCGCGACCGAAGCCGCTCCCTTGCAAGAAAATTCATCGCCAACTTCGATATAGCTTGCCGATGCCGAAGAAGCCCCGCAGCTTTGTAAGTAGACACGCTCACCGAAAAAAATGAAAATGAAAAAAAATAAAAAAATGTCAGTCTCAAAGAAAAAAAAAGTGTGCATAAAAAAAATGTATGTGCATAAAAAAATAATAAAGGAAAGAGACAATAAAGGTGGATGTGTCTACCGAACGAGCTCGCCCGACGCGACGCCTCCGGATCTCGACATCGTGAAGAACTCGCTCTACTAATCCACCGCCCCATTCATACCGAAAAGTAGAGAAAATATCATCGGGCTCAGAACATCGTTCTCGCCGAGACGTGAAGTAGATGACCCAGCCCGACAAGAGCATCGAATGCCGCCTCGGGCACAACAGAGCAGAGGAGGGGGATGCAGCTCTAATCTCGTGAAATCCTCGTATGACATCACTGGATAATCCGCCGCAGAACGAGGTATTTCCCCAAGTATTGAGACCGGCCGGGCCGTGCTCTATCACCCAAGCAGAGGCCAAGGAGGCACCACCGAGCCATTAGAAAAGATTGGTGCCGACGATTCACCCGCCGCCCATGTACAAAGAATCTACCATGATGGAAACCATCAATATCCCAATGCCGGCCGAACATCGAGTAGTATGATAATGTCCCTCCGTGCCTTCCTGTGGAAGAAAATGCACCGAGCCAGATCGAGCCAACAATTCGCTTCCAAAGACTCTTCCCCGGTTTTGCAACCACCGCCGCCACTTGATCGACCCTATTATCGCCAACATATTGGGACACATATGGAGGCTGGTAGACCCGTCGAATGAGGCGCCCGAAAATCAAAAATGAGAAGGCCTGCACTGCACAAAAAAAAAAAAAATATGTTGATAAAAAAAATAATAATAAAAAAAAAAAATGATGATGCATAAGAAAAAAATGAATGAATGAAAAAGCAGGAAAAGGCATGTACCTCCCACGCCGGGCAAACTGCTCGTGGTCGGTGAATCATTCCTACTGGCTCTGTCCATGGAAGCATATAATTCAGCCAAACCAGCCTGTCCCCAATCATATGAAGGGATCCGATCGAAGTCCGCAAGACAAGCTAAGACGGAGGCTCTCAGGGTGACGGAAGAATTAGCAAAAAGTGATGAGCCGAGAAAGAAGAAAAGAAAAGCTCTGCCACTCGAGTAATAGCGCCTCATCATCACCGGTACCGACATTATTAAGAAGCCAGTGTCGAACGCTGCTAATATATATCTCATCCGACGATTTGAAGCGAGGCTCGAAGCCCAGAAGGTCTACGATCTCCTCCCTACGATGTCGGAGAGTAAAATCAAGAGCCAAGGTCTCCCCTATGCTGGTAGGGATTCCCGTAATTGCAGCGAAATCGCAAGGGGTCATGGTCGCCTCCCCCCAGCTGAAATGAAAAGTATGGGTGGTGTCCCACCAGAAGTCCCGAGCACGTCAAAGATAGGAAGAAAGCTGGTAAAATGGGTGAAGGAATGCAAGAAGGTGCTGAAACCCGAGCCCTCTACCAACGATTGTGCAGCTTCGGGTAACATATCAAAAATTACAGCCACATCATTATATGATACCCGCACTCTCTCGAACTTCCTGCGAACCTGAAAAAAAAAAAATGAGGTAAGATCTCTACCCTTATTTCCTTCTCTGTACAGTTCTTAAAGTAAATAATGAACATATCACATGTTTTATACTTCATGATTTTTTTACAATAAATTCTTTTAGCAAAAATAAATAATAAAAAAATCTTGTTCATAACAAAAAGAAAAAAAATAATTCTTTAAATTGTTACATACCATTTTCATACATGTACATAAATTTACATGTAAATAAACATCATTCTTTTTCAAAAATCATAAATAAACAAAAAAAAAACAATTTTTATATGTAATTTATTTTGCATATAAATAATTAATTTTGCATCTTAAATATCATAAAATGCATATTAGAACTGCATTTGTCATATGCATAATAAAGTGTGAAAAATTCATGCATCATCTTATACGTGTTCTACATTGCATCTGCATCAAATAAAATAATTCATGCATTCATATTTTGCATTTCATTTGTCCAATAAGCTGCCATAGAGGTACAACAAAAAGAAGGTAAAGTACCACCAATCATCAAAATAAATATCTTTGTGGTATTTACTATACCCCTGCAGCAGTTGCATGCTTGAAAAATAAATCTAAGGGCATGAAAAATATCTGTTTTGTCCTATTTTTATCCGAAAATATGCCCGAAAAGTGTTTCGGAAAAATTAAATTTATACTCCGAATATTCCGTTTCGCGATTCTATTGCATGCAAAAATGTGATTTAGTGTAAAACATGCATCATATAGCCCCATTTGCATTTAGAATATAAATCATGCATAGTAGGGTCAAATAGTGACCACTAGTTCAAATCATGCATCGCAAAAATAAATCATAGAAATTGCATACATTATCACTCAATTACATCATTTAGGCATAAATAGGACATGCATATGCATTACTAATAAAGTCAAGAGTGCTCCAAAAGTCCCAAACAAGGCAGAATTTAGCGTATCCGAAAAATAGCCAGAAAATTGCTAGAAAAGAGAAATCTTACAAGTGGTTAAGGGAAGGTTGGACACGTGGGTGTCCCGAT
Organism: Codonopsis lanceolata; assembly: GCA_013146195.2. Classification (NCBI taxonomy): domain Eukaryota; kingdom Viridiplantae; phylum Streptophyta; class Magnoliopsida; order Asterales; family Campanulaceae; genus Codonopsis; species Codonopsis lanceolata. The sequence continues at coordinate 28,171,184 of CM028384.1, read as the reverse complement.
CTCGCAAAGGTTGCCCCACCATCCTTAGAGTACGTATAATTGAGCCTGTTCCGAATCAAGCTAGGAGGTTCTCTCCTCCTCCCACCAGATTCTGGGCGCATCGGTGCTTTCCCCTTCCTGGATCGCGAAGAAGATGCCATCTGCTAAGTAAAACACTGAAATTGGCGGAAGAAAATCGAGAAAAGGAGCAAAAATGGAGAAAAAAAAAGAGAGAAAGGAGACAGTGGCTATGGCAACAAAGCAGCAGAAATGAAAGATGAAGAAAAGAGAAAGAGGAGCAGTAGCCCCTTTCTCTCAAACTCTCGTTCATATTAGGAGGAAAAGGGGAATTTTCCCTTTTCCCCCTCCAAAGTTTGAAGCTGCAACACTTTAGTCCTCAGATTTCAAAGTTTTCAAAATGGTCCCTGAGCCTAACGGAAAGTTAACAAAGTTAGTCTTGTTAACCAAAATTTGCGACCATTCACCAAAGGACAAAGGAAATAACATCCCCAATCAGAAAAAAAAGAAAAAAAAGAAAAGAAAAGAAAAGAAAAGAAAAAATGAGCAAGAATAAAATTCCCAAAGATCGACCGAACTACGCTTGGTCCGATTCCTTGAAAAGGATACGAGGCGCCTATCTTTATAGGTCCGACCATCACAAAAAAAAAAAAAAAGAAAGAAAGAATAAATGCCCCAAAGAAGAGTGGCAAAATGTCGAATCACCGAATCCCGCAAAAAAGGTAAGTCGTACAAGATTCTACCCCGACTCTAGAATAATTTCTTTTTAAAAATTTGAAAGTTTTTACTTTGTTTTTCAAAATAAAAAAAACTCTTTTTCAAATTGAGTTTTGATTTCAAAAACACAAAAAAAAAAGAGGAATATTTCAAAAACACAAAAAAGAGGAATATTTCAAAAACACAAAAAAAGAGGAATATTTGAAAAAAAAACAGGGAGAGCGAAAAAGAAAGAGGAAGGAAAAAGAATGTTTTCCACTTCACAATTTTCGAAAATACTTGAAGAATGATCAATTTGCCGTGCTCGACGGATCTTTATCTGGCCGAGCGTAGTTTTCTCGATATTTGAAAGTTTTCGGGTTATGTGTGGAAAGGAGGCAAGAATGATCAGACATAACTTAGAAAATTCTTCTTAACACGCTTCAACGACAAGGTATTGACCGGTTGAAATGTGGTGGCGTAAAAACATTCAAATCTTCATACCGTATTTGACAACGGTTCTTCGACCGAAAGAATACGGCTTTTTCGAAACACAAAAATCTTTTTCCGTTGTGTTCTCGATCGGGCTCGACCCGAAGACATGACATCCTCACCTTGGTTGTAGTTTAGGGTTTTGGCCCGAACTACGCTTGGTCCGATTTCCTTTAATAGGAATACGTAGGTAGCCCTACATTAGTAGGTCCGACCATCGAGCACATTAAATTCACAATCCGCTTAAAACTTCGATAATTTTTTATAACCGACTAAAAATGTCTAGGTTATAGAGTTTGGATAGCATGTTCATCGTGCATTATAATCGCTACCAATTGCATTCTCCGTCTTAAATGAACGAAATTGGAGAGTCTATTGTTTATCAACGATGTTCGTCTACTCAGTAAGCCTTAAGGTTACCCGTAGACTCCATCGTTGAGGGGCTCAGACACCCCAATTTCGCACTCGGTATGTGACCGACATAAAATATCAAGAATCGTTAAAACTTAACAAATGTCAAGTTGCGAGTCAAAAATGCGAAAGGAAAAGCAGATGCGCGAAACAAGCTGAACCAGGGGGTAAAGTGCAAAATTCTCAAACTTTAAAGCTTGATGGTGCCGCACTGGGTGCCTTGGCCGCACCATCCCCTTGCACTGTGCGTTGTCTCGAATTGTACAAGTTTTAATGCAAGAGTACAACTCACCAATGCACGGAAACAAATGAAGGAATTCCACCGTGCCTCGCCCTCTACTATAAATAGAGGGTCCCGGCCTCATTTCATTGCTCATTCCTCCGCGATTTTAGATCGCAGAAGCTCGCTGCCTTTTCGATATCAATAGTACGAGAGGTGCGAGATAGGTGAGTGGAAGCCCCTATAGTCTCCAAACCCCGTCCAAACTCGCCAAATCAAAAACCCATAGGTTATAAGTGATCCCTAGCCTAGTTGTTAGGTATCCACCTCACTTCCCCAAAAAAATCCCAAAATAAGCCGTTACTTCCGCCCGAGTAACGAGCTAAAAAGTCAAAAATTAAGTCTAGGTTCCGCCCAACCAAAAGGCCAAAACCTACCCAAATAAAGATGTCACTCGCCCCGAGAGTTGATAAGCCCAAACTTCAAAAATCAAGCATCCCGCCTTCAAAACAAAAAGACTCCTCTCCCCGAAGGACAGAACACGCCGCTCTAAAAGGTAATACCTTTAAGAGCGTATTTTATTTTATTTGTATTTTTGTCTTTTATTTATTTTTCAAAAGTTGTTATTTAAATCCGGCGCAATGTAGCCAATATAAGCCGTTGTCCCGGATTAGATTAGGAAATATTATGTAAAAGAGTCCGTTATAATGGCCAAATATTCTTAAATATGTCTTTATTGAAAGGAGACGCCGCGAGTCAAGTCCAAATAATGTAGCCACGAATGTATCTGTTTAAATTTCCCTTGTCATAATAATACCTTATTTATTTGCTAGATAAATATAACAATGAGCATACTTCACCAAAAACGTTTTGAGATCGAAGGGCGAGTTGGGTGCCTAGCACCTTCCCAACTCGTAACTTAGCCCCGAACCCGCTTTCTAAAATCTCGGTTTTCTTACGGTTTTTCTTTATTTTTGCCTTAAAATAAAGATGGCGACTCTAAAACTTTCGGATCCAAGGGGGCCTCGCAACATTCCCTCTTTGCACTTTCTGTTCTCCCTAAAAAAGGGAGATACGGAATGGAGGGGTGATGCATTCCCATATCCTGGTATCCCCTAAACAAGGGATAACTTGATGCGGGAAACCCATATCTCCCATAGTGATCTGAATGGGCCATAAGACTATTTTTAATAAATCCATAGTGGGGGCGTCGCAATATCCTTTCTTGCACTTCTCTATTTTCCCCTAAAGAAAACAGGGGAGAATGAGAATGGGAGGGTAATGCATTCCCATATCCTATTATCCCCGAAATAAGGGATAACTTGACATGGAAAACCATTAGTTCCCATTTTGGATACAAAATCCACTCAAGGCAACTGAGGCACATTCCAACGTGCTAATATAGACAGCACTCCTCTCGCACTTTGGATTTCGTCTTCCCCTAAACAAGGGAGGGTGGAACGCGAGAGCGTGGTGTCCCGCATCGCACGCGCACCCTATCCGGGGCGCGGGGGCACACCCCGGGAACCTCACAGGAGCCAGAAGAAGTACCGATCCAGCAAGGTTTATCACAAGTGGCAATAGGCTTGATAAGCTTTTCCTCAATGTGATTAATAGCAGCAGAAGGCAATAAAGAACGGGCAATGAGCAGTAAATTACCAGCAGCGTCGAAAAGGTCTTTGACCTGATTAATCGGACAGTCCTGAGGACGAGTCAGAGCATGGTTGTGGAGCCATGAATCCCACTAGATTGAACAATCACCGGACCCAATAATCAAATTTATGTGACGATCAGCTACTGTTTTTATTTGCTGCAAACGCCTCCAGATATGAGAGCCATGCCGAGAGGACTGCATAGCATGAGTGTCCGGGCAGTATCTAGCTTTGTGGAAGTCAGACCAGATGTTCAATTGAGTACGGAAACGCCACCATAATTTGATGGAGTAAGCTTTAACCAAGTTGAATAAAGAGGGAATACCCACACCACCATTATCCTTAGGTAAACAGCACTTATTCCAAGAGACCCAATGTGCTTTATATTTATCATCAAAACAGCCCCAAAAGAAATTAGAGAAGAATTTCTCAAGGGACTTGATAACAAAAACAGGAGGCTCTAGAGCAGCAAACAGATAGGCTGTGATGGAATGGAGAACATGTTTAATTAAAGTGACTTTACCTGCTGGATTGAGAAAACTACCCGTACAAGAATCGACTCTCGATTGAAGTTTGAGCAGCAGCAAATCAAAGATACATCTCTTTTTACGGCCTAAATAAATTGGGCAGCCAAGATAGGTGATGGGAAGAGTGCCCAGGTTAAATCCCAGACTCGCAGCAATAGAGCCAGCATTAGAGGTGGAAGCAACAGGAGCAACATAAACACAGCTCTTAGAAGCATTGACAAGCTGGCCAGAAAACGATTCATAAGACTGAAGAAGGGTTGTATGATGTTGAATAGATCTCCTAGAGCCATTGCAAAAAATAATAACATCATCCGCAAAAGCAAGATGAGAAATTATAGGACAGCCACTGAGAGAAGAAAACCGAACACTGAGCATTGAATCATGAAGATAGTTTAGGCTTCTACTGAGGACCTCTGAAGCAATAATAAAAAGCATGGAAGAAAGAGGGCAGCCCTGACGAAGACCACAATAAGAAGGGAAGAAACCAGCTGGAACTCCATTGATAAGCACATAAAACCAGTTACAGGAGATGAGACGCCAAATAAGGTCTATGAAAATCTAAGAAAAACCAAAACGACGAAGCACTTGAGTCAGGAAAACCCAAGAGATACGGTCAAAAGCCTTCGCCATATCCAATTTAATAACAATGTTGGACCCCGTGACTTTCTTTCCAAGAAAAGTGACCAACTCTTGAGCAAGCAAAATATTATCCTGAATAATTCTCCCTTTTGTAAAAGCACTTTGATTCAGTGATATAATGGAGGGAAGGATCTTTGCAAGCCTAGTGGCCAATAATTTAGAAATGATTTTGTTGCAGAACTGACCGGGCTGAGATCTTTGAAGGTACGAGGCTGATCAATCTTAGGGATGGTAGCCAGAAGAGTACTTGTCCGAGAACGAGGAAGAGAGAACCCGGTAAAGAACTCAAGAATAGCAGAATGTAAATCATCCTTAATAACATCCCAACAAGTCAAGAAAAAGTGTCCAGAGGACCGGCAGCGCTGTCACCGTTGAGAGATGAAATGGAAGAAAAAATTTCTTCCAGAGAAGGAGAGGTAATTAAATCATCATTCCATTCGTCCGACACCTAACGAGGAATCATGGAAAGATCAGACTGCATAGGGGGGGAGATAGACTGAAGTTGGTTGCGGAAATAATTCACAGCCCCATCTCTAATATCATCTTCAGATTTAAGGAGAATATCTTCAAAGTTATGAATTGAATGAATATGCAAACGCTGTTGATCATGACGAATTGAGGCATGAAAAATTTTAGAGTTGCCATCACCCTCTTTAAACCATTTGATGCGAGATTTCTGACGCCAGTAGGCCTCTTCTTTAGCAAGGGCCTGTCTTAAATTGGCTTGAGCACACATGAGCTTGCTGCGATTTTCTCCTGAGTTATTAAGCTCAAATAACAATTCCTGCTCCAGCACATTATCTTCAGCATCTTTCACAGCAGAAAAAATGATGCCAAAGACCTCTTTGTTCCACTTACGTAAAGCTTCCTTGGTAGCACAAAGTTTTTGAGCTAAACAAACCATAGGACTACCTTGAACAGGATTGAGCCAAGCATCACGAACCACATTCAGAAAAGCATTATGGCTGGTCCAAACATTAAGAAATTTAAAGGCTCGCGGTTTTTGGGAGGCAGTTTTGGATATGCTAAGAAGAAGCGGACTGTGATCAGAATATGTATGGTTGAGATGCTGAACCGAAGAAGAATAGAAGGTCTGAAACCAATCAGAGTTGCAAAGAATCCTGTCTATTCGCTGATGAATAGTTGAGTTGCCTTCTTGTTTATTCCACCAAGTATAAAGAGGACCCGAGAAGCCTAAATCAGATAAGCTCGCTGCTGCATTGCAAGCGTGAAAATCCATAGCTCCCTGCCTATCCCAAGAACGACCACCAGATTTCTCAGAAGGGTCAAGAATATTATTGAAGTCCCCTCCCACAATCCAAGGAGAGCCCAAGTGATGAGTACTAATGTCCACCAATTCAGTCCAAAGAGCTTGACGATGTATCACATTTAGCATAAACACAAGAGATTATAGCTGAGGAATCCCAAGAATAGTGCTGAAAATTGAGGGTGAGATGCTGAACAGAATCATAAAGGATGGAACATTTAAAAACTGATTTAGCAAAAACCCATATGCTGCTAGAAGAGTTCGAGAAACAATTACCGGAACTTGAGCTGACGGGCAATGAAATGAATGCGATCTTGAACAATCATAGGTTCAAAAATAGCAATAAAGGAAATTTGATGAAGACGGGAGATGAGTTTAATGCGAGCAATCGTTGGATCATTACCAACCCCACGGGCATTCCAAAAAAGAGCCTTGATATCCATTAAAAAGTATTTGATGGGATACTTGTCTTGGCTTTTGATAGAGTGAATCGAGCTGCGTTACAGGATTTGTTTGTTACTGGCTGAGTAGGAGTAGAGTAATCAAGATTGAGAGCCTCTAAATCCAGGGTATTGTCATACTCCTCTTCTTCAATAACATCCAGAATAGCAAAAGAATTAGTAGTACAGATTCCTTCTTTATTCAAAATAGGCGGGGCTGTAGTGGTTTCAGATTGATTAAGATTAGGGTCGAGAGTTTCAGCATTAACCTCCTCTTCTATTAAGTTCACAGTGGGGAGAACAGTCCTCTCAGTGGGCTCCAGGTGAGACATATTCTGTTGAGCGGCATGCTCGTCAACAACATTGTGTTTTGGGGGAAGAATAACAGATTCATTAAAGACAGCAGTAGGGCTGGAAATATCAATGGGTTTCACCAGATTTTGATTCAACTATTCTATCATTAGACTTACGAAGATCAGGCACAGGTTCCTTATTATGGCTCGTTTGAGGGTCTTTAATTTTCCAAACTGAAGAAGGACCTTTGGCACAACCGTAGGATTAACAGTCTCATTTTGTTCATGCATAACATTCTTACCCGATTGTTCCTTGTTGTTATTGGAAGAAAGATTAAGATGGCTCTTGCAGCTGTCACAACCATGACCTTGACTGTGGCAAATAGAGCAATATTGGGGGAGTTTTTCAACATGTATAGGCTGCCAGAAACCTTCAAGATCAGGACCACAGTCTATCCAGATTTGATTAGGGAGGGCTTTGGTAAGATTAATTTCAATGCAAACCCGTGGCAAACTAGGTCTTGAAAGATTAGTCGTAGGGGAATCCATAATGAGAGGCTTACCAATAAGGCTTGCAATGGAGAAGAGAGCCTGTTTGTTGAAGAGGAAAATCGGCAGGCCTGGTAATTCAAACCAAATAGGGACAATGGGGCTTTCCACGTCTGGTCTGAAGTCGGGAGTCCATTCAAAGACCCTCATTGGATAGGAACCAAGGAACCATTGGTCTTTGATCTACAGACGTTGGTAGTCCGCCTCGTGATGGACATGGATCAAGATGTGCTTGGCATCTAAATGCCCAATCGTAACAGCTGCCTTAAGACCTAGAGTTAAGAAGTTTTTGTGCAGCATCTCCATAGACGGACGGCCATGAGAGAACTTCCCAATCAATGGAAGGCCGAAAGGTTTAGATAACAAAGTGATAAGGTCTGGAGAAAGTCGAAGGCAAGGCTCACCTTTGTAAAGGGCTAGCGGAATGAGGGGAATAGAAGGAGAAGGTTCAGCATTAGCTACTATAGATGCAAAGGACTTCTTGAGAGAAGGAGAAGTAGGAGATGCCGGCGGCTCAACACCCGGCATTGTGAGATAACTTTGTTGGCGCAGCGCTCAAGGATCTTCGAGGTTGCAATTTTCTTGCATCTTTAGTGGTTTCCTTGGGTATATCGTATCAATTCTCTCGGATGATCACTGGAGCGAGTGCTTAGATGGTGGGATGTGGTTCTCTTCCTGTTTTTAGGCTCTTCCACATGCTCTCTTGAGTATTTTGTGTCAAATATGGACATGGTTGGATTTTCTGGTTAGTTACTGATTCCTGTTTTTGAGCTCCTTGTTATTTAACTTTCTTTTATTGGTTTTGCCAAGGACTTGGAGGTATGAAGGGGGATAAATACATCAAGTTGATGAGGCACCAAGCAGAATATCAAACATGGAGTTATGTGCGGCCAGGAGATCGGTACTAGCGTATACAGACGGACTCTATTTGGTTGGTATTGCAAGTTTGGAATTCTATCTATCATTGAACATCCCATTCTTTTGATGATTTATCGATTAAACACGCCGCTTGTTTGTGAATTAATTAATTCAAGCCTTTAGTCCTCCAGATGAATGGATACTTCCAGAAAAAAAAATATCATTACTTCCAATACAAGATTCCCGCAGTAATAGTCTATTTCTATTTCTGTTGTTACACTGCCTATACAATAGTCTCCACATCCACATCCTTAAAACTTAGATATCCTAAAAAAGGATAGTTTTGTCTCTATATTCAGTATAATTCAGTTTCAAAGGAAAGGAATTTATCCAAGAATATGTATTTTTGGAAGAATTTTCTAACAACTACTCCATGTATTACTTGTTAGCTTACGTATGGAGACGCATCCACTATAATAAAGTTCATGCACCAAATTATATGTATTAATCCAAAATATATATATATATATATATATATATATATATATATATATATATATACATGCCCATAAAAGTAATAGACATCGTAGTTTATTATTTACTCTTGACGGACTGACGGATGAATAAGATAAAATAATTAAGTAAACTCGAGTCAAAAGAAGCTCGATTGTACGGTAATTAATGCCACATCCCTTGTGTTCCTTTATTCGATCTTCAACTATTTATACGTTGATCTCTCCCCATCCTTCATTCTTAAGGTATCTGCAACCACAATCATAACATAATTTTAATTTCAACTTTTCAATTTGAGGATTATAAATTTATAATTAAATATTAATTTAACACAAGATAAATTAACTTACAAGTGACTAGGCAGATTTATATTTAATCTTCTGCTTGTTGCAATCCCTTGGAACGTTAGGGCAATTTATGAATGCGCCAATGTTGGAATGTACGCACAATATGATCTCGACGAGGAAATCTCCTGTGCTAGTAGAGTAGATTGGCAAAATATTCTTGGTTGGACATGAATGGCATCAAATATCAATTTTCTAACAAAGTTTGGTGAATACGATCCATCATTCGGAACAATTTCTATCATATAAAAAATAATAATTTATAAGCACAAGTTAATTAAACACAAACGTAATATTATATACTTTCAAAATTGAAAAATCATGTTTGATTTTTTTATATTACTGTTACCCTTGTCTTATAGGATGTGAAAGATATCGTGTTTATTCTTCAACTCGATGGCCTTTTTGAAGTAATTTGATTGAGAAAGGATACACTCGGAGCATGCACCGTGTTGATCCCACTCGTGTTTCCAGAATAACATCGAATCATTTGGATGTATGAAACTTGGCCAAATCTTCTGGAGGTGTCCCTTTATGGATGCGATCTTTTGGGCACATGAAATGAAAGTAAGATAAAAAAAAACAAGTATGAAAAAGGGAAAGACAAATAAAGATGATTCGTATCAATCGAAATGACTACCCATATAAGGTGGCTTTTGGCAAATAATAATCGAGGGCAATTTAAAGGGCCAAAGGCCGTGGACTGTGAAGTTATCTCTGACAAGCAAAGCTTGATTACACTTGTGCTGTTGTAAGTGACAAAATGCAGTTGGCCATTGCTGTGCGAATCAGAAGTGGTCAACATGCACTTGGCCTTTGCAAGGGGTACTTGCGAGTGCAAGTGCAAGTGCAACAAAGAAAATGAAAGTTGCATGATATGAATTCATAGTTACAAGCCAGTAGGAGTGAAATTTTTTGAACTTTTTGTAGTGTTGTTTGTTGTTAATCCCTTGAATGCTTTATCATTGGTTATCTATTATCTATTATATATATATATATATATATATATATATATATATATATATATATATATATATTTATTTATATATATATATATATATAACTCGGGGACGAAGGGAAGTTAATTTAATTAAATTTTTGGTTATTCGTCTTTACAAAAATCATTTATTTGATTCTTATATTAAAAATTTAATTCATTTGGTCATCCTGTTAATATTAAACTTTCGGTCAAATTATTTTTTAAAATACCCAAAGTACCCTTACTTATATCAATACACAAATTAGGGTGTTGTTGTAATTTTCGGATCCATTCTTCATCTTCATCCCGATAAGAGTTGCCCCCAGATTCATCCCGACAACGCTATTTTCATAAGTCCAAGCAGGCTCCAATTCATTCTTCATCTTCAACTGTCTTTTTTTTTTCTTCCAAATCTTCATCCATACACGCACTTTTCTCCCTCCCTCCACTCTCTGTGTGTGTCTAGATCTAAAACCCCGATCACGATTTTGACACGAACACAGATTTCCTGGCCATTCAAATGAAATTAGATACATCTTGCTTGAATCTGAGAAAAGAGGGTTGAATTCCAAACCCTAGGTCTCAGATATGTAGGTATGGGGAAATACTTGTGCATAAGTCTTCGTCGGATTTGGGGCGGCGACCGGAGATGGTGATGACGGCGAAGGGGGGAGACTTGGTTAGAGACGAAGATGCGATCGATGATGGCGAGACCAAAAATTGGCGAGACATGGTTGATATCTCGAAGAGGCGATCGGTTTTAATTATGTATGGATAGGGGTGCAAGAAACACACACAATTCCTTTCATTTTGTCAAAAGTACAAATGCTCTCTCTCTCACACACGACATTTTTATTGTCGGTTGGTCATGTGCTTAGCAACACCCTAACTAGCAAAACTGCAAAACACACCGGTAAGGTTCACCATGGTCGGCCATATATGTTCTTGATGGTTTCCATTTTTTTTTTCAATTCCCTTCGATTCTCCCATGTTAACTGTTTATCTATTTGTTGGATTCTCTTGAATTCCTTCACTTATGAATCTTTCTTCAATTCCCTCTTTGAGAGGTTTTTTTTTATATCATTTGAGTTCTGACAGACAACAATATATTAGCTACTATAGATGCAAAGGACTTCTTGAGAGAAGGAGAAGTAGGAGATGCCAGCGGCTCAACATCGGAATTGTGAGATAACTTGGTTGATTGCACTGCTCAAGGATCTTCAGGTTTGCAATTTGACTCTTATTCAATTGTTTTGTGATAAAAAGGCAACTTTGAGTATTGCTGCTAATCCTGTGTTTCATGAAGGGACAAAGCACATTGAGATTGATTGTCATCTCATTCGGGACAAGATTGTTAAGGGTCTTATTGCTACTGCTCATATTCCCACTTCTTCTCAACCTGCAGATCTTTTTACTAATTAAGTCTCTATCCTCTGCTCAGATTGTGTTTTTTATTTCCAAGTTGAAAGTGTTCAATATGTTCACTCCTTCAACTTGAGGGGGATGTTAATATAGTTAATCATACAGTGGATACACAAGCTTACAGTGGACATTCCTGTAGCAGATTATATTAGCAAGTTAGTTAGTTAGTCACGACAGTTAGTGGTGCTTAGTTAACAGTTGTAATGTGGTTATCAAAATAGATTGTACATATGTAACTTTGAGATACAATTCATGTAAGTTGGTCAGATAGATCAATAAGAAGATATTTTCCATCTCTCTCTCTCTCTTTCTCAAAATCTCATTTCATTCATGGTTGTCTTTGATTCTGTCAAACTAACAAAAATCCATTCACCAGAGTTATCCAGATATTTGATAAAGAAAGCTTTGTCCTTCAACAAATGCAGCATCATTGATTTGTTCTCTGCTAATTTTTTCCATGCATGATGACGGGGTTAGAATATAGTGATATCCTCCATGTATTTTACCTTTATTGGCACCATTTCCACAACTACCATGGTGTACAAGGTGGCATAGTAGTAGTAACAACAGTTGAGGGTTCTAAAAGAGGCACGACAGAATTTGGAGAATATCTCCTCTACTCATTCATTAGAGGAGCCGGGATCAGTTTCCACTCATCATACACCCGAATAATAGAAAACAACATGTAGATACAATTTCACTCTTTTCCAAGCCCCAGATGTCCCTGTTAAAGAAAATTATGAAAAAGTTCTTTAGTGTACATAATTTGGTTTAGGCATAGCCCAACTAAAGCATACCCAAAATTTATTTTTAAAAAATAATTCAATTTATTCAAGTTTGATGGACTTGTATATATAACAATTAACCTTTTAGAATCTGTACTATGTCCACACATAATTATGATTCTGGAAAGCCTTTATTTAACTCGTACACATGCTTGCTTATGCTGGAAGACGGAAAAGTGGAGATTTAAGGTTTTCTGTCCGTACAGTTCTGCGTGGATTCAATAGCTGCAAAAGATGAGATCAATAATATTAAGATATTTAAAGAGAATTTGAGTTTTCTAAATGAACAAATCGGATTGAAAATTTTAAAAGCTGCAATATATATCCAAGCTCTTAAGCTTACTGAGAAGGCTCTATGCAGATTCTTCTGTTTCTTTGCGCTTTCCATCTGACGTCTTAGATGTGCCTGTTGTCTTGTAAGAAAGAAAATCAGAATTGCTTTGTACTGTGCAAATAATATTCTTACCTCTCACCATGGAGGCTTCCTCAAATGATGCCCTCAATTTATAAACTTCAGGAAATAATTCATTTCCAATATCTCTATTTGCAAAATTATAACTCTTGAAATGTTGTGACAATGTTGCCAATACCGTACGTGGGCAGCAAATTGGTGAGACTACATGCCTTGTTCCAGTGAAAAAATAACTAGTACATAAGCATGATCTCTTGTGAATACTCCGGATGCAAATTGCAAACCAACCCGTGAATCCCAACTTATGCGCAAAGTGTGCTAGAGGGGACTCACATATGCTAAGTTGGCTCATATCTCTACAAAAATAGGGTTTATCTGACAAGAATGCCTTTCCAACAAGACCTAGACCCACTCTCAACTCTCAAGGGTAGAGAAAATGAAGCTTGCCGATAATCAAAACACATATGACCATCATAGACAAACATGTCAGGGATAGAGACCAGTAGTTCTCCCTTGGAGTTGACATTAGAGTTAGACTGCTATTTGCGCATCTAGCCCAGACGCACGCAAGAGTTAGACTGTGTGTTTTGCACACTTGTTTTAGTGCCTCGTAGATTTCTTCTTTACCTGGCCTAAACCCATATGGATCTGGTTTGGGGGCATCTTAATTTTTTTAAACCACATGTTACATAGCATATAATTATAACAGAAAATCATTTTGGAAAATTAAACACATGTTCATTTTCCTACTCTTACTTGGATGTGCATCTGCTTGGTATGTATAGTTTTCAGACCTGCTTGCTGTAACGAAGGTGCAAGAATGAAATAAAGTGAATATATATACTAAAGCCTTTCGAAAATGAAGACTGGAACTAAAACATTGGCAGGTCAGAAAATAGAGGCCCTATGATTCAGTGACGGACTTACCAATGAGCTAAAAAAATAAACAAAAAATCGATAAAAAGGGAAAACTTGTTGCAGGGAGAAGGAGCTCAAGTACACCAACACAACACTGTTGAGAAGGTTCAAACACGGGCAAAGCCACAATTTTGGAAATATCACATTACCACAACTGGTCTGTCCTTGGTTCTTTCTGTATTTGTTTCCATCTTCTTATGCTCTTTAGTCTATACCTCGGTGGATTTCCATCTTCTATCTTTTCTTCAATATTCTTTTCCTTTCTTTATTTTGGGGATTTTCTAATATTTTCGTTTGGAGTTTTGTGTATTTTGCACCATGTGCATACCCTTCCTTTAAATAATATTGCCTTGTTTAGGGTATAGTATATATAACCATTATCCTATTTCAAGTTTAACCTTCATGACCTAGGACATCATACCTAGGTGACGTTTGGGAATCTTTCCAAGGGCAAGACTTGCGAGTTTATTTCAATTTTATTGTCTCAATTCTGTATTATTTCAAATGATTGCTTTAACAAATGTATTATGAATGTATTTATGCATGTGTGGGTGAGTGAAAAAAGCACTCTTCTTTTACATATTAAAATAATTTGATTCAAATCATCAAATATACCCCAAATGGTGTGCTTGAACTGTCGAAGATCAAAGCTGCAGCTATTGCAGTCAAAGCGTTCTGTTTCATAATTCTGTTCTAGTGTCTGCTCTGTTGACCACCTAAATTCTTGATACTGGTTTCTCTTACCTATTTATTGCATCTTTAGTGGTTTCCTTGGGTATATCGTATCAATTCTCTCGGATGATCACTTGGAGCAAGATGCTCGATGGTGGGATGTGGTTCTCTTCCTGTTTTAGGCTCTTCATTCTTCCACTGCTCTTGAATATTTTGTGTCAATTATGGACATGGTTGGATTTTCGTTGTTCTTGATTCTTGATTCTGGTTTTGAGCTCCTTGTTATTTAACTTTCTTTTATTGGTTTTGCCAAGGACTTGGAGGTATGAAGGGGGATGAATACATCAAGTTGATGAGGCACCAAGCAGGATATTAAACATGGAGTTATGTGCAGCCCAGAGATCAACTGCTAGCGTATTCTGGACAGACTTTATTTGGTTGGTATTGCAAGTTTGGAATTCTATCTATCATTGAACATCCCATTCTTTTGATGATTTATCAATCGCTTCTGCTTGTTTGGGAATTAATTAATTCAAGCCTATAGTCCTCCAGATGAATGGATACTTCTAGAAACAAAAATATCATTACTTCCAATACAAGATTCTCGCAGTAATAGTCTATTTATATTTCTGTTTCTACACTGCCTATACAATAGTCTCCACATCCACATCCTTAAAACTTAGATATCCTAAAAAAAAGATAGTTTTGTCTCTATATTCAGTATAATTCAGTTTCAAAGGAAAGGAATTTATCCAAGCATAAGTATTTTTGGAAGAATTTTCTAAGAACTACTCCATGTATTACTTGTTAGCTTACGTATGGAGACGCATCCACTATAATAATGTTCATGCACCAAATTATATGTATTAATCCATATATATATATATATATATATATATATATATATATATATATCATGCCCATAAAAGTAATAGACATCATAGTTTATTATTTACTCTTGATGGACTGACGGGTGAATAAGATAAAATAATTAAGTAAACTTGAGTCAAAAGAAGCCCGATTGTACAGTAATTAATGCCACATCCCTTGTGTTCCTTTATTCGATCTTCAACTATTTATACTTTGATCTCTCCCCATCCTTCATTCTTAAGGTCTCTGCAACCACAGTCATAACATAATTTTAATTTCAACTTTTAAAGTTGAGGATTATAAATTTATAATTAAATATTAATTTAACACAAGATAAATTAAATTACAAGTGACTAGGCAGATTTATATTTAATCTTTTGCTTGTTGCAATCCCTTGGAATGTTAGGGCAATTTATGAATGCGTCAGTGTTGGAGTGTACGCACAATATGATCTCGACGAGGAAATCTTCTGTGCTAGTAGAGTAGACTGGCAAAATATTCTTGGTTGGACATGAATGGCATCAAATATCACTTTTCTAACAAAGTTTGGTGAATACGATCCATCATTCGGAACAATTTCTGTCGTATAAAAAATAATAATTTATAAGCACAAGTTAATTAAACACGAACATAATATTATAAACTATCAAAATTGAAAAGTCATGTTTGATTATCTCTCTTACTATAAAAGTCAAGCTTGTTTCTTACAATTTAATAGATGGACAAAAATAACCCTTCACCAAATAAACCACCCACCATTTAATTAAGGACAAAACAAGTAAATTTACCATGACAACAAATAATGTTTGGACAAAAATAACTTCAAATATAATAAATCATCTACCATTAATTAATGTCAAACAAGTAAATTTATCAGGGACTAATTAATTCCATTAATAATGAAATAATAATTTCATCCATTGACTTGTACATGTTTTAAAGTTAGGTCCTACAGTTTTGAATTCTATTTTTTTTGTCTTGTATTTTTACTTTCTTATCAGTTTTCCCCTCCTACCATTATCGTTACAAATGTTGTCCAATATTTTCTAAAATAACAAAAATAACATTACTCAGTCGAGAGACTAAAAATTTATTTGAAGCTAAAAAATAATAGGATATTACATTCTTAAATAATATGGTTTTACTCAGTAAATACATTATAGAAGTAAATGAAAAAAAATGTTACTATAATAATAGATTTGTTAGTGAGTATCAAGATATTAAGTAAAAATATGTAGCGTCTTTAGCTATTATCCATGAATAAGCTAAGAGAAGTGGGTTAAGAAAATGTGTCATAATGTCGATAAGATGAAGAAAATGAAGAACCAATTGATGAATTTGTGCGTTTTGTTACAAAAGAAAGCCAAAATCTACAGTTTACTTCTTTGAATTTTCAGACTACTACAAGCAACTTTAAAAACTATCATACTGCTTATAACTTATAAATATTACAAACAAACCACTGTTAGTAACCACAAATAACTAGGTTTAAAATATTTTACTCCTTCCCATAACAGGGTTCCAAACTTCTAACCTCTTTTGGTCTTAACTTGCTTGCTCCTCTTCATAGAACCCGGAGTAGTTACGTGTGAGAATCTCTCTATTCCCCTCCCCTGGCTATCAACTTCCTTTTCTTCTACCACAACTCTCCTTTAATTGAAAGAAATTGTCACCAATCAACATCCTTTCAAGTAGCTCCATCCTAAATTAGATTATCTCCTTACTTAGTAATTTGACACCGAAAGTGTATAGGAGGTAAGAAATGAGAGACGTTCGAGAAAGAAGTCCGACTAATCAGAAGCTAAAGAGATTCTATGTTTCTATTTTAATAAGGCGAGGTGAATGCGTTTCTTGGTGATGGTGATGGCGGTGCTTACGACCGCATGGATGATGGTGTTAGAGGTTGTGGTGATAGTAATTTTAGGGATGACAGTAGTGGATTAGATGAAATACATCGTTGTGAGATTTCCTAATCATCAAATTTTCAAATAACCATATGGGTTTCAGATTCAATTTGAAAGTTTGAAAATTCAAAAAAATTGAATTTGAGTTTGTAAAAAGTGAAATTTAAGGTTGTGGTGGTGGCGTGTCTATCATTGATGGGTTTTCCAAATTGGTTACTTCGAAGGAAAGAGTAAGAAATTAGAAAAGGAAATAAAATCAAATCAAAAAATTAAATTTTGGACTAATGGTAAAATTTGAGGTGTTAGTGGTGGTGGTGGTGAGTCTATAAATGATGGGGTTGACGAAAGAAAGTGAGGGCTAAAAAATAAATTTTAAATTTCATTTTTTGGAGTAATGCATTTTTTAACGTTGGATTTAAATATCAGACAAAGTATAACTAATTTTAGATTATTTAAATAATTATTTTTTAATTAAAAAAATATTTTAAATATTAAATGGCAAACTAAATGATGAAATTATAACAAATCCCACTTTGAGCCACAAGAAAAATGACCAAAATAATCCTCATGTACACTATTTTCCATCACTATTTTTACTTCTCATAGACAGGAGAGGACAAATAGAAAAAACATGTCGGAAAGTGAGACATCATATGTTGGGAATGACATTATTAGAGGTATATAAAAAATTGTAACTATAATAATACATTGGTTGGTGAGAATCGAGATATTAAGCAAATTTATAGCGTGCTTAGTAATTGCGTATGAATAAGCTAAGAGAAACGTGTTAAGGAAAGGTGATATAATGTCAAGAAGATAAAGAAAAATAAAGAACTTAGTTGACAAATCTGTACGTTTTGTTAGAAAAGAGATTAAGTTAGAATCGATAGGAAAGTCGTTTGAAGAAAGTAGTTCCACTTAACGGAAGCTAAAGATATGTTATATTTCCATTTCAGCAAGGCAAGGTGGACACGTTTCTTGGTGGTGGTGATAGCTATGGCGGCATTTGCAGGGATGCTGGTAGTGGTGAGGCGATTTTAAGCATGAAAGTGGTGATTTATGTGGAATACGACATTAAATAAATGAGTAAGAAATTAAACAAAGAAATAAGATGAAAAAAAATTGATTTCTATGCTATATTGTTATTTGAGTAAATCTCTCTTATCTCTCTTACTATAAAAGTCAAGCTTGTTTCTTACAATTTAATAGATGGACAAAAATAACTCTTCACCAAATAAACCACCCACCATTTAATTAAGGACAAAACAAGTAAATTTACCATGACAACAAATAATGTTTGGACAAAAATAGCCTCAAATATAATAAATCATCTACCATTAATTAAGGTCAAACAAGTAAATTTATCAGGGACTAATTAATTCCATTAATAATCAAATAATAATTTCATCCCTTGACTTGTACATGTTTTAAAGTTAGGTCCTACAGTTTTGAATTCTATTTATTTCGTCTTGTATTTTTACTTTCTTATCGTTTCCTCCTACCATTATCGTTACAAATGTCGTCCAATATTTTCTAAAATAACAAAATAACCTTACTCGATCGAGACTAAAAATTATTTGAAACAAAAATAATATGATATTACATTCTTAAATAATATGGTTTTACTCAAGAAAGACATTATAGAAGTAAATGAAAAAAATGTTACTATAATAATAGATTTGTTAGTGAGTATCAAGATATTAAGTAAAAATATGTAACGTCTTTAGCTATTATCCATGAATAAGCTAAGAGAAGTGGGTTAAGAAAATGTGTCAGAATGTCAATAAGATGAAGAAAATGAAGAACCAATTGATGAATTTGTGCTTTTGTTACAAAAGAAAGCCAAAATCTACGCTTTACTTCTTTGAATTTTCGGACTACTACAAGCAACTTTAAAAACTATCATATCGCTTCTAACTTATAAATATTACAAACAAACCACTGTTAGTAACCACAAATAACTAGGTTTAAAATATTTTACTCCTTCCCATAACAGGTTCCAAACTTCTAACCTCTTTTGGTCTTAACTTGCTTGCTCCTCTTCATAGAACCCCGAGTAGTTACGTGTGAGAATCTCTATTCCCCTCCCCGGCTATCAACTTCTTTTCTTCTACCACAACTCTCCTTTAATTGAAAGAAATTGTCACCAATCAACATCCTTTCAAGTAGCTCCATCCTAAATTAGATTCTCTCCTTACTTAGTAATTTGACACCGAAAGTGTATAGGAGGTAAGAAATGAGAGACGCTCGAGAAAGAAGTCCGAATTAATCGAAGCTAAAGAGATTCTATGTTTCTATTTTAATAAGGCGAGGTGAATGCGCTTTCTTGGTGATGGTGATGGCGGTGCTTACGACCGCATGGATGATGGTGTTAGAGGTTGTGGTGATAGTAATTTTAGGGATGACAAGAGTGGATTAGATAAAATACATCGTTGTGAGATTTCCTAATCATCAAATTTTTTAAATAACCATATGGGGTTTAGATTCAATTTGAAAGTTTGAAAATTCAAAAAATTGAATTTGAGTTTGTAAAAAGTTAAATTTAAGGTTGTGGTGGTGGCGTGTCTATCATTGATGGGTTTTCCAAATTGGTTACTTCAAGGAAAGAGTAAGAAATTAGAAAAAGAAATAAAATCAAATCAAAAAATTAAATTTTGGACTAATGGTAAAATTTGAGGTGTTAGTGGTGGTGGTGGTGAGTCTATAAATGATGGGGTTGACGAAAGAAAGTGAGGGCTAAAAAATAAATTTTAAATTTCATTTTTGGAGTAATGCATTTTTAACGTTGGATTTAAATATCGACAAAGTATAACTAATTTTAGATTATTTAAATAATTATTTTTTAATTAAAAAAATATTTTAAATATTAAATGGCAAACTAAATGATGAAATTATAACAAATCCCACTTTGAGCCACAAGAAAAATGACCAAAATAATCCTCATGTACACGATTTTCCATCACTATTTTTAATGCCCATAGACTGGAGAGGACAAATAGAAAAACATGTCGGAAAGTGAGACATCATATGTTGGGAATGACATTATTAGAGGTATATGAAAAATTGTAACTATAATAATACATTGGTTGGTGAGAATCGAGATATTAAGCAAATCTATAGCGTGCTTAGTAATTGCGTATGAATAAGCTAAGAGAAACGTGTTAAGGAAAGGTGATATAATGTCAAGAAGATAAAGAAAAATAGAGAACTTAGTTGACAAATGGTGCGCTTTGTTAGAGAAAGAGATTAAGTTAGAATCGATAGGAAAGTCGCTTGAAGAAAGTAGTTCCACTTAACGGAAGCTAAAGATATGTTATTTTTCCATTTAAGCAAGGCAAGGTGACACGTTTCTTGGTGGTGGTGATAGCCGTACATGGTATTGTGGATGCCGTAGTGGTGGGGCGATTTTAAGCATGAAAGTGGTGATTTATGTGGAATACGACATTAAATAAATGAGTAAGAAATTAAACAAAGAAATAAGATGAAAAAAAAATTGATTTATAGGCTAATAATAGTGTTATTTGAGTAAATCTCTTATCTCTTTATTCTTACTATAAAAAGTCAAGCTTGTTTCTTACAATTTAATAGATGGACAAAATAACCCTTCACCAAATAAACCACCCACCATTTAATTAAGGACAAAACAAGTAAATTTACCATGACAACAAATAATGTTTGGACAAAATAGCCTCAAATATAATAAATCATCTACCATTAATTAAGGTCAAACAAGTAAATTTATCGTGACTAACATTCCATTAATAATCAAATAATAATTTCATCCCTTGACTTGTACATGTTTTAAAATTAGGTCCTACAGCTTTTGAATTCTATTTATCTTGTATTTTTTTACTTTCTTATCGCGGCCTCCCCTCCTACCATTATCGTTACAAATGTCGTCCAATATTTTCTAAAAATAACAAAAATACCATTACTCGCCGAGAGACTAAAAATTTATTTGAAGCTAAAAATAATAGGATATTACATTCTTAAATAATATGGTTTTACTCAAGAAAAGACATTATAGAAGTAAATGAAAAAATGTTACTATAATA
>CM028384.1:27994710-28150169 GCA_013146195.2 Codonopsis lanceolata | reverse complement strand
AGTTGATGCATCCGACCAAGATAAATGGCCCTCTCGACGTAAGGCCTCCTCACGAAATTCATGTGCCAACCCAACCGCCGCCAAAGACTTCTAGCCATCGAGTCAACCCCACGCCGATTCAACTCTGATGACGTGCGTCATGAGGTGAAGGGACATTATTCTCACCGACCGAGACGGATGTACCTCTCTCTGCTGCCACTACCTCCATTAACTCCATTCTCCGCCATGAATAGAATTGAAAACAAAGAATATCTCACTAAACTCTTAATGCCGTAAAACACTGCTCTCAAGCAATGGAACCAACCGATGTGTCCAAAATAATCTGACCCACCGAAATGTACCCCCAATCCAAGCACCCGGCTTTCAACGTGCTTATAAGTCCTCTCGAGCCCAACTCGCATGAGAGGAGAAACGCCAATCGGGCGGGCACTCCTCAAAGCCCTCCGCTGTGAATCGCTACAATAAGCTCACAATTTGACGAGTTTAGGCTAGGGAAATAAGATTGCGCATACCTCTCTCCGAATTTAAGGCTTTTATATGTGCGTAGGCGAACGCCATGATCATGATTAATCGCCCATGATTAGCATTAATCGCCCACGATCGGCATTAACTGCCCACGATTGGCATTAACTGCCCATGATTGGCATTAACTGCCCATTGACGAGCATCAACTCTTCCACAAACCGTCATGGCTTATAGTCGGATTATTGCTCGTGTAACCACCCTCAACCGTATCTTAATCTTTTCCTGACATCAATGCCCTCAACTGTTTATGACTTACTTGGTGCCATCGAGCAACGTTGCCCGCTCATCGATATTGCTCGCATAATTAAAGCATTTATCCTGACCAAAACGGAGACTTTACCTGATAGTTCGCGTGATATGTTTGCTCGCTTGCTCGGAGGATTCCCACGACTGACACGTGGCTCCTGGCTTGGGCCTAATTGGGCCGAGCAGCTCAAATGTGCTTATCTAAGAAAGTAAGATTGAATTGTTTTCAATTCCAACACCGATAAAAGTGAATGAATTCATGTTTGGTATTAAAAAAAAGATTTAAAAATAACCAATAAAAAAGACAAATGTGTAGGATAAGTTGCAATATAATGACTAAAAGCTTACATTATAAATTACCGAAAAACAAAATATCGAAAAACCTAAACACACAACAACATAATTTATAAGTCTCAAAACTATAAAGATTAAAACACAAAAAGAATCCAATAATTAAAAGTAAACAAAAAAGTTAAGAAACAGGCAAATCACTTTAAAAAAACCATTAACACCACGTGCGTTAACCACGTGCAACGCACGTGAACCTTACTAGTTATACATAAAAAGGCATTATGTTTGCCAACATAAAAAAGCCACTGCACAGCTTCTAGTTTATATGTCCTAGTAGATAGGTGTGCCAACTCCTTTGTCTTTGTTAATCTTGGGTAACAGGTTTCTAGTTTGGGGTTGTGATCCACCAGGTGGTTCTTGCACAATTGGCATCCTCACATTTGGGCTTGGTTGAGAAAAGCTTCCATTGCCCCTTCCAATAGCTTGACTAGAAAAGCTTCCATTGCCCCTTCCCCTTCCCCTGCCTTGAGTTGAAGCAACCTACATAATCAAATAAAAATTTGTCATTTCATTCATTTACTGGAACATAATCATGTATTAAACTACCTACACTTAACCCTTACTTCAGTTCTAGGAATAGAACTAGCATTTCCACTGTCCCTTCCCCTTCCCCTTCCCCTTCCCCTGCCTTGACTTGAAGGTACCTACATAATCAAATAAAAATTTATCATTTCATTTATTTGCTGGAACATAATCATGTATTAAACTACCTACACTTAACCCTTACTTCAGTTCTATGAATAGAACTAGCATTTCCACTGGCCCTTCCCTTCCCATGCCTTGACTTGAAGCAACCTACATAATCAAATAGAAATTGGTCATTTAGTTAAATGTAACCTGAATCAACCTATAACCTGATTCAATCTGCAAGCACAAAATGAATTATAATATATACAAATCAACCAGAACCAACCTGATTGTCTATATTTCCACTTTCAGTAAATGTAACTGAATCAATTATAATACACCAAGTACAAAATGAAGTCAATAAGTGATAATAATAATATATACAAATCAATATTTGTAACATAAAAAAATATACTTACTGGGTCACTTGATCCTTCAACATTATTCTTCCTTTGTTTTTTCTTTCTTTGGTTATGCATATAACCATGAAACCCTTTACCAGTGTAACTCCTCAAATTATGACCAAAATTTCCACATCTTTGGCACGTCATGTGTCTACCCTTTCTTCCCATGTTTCCACTGGCTGGTCTTGGTGCTTCATTTGGATCTCTTCTTCTAACTTTTCTAGGTCTTCCAGGTTGTGGACATCTTTTGGGCCAACAATTGGGATGTAATCTTGGTGTTCCCACAAATCTACACCATTTATAGGAATAATGGTAGATGCATAGTTTTTTTTTTCTGCATTTTCAAAGTGTAGTAGCCATTACCTCCATTTTTTCCTTCCAAGTATATAGCTGACACTGCATGTTTGCAAGGGATCCCTGTTAAGTCTCATTTTCCACAACTACAAGTCCTAGCAGTTAAAGAAACCATGCACTGCTCTCCCCAAGGCCCCCTAACTTGGTACCAGCTGCCTCCATTCCATGTAGTGCTGTATTTATCTGCCTCTGTCTTAGTCTTCTCAATTTTTTCTTGTACCCTTTTTTAAAGTGGACCATGTTGTTTTTTGATTTCAGCCATCTTTTTAACAATTCTCTTCATTAACAAATTTTTGATTGTTTCCAACATGCTAATAATAGCCCTAAACCTAGCTGGTATTATGAAACCATTGAAAGATTGACACAGATTGTTCATTGATATATCACACTTCATTGCATTGGTCCAAGAAGACATACACCAATGAATTGGATCCTTAGAAAATACCCACTGATAAGCCTTGACATCAATCTTCTCAAAATTTGCCTTAGCACTCTCAAAATGCCTATGATTTGTAGCTCTCACAGTTCTAAACAAAAGATCTTTTAGAGCTTTCCCCTTATGTTCTTTTCTAAACTTACCGAATATATGCTGAAGGCACCACCTATGCTCTATCCCAGGTAAATGTGGCGACCCCGACCCCGGAACCGAGATGGAACCGCGGACCAGAGCGCCAAACAAGACAAGACAGGAAAGAAATGAACATGCAAGGACTCAAAATTATTTTAAAACTGACGTGGCGCAACATTTCAGTCGCAGGAGAACTCGACACAAAAGGTCGGTATTTTCAAAATCATTTCACCTGATAAAACCGTTAAACATTTAATCCAAGTCTTCGGCGACACTACTAGTAGGAACCCAAGCTAAGCGATAAATATGACAAGGAAATAAATAAGAGCTAATGGGATGCTCAGCGGAAGTCTAAACGTAGTGAACAATAACACACGATATACAAGGCACGGCTAACACATTTGCCGGCAACAAGAGAAGATAATTACTACAAGAGTTAATACTACGAGTAGCTAACAGGAATACACGAGTACAAGTATATACAATCCCAAGCATAGTCTAGATGACTAGCTTATACCCATCGTCCTTGCAAAATACAAAAGAAGATAAGAGGACTTCTAGAACCACCTCTTCGACTGCAAGAGCCTGATCAAAAGAGAACTAAAGTATACGAGCACTGCGATCCTGAGCGGGGAGGTCCTGACCTGCTAGGATCTAAAAAAAGTACAGGGGAATGGGTAAGTCATAATGACTCGTAAGCTATCAATCATTCATGACATGGCATTATGCAACACGTTAACCAAGACAATATTTCAATCATGTAGATCAAATATCTAAGATGCACATTATCGTACATAGTTCACATAATATGAGGATATAGAGCTGGGCCGCTTCGTAGACCTGCAAAACAGACACCTTCGGTAACGTGCGGTTATCGATGGGTGTGATAATACATCGATCTTCCGAGAATATGCTCGGGATAACAGTAGTCAATCTCAATGGGCGCGTATTGGTTGGCCAAGGAGAGCTCTTCCCCACTGTGGCCAGCAGTGAAGGGTGTGTGCGGTAACAAGTATGCCAGCTGGACTCATGCAATGCCAAGTAGTATTTACCCAACAATCAATCAGTATGGAACGAGTCCGACAAGAGCGTCCTCGTTCAAGATTAGTATATAATCTCATCAATAAACAATCAAGATTGAGCTCGACAAGAGCGAACTCAACATATATCAAATATGCATTTATTATGTCACAAGGATACAAGCATGACAGTCAATCCATTTCAATAGTCTAGAATTAGTTTTCTAGTGTAACGCATGTAATAACATCGTAAGGATTAATCATTGAGCCAGTATTGTTCGATAGCTCACTAATGTCGACTCCGTTGAGTCATTTCTATAATTCAAACCAAATAGAGTTAAATACTATTTGCATTTCCAACTCTTTTCTAAGTCATCGCATCAATTAATCTAGGTCATTAATCCGTATAACAATCATAGCCAAGAATAAACTCAAGTTCCTAAATCATGGAACCCTAGAATCACATTTTCCCCAAATAATGGTCGAAATTCTATGACCCAAGAATAATAATTATTCCTAATATAGAGTAGAACACTTTTACTTCTAGGCTTAGTGTCCAAATCGAGACATTTGCATTCATGGTCTATAATTCCCAAATAATCATACTCTCTAGAACGTATCATATTCATGGTGGAACAAGGAGAGCAATGATTTAACATGAGAGAAGGGAAGCAAGAGGGGGTAGCATGTTATCTCTAACATGGACCTAAGGGAAATTGATAGCTTACCTCAAGCCAAGCAATGGACGAAGCAAGAAAAACTGATCGGCAGTAATCGCTCGTATCGACGACGGCGACACAACGGCGGTCTCGGAATCGCAAGCGGGTCTTGAATCTCTTGGAAGCCAACCCCTCCGCACTAATCTCACCAAGACTCTCACGCACAAGCTCGCCTAGGCCGAGAAGACGCGTAAGAAATGATCGTAATGTGAAGTCTCCAACTGATGTAATAGAGATCAGCTCAATTATGTGTTAATGGAATCCACATGTCACTTGATGAATGGTAGAAATAGGTTTAGTAATCTTAATTAGGCTTAGATTAGGCTAATTAGACTCTAATACAGGTGGTTTAAGTCACTAATGGTAGAGGTTTAGTAAGGGTAAGTTCGCACCAAAATTGCGTAAAAATCACGTTTTCTTTGAAATCTTCACTGTTCGGTTGTGGAGGCCGAACATCCTTCATAATGTTCGGTTATGGTGGCCGAACAAAGCCCAAAATGTTCGGTTGGCAGGGTAGAACGATTCCTCAGGCCATACTTTAGGTCAAACAGGTCCAGATTTGCACGTATAACGCGTATAAGGCATGTACAACTCCAAGAAGCATTAGAATGAGTATCAAGGGTCCTAAAAACAATTATAAATGTCTCTCAAGGTCTTGGCTAAGTCCAAATATCAAAGCCCGAGCAAGAACAAGTCAATCTAGAGCATGCAAGGCAATAGTCGTTCGATACGGCAATAACGGTTCGATCAAGGAATGCAATCGAGTCAAACATGTTAGGGATACTACTAGCATGTCAAAAACATATTCTAATCATGTTAAACATGTATGAAAGACAAGTATACAAGTAGGTTTCGGGTTCTCACAGTAAAAGTTCATGCATAGCTGGAACTAATCCCTATAACATTTGATTAACAAGAAATGAATTGGCAACATCTCAAAAAGTTTAAGAGTATATTAATGAAATGTATAATATAGACCTTTATACTACAAATTTCTTACATTTTGTTCATCAGATATAATACCCAATGTTGCTGGTTGGTGATCTGGAAATCATCAATTATTAAATCAAGAAACCATGTCCATGAATCTTTATTCTCAGTCTCCACCACTACATATGCCACTGGATACATCCCACTGTTAGCATCAATGCCAACTGCTGAAAGTAATTGCCAGGAAATGGACCTTTCAAAATGCTACATCAAATCCTAACACTTTCTTACACCCAGCCATGAATCCTTTCTTGAAATCCCCAAACAACAATACATCCTCTTGAACTACCTGATAGAATCATCTTCATTATACTCCTCAAACTGAAATTTGATTGTTGAACCAGGATTTGTTCTCAAAACCTCATTTGCATAATCCCTCAATATACTATACTGTTTTGAGTGATTCCCATAAATAAAATCCTCTGCGATCTTCTTTGACATGTATGCTTAACTCCTAGATATTTCAATTGATTTATCAATCCTTACATGTCCTCTAAAAGCCTCTACTGACCAATGAGGAGTAGACCTAATAGACTCCATGTATTCTTTAACTAGCTAAGAAGTAGTTGCATACTTAATCTGGTGAGTCATATTGGCTGTCGTTTGATGATGCCCCTGGGTTAGCAAAGGCTAGAGCATTTGGGGATTTTTGTATGAAAGAATATGGAGTGATTTCTATTCCTGAATTCTCACACCGGATTCTTACAGATAGAGATACTTTCATTGTTCCTGCCTCAGATGGGGTACGCGTTCTACCTTTGGGTCTTTATGTAGTTGATTATACTTCTATTTTACTTGAGAGGCTCATACATAATGAATGCCTAAGATTATTTTGCCTAGTTAGAAGAGTGGTGCTAAGTTGTACTAATTTGGTATTTTCTGGTAATTATGATTGGATAGTGCTTAAACACACTTTTTGGACAACTTACCAGACAAGTGCAAAGATTGTAACTACCTTTCGTTGTTCTGCTTTATTAATTACACATTATAATTTTGGTTGTTTCCGATTGTTTCATTCAGTGCTAATTTTGGTTACCAAAATGAGCTAGTAAGTGGAGCACAATCAATTGGGGCGTCGATGGAAACGAAATGAAAATACTAAAATATTGAAACACTAGAGTAAAAGCGTTGGTTTATAGAATCCATAGAGAAAGTAAAAGTGTATGAATTTTCTAGCACCGATTAAGGATTATAAAATGTTTTGTTTTGTTAGTAGGTAGGATTGTGTCTATTGCTTTCTGGAAGTCAAAACTCAAGTAGACTTTCAGTCACTTTCTTTGACAGGTGATTGTGCAATCTAGTCTTATCATGTTTCCCCTGTGATAGCCCTTATTGCTTTCTGGTGTTGTTTAATTAGTCCTACCTTTGCTTCTTCTGGCTCCAAGTTGATTTTATAGAGATGTGCTCCATTATTTACTATGTAGTTTAGGAGATGCCTTTGTTTATATCTTTGTCTCCATATGGCTCGTATTTCTCTATATATGCTTTATAGACATGTTTGCATCAGTTCTCTGGTTTTTTATCAATACGATTCATATGAATGTTGTGACAGATGGGAGACGAATGGGATGATAGTCTACAGTCCAAAGAACAAATTGAAGCACAACTAATGGGCAAGTATGAAGCTCCAATAGAGAAAGAAGGAATTTGAATAATAAGAATCAAAATGGGATTTCAAGGCATAGTTCGAAGGATGCAAGGCAACACTCATGATGAAGCTGGTAAGAGTACCATTGGACCAGTTCATTTTGAACAATTTCAGACTCAATTGCATCAGGTCTTAGCTATGCTCCCAAGTTTCACTTCAATCTCGTGTCCATTTCTAAACTTGTCATCCAACTTTCTCTATGTTACTTCATTGTTGGTGTATGTATTTTGAATTTAATGATTAGTTAGATGTTATACTTAATATGAATTAGACATCCAAGATGGTCACACACTTCACCTAGTTCCCCAACGGCGTGACCCATCAGCCTTCCAGAGCTTACCCCATCAGCCAGGCACCCCAGGTCTGATACAAATTAAAGCCAACACTTTTTCCTTTTTCCAGCTTTGCGAAAAACAGGTTGATCACTTCGAAGGATCATGAATCTGTCCAGATCAACCTTGGACATTTGGATGAGACTGGCCGATATACTGGTCAATTCTCCACTTTCGCTCTCTGCGGGTTTATCCGAGCCTAGGTCATGATTACATATTTGTCGAAGTGTCTGATTGCTTATAGAAGTCATTTGCTGGCCCTTGGTGTAATTGCTAAACATATTTTTATATACACATTTTTTGTGGGTTCTCAAACTAGGTTGCCTCTTTAGTAAGTAGTAACTAACAGGATGGATGCCATTGTGTGGACCTTGTTATTTAGTAACTCTTACGTACTAATAAAATGTTGATTTACATGTAGTTTTACTGAATTTGGTTGGTAATCCATATGTGCAGGGCGATGCCGATAGTACTCTTGATAGGCTTTGGCAGAAGAAGGTTGAAGTCCGATAATAGTGATGTTGCTTATGGACTTTGTGCTCTATGTGATCTACTCTATAAACTTTAGGAAACATGAAAATTGAAATTCCATCTTTGTAGACGTTGGTGCTTGAACTATTTCATATCTAGAACTCTGAGTTGTATGACGGTTCTTCATTAAAAAATTCAGTTAGAATCAGTACCCTCTTCATATTTTGAAAATTGCTCTTTGTAAGGTGTTTTGGTATCCCCATCCTATTAGTTGGTGGCATTCTTGTTTCTTTACTCCTTTCTTGTTTGATGACCTTCACTAGGTCAAAGGTCTTCATGGTGTGAAGAAGCTCACTGATCTAACATTTTAGCTTTGTTGTCACGGTTTCCTAATTGCATTCAAGTCTGATATAGTTGTATGTATGATTTTCTTGTTTCTTGGTGATAATCATAAGGTAAATTGTAAATATTATAAATACATCTTGCATAAATAGACATAATCCTTCGGTAAAATTTTACTTCCTTTTGGTTCCTCAATATTTTAATTACAATGTTTGAAATTGTTATCGAATGATTTTTCTTCATAATGTTTGAACTATGTTCTCAAATGATTTTTCTTCTTCCTTTGAATGCTTCCTTTGAATGATTTCTCTTAATTCTAGGTATCTCTTTTTATAAAAATTTATGCATTCTATCAATTGAACCAACTCCGGTTCATAGTGAAAAACTTTTTTATTTTTTTTACAAAAAGCCAGAATGTTTAAGGGCGGTGTCTCAAATTGTGTGCTAACATAGAAATGGTACACAGCTGGAGGTAGAAAGGGAGGAGACGAAGGTAGAAAGGGTGTGTGGAGACTTGGTTTGACAATTGGGTGGGTTAGGATGAGTAACTGATCGGAACCATTAGAACCCAAATATCAAACGGGTTTAAATGAGTCTTGTTGAATTGAGTCGGGTTTAAACGGTTTGTCCCGTCTTAACTCGGAATTTTTCCCAAAAAAATGCTACACGTTTATCATAAGTAAACTTTATTTATCAATTACATAGAAAGATACCAATTTTATTAATATGAAATTTTTTAACGGCTCATTATTTTCAACCAACAAAAATATTTGATTAATATATAAGATAATATTTTTTCATAGAATATAAATTTATAATATAAATACTTCAAGTATGGTGGAATAATATAAATAAAAAAATGAAAATTATGTTGGTAGTTAGGTTTGTTAATTGAGACGAAAGAGATTTGAGGTTTTTTAAAGGATTGTATAGAGGATGGTTATTGGAGTGATTTTTTTTAGAGTGTTGAGAAAGTGTAAAAGGAAAAAAAAAACGAGGTAGCTAGAAGGTGTTATTGGGTGGCATCATTGGAGATGCTCTAAGGTTTTCTGCCCGTACAATTCTGTGTGGATTCAATAGCTGCAAAAGATGAGATCAATAATTTTAAGATATTTAAAGAGAATTTGAGTTTTCTAAATGAACAAATCAGGTTGAAAATTTCAAAAGCTGCAATATATATCCAAGCTCTTAAGCTTACTGAGAAGGCTCTGTGCAGATTCTTCTGTTTCTTTGCGCTTTCCATCTGACGTCTTAGATGTGCTTGTTGTCTTGTAAGAAAGAAAATCAGTATTGCTTTGTACTGTGCAAATAATATTCTCACCTCTCACCATGGAGGCTTCCTCAAATGATGCCCTCAATTTATAAACTTCAGGAAATAATTCATTTCCAATATCTCTATTTGCAAAATCATAACTCTTGAAATGTTGTGACAATGTTGCCAATACCGTACGTGGGCAGCAAATTGGTGAGACTACATGCCTTGTTCTAGTGAAAAAATAACTCTAGTACATAAGCATGATCTCTTGTGACAATACTCCGGATGCAAATTGCAAACCAACACCCGTGAATCCCAACTTATGCGCAAAGTGTGCTAGAGGGGACTCACATATGCTAAGTTGGCTCACATCTCTACAAAAATAGGGTTTATGCGACAAGAATGCCTTTCCAACAAGACCTTGACCCACTCTCAACTCTCAAGGGTAGAGAAAATGAAGCCTGGCGATAATCAAAACACGTATGACCATCATAGACCGACATGTCAGGGATAGAGACCAGTAGTTCTCCCTTGGAGTTGACATTAGAGTTAGACTGCTATTTGCGCATCTAGCCCAGACGCACGCAAGAGTTAGACTGTGTGTTTTGCACACTTGTTTTAGTGCCTCGTAGATTTCTTCTTTACCTGGCCTAAACCCATATGGATCTGGTTTGGGGGCATCTTAATTTTTTTAAACCACATGTTACATAGCATATAATTATAACAGAAAGTCATTTTGGAAAATTAAACACATGTTCATTTTCCTACTCTTACTTGGATGTGCATCTGCTTGGTATGTATAGTTTTCAGACCTGCTTGCTGCAAGGAAGGTGCAAGAATGAAATAAAGTGAATATATATACTAAAGCCTTTCGGAAATGAAGACTGGAACTAAAACGTTGGCATGTCAGAAAATGTAGGGCCTATGATTCAGTGACAGACTTACCAATGAGCTAAAAAAATATCAAAAAATCGATAAAAAGGGAAAACTTCTTGCAGGGAGAAGGAGCTCAAGTACACCAACACAACACTGTTGAGAAGGTTCAAACACGGGCAAAGCCACAGTTTGGGAGATACCACAACTGGTCTGTCCTTGGTTTCTCTCTCTTTATTCGTTTCATCTTCTTATACTCTTTAGTCTATACCTCGGTGGATTTCCACTCCGTTTCACTTTTGGTTAGATCTGTCTTCTATCTTTTCTTCAATATTCTTTTCCTTTCTTTATTTTGGGGATTTTCTAATATTTTCGTTTGGAGTTGTGTATTTTGCACCATGTGCATACCCTTCCTTTAAATAATATTGCCTTGTTTAGAGTATAGTATATATAACCATTATCCTATTCCAAGTTTAACGTTCATGACCTAGGACATCATACCTAGGTGACGTTTGGGAATCTCTCCAAGGGCAAGACTAGCGAGTTTATTTCAATTTTATTGTCTCAATTCTGTATTATTTCAAATGTTTGCTTTAACAAATGTACTATGAATGTATTTATGCATGTGTGGGTGTGTGAAAAAAGCACTCTTCTTTTACATATTAAAATAATTTGATTCAAATCATAAAATATACCCCAAATGGTGTGCTTGAACTGTCCAAGATCAAAGCTGCAGCTATTGCAGTCAAAGCGTTCTGTTTCATAATTACGTACGTTCTAGTGTGACCACCTAAATTCTTGATACTAGTTTCTCTTAACTATTTACAACATCTTTAGTGGTTTCCTTGGGTATATCCTATCAATTCTCTTAGATGATCACTGGAGCAGTAGCCCGATGGTGGGATGTGTTTCTCTTCCTATTTTTAGGCTCTTCCCTATGCTCTACTGAGTATTTCGTGTCAATTATGGACATGGTTGGATTTTCTGGTTAGTTACTGATTCAGGTTTTTGAGCTCCTTGTTATTTAAGTTTCTTTTATTGGTTTTGCCAAGGACTTGGAGGTATGAAGGGGGATGAATACATCAAGTTGATGAGGCACCAAGCAGGATATTAAACATGGAGTTATGTGCGCAACTACTAGCGTGTGCAGACAACTACTAGGACTCTATTTGGTTGGTATTGCAAGTTTGGAATTCTATCTATCATTGAACATCCCATTCTTTTGAAGATTTATCAGTCGCTTCTGCTTGTTTGGGAATTAATTAATTCAAGCCTTTAGTCCTCCAGATGAATGGATACTTCCTGAAACAAAAATATCATTACTTCCAATACAAGATTCCCGCAGTAATAGTCTATTTCTATTTCTGTTGCTACACTGCCTATACAATAGTCTCTCCATATTTAAAACGATATAAAAGGATAGTTTTGTCTCTATATTCGGTTTCAAAGGAAAGGAATTTATCCAAGCATATATATTTTTGGAAGAATTTTCTAACAACTACTCCATGTATTACTTGTTAGCTTACGTATGGAGACGCATCCACTATAATAAAGTTCATGCACCAAATTATATGAATTAATCCATATATATATATATATATATATATATATATATATATATATATATATATATATATATATATATATATATCATGCCCATAAAAGTAATAGACATCATAGTTTATTAATTACTCTTGACGGGCTGACGGGTGAATAAGATAAAATAATTAAGTAAACTCGAGTCAAAAGAAGCTCGATTGTATGGTAATTAATGTCACATCCCTTGTGTTCCTTTATTCGATCTTCAACTATTTATACATTGATCTCTCCCCATCCTTCATTCTTAAGGTCTCTGCAACCACAGTCATAACATAATTTTAATTTCGACTTTTCAATTTGAGGATTATAAATTTATAATTAAATATTAATTTAACACAAGATAAATTAACTTACAAGTGACTAGGCAAATTTACATTTAATCTTCTTCTTGTTGCAATCCCTTGGAACGTTAGGGCAATTTATGAATGCGCCAGCGTTGGAATGTATGCACAATATGATCTCGACGAGGAAATCTCTTGTGCTAGTAGACTGGCAAAATATTCTTGGTTGGACATGAATGGCATCGAATATCACTTTTCTAACAAAGTTCGGTTAATACGATCCATCATTCGGAACAATTCATGTCGTATAAAAAATAATAATTTATAAGCATAAGTTAATTAAACACGAACGTAATATTATATACTATAAAAATTGAAAAGTCATGTTTGATTTTTTTATGTTACTGTTACCCTTGTCTTGTAGGATGCGAAAGATATCATGTTTATTCTTCAACTCGATGGCCTTTTTGAAGTAATTTGATTGAGAAAAGATACACTCGGAGCATGCACCGTGTTGATCCCACTCGTGTTTCCAGAATAACATCAGATCATTTGGATGTATGAAACTTGGCCAAATCTTCTGGAGGTGTCCCTTTATGGGTGCGATTTTTTGGGCACATGAAATGAAAGTAAGATTAAAAAAAAAACAAATATGAGAGAAGGAAAGACAAATAAAGATGATTCGTACCAATTGTTCATTGAAATAACTACCCATATAAGGTGGTTGTACTAGGAGCAATAATGATCGAGGGCAATTTAAAGGGCCAAAGGCCGTGGACTGTGAAGTTGTCTCTAACAAGCAAAGCTTGATTACACTTGTGCTGTTGTAAGTGATAAAATGCAGCTGGTGATTGATGCGCGAATCAGAAGTGGTCAACAGGCACTTGGCCTTTGCACGGGGTATTTGCGAGTGCAAGTGCAAGTGCAACAAAGAAAATAGAAGTTGCACGATATGAATTCATAGTTACAAGCATGTAGGAGTGAAATTTTTTGAACTTTTTAAAGTGGTGTTTGTTGTTAATCCCTTGAATGCTTTATCATTGGTTATCTATTATATATATATATATATATATATATATATATATATATATATATATATATATATATATATATATATATATATATATATATATATAATTGGGGGACCAAGGGAAATTGATTTAATTAAATTTTTGGTTATTCGACTTTACAAAAATCATTTATTTGATCCCAATATTAAATTTTAATTCGGTTGGTCATACATGATAGATTCTCCTCACCCCATTAATATTAAACTTTCCGTCAAATTAATTTTTAAAATACCCAAAGTACCCTTCCCTATATCAATACACAAATTAGGGTGGTGTTGTAATTTTTGGATCCATTCTTCATCTTCATCCCGACAATATAAGAGTTGCCCCCAGATTCATCCCGGCAATGCTATTTTCATAAGTCCAAGCAGGCTCCCAATTCATTCTTCATCTTCATCTGTCTTTTTTTTCTTCCAAATCTTCATTCATACACGCACTCTTCTCCCTCCCACCACTGTGTGTAGATCTAAAACCCCGATCTCGATTTTGACACGAACACAGATTTCCTAGCCATTCAAACGAAATTAGATACATCTTACTTGAATTTGGGAAAAGAGGGTTGAATTCCAAACCCTAGGTCTCAGATTTGTAGGTACGAGGAAATACTTGTGCATAAGTCTTCTTCGGATTTGGGGCGGCGACCGGAGATGGTGATGATGGCGAAGGGAGGGAGACTTGGTTAGAGACGAAGATGCGATCGATGATGGCGAGACCAAAAATTGGCGAGACATGGTTGATATCTCGAAGAGGCGATCGGTGTTCATTATGTATGGATAGGGGTGGGGGTAGGAGCAGTGCAAGAAACACACAATTCCTTTCATTTTGTCAAAAGTACAGATGCTCTCTCTCTCACACACACGACATTTTTATTGTCGGTTGGTCATGTGCTTAGCAACACCCTAACTAGCAAAACACACCGGTAAGGTTCACCATGGTCGGCCGTATATGTTCTTGATGATTTCCTTTTTTTTTTCAATTCCATTCGATTCTCCCATGTTAACAGTTTATCTATTTGTTGGATTCTCTTGAATTCCTTCACGTATAAATCTTTCTTCAATTCCCTCTTTGAGAGGCTTTTTTATTTCATTTGAGTTCTGACAGACAACAATATATTAGCTACTATAGATGCAAAGGACTTCTTGAGAGAAGGAGAAGTAGGAGATGCCGAAACACCTTTGTGAGATAACTTGGTTGATTGCACTTGCTCAAGGATCTTCATGTTTGCAATTTGACTCTTATTCAGTTGCCTTATGATAACAAGGCAACTTTGAGTATTGCTGCTAATCCTGTGTTTCATGAAGGGACAAAGCACGTTGAGATTGATTTTCATCTCATTCGGGACAAGATTGTTAAGGGTCTTATTGCTACTGCTCATATTCCCACTTCTTCTCAACCTGCAGATCTTTTTACTAATTAAGTCTCTATCCTCTGATCAGATTGGTTTTTTTTATTTCCAAGTTGAAGGTGTTCAATATGTTCACTCCTTCAACTTGAGGGGGATGTTAATATAGTTAATCATACAGTGGATACACAAGCTTACGATGGACATTCACAGTCAGAAAGGCATTATATTAGCAAGTTAGTTAGTTAGCCACGACAGTTAGTTGGTGCTTAGTTAACAGTTGTAATGTGGTTATCAAAATAGATTGTACATATGTAACTTTGAGATACAATTCATGTAAGTTGGTCAGATAGATCAATAAGAAGATATTTTCCCTCTCTCTCTCTCTCTCTCTCTCTCTCTTTCTCAAAATCTCATTTCATCCATGGTTGTCTTTGATTATGTCAAACTAACAAAAATCCATTCACCAGAGTTATCCAGATATTTGATAAAGAAAGCTTTGTCCTTCAACAAATGCAGCATCATTGATTTGTTCTCTGCTAATTTTTTCCATGCATGACGACGGGGCTAGAATATAGTGATATCCTCCATGTATTTTACCTTTATTGGCACCATTTCCACAACTACCATGGTGTACAAGGTGGCGTAGTAGTAGTAACAACAGTTGAGGGTTCTGAAAGAGGCACGACAGAATTTGGAGAATATCTCCTCTACTCATTCGTTAGAGGAGCCGGGATCAGTTTCCACTCATCATACACCCGAATAATAGAAAACAACGTGTAGATGCAGTTTCACTCTTTTCCAAGCCCCTGATGTCCCTGTTAAAGAAAATTATGAAAAAGTTCTTTAGTGTACATAATTTGGTTTAGGCATAGCCCAAAATTTATTTTTAAAAAATAATTCAATTTATTTAAGTTTGATGGACTTGTATATATAACAATTAACCTTTTAGAATCAGTACTATGTCCACTCACATAATAATGATTCTGGCAAGCCTTTATTTAACTCGTACACATGCTTGCTTATGCTGGAAGACGGAAAAGTGGAGATATAAGAGTGTCCAAAATGGACACTGTTATACCCTAAAACACTGCTGGCAGTATTTTAACAAAATTGGAGTCCACAGTGAACCCTTGATTCAACACCCAATCGCAATAACCCGTCAAATGAATCACAAACTATTGCGATTCACTGAGCTGAACAATAGCAACTCTCCCGCGTCTTTCTCTGTCCTCGCTTGATGAACTGTCGCTCTTTTTTCCCTCTACCAGTTCTTGCCATTCTCCTTCCTTCCATCAACCAAAGGCGCTGCTAAGAATAATTTTTCGTAGCTACACCGGATTCAGGTAGATAGATTGCTCCTCATTGCACATTAATTTCGATTTTCAATTTATTTCACTTTCTAGGTTTCAACTTTCTGAAAATTTGGTCTTGAAGCACATTTTTCTCTTGCAGCAACAGCTTGAGTTGCTCCATTTCATCGGATGGTCCAAGGGAAGGTCCTTTGGTAAGATTTTAGTAAATCCTAGCCCTCATTATAGAAAAGAAAAAAAAAACCCTAATTGGGTCCTCTAGTATGATTTTCTACTTCAACCCTTTTTGTTTGTGTTTGTTTCTTGTGTACTTGTACTTTGTGGGTGTTATTGAAGATCTGTTCTTTCTTTCTTCCCTTTGAGAATGTTTGATTTTTTTTTTGGTTCCTGAGTAAATGCAAATGAAAAGCAAGAAATTTAAAACAATATTAACTCTTGGGTTTCATTTTGTTTGGATCTTAACTTGGAAATATACTATTTGTGTGTTGAATTTGATCTCCCATTGTCATGCTTTCTGCTTCAAAATTTTATTTTATTTTTTGAAGATTCCATGCGTTCATCCGGGCTCTTTTTGCTCTGCAGTTTTTTATTTATTTTTGCCTTTTTTACACTGTTTGATTTTGAAATTCAAACATAATGTTCTTTCTTTTTGCAATGAAATTAAATTAAATATTTGAAATTTGGGTCTTTATTGAAGCTTTCATACTACTTAAAATTAGTTTAAGGTGTACTGGGGAAGGCAAGATTTTCAACCGGGTTAACAATAAATTCTTGTAAAGATTGTTTTGCTAGTTAGGGTGTTGCTAAGCACATGACCAACCGACAATAAAAATGTCGTGTGTGAGAGAGAGAGAGAGAGAGAAAGCATCTGTACTTTTGACAAAATTAAAGGAATTACGTGTGTTTCATGCACTAACTGTGGAAAACTGCTCCTGCCCCCACCCCACCCCACCCCTATCCATACATAATGAGCACCGATCGCCTCTTCAAGATATCAACCATGTCTCGCCAGTTTTTGGTCTCGCCATCATCGATCGCATCTTCGTCTCTAACCAAGTCTCCCTCCCTTCGCCGTCATCACCATCTCCTGGCCGCCCCCAAATCCAACGAAGACTTATGCAGTATTTCCTCGCACCTACAAATCGAGACCTAGGGTTTGGAATTCAACCCTCTTTCCCGATTCAAGTAAGATGTATCTAATTTCGTTTGAATGGCTAGGAAATTTGTGTTCCTGTCAAAATCGAGATCGAGGTTTTAGATCTAGATAGATGAAGATGAAGAATGAATTGGGAGCCTGCTTGGACTTATGAAAATAGCATTGTCGGGATGAATCTGGGGGCAACTTTTATATTGACGGGATGAAGATGAAGAATTGATCCAAAAATTACAACAACACCCTAATTTGTGTATTGATATAGGTAAGGGTACTTTGGGTATTTTAAAAAATAATTTGACGGAAAGTTTAACATTAACGGAGTGAGGGAGAATCTAACATGTATGACCAACGAATTAAATTTTTAATATAGGGATCAAACAAATTATTTTTGTAAAGTCGAGGGACCAAAAATTTAATTAAATCAACTTCCCTTGGTCCCCCAATTCTATATATATATATATATATATATATATATATATATATATATATATATATATATATATATATATATATATATATATTAGATAACCAATGATAAAGCATTCAAGGGATTAACAACAAACTCCACATTAAAAAGTTCAAAATTTTCCACTCCTACAGGCTTGTAACTATGAATTCCTATCATGCAACTTCCATTTTCTTTGTTGCACTTGCACTTGCACTCGCAAGTACCCCTTGCAAAGGCCAAGTGCCAGTTGACCACTTCCGATTCGCACAGCAATGGCCAGCTACATTTTGTCACTTACAACAGCACAAGTGTAATCAAGCTTTGCTTGTCAGAGACAACTTCACAGTCCATGGCCTTTGGCCCCTTAAATTGCCCTCGGTTATTATTGCTCCTAGTACAACTTGCCAAAAGCCACCTTATATGGGTAGTCATTTCAATGAACGATGGGTACGAATCATCTTTATTTGTCTTTCCCTCTTTCATACTTTTTTTTTATCTTACTTTCATTTCATATGCCTTAAAGATCGCACCCATAAAGGGACACCTCCTGAAGATTTGGCCAAGTTTCATACATCCAGATCCGATGTTATTCTGGAAACACGAGTGCGATCAACACGATGCGTGCTCCCAGCGTATCCTTCCTCAATCAAATTACTTCAAAAAAGTCATCGAGTTGAAGAATAAACACGATATCTTTAGCATCCTACAAGACAAGGGTAACAGTAACATAAAAAAATCAAACATGACTTTTCAATTTTGATAGTATATGATATTACGTTCGTGTTTAATTAACTTGTGCTTACAAATTATTTTTTTTATAATTTATAAGCACGGTGCATGCTACCAGCGTATCCTTCCTCAATCAAATTACTTCAAAAAAGCCATTGAGTTGAAGAATAAACACGATATCTTTAGCATCCTACAAGACAAGGGTAACAATAACATTAAAAAATCAAACATGACTTTTCAATTTTGATAGTATATAATATTGCGTTCGTGTTTAATTAACTTGTGCTTATAAATTATTATTTTTTAAACGACAAGAATTGTTCCGAATGATGGATCGTATTCACCGAACTTTGTTAGAAAAGTGATATTTGATGCCATTCATGTCCAACCAAGAATATTTTACCAGTCGACTCTACTAGCACATGAGATTTCCTCGTCGAGATCATATTGTGCGTACATTCCAACGCTGGCGCATTCATAAATTGCCCTAACGTTCCAAGGGATTGCAACAAGCAGAAGATTAAATATAAATCTACCTAGTCACTTGTAAATTAATTTATCTTGTGTTAAATTAATATTTAATTATAAATTTATGTTGAAAAACTAGTGTTTTTAAGTGAAGTAAATTGAGGCTTTGAGGCACTAATTTATTTGTGAGTCATTTATGTAATGACTATGGTAATTGTGTAATTATGTTCTTCTCCGTGAGTACATAATATTACTATATTTATTTGTCCAATTCGGATATCGGAT
Source organism: Codonopsis lanceolata (assembly GCA_013146195.2). Classification (NCBI taxonomy): domain Eukaryota; kingdom Viridiplantae; phylum Streptophyta; class Magnoliopsida; order Asterales; family Campanulaceae; genus Codonopsis; species Codonopsis lanceolata. The sequence goes on along the minus strand of CM028384.1, from coordinate 28,130,754 downwards.
GAATAAGTTATAGAGGTTTAAAGTAGGACATTTGAAATGTTGGAAGTGGGTTATCCCACATTGGGAAAATGTGAAAGGCTTGAAGGGTTTATATACAAAAGCTCTCTTGTGGTTGGGTAAGCTTGTATAGAATGAACTATCCCTCCCGCGCCGCAGGGAGGGGGGTGCAAATCAAGGTCCAATTTGGCTTGGACTGGCGTACTCGTGTGCTTGCACATGCGAACACGAATGTCGGACCAAATTGTGCTACCTAGACAAACCCGCCTTTTGCACATTTTTAAATTCAATTTTCGTAACTCCAACATTAAAGAGCGAATTAATTCCGTTTCAATGGACAGTTTAATTTTGTCTTAATGTCCACTTTAATTAGGTGGTTATTAGGCATAATCAAAACGTTTTAATTAGTAATTAAAGCGTGTTGATTTTCTGGCCTATATAAAGGAATCATTCTCCACAACAAAGAACACACTGAACGAAAAACACGAAATTCCTCTTCCTCTTATACACTTGCATTGCATTTCATCTTGAATATCTTCCTTTTGGCCTCCTGTTTTGATGATTGATTTCGCATAGATTGATTCGCGGACCCTTCGCAAAGTCATCCGCACGCTGTTGTATCCTGGGAGACGTTCGTCCTAAGTAAGAACCAGGCACTTACAGGGAGTGGGACGAATAACGTTTCAAGGAAACTGTGTGTTACACAAGCCTCGGTACGTTTTCCTTCTACCGTTAGACATCAGTCTTCCACCGGTAGACTTCGATCTTGCCACCGAAGACATCGGTCCTTCCACCCAGAGACTTCGATCTTGCCACCAGAAGACTTCAGTCCTTCCACCGGTAGACCTTTAGTGCTTCTGCCAGCAGCTCTTCACCAGCAGACCTTGGTTTAAGTCACCAGCAGACGTACAACTAAGCCACCAGCAGACTTCGAAGGAAGTCACCAGCAGACTTCACAAGTCTTCTTCAACCAGCATCTAACGGTTTTGTTTTCTTTTATGTTTTAATTCTGTAAGATTGTATAGAGTTCTACCCAACAATCTTGAAACGTTATTTCTTTTCTTCTGTTTATTATTGTTATTTAAGATAACAATAATCTCTTCTATAGAGAACTCTATAATCTTACAGATTATTGTCGTATTTCAGATATGACTAACGAGAACAATACCTTAGCTCCTACTACTGGAACTGGAACTAAAAAGACTGTGACTGGAAACACTTCGAACTCGAACCCTACAATGACCAATGCAGCAGCCATGGCTCAAATGGTAAGCTTCCACATCTGGTGAACCATAGTGAAACCGGAGAAATTCAAGGGCTGAATTTCAAGCGTTGGCGGCGAGAAGATCTTGTTTTTACTTGACCACGCTTCATTCAAAGAGGATTTTACGAAGAGGATGTTGGTGAAGATGCTGATTTCCAAGCCGTTAGTGCTTTGGATGCATGGAATCAAGTTGATTTCCTTTGCAAGAACTATGTACTGAACGAGTTGGAAGACTCGTTGTACGAAGTTTATCGTTTTAAGAAAACAACAAAGGAACTATGGAACTCTCTTGACCACAAGTACACCTCCGAGGATGCTGGGGCCAAGAAGTTCATAGTTGGTAGATTCCTGGATTACAAAATGACATATGCTAAATCTGTGTACAGTCAAGTACAGGAGCTGCAAGTGCTTTACTCTGAAATTGAGACAGAAGGGATGGAAATTAGTGAAACCTTCAAGGTGGTTGCAATTATTGAAAAATTGCCTCCAGCTTGGAAGGATTTCAAGAGTTACCTGAAGCATAAACGAAAGGAGATGACTGTTGAACAGCTTGTTGTTCGTCTTCGCATAGAAGAGGACAACAGAGGTAATGATAAGAAAACGGTCACTTCTATGGCTGCTAAAGCCAATGTTGTGGAGCATGGTCAAAGCTCCAAAGGCAAAGGAAAATTTGCTAGAGCTGGAAAAGGGACAAACTTAGGTCCCAAGGGTGGAGTTTCTAAGAAGAAGTTTCATGGAAACTGCTACAACTGTGGAGGCATGGGTCACAAGTCCACGGTTTGCAAGAAACCAAAGAGGGAGCGTTAAGCCAATCTTGTGGATGGCAATGCTCAAGATGTGTCAGATATCAACCTTGCTGCGGTGATATCTGAAGTCAACTTGGTAGGTTCAAACCCAAATCAGTGGTGGATTGACACTGGTGCCACTAGGCACGTCTGCTCCAACAAGGAGATGTTCAGCACCTTTGAAGCTGCCGAGGATGGAGAAAAGATCTTGAAGATGACTTCTGGGAAGGAATTGACTCTCAACAACGTGCTCTATGTGCCTGAGATTCGGAAGAACTTAGTGTCCGGATCTTTGCTTGTGAAGCATGGCTTCCGTGTTGTTTTTGAGTCTGATGTTGTAACTTTGACTAAAAGTGGAATGTTTGTAGGCAAAGGGTATGTTAATGATGGGTTTTTAAGCTATACGTAATGGTTGTCAAGCCTAAGAGCAGTAATAATAAGAAAAAATCTTCTGTTTACTTGCTTGAGTCTTCCAATTTGTGGCATGGTAGACTAGGACATGTTAATTATGGTACTTTACGTAGACTGATTAACATGGATTGCATACCAAAATTCCAAATTGATAAAAATCACAAGTGCGAAACTTGTGTAGAAGCAAAGTTAACAAGAATGTCCTTCCATTCTATTGAAAGAAATAGTGAATCACTTGAATTAATTCACACTGATGTGTGTGATTTTAAATCAACACAATCACGTGGTGGGAACAAGTACTTCATAACTTTTGTTGATGATAGCCAAGATTTTGTTATGTGTATCTTCTTAAAACTAAAGATGAAGCAATAGAGAAGTTTATTCTCTACAAAACTGAAGTTGAGAATCAACTTAACAAGAAGATTAAGATGTTAAGAAGTGATCGTGGAGGTGAATATGAATCACCATTCGCTGAATTTTGCGCTAAGCATGGAATAATTCACGAAACAACGGCACCTTATGCACCTCAACAATGGCATTGCGAGCAAAAATCGAACTCTTAAAGAGATGATAAATGCCATGTTGTTAAGTTACGGATTACCACGAACATGTGGGGAGAAGCTGTTTTGTTAGCTAATTACCTTTTAAATAAGGTACCTCGCAAGAAGCTTGACAAAAGCCCTTACGAGATGTGGCATGGAAGGGTTCCATCCTACAAATACTTGCGAGTGTGGGGTGTCTTGCAAAGGTTACTGTTCCTTTACCTAAAAAGGTGAAAGTAGGACCAAAAGCGTTGATTGCATATTCATTGGTTATGCACATAATAGCGTGCTTATCGTTTTCTTGTGCACGTCTAAGATAGAAGACATACACAAGAATACAATAATAGAATCTCAAATGTTTCTTTCTTCGAAGAAGATGTATTTCCTTGTAAGAGGAGCAATGAGTCTAACTCATCTAAGCGGGTACATGCTTCGGAAGAAGATGAACATGAAGAGAATGAGCAAGAAGAGGTGGAACCTCGTCGTAGCAAAAAGAAGTAGGGTAGAAAAATCTTTTGGTCAGATTTTCTTACCTACATGCTAGAAAGTGAACCTCAAAGCTACAAAGAGGCCGTGAGTTCCTCAGGGACCTCAATGGAAAGAATCCATTAAAAGTGAAATTGATTCCATTCTTCAAAATCGCACTTGGGAACTAGTGGACCTTCCTCAAGGAAGTAAACCATTAGGGTATAAGTGGATTTTCAAGAAGAAAATGAAAGTAGATGGAACAATTGATAAGTATAAGGCCAGACTTGTAATTAAAGGTTACGCACAACGTGAAGGCCTTGATTACTTTGATACTTATTCTCTGTTATTGAGAATAACCTCCATTAGATTAGTACTTGCTATTGCACGCATTGCGAAATCTAGAAGTACATCAAATGGATGTAAAGACTGCCTTTCTAAATGGTGATTTAGAAGAGAGATTTACATGGAACAACTGAGGGTTTTTACGCTCGGGGCAAGAAAACAAAGTGTGCAAGTTGGTTAAGTATTTGTATGGCTTAAAACAAGCACCAAAACAATGGCATGAGAAATTTGATAATGCCATGTTGGGTTGTGGATTTAAAATCAATGAATGTGATAAATGTGTTTATGTAAAGGACACTGAAAATGGCTATGTCATTTTATGTCTTTACGTAGACGACATGCTTATCATTGGCAGCAATGATAATATGATCAAATCCACAAAAGACATGTTAAACTCGAAATTTGACATGAAAGATATGGGGTTAGCTGATATAATCATTGGTGTTAAAGTTTCTAGAATTTCAAGTGGACTTATTTTAAGTCAGTCACACTATGTGGATAAAAGTCTAGAGAAGTTTAGCAAGGATGACATTGCAATAGCTAGAACTCCTATTGACACAAGTCTACATCTATCAAAGAATAGAGGTGAGCTGTTTCTCGATAGAATACTCGAGAATCATAGGAAGTCGATGTACTTAATGAGTTGTACAAGACCAGATATTGCCTATGTTGTGAGTAGACTGAGTAGATATACGAGTAATCATGGGACTGATCATTGGAAAGCGATAGTCATAGTACTAAGGTACTTAAGATATACTCGGGATTATGGACTGCATTATACAAGAGATCCAGCAGTGATTGAAGGATATACAGATGCTAATTGGATCTCTGATATTAAAGACTCAAGGTCTACTAGTGGATTTGTATTCACTTTGGCGAGTGCGACCATATCATGGAAATCTTCTAAACGCATCGTAATAGCTAGATCCACGATGGAGTCCGAGTTTATAGCTCTAGATAAAAGTGGTGAAGAAGTGAATGGCTACGCCAATTTATAGAAGATATTCCAAGATGGACAAAACACGTGCCGCAATTTGCATACATTGTGACGATCAATCGCCTATTGGTGGCACGTAGCAACATGTACAATGGTAAGTCTAGACACATACGTCGTAGACATAATACCATTAGACAACTACTCTCAACTGGTACTATATCTATTGACTACGTAAAGTCAAAGGATAATATAGCAGATCCGTTAACCAAAGGGTTAAATCGAGAGTTAGTTGAAAAGTCATCAAGAGGAATGGGTCTCAAACCTCTTGAAAAATAAATCTATACAATGGAAACCCAACCTAGTTGACTGGAGATCCCAAGATCTAGGTTCAAAGGGACAACCTAATTGTAAAAAGATTTTGAGTCACTGTGGGGGATTTATCTCTTATCATGTGATGAGTGTAAGTAAGAGGATAAGCATATGGCTTTTAATGATTTTTAAGAATCACCTATGTGAGAGAGAAGTGGGGCCGCTTCGAAGAGAATTGAATGAGACTCAATTCTTAGACCCTCTTGCAGAACCAGGCGTAGGTTCAAGGCCATGAATGAACATAACTATGAGAACTGAATTGTGTTAGGAAGATTCCTGTGTGAAGTATGTAATCATTTACTCTTAAGGCAGAACAGTTCAAAGACTTCATGTCTATTGATCAGCCGGTAAAGTTAGCATGCTTTCGCAAGGGAAGGTTCAAAGGTTAATACCTACCTATCCTATTCAGGTTTCAACTGTTGAAGTCTATCACCGTTATCGTCAATTTCCTTCATGTGGGGGATTGTTGGAAAACTAGTGTTTTTAAGTGAAGTAAATTGGGGCTTTGAGGTACTAATTTATTTGTGAGTCATTTATGTAATGACTATGGTAATTGTGGAATTATGTTCTTCTCCGTGAGTACATAATATTACTATATTTATTTGTCCAATTCGGATATTGGATGAATAAGTTATAGAGGTTTAAAGTAGGACATTTGAAATGTTGGAAGTGGGTTATCCCACATTGGGAAAATGTGAAAGGCTTGAAGGGTTTATATACAAAGGCTCCCTTGTGGTTGGGTAAGCTTGTATAGAATGAAATATCCCTCCCGCGCCGCAGGGGGGTGCAAATCAAGGTCCAATTTGGCTTGGACTGGCGTACTCGTGTGCTTGCACATGCGGACACGAATGTCGGACCAAATTGTGCTACCTAGACAAACCCGCCTTTTGCACATTTTTAAATTCAATTTTGTAACTCCAACATTAAAGAGCGAATTAATTGCTTTCAATGGACGCTTTAATTATGTCTTAATGCGCTTTTAATTGGGTGGTTATTAGGCATAATCAAAACGTTTTAATTAGTAATTAAAGCGTGTTGATTTTCTGGCCTATATAAAGGAACCCTTCTCCACAACAGAGAACACACTGAACGAAAAACACGAAATTCCTCTTCCTCTTATACACTTGCATTGCATTTCATCTTGAATATCTTCCTTTTGGCCTCCTGTTTTGGTGATTGATTTCTGGCATAGATTCAGTTCGCTGGACCTTCAGTGCAAAGTCATTCGGTACTGCCGTTGTATCCTGGGAGACGTTCGTCCTAAGTAAGAACTCCAGGCACTTACAGGGAGTGGGACGAATAACGTTTCAAGGAAACTGTGTGTTACACAAGCCTCGGTACGTTTTCCTTCTACCGGTCGCCTTCCACTTGTAGACTTCCAAGACGCCACCGAAGACATCGGGCCTTCCACCCAGAGACTTCCAAGATCGCCACCAAAAGACTTCAGTCCTTCCACTAGTAGACCAAGCTTCAACGCCCTTCACCAAATAGACCTTGGTTCAAGTCACCAGCAGACGTACAACTAAGCCACCAGCAGACTTCGAAGGAAGTCACCAGCAGACTTCACAAGTCTTCTTCAACCAGCATCTATCGGTTTTGTTTTCTTTTATGTTTTAATTCTGTAAGATTGTATAGGGTTCTACCCAAAAATTTATAATCCTCAAATTTAAAAGTCGAAATTAAAATTATGTTATGAATGTGGTTGCAGAGACCTTAAGAATGAAGGATGGGGAGAGATCAAGGTATAAATAGTTGAAGACCGAATAAAGGAACACAAGGGATGTGGCATTAATTACCGTACAATCAAGCTTCTTTTGACTTGAGTTTACTTAATTATTTTATCTTATTTTATCTTAATTTATATATATATATATATATATATATATATATATATATATATATATATATATATATATATATGTATATATTTGGATTAATACATATAATTTGGTGCATGAACTTTATTATAGTGGATGCTCTTAAGCTAACAAGTAATACATGGAGTAGTTGTTAGAAAATTCTTCCAAAATACATATGCTTGGATAAATTCCTTTCCTTTGAAACTGAATTATACTGAATATAGAGACAAAACTATCCTTTTTAAGGATATCTAAGTTTTAAGGATGTGGATGTGGAGACTATTGTATAGGCAGTGTAGCAATAGAAATAGAAATAGACTATTACTGCGGGAATCTTGTATTGGAAGTAATAATATTTTTGTTTCTGGAAGTATCCATTCATCTGGAGGACTATAGGCTTGAATTAATTAATTCCCAAACAAGCAGAAGTGACTGATAAATCATCAAAAGAATGGGATGTTCAATGATAGATAGAATTCCAAACTTGCAATACCAACCAAATAGAGTCTGTCCAAAATACGCTAGCGATTGATCTCGGCCGCACATAACTCCATGTTTAATATCTCGCTTGGTGCCTCATCAACTTGATGTATTCATCCCCCTTCATACCTCCAAGTCCTTGGCAAAACCAATAAAAAAAGTTAAATAACAAGGAGCTCAAAAACAGAATCAAACTAATCGAAAATCCAACCATGTCCATAATTGACACGAAATACTCAAGAGAGAGGAAGAGCCTAAAAACAGAAGAGAACCACATCCCACCATCTGCCATCGCTCCGGTGATCATCCGAGAGAATTGATAGGATATACCCAAGGAAACCACTAGGATGCAAGAAATAGGTAAGAGAAACCAAGAGATCAAGAATTTAGGTGGTCAACGAGGACACTAGAACAAAATTATGAAACGTAACGCTTTGAATGCAATAGCTGCAGCTTTGATTCGACGCTCAAGCACACCATTTGGGGTATATTTGTTGATTTGAATCAAATTATTTTAATATGTAAAAGAAGAGTGCTTTTTTCACTCACCCACACATGCATAAATACATTCATAGTACATTTTTTAAAGCAAACATTTGAAATAATACAGAATTGAGACAATAAAATTGAAAAAAACTCGCAAGTCTTGCCCTTGGAAAGATTCCCAAACGTCCCTAGGTATGATGTCCTAGGTCATGAAGGTTAAACTTGAAATAGGATAATGGTTATATATACTATACCCTAAACAAGGCAATATTATTTAAAGGAAGGGTATGCACATGGTGCAAAATACACAAAACTCCAAACGAAAATATTAGAAAATCCCCAAAATAAAGAAAGAAAAAGAATATTGAAGAAAAGATAGAAGATGGAAATCGACCGAGGTACAGACTAAAGAGCACAAGAAGATGGAAACGAATACAGAGAGAACCAAGGACAGACTAGTTGTGGTAATGTGGTATTTCCAAAATTGTGGCTTTGCCCGTGTTTGAACCTTCTCAACAGTGTTGTGTTGGTGTACTTGAGCTCCTTCTCCCTGCAACAAGTTTTCCCTTTTTATCGATTTTTTGTTATTTTTTTTAGCTCATTGGTAAGTCCGTCACTGAATCATAGGGCCTACATTTTCTGACCTGCCAACGTTTTAGTTCCAGTCTTCATTTTCGAAAGGCTTTAGTATATATATTCACTTTATTTCATTCTTGCACCTTCCTTGCAGCAAGCAGGTCTGAAAACTATACATACCAAGCAAATGCACATCCAAGTAAGAGTAGGAAAATGAACATGTTTTTAATTTTCCAAAATGACTTTCTGTTATAATTATATTCTATGTAACATGTGGTTTAAAAAAATTAAGATGCCCCCAAACCAGATCCATATGGGTTTAGGCCGTGTAAAGTAAAGAAATCTACGAGGCACTAAAACAAGTGTGCAAAACACACAGCCTAACTCTTGCGGCTCCTGGCTAGATGCAAATAGCGCCTAACTCTAATGTCAACTCCAAGGAGAACTACTCGGTCTCTATCCCCGACATGTCGTCTATGATGGTCATATGTGTTTTGATTATCGCAAGCTTCATTTCTCTACCCTTGAGAGTTGAGAGTGGGTCTAGGTCTTGTTGGAAAGGCATTCTTGTCAGATAAACCCTATTTTTGTAGAGTTGTGAGCCAACTTAGCATATGTGAGTCCCCTCTAGCACACTTTGCGCATAAGTTGGGATTCACGGGTTGGTTTGCAATTTGCATCCAGAGTATTGTCACAAGAGATCATGCTTATGTACTAGAGTCATTTTTTCACTGGAACAAGGCATGTAGTCTCACCAATTTGCTACCCACGTACGGTATTGGCAACATTGTCACAACATTTCAAGAGTTATGATTTTGCAAATAGAGATATTGGAAATGAATTATTTCCTGAAGTTTATAAATTGAGGGCATCATTTGAGGAAGCCTCCATGATGAGAGGTGAGAATATTATTTGCACAGTACAAAGCAATACTGATTTTCTTTCTTACAAGACAACAAGCACATCTAAGACGTCAGATGGAATGCGCAAAGAAACAGAAGAATCTGCACAGAGCCTTCTCAGTAAGCTTAAGAGCTTGGATATATATTGCAGCTTTTGAAATTTTCAACCTAATTTGTTCATTTAGAAAACTCAAATTCTCTTTAAATATCTTAAAATTATTGATCTCATCTTTTGCAGCTATTGAATCCACACAGAACCGTACAGGCAGAAAACCTTGGAGCATCTCCAATGATGCCACCCAATAACACCCTCTAGCTACCTCGTTTTTTTTTCCTTTTACACTTTCTCAACACTCTAAAAAAAATTCACTCCAATAACCATCATCTATACAATCCTTTAAAATACCTCAAATCTCTTTCGTCTCAATTAACAAACCTAACTACCAACATAATTTTCATTTTTTTATTTATATTATTCCACCATACTTGAAGTATTTATATTATAAATTTATATTCTATGAAAAAATATTATCATATATATTAATCAAATATTTTTGTTGGTTGAAAATAATGAGCTGTTAAAAATGTTCATATTAATAAAATTGGTATCTTTTTATGTAATTGATAAATAAAGTTTACTTATGATAAACGTGTAGCATTTTTTTTGGGAAAAAATCCGAGTTAAGACGGGACAAACCGTTTAAATCCGACTCAATTCAACAAGACTCATTTAAACCCGTTTGATATTTGAGTTCTAATGGGTTTCGATCAGTTACCCATCCTAACCCACCCAATTGTCAAACCAAGTCTCCACACACCCTTTCTACCTTCGTCTCCTCCATTTCTATGTTAGCACACAATTTGAGACACCGCCCTTAAACATTCGCTTTTTGTAAAAAAATAAATAAATAAGTTCTTCACTATCAACCGGAGTTGGTTCAATTGATAGAATGCATAAATTTTTATAAAAAGAGATACCTAGAATTAAGAGAAACCATTCAAAGGAAGCATTCAAAGGAATAAGAAAGATCATTTGAGAACATAGTTCAAACATTATGAAGAAAAATCATTCGATAACAATTTCAAACATTGTAATTAGAATATTAAGGAACCAAAAGGAAGTAAAATTTTACCGAAAGATTATGTCTATTTATGCAAGATGTATTTATAATATTTACAATTTACCTTATGATTATCACCAACAAACAAGAAAATCATATATACAACTATATCAGACTTGAATGCAATTATGAAACCGTGACAACAAAGCTAAAATGTTAGATCAGCGAGCTTCTTCACACCATGAAGACCTTTGACCTAGTGAAGGCCATCAAACAAGAAAGGAGTAAAGAAACCACACATTACACAAATATTTGTAATACAATCAATTATTATTTTTTAAATGGTGTGTCGGGTCAAAGAGGGTGATTATTTTAAAACTGAAGGAATATATATTTTAATAATTTTTAAAATTGTTTTTATCTCAAAATAAATGTCAATTTAAAAGAAAATTTATGTTTAATTTTTTTATTATTATCTAAACTTAACTTTTGCTGAAGAAATGATTTTTTAAATTATAGAATCAAATAAAACTTATTAAATTAATAATAACTACACAAATGATGGAAAAGAAAAAAGAAAATGGAGAAAAAAGAAAATTAAAGAGAGAAAGTTGATCATTATTTTACTAAAGTCCCTCCAAATTTAAAGGTAGCCTTAACTTATTTTAGGGATAGAGGGTGTCATAAAGTCTCAAGTGTTTACACCGCCGTCCAGTCTCCCCTTCGCGACTGCTACCGAGACTCTTCAATGGCGACTGAATCCAACCTGCTTTCATCCCCTCCTTCCTTACACAGCCGCCCCCATCTCCCCTTCGCGACTGCTACCAAAACTCTTTCAACCGAGACTCTTTCGAAGGCTTCTAGAGAAACAATCGAAAAGGCAGCTGTGGCTCTAATCAAATGGAGAGAAATTCAATCCAAGTCACATAAGCCCCAACTCTTGCCAGAAGACGAATTCCTCTACCTTGTTCTGTCTCTCAAGAAAATCCCACCAAAATCAACTTCGGTCAGGACAAATCCCCACAAAATCCCTCTCCCAAACCCTCTCGTTCTTCACGATGAATCCTCTTCCGAGCTCTGTCTCATCATAGACGACCGACCCAGTTCGAAACTCACGTCCGAGCTCGCCAAGCAGAAGATAAAAGACGATGGCGTACCAGTCTCCAAAGTGTTGCGATTGTCCAAGCTCAAGACGGATTACAAGGCGTTTGAGGCGAAACGGAAGCTCTGCGATTCTTATGATTTGTTCTTTGCTGACAAGAGAGTGGTTACACTGCTTCCAAAGTTGTTGGGTAAGCAGTTTTTTAAGAAGAGGAAGCTGCCTTTATCGGTTGATTTGACTCATAAGAATTGGAAGGATCAAATCGATAGGGCTTGTTGTTCCGCTCTGTTATATTTGAGGACGGGGACTTGTAGCGTGGTTAAAGTTGGGAGAGTTTCGATGGAGAGGGATGAGATTATTGATAATGTGAGTGCTGCTATTGATGGAGTTGTTGAGTTTGTTCCGAAGAAGTGGGCGGGTGTTAGATCTTTGCATTTGAAGCTTTCTGAGTCAGTGCCGTTGCCGGTTTATCAGGCATTGCCTGATATGAAATTGAAAATCCAAGGGATTGTTAAAAATGACGAAACAGTTGGTGGTGGAGAGATTGTCATGAAAAAAGACGAGAAATTGGGGTTAATGAAGAAGGGGAGGATTCACGAGGTTCGGTATATGGATGCCGCTGCTACTGCTGTGACTGCAGTGAGTGAGGATGATGAATTGGCAAGCGAGGGGGAAAGTGATGATGATATTGGTAATGCTTAGGATTTGTTTTGGCTTTTTTGTTGTTATTTCCAGCAAATTTTGGGTTGAATATTTGCGCTTAAGATATTTATATTTAAATCTTCTATTTCTTTGTTTTCACTTGACATACTGTTATAGCACTTTAATGATGAGTTGAGCTTTTAGAATGTGTAATTTGTTTTTTGTCTTTGCATATAATGATTAGCACTTCCAGTCTATATTTCAAAATTCAGTTAACCATTGTGAAGAAATGTTAGTGTCATTCATTCTGATTTGAAATTTTGTACTGGAATCATCGAGATCCAATTGAGTGTATTTATTTGTTTGGTTAGGTGCAACAAATAGTTCAAAGGCCCTACTAACGGTCTATTTCATAGTTACAAATATTTACCGCATGTGTAGAGGACTGTAATGATCACTTGGTTGCTTGGGATGGTATATGTCGACCTATAGACGAGGGAGATCTTGGTATTGAGACGCTGGTATTTTAGAACATCTCCCTGGACGGAGAGTCGGAGACATTTGCTTTTCAAACTCTTCTCTTTATGAAACACCTATAGCTTTCTCTTTAGGGATGGTGGTCCATTTCGGACTTTTGTTAATTGAGGGGAGTAATTTGTTTTTCTGCCGTACTAATGTTCTTTGTATTCCAAATCCAAGGCTTAGAATTGAGTATCAAATATAGCCAAGTATTTTGTTGTGGTAGTTTCAATCAGAAGAAGAAGAAAAAAATGTTCAAGAAATGGGTATAGGCGAAATCGCAGCAGAGGTTGTCGGGGGCAGACCGGAAGAAGTTAAAAGAAGCAGCAAGGAACGCTTTTCCTTCGCTTCCGACGCCGACATCGACACCTTACTTCCTCCTAAGGTTTTTTCCCTCTTCGTTTGTATTTTCAATTGGGTTCTTGTTAAATTATCTGGAATCAATTTGATCATGAATTTATGATTATTTACTTGTTTTGAATTTTCACAAGGTTGTCTTCAAATGTGTATACTGGCTACCTAAGATTCTTTGTTTTAAACAAATTTTTATTTGTACTTCTTATAACTGTAAATGAGTGAATTACTGGAATGCTGCGATAAAGTTGTTTAATTTTCTTACGTTCAAATTTATGTAGGTGGAGATAACTGTTGCCAAGTACCCGAACCGCATCCTTGTCTATAGTTTGGAAGGTGGTGCTCCAATGTTTTTTGATGTTGATAGCCGAGGCTCATAGATATTGCCAACAGGTGTATTTTACCCCATAATCACTCCTAGCTGTTTGGTTTTTTTGTTGTAAAGTATGCTTGTTAGTATTGTGACTTGAAGGTGGCATTGGCAATACTTAATTTGTCTCGAGGAAATAGTTACTTAAGGTGTCCCTATGGTCGGAATCTAGAGAATGACCTCGCCTTGCCCCTTATTTCTATGAGTAGATACCTCTCATATCCTTAAACACGCGCACACACACACACATAGACCTCAAACTTATGTGTACTAGCTAAGGAAACCAAATATATTTTTATAGTATATTCTTTGATGCAATACAGAAAAAAATAATCTCATACATGACTCATGATTCTTGCAAATCAAGAATCTATCTCATATATGAATGAGCTAGCTACATATTCAGTTCTTTTGTACCAACAATGAAAGATGCAAAGCATTTTGTAGACACTGTTTTGACGCCTTGTTAATATTGTTCTCATTACCTATAAACATAGATTATTCTGATTCACTATTTTGAATTTAGAAGTCAAATAGAAGCTAAGATGTTCAACATTCTCGCATCTTTGCTATTTTCTTGGACCCACTAGCCATGAATATTAGGATTTTTGGGGTCCTTCCCTTTCTTTGGCGCCCTTTCATGATCGGTTGATCTTCTTGGCATCTCTATGTGTAACGCCCCGAGCCCGAGAACTCTGGTCCGATTGCGATGTAATTTCACACATAGCGTGCTCTTCACCGGGACTTGAAGCACTTGGGTTATCGTGCCCACCGGGTTATAAGCCAGGTATGGCCAGCAAGTCCATGGGATGATGTTGGTGCTTTGATGTGCTAAGCGCATTACCTTTATAAATCAACACAAGTCCCACATCTATCCGATGTGGGATTGAAGTGTCAATCTCCCCCACTCAAATCCTTGACGTCCTCGCAAGGCTCGAATCGCACGCACTCGGGCGATGAGGATTCAAGAGGTGGCTCCACCTTCATGTAGCACTTTGTTCTCATTTCCGGGACCGGCTCGATACCATTTGTAATCCCGAACTCGAGCTTGGGCTTCGCTACGCATAGCCACACGGCTGCCCACCGATTTGCCGTGGCAGCACCTGGGCATCGTCACCATACTGTTTAATCTCCCAAAAGTCATGGATGATGTTGGTGCTACGAAAGAATAGCGATTACCTACCTTATAAATCAAACACAAGTAAATCAAACACAAGTCTCACATCTACCCGATGTGGGATTGAGGTATTACACTATGGGCTTTGGCATCTATACAAAAGAGTTATCCACCACCACAAGCATGGCTGCACTTAGCCTACGAGGTTGAGACCAGAATTAATGCAGAACACAAATTGGAAAAAAAATTCTGCAAAGCTTTTTGAGGATTTTGATGGTGGAGATTAAGGTACAGAGCTTGAGGTTTTTTTGGGACCTAATTAGTGGAGCACATGGGGTAGGGTATTGGAGTTGTTTGGATTCGTAGTGGAACCTAATTAAATACTTCCTCAATCTTGAAAATGTTGTCCAATTGACAAGTCAAACTTTTTAAGGTTATACCTTTACTTGTTTGTTCCTTATTTGGATTGCACTGTAACCATTTTTTTTTTTTTTGATAAATAAAGGTTGTATTAATTACGATGCCAAAAAGGGAGGCGTAACCCTGTACACGGGAAGTATACTAAACAAAATTACAATTGGATTGCACTATTCTCTATAACCACAAAAAGGATTGCACTGTAAACATTTCCTCTATTAGATACGAGACTATTTTTTTGGGACAACCCAAAGAGGAAAGTGGGACTATCTTTTTTGAGATAGAGGTAGTATGACTTAAGCACCTATAGAAACCTACTAAATCCATAATAAAGACATAATAACCCTTTTAATATCCAAACAAGACACGTGGATCAATACTAGGATCCATTCCACCAAAAGAAATTAATGAAATACCCTCTCACAAGTAGAAATAGTATAAAACTACAGCAGCTAACAAATCTAATATTACTATAAAAAAGACTTTACTAATTAACTTTACTTGTAAGGTCTTAAATAGGCTTTTCCTTGGACTCTATAAAATATATATATATATATATATATATATATATATATATATATATATATATATATTTGGATTAATTCATATAATTTGGTGTATAAACTTTATTATAGTGGATGCGTCGCCATATGTAAGCTAACAAGTAATACATGGAGTAGTTGTTAGAAAATTCTTCCAAAAATACATATGCTTGGATAAATTCCTTTCCTTTGAAACTGAATTATACTGAATATAGAGACAAAACTATCCTTTTTTAGGATATCTAAGTTTTAAGGATGTGGATGTGGAGACTATTGTGTTGGCAGTGTAGCAACAAAAATAAAAATAGACTATTACTGCGCGAATCTTGTATTGGAAGTAATGATATTTTTGTTTCATGAAGTATCCATTCATCTGGAGGACTAAAGGCTTGAATTAATTAATTCCCAAACAAGTAGAAGCAACTGATAAATTTTCAAATGAATGGGATGTTCAATGATAGATAGAATTCCAAACTTGCAATACCAACCAAAAAGTGTCTGTCCAAAATACGCTAGTAGTTGATCTCTGGGCTGCACATCACTCCATGTTTAATATCCTGCTTGGTGCCTCATCAACTTGATGTATTCATCCCCCTTCATGCCTCCAAGTCCTTGGCAAAACCAATAAAAGAAACTTAAATAACAAGGAGCTCAAAAACCTGAATCAGTAACTAACCAGAAAATCCAACCATGTCCATAATTGACACGAAATACTCAGTAGAGAATAGGGAAGAGCCTAAAAATAGGAAGAGAAACACATCCTACCATCGGGCTACTGCTCCAGTGATCATCTGAGAGAATTGATAGGATATACCCAAGGAAACCACTAAAGATGCTGTAAATAGGTAAGAGAAACTAGCATCAAGAATTTAGGTGGTCAAGCAGGCGGAACACTAGAACAGAATTATGAAGCGAGGCTAAGTTGCAATAGCTCGACTTTGATCTTGGGCGGTTCAAGCACACCATTTGGGGTATATTTTATGATTAGAATCAAATTATTTTAATATGTAGAAGAAGAGTGTTTTTTTCACTCACCCACACATGCATAAATACATTCATAGTACATTTGTTAAAGCAAACATTTGAAATAATACATAATTGAGACAATAAAATTGAAATAAACTCGCTAGTCTTGCCCTTGGAGAGATTCCCAAACGTCACGTAGGTATGATGTCCTAGGTCATGAACGTTAAACTTGGAATAGGATAATGGTTATATATACTATACTCTAAACAAGGCAATATTATTTAAAGGAAGGGTATGCACATGGTGCAAAATACACAAAACTCCAAACGAAAATATTAGAAAATCCCCAAAATAAAGAAAGGAAAAGAATATTGAAGAAAAGATAGAAGACAAATCTAACCAAAAGTGGCAGGTGGAAATCCACCGAGGTATAGACTAAAGTATAAGAAGATGAAAGCGATCTGAGAGAGAGAAACCAAGGACGGACCGGTTGTGGTATCTCCCAAAGCGTGGCTTTGCCGTGTTTGAACCTTCTCACAATGTTGTGTTGGTGTACTTGAGCTCCTTCTCCCCGCAACAAGTTTTCCCTTTTTATCGATTTTTTGATATTTTTTAGCTCATTGGTAAGCTCCCTTGAATCATAGGGCCTACATTTTCTGACCTGCCAACGTTTTAGTTCCGGTCTTCATTTTCGAAAGGCTTTAGTCTATATATTCACTTTATTTCATGCAGGTCTGAAAACTATACATACCAAGCAGATGCACATCCAAGTAAGAGTAGGAAAATGAAAATGTGTTTAATTTTCCAAAATGACTTTCTGTTATAATTATATGCTATGTAACATGTGGTTTAAAAAAATTAAGATGCCCCCAAACCAGATCCATTTGGGTTTAGGCCAGGTAAAGAAGAAATCTACGAGGCACTAAAACAAGTGTGCAAAACACAAAGTCTAACTTTTGCGTGCGTCTGGGCTAGAAGCGCAAATAGCAATCTAACTCTAATGTCAACTCCAAGGGAGAACTACTGGTCTCTATCCCTGACATGTCGGTCTATGATGGTCATATGTGTTTTGATTATCACCAGGCTTCATTTTCTCTACCCTTGAGAGTTGAGAGTGGGTCTAGGTCTTGTTGGAAAGGCATTCTTGTCAGATAAACCCTATTTTTGTAGAGATGTGAGCCAACTTAGCATATGTGAGTCCCCTTTAGCACACTTTGCGCATAAGTTGGGATTCACGGGTTGGTTTGCAATTTGCATCCGGAGTATTGTCAAAAAAGATCATGCTTATGTACTAGAGTTATTTTTTCACTGGAACAAGGCATGTAGTCTCACCAATTTGTTGCCCACGTACGGTATTGGCAACATTGTCACAGCATTTCAAGAGTTATGATTTTGCAAATAGAGATATTGGAAATGAATTATTTCCTGAAGTTTATAAATTGAGGGCATCATTTGAGGAAGCCTCCATGGTGAGAGGTGAGAATATTATTTGCACAGTACAAAGCAATACTGATTTTCTTTCTTACAAGACAACAAGCACATCTAAGACGTCAGATGGAAAGCGCAAAGAAACAGAAGAATCTGCACAGAGCCTTCTCAGTAAGCTTAAGAGCTTGGATATATATTGCAGCTTTTGAAATTTTCAACCTGATTTGTTCATTTAAATATCTTAATATTATTGATCTCATCTTTTGCAGCTATTGAATCCACACAGAACCGTACGGGCAGAAAACCTTAGAGCATCTCCAATGATGCCACCCAATAACACCCTCTAGCTACCTCGTTTTTTTTTTTTTCCTTTTACACTTTCTCAACACTCTAAAAAAAATTTTACTTCAATAACCATCCTCTATACAATCCTTTAAAAAACCTCAAATCTCTTTCGTCTCAATTAACAAACCTAACTACCAACATAATTTTCATTTTTTTATTTATATTATTCCACCATACTTGAAGTATTTATATTATAAATTTATATTCTATGAAAAATATTATCTTATATATTAATCAAATATTTTTGTTGGTTGAAAATAATGAGCCGTTAAAAAAATTCATATTAATAAAATTGGTATCTTTCTATGTAATTGATAAATAAAGTTTACTTATGATAAACGTGTAGCATTTTTTTGGGAAAAATTCCGAGTTAAGACGGGACAAACCGTTTAAACCCGACTCAATTCAACAAGACTCATTTAAACCCGTTTGATATTTGAGTTCTAATGGGTTCCGATCAATTACCCATCCTAACCCACCCAATTGTCAAACCAAGTCTCCACACACCCTTTCTACCTTCGTCTCCTCCTTTCTACCTCCAGCTGTGTAACATTTCTATGTTAGCACACAATTTGAGACACCGCCCTTAAACATTCTGGCTTTTTGTAAAAAAATAAAAAAAGTTCTTCACTATCAACCGGAGTTGGTTCAATTGATAGAATGCATAAATTTTTATAAAAAGAGATACCTAGAATTAAGAGAAATCATTCAAAGGAAGCATTCAAAGGAAGAAGAAAGATCATTTGAGAACATAGTTCAAACATTATGAAGAAAAATCATTCGATAACAATTTCAAACATTGCAATTAGAACCAAAAGGAAGTAAAATTTTACCGAAAGATTATGTCTATTTATGCAAGATGTATTTATAATATTTACAATTTACCTTATGATTATCACCAATAAACAAGAAAATCATATATACAACTATATCAGACTTGAATGCAATTAGGAAACCGTGACAACAAAGCTAAAATGTTAGATCAGTGAGCTTCTTCACACCATGAAGACCTTTGACATGGTGAAGGCCATCAAACAAGAAAGGAGTAAAGAAACAAGAATGCCACCAACTAATAGGATGGGGATACCAAAACACCTTCCAAAGAGCAATTTTCAAAATATGAAGATGGTATTGATTCTAACTTAATTTTTTAATGAAGAACCGTCATACAACTCAGATTTCTAGATATGAAATAGTTCAAGCACCAACGTCTACAAAGATGGAATTTTAATTTTCATGTTTCCTAAAGTTTATAGAGTTGATCACATAGAGCACAAAGTCCATTGGCAACATCACTATTGTCGGACTTCAACCTTCTTCTGCCAAAGCCTATCAAGAGCACTATTGGCATCGCCCTGCACATATGGATTACCAACCAAATTCATTAAAACTATATGTAAATCAACATTTTATTAATACGTAAGAGTTACTAAATAACAAGGTCCACACAATGGCATCCATCCTGTTAGTTACTACTTACTAAAGAGGCAACCTAGTTTGAGAACCCACAAAAAAATGTGTATAAAAAAATATGTTTAGCAATTACATCAAGGGCCAGCAAATGACTTCTATAAGCAATCAGACACTTCGACAAATATGTAATCACGACCTAGGCTCGGATAAACCCGCAGAGAGCGAAAGTGGAGAATTGACCAATATATCGGCCAGTCTCATCCAAATGTCCAAGGTTGATCTGGACAGATGCATTATCCTTCGAAGTGATCAACCTGTTTGTGGCAAAGCTGGAAAAAGAAAAAAAGTGTTGGCTTTAATTTGTATAGACCTGGGGTGCCTGGCTGATGGGGTAAGCTCTGGAAGGCTGATGGGTCATGCCATTGGGGAACTAGGTGAAGTGTGTGACCATCTTGGATGTCTAATTCATATTAAGTATAACATCTAACTAATCATTAAATTCAAAATACACACACAACAATGAAGTAACATAGAGAAAGTTGGATGACAAGTTTGGAAATGGACACGAGATTGAAGTGAAACTTGGGAGCATAGCTAAATCCTGATGCAATTGAGTCTAAAATTGTTCAAAATGAACTGGTCCAATGGTAGGTACTCTTACCAGCTTCATCATGAGTGTTGCATTGCATCCTTTGAACCTGCAATGCCTTGGAAATCCCATTTTGATTCTTATTATTCAAATTCCTTCTTTCTCCATTGGAGCTTCATACTTGCCCATTAGTTGTGCTTCAATTTGTTCTTTGGACTGTAGACTATCATCCCATTCGTCTCCCATCTGTCACAACATTCATATGAATAGTATTGATAAAAAACCAGAGAACTGATGCAAACATGTCTATAGGGTTGAAGTACAAGTACACAAGAAACAAACACAAACAAAAAGGGTTGAAGTAGAAAATGATACTAGAGGACCCAATTTGGGTTTTTTTTTTCTTTTCTATAATGAGGGCTAGGATTTACTAAAATCTTACCAAAGGACCTTCCCTTGGACCATCCGATGAAATGGAGCAACTCAAGCTGTTTGTCACGCCCTAAAGAAATACTCTCTAGATAGAGTTAGAATGGACCGGAAGGTAGCGGAACTTTCCGGAATACTCTACACAAATATAGAAGTGACATGAAAGTAGGGGAACCTTCTAGAATACTCTCCAAATGTATAGAAGAAGGATGGGGAGCCTTCCACACAATACTCCTTGTACATAGAATTCTCTAGAACATAGGAGAATATGTAAGAGGTCTAGAATACTCCAATCCTATGTATAAATAGGGGAGGAGTCCTCATTTGTGAGACACCCAAGTTTTGAGGGAATTGAAGGCATCTTTACAAATCTTCTCTTTCTCTTGAGTTCTTTCTTTCTCTAGTCAAGCAAACAACTCATCTCTTGGGAAGGCTGACTTAGCGAGTTTGCGAGGGGCAACAAGACGCTAAGGCCGCACGTGTTGTTGGAGGAACAACTTCGTGACAAGTGGTATCAGAGCCAGGTTCAAGTCTCTACAATGGCAGGAACAAACGATTCAATCATGACTGAGGAACAACGTGGACGAGACGTTGTGCCCACTGGCGGGAAGAAGAAACGCGATTCAAGCAAGGCACGAGCGGAAGGGCCGTCCGTGGATCCAATGATGGTGCTTGAACTTGCGGAAAAGTTGGAGAGGGTCCAACATGATTTTGGCGTGCTAGAGGAGCACGCTGGGAGCGATTGAGGCAACCAAGGCCGCCGAGGTCGCCCACAACAACATCGAAGCTCGGTTTGCGCAGCTTGAGGATGTTGTCTATGGCTTGAAGGATAGCATTGAAGCGATGCGGGAAGACATCGCATTGTGCAAGAAGGCTGCAGCCAATGGGAATGTCGGCGGGAATTTTGGCAATCTAAGGGTAGATTGCCCCAAACCAGCAAGCTTTGATGGAGCACGGGACGCCAAGGAAGTGGAGAATTACCTATGGCGAATGGAACAATACTTCGATGGCTTAGGCCAAATTGATGAGGCCACCAAGGTAAGGATTGCTTCCCTCTATCTCAATGATACTGCAGCATTGTGGTGGCGAAGGAAGAAGACGGACATTGAACGTGGGGTGAGTAAGATTGACACATGGGAGGAGTTCAAGGGAGAACTCAAACGTCACTTTTACCCCGAAAATGTGGTTTATGAGGCACGTAGGAAGCTGCGGGAGTTGAAGCATCGTGGAGCCATGAGGGATTATGTGAAAGAGTTCACTACACTTGTGCTTCAAATCCCAAGTATGTCAGAAGATGACTCCCTCTTCTACTTTGTTGATGGGCTGCAACACTGGGCGAAGCAAGAAATGCATCGCCGGGGAGTCAAGACCGTAGACGAGGCCATTGCAATAGCTGAATCTCTTGGAGACTACCGACCGAACCCCCCGACAGAAGGGATAAAAAAGTGGGACGACAAAGGTCCCTACCCAACCAAAAGTGGGGGAGAAAAATCGTATGGCAAGGAGATTGCTAATAAAGATCAAGGGCAGCCACCGCGGACCAACTATGATGACAGGAAGAAGGCCTTTATACCTAAGGGCGGATGTTTCGTGTGCAAAGGGCCTCATGCCATGAGTAGCTGCCCAAAGCTGGGTTCTCTAACGGCCATGGTTGAAAGGCAAGATGCTGAAACACACGAGGAAGAGCCGAATATGTTGGGATCACTCCAAGTTCTTAATGCGCTCAAAGCAGAATCCGTCCCTACAACTTCTAGCAAGGGACTAATGTATGTGGAGGCCACTATCAAGGGAAAACCAATCAAGGCATTGGTTGACACTGGAGCAACCCACAATTTCATTACCAAGGACGAAGCCGAACGGTTGGGCATTACTTGGACTTGCAGGGAGGGATGGCTCAAGACAGTGAATGCCACAGCTCGACCTCTTTATGGTGAAGCTCGAGGTGTTGGGCTACACTTGGGTGCATGGAAGGGACACACCAACTTCTTAGTAGTGCACATGGATGACTTCAAGGTTGTACTAGGTATGGACTTTTTATGCCAGGTTACTGCCATACCCATGCCCTCTTTTAGTACTATTTGTATCTTAGAAAAGGGGTCCCCTTGCATGGTGCCCACAATCGAAGAACGAGCATTCGAAGCCAAGCAACTCTCGTCTATGCAAGTAGCCAAAGGCGTAAAGAAGGGAGAACCAACATACTTGGCTATGCTCAAGGTAGAAGTTGGGCCCAACCAAAACAATGATGTGCCACATATCATTCAGGAAGTCCTTAAAGAAAATGAGGACATGATGCCGCCCATTTTTCCCAACAAGTTGCCACCAAGACGAGAGGAGGACGACAAGATTGAATTAGAACCCGGTGCGAAGCCACCAGCTATGGCAACTGGTCAACAACCCCTCACCCCACCACATACACTTGCCTCTCCTGCTACCAAGATGAAAGCACCCGGGGCAAGCGCCATGGCCAAATCGTGGGAAGAACAATCTGACATCGCCCGAACGTGTTTGGAGAAAGCTCACAAGAGGATGAAGAAATGGGGCGACGAGAAGAGGCGACCACAAGTCTTCAAGGAAGGTGACTTAGTTCTTGCGAAACTTTTGCCCAAGCAGTTCAAAGCCTTGCGAAACGTGCATAAAGGATTGATCCGAAGATATGAGGGACCCTTCCCGGTCGAAGCCAATGTAGGACAAGTATCATATAAGGTGAGTTTGCCAAGCACCTTGAAAATTCACCCGGTTTTCCATGTAAGCATGCTTAAACCATATCATGCCGATTATGAGGACCCAAGCCGGGGATATTCAAAGCAAGCACCACCAGTTGTGACAAAGTCATTCGACAAGGAGGTCGAAGAAGTCCATACAAAAAGGACGGCACGGAAAAGAGGAGTACCCCCTCACACCGAGTACTTGATCAAGTGGAAAGGGTTGTCGGAATCCGAAGTCACGTGGGAACGTGAAGAAGACTTATGGCAAATTCAAGGGACAACTCGAGCAACACTCGGCGACGAGGGCGACGCCGAATTTGGTGGGGGAGGATGTCACGCCCCAAAGAAATACTCTCTAGATAGAGTTAGAATGGGCCGGAAGGTAGCGGAACTTTCCGGAATACTCTACACAAATATAGAAGTGACATGAAAGTAGGGGAACCTTCTAGAATACTCTCCAAATGTATAGAAGAAGGATGGGGAGCCTTCCACACAATACTCCTTGTACATAGAATTCTCTAGAACATAGGAGAATATGTAAGAGGTCTAGAATACTCCAATCCTATGTATAAATAGGGGAGGAGTCCTCATTTGTGAGACACCCAAGTTTTGAGGGAATTGAAGGCATCTTTACAAATCTTCTCTTTCTCTTGAGTTCTTTCTTTCTCTAGTCAAGCAAACAACTCATCTCTTGGGAAGGCTGACTTAGCGAGTTTGCGAGGGGCAACGAGACGCTAAGGCCGCACGTGTTGTTGGAGGAACAACTTCGTGACATGTTGCTGCAAAAGAAAAATGTGCTTCAAGACCAAATTTTCAGAAAGTTGAAACCTAGAAAGTGAAATAAATTGAAAATCGAAATTAATGTGCAATGAAAGAGCAATCTATCTACCAGAATCCGGTGTAGCTACGAAAAATTATTCTTAGCAGCGCCTTTGGTTGATGGAAGGAAGGAGAATGGCAGGAACTGGTAGAGGGAAAAAAGAGCAGCAGTTCATCAAGCGAGGAGAGAGAAAGACGCGGGAGAGTTGCTACTGTTCAGCTAAGTGAATCGCAAT
This sequence comes from Codonopsis lanceolata, assembly GCA_013146195.2. NCBI lineage: Eukaryota > Viridiplantae > Streptophyta > Magnoliopsida > Asterales > Campanulaceae > Codonopsis > Codonopsis lanceolata. The sequence continues at coordinate 28,106,282 of CM028384.1, read as the reverse complement.
AGTTTGCGATTCATTTGACGGGTTATTGCGATTGGGTGTTGAATCAAGGGTTCACTGTGGACTCCAATTTTGTTAAAATACTGCCAGCTGTGTTTTAGGGGGTTAATAACAGTGTCCATTGTGGACACTCTTATATCTCCACTTTCCGTCTTCCAGCATAAGCAAGCATGTGTACGAGTTAAATAAAGGCTTGCCAGAATCATTATTATGTGAATGGACATAGTACAGATTCTAAAAGGTTAATTGTCATATATACAAGTCCATCAAACTTAAATAAATTGAATTATTTTTTAAAAATAAATTTTGGGCTATGCCTAAACCAAATTATGTACACTAAAGAACTTTTTCATAATTTTCTTTAACAGGGACATCAGGGGCTTGGAAAAGAGTGAAACTGCATCCACACGTTGTTTTCTATTATTCGGGTGTACGATAAGTGGAAAAATACATGGAGGATATCACTATATTCTAACCCCGTCATCGTGCATGGAAAAAATTAGCAGAGAACAAATCAATGATGTTGCATTTGTTGAAGGACAAAGCTTTCTATATCAAATATCTGGATAACTCTGGTGAATGGATTTTTGTTAGTTTGACAGAATCAAAGACAACCATGGATGAAATGAGATTTTGAGAAAGAGAGAGAGATAAGGAAAATATATTCTTATTGATCTATCTGCCACTGGGAGAACTTCCCGATTACAACTGTTAACTAAGCACCACTAACTGCCGTGACTAACTAACTAACTTGCTAATATAATCTGCTACAGGAATGTCCACTGTAAGCTTGTGTATCCGCTGTATGATTAACTATATTAACATCCCCCCTCCAGTTGAAGGAGTGAACATATTGAACACTTTCAACTTGGAAATAAAAACACAATCTGAGCAGAGGATAGAGACTTAATTAGTAAAAAGATCTGCAGGTTGAGAAGAAGTGGGAATATGAGCAGTAGCAATAAGACCCTAAACAATCTTATCCCGAATGAGATGACAATCAATCTCAATGTGCTTTGTCCCTTCATGAAACACATGATTAGCAGCAATACTCAAAGCTGCCTTGTTATCACAAAACAACTGAATAAGAGTCAAATTGCAAACATGAAGATCCTTGAGCATTGCAATCAACCAAGTTATCTCACAATGCCGGTGTTGAGCCGCTCGCATCTCCTACTTCTCCTTCTCTCAAGAAGTCCTTTGCATCTATAGTAGCTAATATATTGTTGTCTGTCAGAACTCAAATGATATAAAAAAGCCTCTCAAAGAGGGAATTGAAGAAAGATTTATACGTGAAGGAATTCAAGAGAATCCAACTAATAGATAAACAGTTAACATGGGAGAATCGAAGGGAATTGAAAAAAAAAAAGGAAATCATCAAGAACATATATGGCCGACCATGGTGAACCTTACCGATGTGTTTTGCTAGTTAAGGTGTTGCTAAGCACATGACAAACCGACAATAAAAATGTCGTGTGTGTGAGAGAGAGAGAGAGCATCTGTACTTTTGACAAAATGAAAGGAATTGTGTGTTTCTTGCACTGCTCCTGCCCCCACCCCTATCCATACATAATAAACACTGATCGCCTCTTCGAGATATCAACCATGCCTCGCCAATTTTTGGTCTAGCCATCATCGATCGCATCTTCGTCTCTAACCAAGTCTCCCTCCCTTCGCCGTCATCACCATCTCCGGTCACCGCCCCAAATCCGAAGAAGACTTATGCACAAGTATTTCCTCGTACCTACAAATCTGAGACCTAGGGTTTGGAATTCAACCCTCTTTTCCCAGATTCAAGTAAGATGTATCTAATTTCGTTTGAATGGCTAGGAAATCTGTGTTCGTGTCTAAATCGAGATCGGGGTTTTAGATCTACACACACAGTGGTGGGAGGAGAAAGAGTGCGTGTATGAATGAAGATTTGGAAGAAAAAAAAGAAAGATGAAGATGAAGATGAAGAATGAATTGGGAGCCTGCTTGGACTTATGAAAATAGCATTGTCGGGATGAATCTGGGGGCGACTCTTATATTGTCGGGATGAAGATGAAGAATGGATCCAAAAATTACAACACCACCCTAATTTGTGTATTGATATAGGGAAGGGTACTTTGGGTATTTTAAAAAATAATTTGACGGAAAGCTTAACATTAGCGGGGTGAGGGAGAATCTAACATGTATGATCAAACGAATTAAAATTTTAATATTGGGATAAAATAAATGATTTTTGTAAAGTCGAATAACCAAAAATTTAATTAAATCAATTTCCATTGGTCCCCTAATTATATATATATATATATATATATATATATATATATATATATATATATATATATATATATATATATATATATATATATATATATATATATAATAGATAACCAATGATAAAGCATTCAAGGGATTAACAACAAACACCACTTTAAAAAGTTCAAAATCTTCCACTCCTACATGCTTGTAACTATGAATTCATATCGTGCAACTCTCATTTTCTTTGTTGCACTTGCACTTGCACTCGCAAGTACCCCTTGCAAAGGCCAAGTGCCTGTTGACCACTTCTGATTCGCGTATCAATGGTCAGCTGCATTTTGTCACTTACAACAGCACAAGTGTAATCAAGCTTTGCTTGTTAGAGACAACTTCACAGTCCACGACCTTTGGCCCTTTAAATTGCCCTCTTTTATTATTGCTCCTAGTACAACTTGCCAAAAACCACCTTATATGGGTAGTCATTTCAATGAACGATTGGTACGAATCATCTTTATTTGTCTTTCCCTCTTTCATATTTGTTTTTTTTTTAATCTTACTTTCATTTCATGTGCCCAAAAGATCGCACCCATAAAGGGACACCTCCAGAAGATTTGGCCAAGTTTCATACATCCAAATGATCCGATGTTATTCTGGAAACACGAGTGGGATCAACACGGTGCATGCTCCGAGTGTATCTTTTCTCAATCAAATTACTTCAAAAAGGCCATCGAGTTGAAGAATAAACATGATATCTTTCGCATCCTACAAGACAAGGGTAACAGTAACATAAAAAAAATCAAACATGACTTTTCAATTTTTATAGTATATAATATTACGTTCGTGTTTAATTAACTTATGCTTTTAAATTATTATTTTTTATACGACATGAATTGTTCCGAATGATGGATCGTATTAACCGAACTTTGTTAGAAAAGTGATATTCGATGCCATTCATGTCCAACCAAGAATATTTTGCCAGTCTACTAGCACAAGAGATTTCCTCGTCGAGATCATATTGTGCATACATTCCAACGCTGGCGCATTCATAAATTGCCCTAACGTTCCAAGGGATTGCAACAAGAAGAAGATTAAATGTAAATTTGCCTAGTCACTTGTAAGTTAATTTATCTTGTGTTAAATTAATATTTAATTATAAATTTATAATCCTCAAATTGAAAAGTCGAAATTAAAATTATGTTATGATCTGGGTTGCGAGACCTTAAGAATGAAGGATGGGGAGAGATCAATGTATAAATAGTTGAAGATCGAATAAAGGAACACAAGGGATGTGACATTAATTACCATACAATCGAGCTTTTTGACTCGAAGTTTATTTAATTATTTTATCTTATTCAATCGCCACCTGGTCAAGAGTAAATAATAAACTATGATGTCTATTACTTTTATGGGCATGATATATATATATATATATATATATATATATATATATATATATATATATATATATATATATATATATTTGGATTAATTCATATAATTTGGTGCATGAACTTTATTATAGTGGATGCCTCCATACGAAGCTAACAAGTAATACATGGAGTAGTTGTTAAAAAAATCTTCCAAAAAATATATATGCTTGGATAAATTCCTTTCCTCAAAACCTAATTATACTGAATATAGAGACAAAACTATCCTTTTTTAGGATATCTAAGTTTTAAGGATGTGGATGTGGATGTGGAGACTATTGTATTGGCAGTGTAGCAACAGAAATAGAAATAGACTATTACTGCGGGAATCTTGTATTGGAAGTAATGATATTTTGTTTCCAGAAGTATCCATTCATCCGAGGACTAAAAGCTTGAATTAATTAATTCCCAAACAAGCGTGTTTGACGATAAATCTTCAAAAGAATGGGATGTTCAATGATAGATAGAATTCCAAACTTGCAATACCAACCAAATAGAGTCTATCCGCACGCTAGTAGCTTTGACTGGCTGCACATAACTCCATGTTTAATATCCTCGCTTGGTGCCTCATCAACTTGATGTATTCATCCCCCTTCATACCTCCAAGTCCTTGGCAAAACCAAAAAGAAACTTAAATAACAAGGAGCTCAAAACCTGAATCAAGAACTAACCGTAAAAATCCAACCATGTCCATAATTGACACGAAATACTCAAGAGAGCATAGGGAAGAGCCTAAAAATAGGAAGAGAAACACATCCCACCATCTGCCTTCAAAGGATCATCTAAGAGAATTGATACGATATACCCAAGGAAACCACTAAAGATGCAGAATAGTTAAGAGAAACTAGTATCAAGAATTTAGGTGGTCAACAGAAGCATAACACTAAACGTAATTATGAAATGTAACGCGATCGCAATAGCTGCAGCTTTGATCTTGGACAGTTCAAGCACACCATTTGGGGTAATATTTTATGATTTGAATCAAATTATTTTAATATGTAAAAGAAGAGTGTTTTCACACCCACACATGCATAAATACATTCATAGTACATTTGTTAAAGCAAACATTTGAAATAATACTGAATTGAGACAATAAAATTGAAATAAACTTCTAGTCTTGCCCTTGGAGAGATTCCCAAACGTCACCTGTATGATGTCCTAGGTCATGAAGGTTAAACTTGAAATAGGATAATGGTTATATATACTATACCTAAACAAGGCAATATTATTTAAAGGAAGGGTATGCACATGTGCAAAAACACAAAACTCCAAACGAAAATATTAGAAAATCCCCAAAATAAAGAAAGGAAAAGAATATTGAAGAAAAGATAGAAGAGAGATCTAACCAAAAGTGAAACGGAGGAAATCCACCGAGGTATAGACTAAAGAGCATAAGAAGATGAAACGAATAAAGAGAGAGAAACCAAGGACAGACCGGTTGTGGTATCTCCCAAACTGTGGCTTGCTCGTGTTTGAACCTTCTCAAATGTTGTGTTGGTGTACTTGAGCTCCTTCTCCCTGCAACAAGTTTTCCTTTTATCGATTTTTTTGATATTTTTAGCTCATTGGTAAGTCCATCACCGAATCATAGGGCCTACATTTTCTCGACTGCCAACGTTTTAGTTCCAGTCTTCATTTTCGAAAGGCTTTAGTATATATATTCACTTTATTTCATTCTTGCACCTTCCTTGCAAAGCAAGTCTGAAAACTATACATACCAAGCATGCACATCCAAGTAAGAGTAGAAAATGAACATGTGTTTAATTTTCAAAATGACTTTTCTGTTATAATTATATGCTATGTAACATGTGGTTTAAAAAATAAGATGCCCCAAACCGATCCATATGGGTTTAGGCCAGTAAAGAAGAAATCTACGAGGCACTAAAACAAGTGTGCAAAACACACGCCTAACTCTTGCGTGCCTAGGCTAGATGCAAATAGCGCTAACTCTAATGTCAACTCCAAGGAGAACTACTGGTCTCTATCCCTGACATGTTTGTCTATGATGGTCATATGTGTTTTGATTATCGACAAGCTTCATTTTCTCTACCCTTGAGAGTTGAGAGTGGGTCTAGGTCTTGTTGGAAAGGCATTCTTGTCAGATAAACCCTATTTTTGTAGAGATATGAGCCAACTTAGCATATGTGAGTCCCCTCTCTAGCACACTTTACATAAGTTGGGATTCATGTTGGTTTCAATTTGCATCCTGAGTATTCACAAGAGATGCTTATGTACTAGTTATTTTTTCATCGAACAAGGCATGTAGTCTCACCAATTTGTCGCCCACGCACGGTATTGGCAACATTGTCACAACATTTCAAGAGTTATAATTTTGCAAATAGAGATATTGGAAATGAATTATTTCCTGAAGTTTATAAATTGAGGGCATCATTTGAGGAAGCCTCCATGGTGAGAGGTGAGAATATTATTTGCAGAGTACAAAGCAATTCTGATTTTCTTTCTTACAAGACAACAAGCACATCTAAGACGCGAGATGGAAAGCGCAAAGAAACAAGAATCGCATGTAGCCTTCTCAAGAAGCTTAAGAGCTTGATATATATTGCTTTTAAAATTTTCAATCCGATTTGTTCATTTAGAAAACTCAAATTCTCTTTAAATATCTTAATATTATTGATCTCATCTTTTGCATATATTGAATCCACAGAGAACTGTACGGGCAGAAAACCTTATATCTCCACCCGTCTTCCAAAGATAAGCATGTGTACGAAGTTAAATAAAGGCTTCCTGTAATCATAATTATGTGGACGTATACGATTCTAAAAGGTTAATTGTTATATATACAAGTCCATCAAACTTGAATAAATTGAATTATTTTTTAAAAATAAATTTTGGGTATGCTTTAGTTGGGCTATGCCTAAACCAAATTATGTACACTAAAGAACTTTTTCATAATTTTCTTTAACAGGACATCGGGCTTGAAAAAGAGTGAAATTGTATCTACATGTTGTTTTCTATTATTCGGGTGTATGATGATGGAAATCGATCCCTGCCTCTAATCTAACAATGAGTAGAGGAGATATTCTCCAAATTCGTCGTGCCTCTTTAGAACCCTCAACTGTTGTTACTACTACTATGCCACTTTGTACACCATGGTAGTTGTGGAAATGGTGCCAATAAAGGTAAAATACATGGAGGATATCACTATATTCTAACCCCGTCATCATGCATGGAAAAAATTAGCAGAGAACAAATCAATGATGTGATTTGTTGAAGGACAAAGCTTTCTTTATCAAATATCCGGATAACTCGTGAATGGATTTTTGTTAGTTTGATGTAATCAAAGACAACCATGAATGAAATGAGATTTTGAGAAAAGAGAGAGAGAGGGAGGGAAAATATCTTCTTATTGATCTATTCGACCAACTTACATGAATTGTATCTCAAAGTTACATATGTACAATCTATTTTGATAACCACATTACAATCAAGTAACTAAGCACCACTAACTGTCGCGGGCTAACTAACTAACTTGCTAATATAATCTACTACGTGAATGCTCCAAGCTTGTGTATCCACTATATGATTAACTATATTAACATCCCCTCAAGTTGAAGGAGTGAACATATTGAACACTTTCAACTTGGAAATAAAAAACACAATCTGAGCAGAGGATAGAGACACCGATCGATCGCATCTTCGTCTCTTCGAGATATCAACCATGTCTCGCCAATTTTTGGTCTCGCCATCATCGATCACATCTGCCTCTCTAACCAAGTCTCCCTTCGGCCATCACCATCTCCGGCCGCCCCAAATCCGACGAAGACTTATGCACAAGTATTTCCCCATACCTACATATCTGAGACCTAGGGTTTGGAATTCAACCCTCTTTTCCCAGATTCAAGCAAGATGTATCTAATTTCATTTGAATGGCCAGGAAATCTGTGTTCGTGTCAAAATCGTGATCGGGGTTTTAGATCTAGACACACAGAGAGAGTGGAGGGAGGGAGAAAAGTGCGTGTATGGATGAAGATTTGGAAGAAAAAAAAAAAGACAGTTGAAGATGAAGAATGAATTGGAGCCTGCTTGGACTTATGAAAATAGCGTTGTCGGGATGAATCTGGGGGCAACTCTTATTGGGATGAAGGTGAAGAATGGATCTGAAATTTACAACAACACCCTAATTTGTGTAATAATATAGGTAAGGGTACTTTGGGTATTTTAGAAAATAATTTGACCGAAAGTTTAATATTAACAGGATGACCAAATGAATTAAATTTTTAATATAAGAATCAAATAAATGATTTTTGTAAAGACGAATAACCAAAAATTTAATTAAATCAACTTCCCTTCGTCCCCGAGTTATATATATATATATATATATATATATATATATATATATATATAATAGATAATAGATAACCAATGATAAAGCATTCAAGGGATTAACAACAAACAACACTACAAAATTTTCCACTCCTACTGGCTTGTAACTATGAATTCATATCATGCAACTTTCATTTTCTTTGTTGCACTTGCACTTGCACTCACAAGTACCCCTTGCAAAGGCCAAGTGCATGTTGACCACTTCTGATTCGTACAGCAATGGCCAATTGCATTTTGTCACTTACAACAGCACAAATGTAATCAAGCTTTGCTTGTCAGAGATAACTTCACAGTCCATGGCCTTTGGCCCTTTAAATTGCCCTCGATTATTATTTGCCAAAAGCCACCTTATATGGGTAGTCATTTCGATTGATACGAATCATCTTTATTTGTCTTTCCCTTTTTCATACTTGTTTTTTTTTATCTTACTTTCATTTCATGTGCCCAAAAGATCGCATCCATAAAGGGACACCTCTAGAAGATTTGGCCAAGTTTCATACATCCAAATGATTCGATGTTATTCTGGAAACACGAGTGGGCTCAACACAGTGCATGCTCCGAGTGTATCCTTTCTCAATCAAATTACTTCAAAAAGGCCATCGAGTTGAAGAATAAACACGATATCTTTCACATCCTATAAGACAAGGGTAACAGTAATATAAAAAAATCAAACATGACTTTTCAATTTTGATAGTATATAATATTACGTTCGTGTTTAATTAACTTGTGCTTATAAATTATTATTTTTTATATGATAGAAATTGTTCCGAATGATGGATCGTATTCACCGAACTTTGTTAGAAAATTGATATTTGATGCCATTCATGTCCAACCAAGAATATTTTGCCAATCTACTCTACTAGCATAAGAGATTTCCTCGTCGAGATCATATTGTGCGTACATTCCAACGCTGGCACGTTCATAAATTGCCCTAGCGTTCCAAGGGATTGCAACAAGCAAAAGATTAAATATAAATCTGCCTAGTCACTTGTAAGTTAATTTATCTTGTGTTAAATTAATATTTAATTATAAATTTATAATCCTCAAATTGAAAAGTTGAAATTAAAATTATGTTATGACTGTGGTTGCAGATACCTTAAGAATGAAGGATAGGGAGAGATCAACGTATAAATAGTTTTTTTTTTTAATTTTTTTAAAGGTTGGAGGGGACATAGACCGTACCCCAACCCTTAATTTTTTTTATTATTTTTAATGCCTTGAAAGGCTACAATTATATATATATGATGCCTTTGGTGTGGCTCGAACAAATGGTGCCTCTGGTAAGGCTTTGAACACCCGACCTCTTGGATGAGAGTAGTTAAGTCCCAGGGTGCCTCTGGTAGGGCTTGAATACTCAACCTCTCCGTTAAGATAAGTGAGTAGCTAAATGGGGCCTTTGGATAAGGCTTTAACAACAACGATGCCTCTAAAGAGGCTTGAACACCCGACCTCTCTATTGAGTTGTAAAGTCCGGTGGTCTCTAGTGAGACTCGAACACCCAACCTCTCCGTTAAGAGAAGTGAGCAGTACCAGTTGAGCTAGAGCTCGTTGGTAACGTATAAATAGTTGAAGATCGAATAAAGGAACACATGGGATGTGGCATTAATTACCGTACAATCGAGCTTCTTTTGACTCGCATTTACTTAATTATTTTATCTTATTCATCCGTCAGTCCGTCAAGATTAAATAATAAACTATGATGTCTATTACTTTTATGGGCATGTATATATATATACACACACACACACACACACACACACACACACACACACACACACACACACACACACATATATATATATATATATATATATATATACATATATGGATTTTGGATTAATACATATAATTTGGTGCATGAACTTTATTATAGTGGATGCGTCTCCATACATAAGCTAACAAGTAATACATGGAGTAGTTGTTAGAAAATTCTTCCAAAAATACATATTCTTGGATAAATTCTTTTCCTTTGAAACTGAATTATACTGAATATAGAGACAAAACTATCCTTTTTTAGGATACTAGTAAGGTTCACGTGCGTTGCACGTGATTAACGCACCTGGTGTTAATGGTTTTTAAAAGTGATTTGTCAGTTTTTTAACTTTTTTGTTTACTTTTAATTATTTGATTCTTTTTGTGTTTTAATCTTTACAGTTTTTGGGACTTATAAATTGTGTTGTTGTGTATTTAGGTTTTTCGATATTTTGTTTTTCGGTCATTTATAATGTAAGCTTTTAGTCATTATATTACAACTTATCCTACAAATTTGTCTTTTTTATTGGTTATTTTTAAATCTTTTTTTTGAATACCAAACATGAATTCATTCACTTTTATCGGTGTTGGAATTGAAAACAATTCAAACTTACTTTCTTAGATAAGCACATTGTTGTTGGAAACTTTGCTTATGTCGTTTTTGGAATTTATAACTCTCTTTGGAAAATAATAAATTGTGTTATAGAAATCAAACTCACAATCTCAAAGTATATATTTTACTTATGTCATTTCTGGAATTTATAACTCTTTAGAAAATAATAAATTGTGTTATAGAAATCAAACTCACAATCCAAAAGTATATACTTACACTCTAAAATACAAAATTCACCTAGAGTATCTATATATAAAGTCTCACTTTACCACCCAACCTAACTCTTGTGTCATTTTCATATCTCATTGTATAAGTTTTTTTCTAGTTTGCTCCCTAGACATTACTAAGGTTACCAATATGACGTTAATGTGCACATGGTATTTCATGTGAAGGGCATTTTGGTTATTTTTAACAATGTTTTATGTGCTTTTATTACCCAAAAAGAAACTTCATTTTCTTATTCTCCGACAACACTTTCTATGCGTTTCTTCTCCAACAATGACATCTATTAAAATTTTAAGTGAGATAAAACTCAAGAGTGTTGATGCTGCACAATCTGGTCTTTGCTCAGTGCTCTGGTCGGGAGGAGGAGGCAAATTCGTCTCTGCCCCGGAAGGAGGAGTAGCCTGATGCTCCTCGACATCTATTATCACCGGGCCGACAGGTTGGGGAGCAGGATCCTCATCCTCATCATCGTTGGCCTCGCTCTCAAAGATAGCATTCATTTGAACAACCACATTATTAGCCAACGGAGTCGGAGGAATCCACTCCGGCTCATCGCTCTCCCTGTCATTATTCGCAATGATCCCCAATTCATCCACGGTGTAAGGGATCAAAGCATGGCTACTCCGAGCCGCAGCACACCAGGGCGAAGCCGCTCCCCACCTTGCCATCATCTCAGGAGTTATGTCCGGCAGGCCGCTGCTCGCCAACATCGCAAAAGCGTGGTTGCATCCTCGGGAGTAGTAAGGAACCGACTTTGCATCCACGAGCCGGTCAAGCTCGATCGCTTAAAATCTTCAATGGCTGCAGCTTTTGGCGGCAATCCTCCGTGTCGGCTGGCCTCGCCAAGCTTCTCTTCGCTCTAAGCCAATGCATCCTCAAATTTCTTCCTCTCCTCGCTCAAGGTTTTACGGCGGCCACCTCCCATTTTGAGCAAATTCCACCTGGGCTTTCAGGCGGATAACCTCCTCCTCGAGCTTGGACAGCTCGGCAACCTTTGTCAGGACTTCTTTGTCCTTAGCCAACAAGTCCTCTTTGTAGGAACGAGCAGCTTCATCGGACTTTCGTTTCTGCTCAAAAAGCGCTCCAGCCTTGTCTTTATACTCATCTGCACGCTTGTGCAGAAGAGTGACCTTGGAGGCGAACTGCAAAACAAAAATTTACATGAGCAGAAAATATAAGTTACCAGCAACAATCGTCTTCATCAAATAACAGACATGATTTACCTCGCCGATTAGCAAACCCGGCTTCACCGAAAGCGATGTTCGGGTCTCGGCATCTCCGCGGACAACATCGGGATGGACAATCCTTTTCAGGATTCCCTGCCCGCAAGCTCATCGTCCCCCGGTCACGAATGTTAATTCCGTCAAGAGGGGGGACGGCAGCGAGCTCGTTCACAAGGGCCCTAACCCCATCTCGAGATACGGGCGCCACAAAATTGGCTCTCAGCCAACTAGGGGAAGCTCCCCGGGATGGCTCTTCATGACGAGGGGAGGAAGCCAGTGGCGGGGCGTGGGAAGGACGAGAAGAGGTGCGGGATCGGCCACTGAATTGTTTCTTGGGGTTCACTACCCCTGCTCCCCCATTAGTGGTCGGGTGCTCCGGCCTCCCCGCCTTTCGAATCGGCACAATTGGTCTCTTTCGAGAAGAGTGCTCGGTGGTCGGCGCCGTCCTCAAGGGAGACCTCGGTTCAGTTGAGGAACCAGGAGCACGAGATGATTTTTTGCTCCTTTCAGAAAAGGGGCCTGGTAAGGATTCGAGGCGGTCGCCATGCACGATCACCACCATGGCGGCAGACCTCGCCTTGAACTCGATCTTCCTTTGCCTCAGTATGTCTTTCACCACTGTCAACACAAAGAGAAAGCTGGTTAGACACCATCGAGATATTTTACATAAGATTCATAATCAACAATAAAGAATAAATACCGGCATCTTCAAAATCAAGTCGGGGTGTACAATCCCCCCCCAGGCCGCATAACTCGCACTCACTGGGGAACTTGTGACCATGACAAGTCCCCCAAAAAGGATGGGCTGGATCAGGCGTTATGACAATCAAAGGATCCACACCTTCCACGGCAGCAGGGTACATCCCGGCCAGGCGTAAGATCCGAGGGTCCTGCACGATTGATTTCCAGTCAATCAACCACTCCTGACCCTGCTCGGTCACTCCCAACGCTCCTCGCAACATGTCCATACACCTATCCTCTCCGGTAAAGGTGGCATACCGATCGTAAGTCAGGGGCTTCATCGCATAAGGGGTCGGAGCAAATGGCCACCCGACCCGAGACTCCACAACAACAATCCTTTTGTCCCACTTGTCGACCTTGTGGGGAAATTCGGTAAACAACTTCAGGGCTCCAGCTTTTGATCGGCCAACAATCCTGCCCGATCTCTTGTCCTTGGTGAATTGAAAAAGTTTTCGAAGAATAGTTGTCTCCTGCTTCGAACCCAATCGGGCGGCAAGTCGCGCAAATGCGATCGAATCGGCATCGTTGTAGTCGGAGGTCACAAGGAACGGCATTGGTCTCCCTTAAGAACTCGACAACAAAAGGATCTAGCGGGAAACGCATCCCGACCCGAAAGAAATCATAAAAAAAGACCACTCTTTTGGTCTTACTCCTCATTTGAGCAGAGTCATCTCTGGATTCATAAGGGACCCTCGATAATCATCCCGGAAATCCCAATCGAGTCAAACCAGGTTCCTCCCACCTCAACAAGCGAGTCCATGGGCTCCCGGTGAGCAAGCGAGCTCAGATTAAAATAATCCTCGTTGCGAGGTCTCCTACCCGCCTCGACCAGCGACCTCCCTCGTCCGGGCATCTCACTCGAGCTCGCCCCATCTACCTCATCACGGTCGGTGGTCACATCGTTCACAACCCTCTCAAGGACAGCACGACTATTTGCTTCTTGAATGTTCCTCCTCTCCGAAATCAACATATCGGACTGTCCTCTCGTAATCTACGGTGAATGATGCTCACAGGCACCATGGTCATAATCATAAGCCTCTTGCTCGTGATCGAGGCCATCAAAAATTCGAAGAGGGGAAGACATCCTACAACAGATCGAGCAATAATCTGGATTAATCCTCAGAAAACGTATGACTCTTCGAAGGTTTTTCCTTGATCTCCCTGCGAACTACCCAAGTCTAAACTGAAAATCCTATGAATCTACCCAGAAGGTCATGAACATAAAAACCCGAAAAATACCAAAAACTCAAAAAGAACTTACACAGAAATAGAAAAGGATGAGGGAAGGTGAAAACTTACTTGTGCGTTGAATGGGGATCAGTTTGGCAGAAGCTGAAATATTGCAATAATCCAGAATTGCTAGAGACGAATCGCTTATCAACTCAAAGCGATACCACAGAAGAAAGCAATAAGAAAAACAAGATGCAGAGAGTTCGAAAGTCCAAGAAGAAAAAGAGAAACGTTAGGTTTTCACCCCTTTTATAGGCGTGATTTTGGGAAAAAGGCGCCCAAATCACGCGCCCACGAATTCAAACCAAGGCGGCTGCGAAGCACCCGATCAAGCCCTCCATCAATGCACCGCCTCGAAACACGCAGCCAGTGTCACTTCAAAAGTCTTTTCGGTTTCGCAACCGGCCCTTCAATACACTAGTCAACACAATAAAATCGTACAAGTGTATCGCTCCGCACCGAGCATAAATACTCGAGCAGGGAGCGGGGGCCACCGATGAGCTCGGCCCAAACCGATGAGCTCGGCCCAAATTTCGGTCACGAGCTCCAAAGACGTGATAGTCGTATGAGACCAGAAAGAAACTACCCGGGATAGCCGCGAGATGATCATCACACAACTATACCGAGCAGAATTTCTTATCACTCGGCGAGGGGAACAAGGTCGCTTGAGCTCGGTATTAATCTCGAGATATCCTCGTCAATCCCGAGATTTTGGCCTTGATTCCTTGACGCGGTCAACCCGCATTTATGGTATTACAGCCCTAAAATATCTCCGTGATCACGGCCTAACAGGTCTTACTCCTTAAAGGCTATATATACTTCTTGAAATCTCATTTGAAAGGTACGCACTATTCAATATACCGAAACCCTGTCATTTTGCTTTCAACTGAAAGTTTAATACTTACTCTCACACCTGAGGGGTTTCGCGAGGCCCTGCCTTGCATTCCATCTAAGGTGTTTTCTTCTTTTGACAGGATTTTCGGAATTCTCATATTCAATTAAGCCCAGATATCCTATAAACCGCAAGGACCGGCCCAAGACCAGATTGTGCAGCATCAAGTGTATAAATATTTTATTCGAATTTTTATATAGAAAAATAAATAAAAATAGTGCGGAATCATATTAGAGAGAGATAAAACACAAGAAGAGGATCGCATTCAGGTGTCAAGGCAGTCATGAATACGAACTCACAAAAAATTAAAATTAACAAAGTTGCCGATGTTAAATGACCAAGCCACAAACACAATGCATAAGCATACACGATGAATTTCAAAACTCATATTTGAACTCATCACAGATGTATACGACAATGATGAGGCACGTCATGATTCAATCCGTCTTCATCGTCCCTAGCTTGAAGCCTTGAACTCCAACAAATTTCTCATTGGCACCATTGATATGGTTTATGGTTTGATTGGAGCAAATTATCGATCTTAAACATTATTCGCTACCATTTTTATCACTACGATTACCACACGTTACATCACAATCACCAAATTTGATATGAAATATGGAAATGCTACAAAATTACGTTGATGGCCAAAGTGGATTTGGTGGATACCTTAGGGGACAATGTGTATTTTGGATTAATTTTGATGGGGCAAACATATGATTTGCCCCCAAAATTACACACTAAATCTCACATTTGACCCCAACCTACGAAGTGTCTCACTTTCATACCTTATTTTTCTATTTGTCCCACTTTACTCCCTCCCGTCTATGGGTGTTAAAAATAGTAACGTTCAAAAAATGATATATGCATGTCACGTGAATATTATTTTGGTCATTTTGCTTCGGGTGGAAAATGAGATTTAGTTATAACTTTATTATATAATTAACCATTTAGTATTTAAAATATGTTTTTAAATAAAATAATAATAAATAATTGTTTCAATAATTCAAAAATAATTATATGACCAAATTACAATTTCCCCCAAGGTATTCACCAAATCGTATAATGCACCCCAGCCTAAGGCTTGTCCCATAATGATATCTGACGTTACATTTTTTTCCATTTTCCACCCTATCCGTGATGGACATTAGAATCTTCACGTTATATAGCACATGGTCTTCCACGTGCGGGGAAAAATGACATTTTCATTATCTGCTTTAGGGGTAAATATATTAAAAGTAAAAAACTCTAATCTCACACCATCTCCTTCCCTCTTCTCCCGGTGCAAGTGCCCATCTCTCACTCCACCATAACAGCCGTCATCTCTAGTCCAAACCCTTCCCACTTCGGTCACGCCTACCACAACTTTGGCGTTGTCCTTCTTCGATTCTAGCCAAACTCCATCTCTGATCTTCCTCATTCTATCTCATACAAAAGTCGCGTCTAAAGTAGAAATCAGATGGTATATACTATACTTACTAAAAATCCTACTAAAAACATGATATTAACAAAAAACGCATAACCCTTATCGACGAATTTATCGAAAAGAGAGACGAGCTTGAATGAAGAGAAATGGTAAGAAAAATGATATCCTTAAAACTAATTATACTACTTTCCTTACAAATATGCTTTGAAGAAGCGCAAAGTTGTTTTGAACAAAGACATTTTTGCCCTTAAAGGCTTAGTAGTAAGAAAAATTATAAAATTAGTTGTAAGGCTAGCAATGCTGTTATTTTAATTTGTCTCATAATTAAATTTAGAATTTATTTAATTTATACACCCATCATTCATACACCCACCACCATTACCACAACTACCACCTCAAATAACACCATTAGCCTAGAAATCAATTTTTTTTTTAATTTTATCTTATTTCTTTGTTTAATTTCTTATTCGTTTGTTTAATGTCGTATTCTACCTAAATCACAACTGTCATGCTTAAAATCGCCCCCATCACCACCAGCATCCTTGCAGATGCCGCCACAACTATCACCACCACCAAGAAACGTGTCCACCTTGCCTTGCTAAAATATGAAAATAACATATCTTTAGCTTCCGTTAAGTGGAATTACTTTCTTCAAACGACTTTCCTATCGATTCTAACTTAATTTCTTCTCTAACAAAACGTACAGATTTGTCAACTAAGTTCTCTATTTTTCTTTATCTTCTTGACATTATAGCACCTTTCCTTAACACATTTCTCTTAGTTTATTCACACTAATTACTAAGCACGCTATAGATTTGCTTAATATCTCGATACTCACCAACCAATGTATTATTATAGTTATAATTTTTCATATACCTCTAATAATGTCATTCCCAACCTATGATGTCTCACTTTCCTACATGTTTTTTTTTCTATTTGTTCCACTTTATCCTTCCGTCCATGTGCATTAAAAATAGTGATGGAAAATCATGTACATGAGGATTATTTTGATCATTTTGCTTGTGGCACAAAGTGGGATTTGTTATAATTTCATCATTTAATTTTCCATTTAATATTTAATTTTTTTTAATTAAAAAATAATTATTTAAATAATCCATAATTAGTTATACTTTGTCTGATATTTAAATTCAAAGTTAAAAAATGCATTACTCCAAAAAAATGAAATTTAAATTTTATTTTTTAGCCCTCACTTTTTTTTGTCAACCCCATCATTCATAGACTCACCACCACCACCACTACCACCTCTAATTTTGCCATTAGTCCAAAATTTAATTTTTTTGATTTAATTTTATTTCTTTTTCTAATTCCTTACTCCTTCATTCGAAATAACCCATTTGGAAAACCTATCAATGCCACCACCACCACAACCTTAAATTTCACTTTTTAGAAACTCAAATTTAATTTCTTTGAATTTTCAAAATTTCAAATTGAATCTGAAACCCATATGGATATTTGAAAATTTGATGATTAGGAAATCTCACAGCGAAGTATTTCCATCTAATCCACTACTGTCATCCCTAAAATCACTGTCACCACTGCCCCTAACACCATCATCCCTGCGCTCGTAAGCACCGCCATCACCATCACCAAGAAACGCATTCACCTCGCCTTGCTAAAATAGAAACATAGAATTTCTTTAGCTTCTGATTAGTTGGACTTCTTTCTCCGATGTCTCTCATTTCTTACTTCCTATCAACTTTCGGTGTCAAATTACGAAGCAATGAGAGAGTCTAACTTATGATAAAAACTACTTGAAAGGATATTGATTAGTGGCAATTTCTTTCAATTAAAGGAGAGTTGTGGTAGAAGAAAATAAAGTTGATAGCTAGGGGAGGGGAATATAGAGATTCTCACACGTAACTACCTCGGGTTCTATGAAGAGGAGCAAATAAGTTGAGACCAAAAGAGGTTAGAGGTTTGAAACCTAGTTATGGGAAGGAGTAAAATATTTTAAACCTAGTTATTTGTTATTACTGACAGTGGTTTGTATGTAATATTTATAAGTTAGGACCAGTATAATAGTTTTTAAGGTTGCTTGTAGTAGTCTGAAAATTCAAATAAGTAAACTGTAGATTTTTGCTTTCTTTTGTAACAAAACACACAGATTTATCAATTGGTTCTTCATTTTCTTCATCTTATTGACACTATGACACATTTTCTTAACCCACTTCTCTTAGCTTATTCATGGGTGATAGCTAAAGATGCTACATAATTTTGCTTAATATTTTGATACTCACTAACAAATCTATTATTATAGTAACATTTTTTCATTTACTTCTATAATGTCTTTACTGAGTAAAACCATATTATTTAAGAAAGTAATACCATATTATTTTTTTGTTTCAAATAAAGTTTTAGTCTCTCGACTGAGTAAGGGTATTTTTGTTATTTTAGAAAATATTGGACGACATTTGTAACGATAATGGTAGGAGGGGGAAACTGATAAAAAAGTAAAAATACAAGACGAAATAAATAGAATTCAAAACTGTAGAATCTAACTTTAAAACATGTACAAGTCAAGGGATCAAATTATTATTTGATTATTAATGGAATTAATTAGTCTCTGATAAATTTACTTGTTTGACCTTAATTAATGGTGGATGATTTATTATATTTGAGGCTATTTTTGTCCAAACAATATTTGTTGTCATGGTAAATTTACTTGTTTTGTCCTTAATTAAATGGTGGGTGGTTTATTTGGTGAAGGGTTATTTTTGTCAATCTTTTAAATTGTAAGAAACAAGCTTGACTTTTATAGTAAGAGAGATCTAAGTTTTAAGGATGTGGATGTGGAGACTATTGTATAGGCAGTGTAACAACAGAAATAGAAATAGACTATTACTGTGGGAATCTTGTATTGGAAGTAATGATATTTTTGTTTCTAGAAGTATCCATTCATCTGGAGGACTAAAGGCTTGAATTAATTAATTCACAAACAAGTAGAAGTGACTGATAAATCATCAAAAGAATGGGATGTTCAATGATAGATAGAATTCCAAACTTGCAATACCAACCAAATAGAGTCTCTGTAACACGCTAGCAATGATCTCTGGCCGCACATAACTCCATGTTTGATATTCTGCTTGGTGCCTCATCAACTTGATGTATTCATCCCCCTTCATACCTCCAAGTCCTTGGCAAAACCAATAAAAGAAAGTTAAATAACAAGGAGCTCAAAAACAGGAATCAGTAACTAACCAGAAAATCCAACCATGTCCATAATTGACACAAAATACTCAGTAGAGCACAGGGAAGAGCCTAAAAACAGGAAGAGAACCACATCCCACCATCGGGCTACTGCTCCAGTGATCATCTGAGAGAATTGATACGATATACCCAAGGAAACCACTAAAGATGCAGTAAAATTGCAAACCTGAAGATCCTTGAGCATTGCAATCAACAAAGTTATCTCACAATGCCGGTGTTGAGCCGCCGGCATCTCCTACTTCTCCTTCTCTCAAGAAGTCCTTTGCATCTATAGTAGCTAATGCTGAACCTTCTCCTTCTATTCCCCTCATTCCGCCAGCCCTTTACAAAGGTGAGCCTTGCCTTCGACTTTCTCCAGACCTTATCACTTTGTTATCTAAACCTTTCGGCCTTCCATTGATCGGGAAGTTCTCTCATGGCCGTCCGTCTATGGAGATGCTGCACAAAAACTTCTTAACTCTAGGTCTTAAGGCAGCTGTTACGATTGGGCATTTAGATGCCAAGCACATCTTGATCCATGTCCATCATGAGGCGGACTACCAACGTCTGTAGATCAAAGACCAATGGTTCCTTGGTTCCTATCCAATGAGGGTCTTTGAATGGACTCCCGACTTCAGACCAGACGTGGAAAGCCCCATTGTCCCTATTTGGTTTGAATTACCAGGCCTGCCGATTTTCCTCTTCAACAAACAGGCTCTCTTCTCCATTGCAGGCCTTATTGGTAAGCCTCTCATTATGGATTCCCCTACGGCTAATCTTTCAAGACCTAGTTTGGCACAGGATTGCATTGAAATTAATCTTACCAAAGCCCTCCCTAATCGAATCTGGATAGACTGTGGTCCTGATCTTGAGGTTTCTGGCAGCCTATACATGTTGAAAAACTCCCCCAATATTGCTCTATTTGCCACCGTCAAGGTCATGATTGTGACAGCTGCAAGAGCCATCTTAATCTTTCTTCCAATAACAACAAGGAACAATCGGGTAAGAATGTTATGCATGAACAAAATGAGACTGTTAATCCTACGGTTGTGCCAAAGGTCCTTCAGTTTGGAAAATTAAAGACCCTCAAACGAGCCATAATAAGGAACCTGTGCCTGATCTTTCTGTGCCTGATCTTCGTAAGTCTAATGATAGAATAGTTGAGTCAAAATCTGGTGAAACCCATTGATATTTCCAGCCCTACTGCTGTCTTTAATGAATCTGTTATTCTTCCCCCAAAACACAATGTTGTTGACGAGCATGCTGCTCAACAGAATATGTCTCACCTGGAGCCCACTGAGAGGACTGTTCTCCCCACTGTGAACTTAATAGAAGAGGAGGTTAATGCTGAAACTCTCGACCCTAATCTTAATCAATCTGAAACCACTACAGCCCCGCTTATTTTGAATAAAGAAGGAATCTGTACTACTAATTCTTTTGCTATTCTAGATGTTATTGAAGAAGAGGAGTATGACAATACCCTGGATTTAGAGGCTCTCAATCTTGATTACTCTACTTCTACTCAGCCAGTAACAAACAAATCCTGTAACGCAGCTCGATTCACTCTATCAAAAGCCAAGACACGTATCTCATCAAATACTTTTTAATGGATATCAAGGCTCTTTTTTGGAATGCCCGTGGGATTGGTAATGATCCAACGATTACTCGCATTAAACTCCTCTCCCGTCTTCATCAAATTTCCTTTATTGCTATTTTTCAACCTATAATTGCTCAAGATCGCATTCATTTTATTGGTCGTCAGCTCAAGTTCCGGTATTGTTTCTCGAACTCTTCTAGTAGCATATGGGTTTTTGCTAAATCAGTTTTTAAATGTTCCGTCCTTTATGATTCTGTTCAGCATCTCACCCTTAATTTTCAGCACTATTCTTGGGATTCCTCAGCTATAATCTCTTGTGTTTATGCTAAATGTGATACATCGTCAAGCTCTTTGGACTGAATTGGTGGACATTAGTACTCATCACTTGGGCTCTCCTTGGATTGTGGGAGGGGACTTCAATAATATTCTTGACCCTTCTGAGAAATCTGGTGGTCGTTCTTGGGATAGGTAGGGAGCTATGGATTTTCACGCTTGCAATGCAGCAGCGAGCTTATCTGATTTAGGCTTCTCGGGTCCTCTTTATAGTTGGTGGAATAAACAAGAAGGTAACTCAACTATTCATCAGCGAATGGACAGGATTCTTTGCAACTCTGATTGGTTTCAGACCTTCTCTTCTTCTTCGGTTCAGCATCTCAACCAAACATATTCTGATCACAGTCCGCTTCTTCTTATCATATCCAAAACTGCCTCCCAAAAACCGCGAGCCTTTAAATTTCTTGATGTTTGGACCAGCCATAATACTTTTCTGAATGTGGTTCGTGATGCTTGGCTCAATCATGTTCAAGGTAGGCCTATGGTTTGTTTAGCTCAGAAACTTCGTGCTACCAAGGAAGCTTTACGTAAGTGGAACAAAGAGGTCTTTGGCAACATTTTTCTGCTGTGAAAGATGCTGAAGATAATGTGTTGGAGCAGGAATTGTTATTTGAGCTTAATAACTCAGGAGAAAATCGCAGCAAGCTCATGTGTGCTCAAGCCAATTTAAGACGGGCCCTTGCTAAAGAAGAGGCCTAAGAGGGTGATGGCAACTCTAAAAATTTTCATGCCTCGGTTCGTCATGATCAACGGCGTCTGCATATTCATTCAATTCTCTGAAGATATTCTCCTTAAATCTGAAGATGATATTAGAGATGGGGCTGTGAATTATTTCCGTGACCAACTTCAGTCTATCTCTCCCCCTATGTAGTCTGATCTTTCCATGATTCCTCGTTTGGTGTCGGACGAATGGAATGATGATTTAATTACCTCTCCTTCTCTGGAAGAAATTTTTTCTTCCATTCCATCTCTCAATGTTGACAGCGCTGCCAGTGATCTGGACACTTTTTCTTGACTTGTTTAAGGATGATTTACATTCTACTATTCTTGAGTTCTTTGCCGGGTTCTCTCTTCCTCGTTCTCGGACAAGTACTCTTCTAGCTACCATCCCTAAGATTGATCAGCCTCGTACCTTCAAAGATCTCCGCCCGATCAGTTCTGCAACAAAATCATTTCTAAATTATTGGCCACTGGGCTTGCAAAGATCCTTCCCTCCATTATATCACTGAATCAAAGTGCTTTTACGAAAGGGAGAATTATTCAGGATAATATTTTGCTTGCTCAAGAGTTGGTCACTTTTCTTGGAAAGAAAGTCACGGGGTCCAACATTGTTATTAAATTGGATATGGCAAAGGCTTTTGACCGTATCTCTTGATTTTCCTGACTCAAGTGCTTCGTCGTTTTGGTATTTCTTAGATTTTCATAGACCTTATTTGGCGTCTCATCTCTTGTAACTGGTTTTCTGTGCTTATCAATGGAGTTCCAGCTGGTTTCTTCCCTTCTTATTATGGTCTTCGTCAGTTCTACCCTCTTTCTCCCATGCTTTTTATTATTGCTTCAGAGGTCCTCAGTAAAAGCCTAAACTATCTTCATGATTCGAAGCCCTTCGGTTTTCTTCTCTCAGTGGCTGTCCTATAATTTCTCATCTTGCTTTTGCGGATGATGTTATTATTTTTTGCAATGGCTCTAGGAGATCTATTCAACATCATACAGCCCTTCTTCAGTCTTATGAATCGTTTTCTGTCCAGCTTGTCAATGCTTCTAAGAGCTGTGTTTATGTTGCTCATGTTGCTTCCACCTCTAATGCTGCCTCTATTGCTGCGAGTCTGGGATTTAACCTGGGCACTCTTCCCATCACCTATCTTGGCTGCCCAATTTATTTAGGCCGTAAAAAGAGATGTATCTTTGATTTGCTGCTGCTCAAACTTCAATCGAGAGTTGATTCTTGGACGGGTAGTTTTCCCAATCCGGTAGGTAAAGTCACTTTAATTAAACATGTTCTCCATTCCATCACAGCCTATCTGTTTGCTGCTCTAGAGCCTCCTTTTGCTCTTATCAAGTCCCTTGAGAAATTCTTCTCTAATTTCTTTTGGGGCTGTTTTGATGATAAATATAAAGCCCATTGGGTCTCTTGGAATAAGTGTTGTTTACCTAAGGATAATGGTGGTGTGGGTATTCCCTCTTTATTCAACTTGGTTAAAGCTTACTCCATCAAATTATGGTGGCGTTTCCATACTCAATCGAACATCTGGTCTGACTTCCACAAAGCTAGATACTACCCGGACACTCATGCTATGCAGTCCTCTCGGCATGGCTCTCATATCTTGAGGCGTTTGCAGCAAATAAAAACAGTAGCTGATCCTCACATAAATTGGATTATTGGGTCCGGTGATTGTTCAATCTGGTGAGATTCCTGGCTCCACAACCATGCTCTGACTCATCCTCACGACTGTCTGATTAATCAGGTCAAAGACCTTTTCGACGCTGCTGGTAATTTACTGCTCATTGCCTGCTCTTTATTGCCTTCTGCTGCTATTAATCACATTGAGGAAAAGCTTATCAAGCCTAATGCCACTTGTGATAAACCTTGCTGGATCGGTACTTCTTCTGGCTCCTTCTCGCTTGCTTCAGCCATGTATTTAATTACTAAAAAGGGTCCTACTCTCCTCTCTTCCAAATTCATTTGGCATAAGCTTCTCCCTTTTCATATTGGCATATTTGTTTGGAAATTACTTCAATTCAGAATTCCTATTGATGAGGCTTTGTGCAGGAAAGGCTTCCATATTGTTTCCAGGTGTCCTGTTGCAGGCGTCCTTGCATTGAAACCTTCCATCATTTATTTCTTCAAGGTGAAGCTGCCTCTTCTGTTTGGGAAGCTTTCCACTTATCCCATGCTCTTCCTATCACGGGAAATTCTATTCTGCAGCGTTGCATGGCGGGTTGGCTTTCCACTAAATCCATCTCCCATTGCATCCTCCCTTCCCTTATTCTTTGGAATATTTGGAAATTTAGGAATTCTGCGGTCCATGATGGTGCTGTCCAAAATTTTTCTGTCATCAAGTATAAGGTTGAGCATGATCTCTCCTCTATTATGATTGCTGGTAACTACTGGAGCACCCAAACACCCGGTGCTCCTACTTTTTCTTATGGCATAAAGAAAAAAAGTTACCATTAGTTCTATTAAATGGGCTAAACCTGAAATGGGGACTCTCAAGTATTAGCTTAATACTGATGGGGCTTGTAGGGGTAATCCGGGTCCAAGTAATGGGGGTGGTATTATTCGTAATGCTCAAGGATCCTTGATCTATGCTTTTTCGGTTGGCTTTGGTATCACGTCCAGTGTTGAAGCTGAAATTCACGCTCTTTATCATGGTGTTAAGTGGCTACACTCTAACAATCATCATCATGCTATTGTTGAGCTGGACTCTAAGACTATTTGTACCTGGATTAATCTCGGTCATCAACCTCCTTGGCACCTTACCTTCTATCTTCGAGCTATTCGTGAGATGCAGTGTAGCTCGAGCTTTACTTTCTGCCACTGTTTTCATGAGGCTAATTTTGTTGCTGATGGTCTGGCTAATCTTGCTCTTGACACTGGATCCGATTCTCATTTTTTTTCTCTGCTTTGGACCTTCCTGCTCCTATCAAAGGCAATGTGGCTCTTGATGCTAGTGGTATGGCTAGAATTAGAGTTTCCTAATTTTGTCATTGATCTTTTATTGTTTTCCTTTTCCGAGGTTAGGCTCCTTTATCCTCCCATTTATAAGGGTAAGGCTGGTTGTCCCCCTCAAGTTTGTATCATTTTCTTTTTTTAATAAAATCTAGCAAGGTGCCGCCCCTGTTTCCCAAAAAAAAAAGTTATCTCACAACTAGCAGTGGCCATAGCCATGTATTCAGCCTTTACAGAACTCCTAGAAATAGTCCCTTGCATTTTAGACTTCTAGGAAATCAAAGACTCCCCAAGAACAACACAATAACCTGTGACAGACTTTCTAGTAGTTGGACAACCTCCCTAGTCAGAATCACAATAAGCAGTGAGCTTTAAGGAACTTGTAGCAGAAAAGAGTAACCACCGGCCAATAGTACCCTTAAGATACCTTACAACCTTAAAGCGGCCTCCATATGAGGGTGTATGGGAGAAGCCATAAAATGACTCAAGATGTGCACAGGATAGGAAAGGTTTGATCTAGAAATGGTGAGGTAAATCAACCTGCCAATCAACCTTCTGTATCTATTAGCATCCTGTAAGAGATCCCCTTTATCTTTAGCCAGACCATGATGTTGAGGAATGAGAGGAGTAGCCCCCTCTAGACCAGTGTCTTTCAAAATATCCAACACATATTTCCTCTGATAAACATAGATACCTGTGGAGTTTCTGGAAACCTCAATGCCCATAAAATATTTAAGAGGACCTAAATATTTTATACTGAAGAGTTAAGATGAACCTTCAAGGCTTGAATCATAACTGAGCTAGAACCAGTGATTATAGTAAGTCATCCACATGTATCAAAATCACTGTAAATGAAGACCCTTTGACTATAGTAAAGAGAGAATGATCACAGTGAGATTAAAACCAAAGGCTAAAAGAGATGTACCGAGCTTATGAAACCATTTCCTTAGAGCCTGCTTAAGAGTTAAGACCATATAAGGACTTAACCAATTTGCAGACAACATGAGGAGAAGAGGCAGAACCAAGAGAAGGTGAATAGCCGGGAGGAAGATCCATAAACACTTCCTCATTGAGATCATCATGCAAAAATACATTTGAAACATCCATTTTAGTGATAGCACAGCCCTTAATTGCAGTTAAGGCAAAAAGAGTCCTAACTGTAGACTGTAGTCATCTTGGCCACAGGTGCAAAAGTATCAAAGAAGTCCAACCCGAGTGAAACCTTTAGCTACAAGCCTAGCTTTATACTTATCTATAGAGCCATCAGGTTTGTGCTTGATTCTATACACCCATTTACAGCCCACATTTTTCTTATTGGAAGAAAGAGGTTGCAACTTCCAAGTCTTGTTTATTTCCAAAGCCTGAATTTCAAACTTCATATCCTTACACCAAAGAGGATCCTTAACAGCTTGCACATAGTGTTGGAAACTTGTTTCCATAAAAGCTTGAATAAGGGAGTTATGTAAGTATATAATGTGGGAATCCCACATTGGGAACAAAATGAAACAAGCTCTACCTTATAAGGTAGAGCTTTGAGGCTTTACTTTCAGGCCCTTGGGCCACTACACTTTTGTGTAGGAGGGAAGGCCTACCTAGGTGTAGGTCCAAACACACGCGCGCGCCGCCGCATTTTGTGTCTCTTCAGACAACCATAATCGCGATCGGTTGTGTCGTTTTAGACCCAACGCCTTCAATGTCATCCCCAATCGCCACTTAAATCTTGCTCGAAGCCCGTTTTTTGGTATCGAAATTACGCTGCGTTTTACAACCTTTCGCCTCTCTATCTGTGAGATTACAAAGCGTGCTCTTGATTCGCCGGTGGCGAAGAACGGAGGACGCCTCTTCAATCACGTAAGTATCCCGAAACACGGGAGACACCGATATATCACGTCCCGCCGAACAACGGCGGTTTTTTGTCTTAAGGAAAGAGCTTAATTGCTCGAGGATATTATCACTCTCTTCCTTAAACACTCTGGAAACCTAAATCAGTCATACCCTTTCTTACAATCTTAAGACAAAGTTCATTTTGGTTTGATTTTCATTTCGGCATCGATACATATTCTCGATTACGCATGCTTAAGTAACACACGATTGCTTACGGTTTTAATCGCTTAAAATACGATTCGGGCAATAGATATAACCTTCATTACGACCACTTATCTAATCTGTTACAAATTACGTTTATTGATCACTAGTGTTCACATATTAAAAACAGTTCCAACTGCTTGTTAGCATTAACAAATTTGAATCATGGGCTGATTCAAAGCCATACATTTTAACCAAGACATAGTCGCCCGGTTGTGATCTCTTTCATTACGGATCACGAAACCTGCTTTTTTTCTAGTTCATTACAGAATCCGACCACATAACACTGTTATAACATGATTCAGGAATCTGCATATAACAGATTCAAAACAGCTTCTTAATCTGTTTCTGCTTCTATATTAAAACCTTAACACGTATCTTTGTTGCATCCATTAAACGACCTATTTCTGCTTGTTTTATGTCTTACTATAGCCAAATGCTTTGCATGCTACATACTCGCAGTTTAAACCCGACTTTAAACATTCAGTTACTGCATTAAAATCTATTTACGCTCGCTTTAATGCTTTTGAAATTCATAAAGGCAAAGATTTTCGCTTCGATATTAAAACACCGTTACAGAATCTGATAATACTTTCATCGCTTTTAATGCTTTCGACTCAATTTTGCATACTGCCTGTGTTTCACATGAAGAAACCTGCATTTCAGATATGTTGATATTCTGGTTTCTATTTCAAGTATAATAAACTTGCTCACCAGATTCTGGAAGTTCATAAAGACTGTTTCTGCACAGAAATTCTGGTAGCTTTGATCTGTGTCAGAAAATCCAATTAATCCTTCGCCTTACGTTTCTGATTCGACTAGAACTTAACTGCATTGATACATCTGTTTTAAGTTTATAGCATCATAATCTATTCAGTCCACCTTGATTAAGTATAAAACACTTAAATATCTGATTGTTATTTTACTTAGTAATCTATAATCAGCATATTTTGATTAATACTTAACTATATCAACTATAGTATTTTAATCGCACACAGAAAAGTCTATTAAAATCTGGTTGCTAATTATATATAAACAATAGTGTTTCATATAACTTAGTTTTTTGTATGCAAAGATGGCTTCCAATTCAGAAAAGGAACCCGCTGCTGTACAACCGCCCATGGCAGAAATGATGCATACCACCGTTCACACTCACGGTGAGCGCCCCGAAAAGTTTGTTGGCAAAGAGTTCAAGAGATGGCAACAAAAGATGCTCTTCTACCTTACGACGTTGAACCTGTCCAAGTGCCTGAAGGAATCAACCCCTATCTTGAAAGAAGGGGAAACGGATCGCACCGCCGTGGCCGCTGTCGAGTCATGGAAGCACTCCGACTTCCTTTGCAGAACTACGTCTTAAATGGACTGGATAACTCGTTATACGACGTATACAGCCCATTTAAGACGGCCAAGGACCTTTGGGAATCATTGGAAAAGAAGTACAAAACCGAAGATGCCGGCTCGAAGAAATTCGTAGTTGCTAGGTTTTTAGAATTTATGATGAATGATTCCAAAAGTGTTGTGACACAGGTTGAACAACTCCAACTTATCTTGCACGAGATAGCAGCCGAAGGGATGATAGTTTCCGAAGCATTCCAAGTCGCGGCAATGATCGAGAAGCTACCTCCCGCGTGGAAAGACTTCAAAAGCTATCTCAAGCATAAACGCAAAGATATGTCGTTGGAGGATTTGATCCTAAGGCTACAGATTGAGCAGAATAACCGAGTCGCCGACAAGAAGCAGCTTCGCCCCATAGAAGGGGCGCATGTGGTCGAGCAAGACGCCAAGAACGGGAAGCGTAAAAGCTCCGGGGAAGGGACGTCTACGCAAGGAAAGAAGTACAAGTTCAAGGGCAAGTGCTTGAACTGTGATAAGAAGGGCCATAAAGCTGCGGAGTGCCGAGGCAAAAAGCGGGTCAAGCGTGAAGCCAACATGGTTGACGAAGAGATCAGCATGGTATGTGTCGTCTCCGAGACAAACATGGTTGGCACGGGCCGCGAGTGGTTCGTGGACACCGGCGCGACGCGTCATATCTGCGGCGATGCCAAGATGTTCTCAGCTTACAACAAGGTGAAGTCCGGGGAAAAGCTTTTCATGGGCAATTCATCTACTTCGGGAGTGGAAGGCAAAGGCCAAGTGACCCGAAATGACGAGTGGGCGGGAGTTGGTGCTAACCAATGTCCTTCATGTTCCCGACATTCGCAAAAATTTGATCTCCGGTTCTCTTTTGGTTAAACATGGGTTTAAGTTGGCTTTTGAGTCGGACAAGTTTATCCTAAGTAAGAGTGGGGTTTTTATTGGTAAAGGTTACCTCGATGAGGGCCTTTTTAAGTGTAATGTAATGGTGGTTAACACCGCATACAAAGTTGATAATAAAAGTGCTACAGCACCATCTTCTTCTTACTTGCTTGAGCATTTCAATATTTGGCATTATCGATTAGGTCATGTTAACTATGACTCTATGAGACGATTAATGAAAATGGAATTAATTCCTCCAAGTCGCATTAATAAAAATAACAAATGCCATACTTGTGTTGAAGCTAAGCAAACAAGAACGTCATTTAAGACAATCGAGCGTGACACAACACCATTAGATATGGTTCATAGTGATCTATGTGACTTAAAATCCATAGAATCTTATGGCGGAAACAAATACTTCATCACCTTTATTGATGATTGTACCCGGTTTTGTCATCTCTATCTCTTAAAAAGTAAAGTTGAAGCCTTCGAAGCTTTTAAACTTTACAAAAACGAAGTCGAGAATCAACTTTCAAAGAAGATAAAAATTCTTAAGTCTGATCGAGGAGGTGAATATGTTTTTCCCTTCAAAGACTTCTCGTGGCCGACCACGGAATTATTCACAAAGTTACACCCCATATAGCCCACAATCCAATGGGATTGCCGAAAGAAAAATCGAACCTTAAAGGAAATGATGAACGATTATTGCTTCAATCCGGCCTACCCGACGAAATGTGGGGGAGGCGGTGCTCACTGCCAATTACTTGTTAAACAAGCTTCTCCACAAAAAATTGGACAAAACGCCCTATGAATTATGGCATGGTCGAAAACCATCCTACAAATACCTCAAAGTGTGGGGGTGCCTAGCTAAAGTAGTTGTCCCACCACCTAAAAAGGTTAAAATCGGTTCCAAAACCGTGGATTGTACTTTTATTGGTTATGCAACCCATAGCAGCGCCTATCGGTTCTTAGTCCATAAATCTGATAATCCGGAAATCGAGGTGAATACCGTTATGGAATCAAGAAATGCCCACGTTTTTTGAAGCTATCTTTCCTCTAAAAGTTGATACTTCATTAAACGCCATTTCCTTGGTCAATTGACGAACAAGATAACACCTCACAAGCAATAGTCCCTATGGCTATTGATCAAGGTATTCATCAAGATGAAGACATTGATGAACCTCGTCGAAGCAAGCGAGCTCGCACGAGTAAGACCTTTGGACCAGACTTTGTGACCACGCTCGTGGATAATGAACCACGACGCTCAAGGAAGCAATGTCTACTCCCGAGGCTCCACAATGGAAGGAAGCCGTCCAACGGCGAAATATCTTCCATTATGCAAAACCACACCTGGGAGCTCGTCGACCTTCCCAAAGGTTGCAAACCCCTAGGGTGTAAATGGGTCTTCAAACGAAAATTGAAACCTGATGGGTCCATTGATAAATACAAGGCCCGGCTAGTCGCCAAGGGTTTTAATCAAAAGGAGGGTGTTGATTATTTTGACACCTATGCTCCAGTTACTCGAATTACTTCAATTCGCCTACTCATTGCCTTGCGGCACTACACGGTCTCGAGATACATCAAATGGATGTCAAGACCGCTTCCTCAACGGTGAACTTGAAGAAGAAATCTATATGAAACGCCTGTAAGGCTTTATTGCTCCAGGCAATGAAACTAAGGTCTGTCGACTGGTCAAATCTTTATACGGTCTAAAGCAAGCACCAAAACAATGGCATAAACGTTTTGATGACGTTATACTTGCTAATGGCTTCAAGACTAATGAATGTGACAAGTGTGTATACGCTAAGAATACACAACAAGGTTACGTCATTATCTGTCTCTACGTTGATGACATGTTAATTATTGGTAGCAATAATAACATGATCAAAGACACCAAAAGATGTTGGCCAGATTTGACATGAAAGATTTAGGGTTAGCCGATGTCATCCTAGGTATTAAAATATCTAGAACATCCGAGGAGATCGTTTTATCACAATCTCATTATATTGAGAAATTGCTAGAGAAATTTAGCAACGGTGATACAAGCATTGCTAAGACTCCAATCGACCCTAACTTTCATCTCAAAAAGAACCTACACGAGAGCGTATCTCAAATTGAATACTCTCGAATCATTGGAAGTCTTATGTATCTTACTAACTGCACGCGCCCTGACCTCGCGCAAACAGTTAACCGATTGAGTCGGTTTACAAGTAATCCCGGCCCCGATCAATGGAAAGCCATTGTAAGGACTCTTAGATATCTTCGATACACTAAGGACTACGGGTTGCATTACTCCAAGTATCCGGCAGTTATTGAAGGATACAGTGATGCTAACTGGATTTCTGATACTAACGACTCCAAGTCAACAAGTGGATTTGTATTCACTCTTGGTGGCGGTGCCATTGCATGGAAATCTTCCAAACAGACTTGCATTGCAAGGTCTACTATGGAATCAGAATTTATCGCCTTAGATAAAGCAGCTGAGGAAGCTGAATGGTTACGTAACTTCCTTGAAAATATTCCAAAGATGGCCGGCCGATGCCACCATATGCATCCATTGCGACAGTCAAGCCGCAATTGGAAGGGCACAAAATAACATGTATAATGGTAAGTCCCGCCATATAAGGCGACGACACAATACCGTTAGGCAACTACTCTCAAATGGCGTGATCACCATCGATTATATTCGATCTAAGGACAACCTAGCGGATCCATTAACTAAAGGATTGTCCAGAGAGTTAGTATACAGTTCATCGAAGGGAATGGGCCTTAAGCCTATGAAATAAAGAGAACCTTTAGCGGAAAACCCCACCTAGTTGATTGGCAACCCCATGGTCTAGGTTCAAAGGGACAACCAAACTAATTGATCTCACTGTTAACACTAACGGACTCACACTCCTACTCATTCCTATGGTGAAAACACTAGTGTTACCTGTCACGGTTTAGGATAAGCACTGCTTTTAATGATTCTTATGACTTGATTTGATCAAGCGAGTACTGACAGGATACACCCTTTATAAGAAATCACCTATGTGAATGTAAGACTGGCCGATCTTATGGAAATTTCGAGGCAAAATTTTCTAACAACATTCACAGAACCAGGAAGCGTTCAGGGCCAAAATGAACACAAACGTAGAATCAAACGTTGTTTGAGGGCAGCTATGTGAATACTATTGTCTTGGTTGACATCAAACACCAGTCAGTTCAAGACACACCAGTCACTGATTAGTAAGTCTTCCCGATAGTAACTCATAAGGAAAGGTTCAAAGCCAAAAGCCACCTCTTCCACTCTAGCTACTCTCAGTTGTATCTCTGTAAATATCAATATGTCATCAACTTACATGATATCTTATTCAATGTGGGGGATTGTTGGAAACTTGTTTCCATAAAAGCTTGAATAAGGGAGTTATGTAAGTGTATAATGTGGGAATCCCACATTGGGAACAAAATGAAACAAGCTCTACCTTATAAGGTAGAGCTTTGAGGCTTTACTTTCAGGCCCTTGGGCCACTACACTTTTGTGTAGGAGGGAAGACCTACCTAGGTGTAGGTCCAAACACGTCTTGCCGCCTTGCCGCCTTCTTGGTTGGTTGGTTGGTCGGTCGGTCGGTTCTTGCCCTGCACTCGAACCTATCTTTTTGCTACCGGTTCATTTTGTGTCTCTTCAGACAACCATAACTGTCTGATCGGTTGTGTCTGTTTTCAGACAGCCAACCGCCCCCAGTTTTTTGGTATCAAAATTATGCTCGTTCTGGGAGACACACTGATATATCCCGTCCAGTCTGAACACGGGTCAATTTTTTGTCTTAAGGAAAGAGCTTAATTGCTCGAGGATATTATCACTCTCTTCCTTACACACTCTGGAAACCTAAATCAGTCATACCCTTTCTTACACATAGGTATGAGGTTCAGCAGCTTGATTAAGATTAGAAAGAAATGAAAAATAGCTACGAGAGACATGATCGTATGAAAACACAGAAGAGAGAACTTGAGGGACAGACCTGGTAGATGTGATAGAGATAGGCAGACCTACATAATCACTGAATTTAGATGGCACTACCCTAGTTCTCACTGGTCTAGCAAAGGGAACATGAGTAGGAGGAGGGGGAATAAAAGAACAAGATGTTGGAGAAGAATGGGCAGAAGAAGGTGCTGAAGGAAACTGAGATGAAGAACAAATAAATGCATTTATACAAAATATTTAAAAATAGAAAGCTTCCAGAGCCCTAGGCGGCCCACCTTCATGAAGGCCGTCAGCCTTGGCAGCCGTAAAAAACTCAAAATTTTCAATCTATATTACAATAGACATGGGATTGCACATGTGCAATTGATAAAGGCTAATGAGGGGCTTAGATTCATTCAATTACGGAGATCCGACGGCCTTTATCAAATTTTAACCACAAGCGTGTGAGAGCGGTTCCCCAACTCCCCCCACTTTCGTCTCCCCACGTCTCTCACTCTCCGGCCTTTTCTCTCTCAAAAGTCACTCATCTGCTAACCTTTCATAATCTGAGGTAAGAAATTCTCTCTCTCTCTCTTTCTCTATCTCTTTCTCTCTTCCTCTCTGCGTGTGAAAGCGGTTCCCCAACCCCGCCCCCCTCGGCCCCTCCCACTTTCGTCTCCTCAACCCCAAACCCACGTCTCACTCTCCAGCCTTTCATCTGCTACCCTTTCATCTGCGTGGCCGGCTGTGGAGGGGACAGGTGAGATGGATTGGAGGTGGCCGAAGGCGGCTGGATTGTAGATGAAGGGGAGGTGGACGCCAACAATTGAACAAGAAGGGGGGAGATTTCCCCGGAGAAGAAGGGGCCTGCTCGATTTGAACGGAGGAAGACGGTGCTGGGCAGAGCACTTGAGTTCGGAGAAGACGGTGGTGGGGAGAACGGAGAAGACGAAGGACGGGCAATGGCGAAACTGAAGCAAAGAGTGAGAAGAAGAAGCCTCTTTTAGACTCCGCTTCGATGACTCTAAGCCTCTTCTCCAAGATCCAATTCTGAGATCAGACCCAATAGAGACTGAGGAAGTTGTTCTTCGATTGCCTCCTTTCCCTACCACCCGATCAAATAACCAATCTCAATGATTTCGTTTTGGCGTGTCAAAAGGGTGCATCAGATTTTGAAGCCATCAATTGCTGGTACAAAATGAAAGGCAGTAGGTTTGCCATTTTCTATAAACAATTTTTTTGATAAGTGCGGCCCCTTGATATTGAGATGGGAACCAAGGAGTGCCCTGTCGTCTCTCCCCTTGGGGTTTAAATGCAAAGTGATTTTGAAACTGTAATATGTAACTGACACTTATAATTACTAATAAAATCAGATAGAGCTAGCCCAAGCATTCTGATTAAAAAAAAGAAAAAAAATAAAAGGCTTTTTTGGATTGCAAAGGATGCTAGCAATCCTACTGATTTTTCTAAATGCACATTTCCTTTGAGTTGTATTTGTTCTCGAAGGTGTCAATGTCAGTCCTTGGCTATATTGATTCATACTTATTTCAAATAGGCCTCTTTATCGCCCCCTAGAAATGGATTGATCTAGGCAGAATATTTCTTCCAATTTTTTATATTATTAAAACCACTCTTTGTTTCCTTAAAAAAAATTACAAATAAATAAAATCCACGCCATGCCCATCTGTTTTTTTAAATAAAATTACAAATAAATCATCCCCTACTCGCGCCGTGTCATAGGCACGGACACAAAGACTAGTCCTAAACAATGTAGGTCTCCATTTGTTAAACCCTCCCATTTTCAACCCTAAAAAACCAAAAAAATAATTACTGATTCATCTATTTTCAAATCAATGTGAATAGGATTATCATTATAAACATTATCAAAATTAAAAATCCATTTCATATTATACACTCCATTCGTTCCAAAATAATTGTCTTGCTTTTATTTTTCATCCATTCCAAAATTATTGTCTTCTCTAAAACGTTTTCTTTTTACGACAACAATTTTGCCACTTTATATTTACATTTTCATCATACTTTAATTATGGATCACATATATATGGACTTTAAAAAAATTACACATGAAACAAATATTAATAATCAATTCAATTATTATTTTTTAAGTCGTGTGTCGGGTCAAACATGACAAATTTTGGAACGGATGGAGTAATAAATAGATGGATTTTATTTTAAATAAGGGTAAGGGAAGAATAGTAATGAACCATTCAAGTGGGTGCGACCGGGTCGGTTCTCACTCTTTAGGGGCCTGGGGCAAACAAGAAAAATGAAGCCCTCAATACGTACTAAAGAAATACAATATTTAAACTTTTTTTTGCATCCGTATATATACACACACAAGTAACTATAGAGTTATAATATAATTATTTCATCATATAAGTTCACACAAATTTTATATCCAATCTATACAATAATAAAATACTTAGCCAAAATAAAGTTATATTAAATTTTTGAGCTCCAAACATATATAAATTTCATCAACTTTTCTCTCATGAGATTTTTTTTTTTTTTTTATAGAGGATCAATAGTGGTTCCCCACTTACCCCCTGGTGACTCGAACCCACGACCTATTAGGTATGAGTGAAGCGTCTTACCACTAAGCTGCACTTACTTGTCTCTCTCATGAGATTAATATACTTATTTAGATCAAAATAAATTGTTCATAGTTGAACTCCAATTTAGGCTTCATTTGTCATCTATCAAAATTTCAACTTTCAATAATACAACACTTGCGAGTCCAATAATATAAAATAAGTATCAAATAATGGCTGAAAAAATCTTGAATGTCTAGTATTTTGAGAAGCAGAATCATCAATAAAATCTTTACATCAAATTGTGAAATTGATTATATTTTTTTTGTTTTTGATTTTTATTGTGGTTAGAGACATCAAAGAAGCAGACTCAGATGAAGCCCTACATAGAAACTGAAAAATATATATATATATATAAGAGAGAGACTAATTGTTAGAATTCTGACGTTAAGAATGTGAGGGAGTTATGGAGAAAAGAAATCAAATAATTCTAATGTTACGAAACTTTTCATATTTATTTTTTGTTTTTCCTTTTCACTAAACTTAATAAAAAGCCAAAAAAAATTAAATGATAAAAATTGGGGTCCATATTAAATTAATATTATGAATTGGAAGCATGTTTTGTTTTTTTTAAAATAGCCTAATTCTTTTTTTTAGAAAAATTAAAAAAAAGTCCAAAAAATCATTCTCCCTTCGTCCCTAATTTATTGTCCTGATTGACCCGGCGCACCGTTTAAGAAAACATATTTGATTGGATTATTAATATTGGTTTAATGTGTAGTTTCCTTTAAAGCACATGTGTATGTGGTCCATAATTAAAGTAGGGTGAAAAAGTAAGGGTAAAGTGGTAAAAGTGATGTTCTAGAAAGGTAAGTTTTAAAGTGGATAATTATTTTAGGACGGACGAAAAAGGAAAGGAGGACGATAATTTAGGGACGGAGGGAGTATATTATATATATATTTGGGGGCCTCCGCGGTCGCGCCACCCACAGTCCCACTCCACGTACAACTGCGGTTGAGTTCGTTGGTATCTTGAAAAGGAATGAAAATTTGAAGGAAAGATTCTTCACATCTCTCTCTCTCTCTCTCTCCCTCACACACACACACACACACACACAAAACAACATGAAGAAGAATCCTGCAAAATCCTTATTAGTTTACTATCACCCACTTCTTGACCGATTCTTTCTCATTCCAAAACATGAACGCAAATTCTCACTCCATCCAATTATATCTCACTCTCTAACTCTCTTTAATTCGAATCCATCTCCTTCACCGCATTCCCTCCTTCCTTCTTCTCAATCTCTCGCAATCAATGAATCCATCCCTACCCACATAGTTAATTCTCCATATTTCCACTCAATTCCTTCCCCAAATCCCTCAAAACATGGATTTGGCAACCACCACTTTGTTGATTCATTTCGTAAATCAAAACCCACAGTTTATAGCCAAACTAGATCATATTCATCAAACCCATTTTCCAAACCTTCAGATTCCACCGATTCTTCTTCTTATGACACCATTCCTGTAGTGGGTTCTCCAGTTGTTGAGGGGGACTCTCTTTCGATTGATGCAGGAGGTTCAATTCGAAAGCCGATTAGTCTATGGCCTGGAATGTACAATTCACCTGTTACCAATGCTCTATGGGAAGCTAGATCAAATATTTTCGAAAGACCATCCTCCTATGCTGCTCCTTCTTCACAGACTGAGTTGACTACAAGAACCCCATCTCAGAGCAGGACTAGCATTCTGTATAAATTCTCATCTGATTACGTATTGAGAGAACAGTATAGGAATCCTTGGAATGAGATCAGGATGGGGAAATTGCTTGAAGACCTAGATGCTCTGGCTGGAACAATATCTTTTAAGGTACTTTGGCCTTTTCAAATTCTTTAAATTTGCTTTCCTTGTATCCTATCTAGCTGTTAATGTATTTGGATTCATGAGCTGGTATTCATGAAATTGGTTTCTCTATTTAATTGCTTCAATCCGTAGATGTTTGGCCGAATTCAAATTCTAGACCATTCTATAGGAAATCAATGTCACATTTGTTAAAGCCTCCACCGATGTAATCATTTGCCTGCTGTAGCTCTGTTCAGTTCTTTTTGTTTTTTGTTTAGTTCGTGATTGGTAAGGAAGCACCTTTCTGTCGAACTTACTATGAGAGACTTGTTTGTTATGTTTTCAACTAGGCCTTCTTATATGCCTGGGCTTGGTAAACTTTGAAACTGTTGACTAATATTGGAGCATATTTCTTCAGGTTATTGTAGTTTGTAAGCTTTTATAAGACCTCGTTTCTACTTTCTAGTTTATTTGTGAACTGACTTAATCTTGTCTTGGTAGTTAGAAGTATCGCCTGAGCAGTTCTTATCTTTTCTTTGTTTCTGATCTTAATCTTCCTTGGTGGGCCAGCATTGTTCAAATGATGATAGCACGACAAGGCCCTTACTGTTGGTGACTGCTTCTGTGGACAAGATGGTTCTCAAGAAACCAATTCGCGTTGATACTGATTTGACAATAGTTGGTTCAGTTACTTGGGTTGGCCGATCGTCTATGGAGATTCAACTGGAAGTAATTCAGTCCAACCAAGGTTCTTGTGATGAATTTCTTTACCTTTTTTCCTGCTTATTTTTATACTACTATCCCCTTTCAGGTTCCTAATAGGCTAATATCACTATGGATGAACTTATAAAATGATTAAAAGTTTTCAAGCAAAATGCTTCCTTGGAAACTTTCTTTATCCCAAGCAGCTTCCTTCATGTTGCGTACAGTTGCCAAACTTCCCTTCATGCTTTCTAATACTCTTAGAATTGATGTAAATGACTTCAATTAGCATGATGGTGCTTCTTCTATTGTAGCATTCGAATGTGTCCTTGAGTCATGTGACCTCATAACGTGGTGGTAGAAACCCCCGTCGAATCCTCATGGAGTCTTTTCTGTTTTAGAGCCATGGTCATCCTTATCGTAACCTTCTTTCTCGCTAATGTATAATTACCTGGAGG
The DNA here is from genome assembly GCA_013146195.2 of Codonopsis lanceolata. Classification (NCBI taxonomy): domain Eukaryota; kingdom Viridiplantae; phylum Streptophyta; class Magnoliopsida; order Asterales; family Campanulaceae; genus Codonopsis; species Codonopsis lanceolata. The sequence goes on along the minus strand of CM028384.1, from coordinate 28,067,541 downwards.
ATTCTCTAACTCATCGTTTCTTCCGTGGTTGGGATGTACGAGTGCCATTAGAACTTGAGAGGATGTTAAAACTTAGGGAGATTGTGAACTTTTTCTGTGAGTGTTGATTTTCTGCAACAATTGGGATGTGGCTCTACATAGGAGCATACGTGTATTGAGAAAATAAATCCCACTTTGGTCGTCAAATCCTTGCTATCATTTTAAAAGCTCACATTCATATCTTTTCTCATGGTACTGCATAATTATTATCCCATGTTATGGACTCCGCTTCGAACGGAGCATCATCTTCATGAGATGATTCCCCCTGATTGAATATCAGTCTTTGTAAAACTTGTAATGTCTTCTTCTCTTCAAGAGTTGATTGTTCTTATGTAAGTCTTTGCTCACAACCTCTACCTACCACCACATACTTGAACAGTAGCAACCACCACCATCAAGAAAGAAGTAGATAAGCCAAGGTGCATTCTTCTGACAACCCGCTACCACTACAACTACTACACATCAAATCATATGCTGTTAGAGAGAGTGCCCAACAACACACATCATGCTAAATCTTAACTTGTAACCCCAAGCTAGCATTTTCAGAGATAAGCTGAGGTGCATCAATATGCATAAGCCATATAGAGTGTAGACCGCACGAACATAAGAAATTGCATGCTAGTATACCTCTGAAAATGGAGCTTTAATACCATGTTAAACTTTTGGTTCCAACTCAAAGCCCCATGATCATATTTTGAGACGTTAGGCTCTAGTATCATAGTGTGAGATGGTTATTCTCAACAACACATCACGTATATTGCTGGGTTTGAGGCAAGTATCTGGATAGATCATATTGATGACATGGACGGAGCACATTCACTTTCAGGTCAAACACATGGATGAACGAGCCTGCGAAGATACACACCCGAAATTTGAGCATCATACACTAAACTTGGTCCTAATTGTACTAGATGCTCAGGGCATTATATTAAAGCTAATAAATGCTTAGTTACTTCTCCTCTTAAAATATCAAGTTAAAAAATAACACTTGGATGAATCCTTGACTTTGTACTTGAGCACATGTACACAACCCAGCAAGAAGTTTTCTTTCATGTAATCTTAAATGTCCTATTTAGTTCTTTTGCTCACTTCTTGATTTCTCGTAGTTATGCATTCATGTTAAAAAAAATTACTGGTCTCAAGAGCTTAAGATTTCTTAATGGATCTAAACTTGAGAAATGCCTATGGGTCTATTCTCTTTTGCGATTTAGTGGCTTGGTTTGTGGATTTGGACTTTCTCTCTCTTTGATCCCACTAGTTTTCTCTCTATCTCTCACCAACTTTTTCTTCAATCAATAAGAAAAAAGAAAAAAAATACCTAAACCCCCTAAATCAAGCCACTAAATTGCAAAGCCAAACACACCCTATTTGTCTTGGTCTTACATACTGAAATATCACGCAAATAATTTTTGTGTACTCATTATAAATTGGAATACGGAGATGCTGTTGTGCTGCTAAAAGGGCTTGTTTGTCACAGCTGATGACTTATAGCTTATAGCTTATAGCTTATGCTTGATAACTGATAGACTGTTTGTTTCGGCTATATAGAAATAACTTCTGAGCTGTTATAAGTTAACTATGAATGTTTGTTTAATAAGCAATAATTGATTTCCAATGTAGTGACCCATATACCCCCTATTTTAAATAAATTTAATCATTGTACTATTTAAAAAAAAAATTGCAACATAATATAACTATCTATTAAATTTTTCAATGCCTTGAGCTAACATAATTGTACATACTAAATATTAAACTAACAGAAATGAAACAATACTGCCTATACATTAGAGGGCAGTTTGCGAATTATGAAATGTCATTAATGAATAGTGTTCCTTCCGCGTTTTCATAAACCGAAGAAGCCAAAAAATTAGGCTTTTTTACTTTGGCTTCTTTGTGCAAAAAGAGAGTTGTACCTCACTTGTTGGTTTTTGGCTTATAAGCTAAAACAAACGCCCTGACTATAACTTATTTTATGTAAGTGCAACTAGCCATGAATTTCAATGTTCTCATTTGATGAGTATCCAGACACCAAATTGTTACAACACTTCATTACACCAAGTAAAAGGCAGAAATTAGGTGTTAAGACACTAAATACTTGATAAATTGTGTTTAGGAAAGAATTCTAGAGCTTAGAATATACCCAAGAACAGTCCATATTGATAATCACTTAATCAGTAGTAGAATGACAAATGCATCCTCGTCTAACAATTGCTGCTGGCATTTGTTTCTAGCCATTCTCTAACATAATCATTCTTTTGCAGATACTTCTGATCCATCAGATTCACTAGCTCTTACAGCAAACTTCACATTTGTGGCCCGTGACTCCAAGACTGGAAAATCGGCTATTATTAACCAGATATCTCCTGATACTGAAAAGGAAAGACTTCTCTGGGAAGAGGCAGAAGAAAGGAACCAAATAAGAAAAAAGAAGAGAGGAGAACAAAAGAGGGGGATTGACAATGGAGAACTTGATAGGCTTAATGGGTTGCTGACTGAAGGGCGAATCTTCTGTGATATGCCAGCTCTGGCAGACAGAGATAGCATTCTTTTAAAGGATACTTGCCTTCAAAATTCTTTGATATGCCAGCCACAGCAAAGGAACATTCATGGTCGAATTTTTGGTGGGTTTTTGATGAGAAGAGCTTTCGAACTGGCTTTTGCAACTGCGTACGCTTTTGCTGGCAGGGCACCAATTTTTCTTGAAGTCGATCACGTTGATTTCTTAAAACCTGTAAGTGGCCCTCACTAGCCCAACATTTTTCCAACCTGTTAAAAGTCAGAAAACCTACCTTGGCACAATTGGTTTAGAAACTAATCAGACGTAAATGCTGTGAAAGACCATATTTTAGAAAGCTTGTTTTATTACAACACATGCCAATGTACTTCAGAGTGGGATTTCAAATGTGTAATTGTCAATATTTGGTTGAGTTGACTAAATCGTTGAGGCTTACAGATGTGACAGGGTTCAAGAACAGGGATATCCTCCTACACTACCGTATTGTTTCTCTAAAACTTACAAACTTCTAGAGAGGCATAGTTTGTAGCATACAGTAGCAAGGCGAGGCTGTAATATGCTTGATTTTCTGATACAGGTGGATGTGGGAAACTTTCTCCGCTTCAAGTCTTGTGTCTTGTACACAGAACTCGAGAACCCAGCTCAACCCCTTATGAACGTGGAAGTAGTTGCTCATGTCACCAGGCCTGAGTTAAGGTCCAGTGAGGTGCGTATATGACCTTATATATGTGTGCATTATCTCCATGTAGCTTACATAAATTCATATACGAAATAGTTCCCGTTTACTAGATTCATACTCATGGGAGCATGTGTGTTGGGAAATGATATTCTCTTTCGGCACTTGGAGTAGGGTGGTGGTGGAGGAGGGGGGGGGTGATAGTTGAGCAATAGCATACAAAATGTTTCTTATACATACTAGCGGCCTGCTGCATTTTATCCTCTTTTTGTGTTTGAAAACCACTAATCTTTAACGTAACTTTTCTCTGGCATTGGCTGACAAAGGTATCCAACAAGTTCTACTTCACGTTTACTGTTCGCTCAGAGGCAGTGAAAAATGGATTGAAGATCCGTAATGTTGTTCCAGCTACGGAAGAAGAAGCAAGACGAGTGATCGAGCGTATGGATGCTGAGAGCGAATAGTGTGGGTTAATTTCATCTCTCGTGAAAGCAAGGCAAGCAAAGATTTTCTGTGGAGTGAGACTAACCACACCCCAATTTCTTATCTCAGCACCCTATGTACTGTATTGTACAGCATAGGGTACAACATCTCAATGCAGTACATGGGGTGCAAAGATAGAAAATTGAGGTGTGGTTAGCCTCACCCTCTCTGAGAGATGTTCAACTAGTTAGGGAGCCAATTAGTAACATTTTTTTCCTTTTCTGTGAGTTTTTCAACTAGCTAGGGAACATAAAAATAAAACTAATTTTGTGATGTATATAGTTACAAAAACTAATGTTGTAATGTACTCCCTCCGTCCCTAAATAATCGTCCTGGTTGACCCGACGTACAGTTTAAGAAAAAGTAATTGACTTGATTATTTATATTGGTTTAATGTGTAGTTTTCTTTAATGTCCATATATATGTGGCCCATAATTAAAGTAGATTGAAAAAATAAGGGTAAAGTGGTAAAAGTGATGTTCTAAAAAGGTAAGTTTCAAAGTGGACAATTATTTTGGGACGAACGAAAAATGAAAGGAGGACGATAATTTAGGGACGGGGGGAGTATTATATTACAATTTTTTTATATACATAAATAACAAAGAAAAAAACACTAGTTTTGTATGAAATACTTTTAAAAGTGGTTGATATATACTCCCTCTCCATCCAAAAATTATTGTTTGACTCGACACACGGATTAAAAAAAACACTTGACTCGACTATTAAAATTTGTTTGATGTATAGTGTATTTTTTTAAGTGTATGTGTATGTGTTTCATAATTAAAGTAAGATTTAAAAGTAATGGCATATTAGTAAAAGTGGTTCAAAACAAGACAATTATTTTAGGACGAATTAAAAAGTAAAGTATAGTAATAGTTTTGGGGAAAATGTTATCCTTACCACTAATCCTACAACTTTACTTGCAACTAAGCCATTATCATTTCTTCAAAATGGAAATGAATCGGGGAAACTAATTTTGGACAAAGACAAATTTATAATTTCTTCAAAGCTTAGTTGTAACAAAAGTTGTAGAATTAGTTGTAAAACTAGCAATGTTGTAATTTTGGAATGAAGGGAGTATTAGATATTGTAGTAATTTTTATGAGTGCAAGGAAATCGTTCCATCCCTTGATAATTAATAGTTTATGGATAATTTTTTGCCAAAATATAATTACCTCCAAAGTATCCACCTAATATCAAAGTGCATCCCAACCTAATTTTTGTCTTAGAATGCCATGTAACGTTACCATTTATCTCAGTTTGTATCCTAATTTTTTTTTTGCCGTAATTTTTTTTAATGTAAATTGTATTTGTTGCATATATTAGTTTGGTCTATTTTCTGTTGTATAATTTCTACCATTATAAAATTTAAAAGGTAAATTTTCGTTATCTTTCTAACAACTGTCATGACTAGGGTGCAAATTGAAACAAATGGTAACGTTAGATGGCATTCTGTGACAAAATTTAGGTTGGGGTGCACTTTGGGATTGAGTGGATACTTTGGAGGGTAATTATATTTTGGCCATAATTTTTTAATCGAATAGTTTTCTTTGTCAGGCATATCGTTGGGAGTCGTAGTCGGATTAAGGTTGTATAGTATATGATTAAAAAGCCAAAATTTTGGATGTTGGTACCTAATAGGCGATCTAGACTAAGGGCTCGTTTGTTATGATTGATGGCTTATAGCTAATGGCTGATAACTTAAGCTGGTGGCTGAATGACTTGTGGCTGATTGCCTGATAGGCTGTTTGTTACAGCTGTTGAAAAACTGCTTATGAGTTGTTATAATTATTTGTTTAAAAAAATTGAAAATTAGTATTCATATTTTTATGTATATTTCATAAAATGATGAAATGAGGATAATCAAATATTTATTAATGAATAGTTATCTTCATGTTTAAAAAAAACCAAAAAAACTTAAAATTTTGGCTTTTTGGCTTTAATTTTTCAATGCATAAAGGGTGGTGTACCTTACTTATTGACTTTTAGCTTATAAGCTGAAACAAACACTCTAAATATGGCTTTTCAAAAGACAAAAGCCAAAAGTCACTACAAATAAGCTGCAACAAACGAGCACTAAAAATCTGTGTTATCCGGGATTAATATTTTAGTTCCAAAATTACCCCCAATATATAGTATTAGATTAATAGCAAGTGCACTAATAATACTGGGATTGATAATAATGTTTATCTCTACCTGACTACCAAACAAGCTCTTAGTGTACTCTAGATGTGTCGTTTATATATAAAGTAGATCTCCTGTAAAACTGTCTTACGGATCTTAATTCGTAAGATAGAGCTCCATCCTCTCACAGCTCAACCCACCAGACACCAACACACGGTGGGTCGGATAAAGAGGATTCGTCTTACAAAAAATATTCATAAGACCGTCTTATCCAAGTTTTTGCCTCATATATATTCTTCCTACTTATAAAAAAACATTATATGTCGAAAGGAACTATATGGTCATTTTCTAGTGCATGATATAAAATCAAACAAGATTTAAAGCAATTTTTTTACCAGGTAAAGAGTCTTTTATTTTATATTGGGATGTTATAATTAAAGAGTCCACTATTAATAACTATGCTTACAATTTTCATAATCTTTCATTTATTATCCATTTGTGTTGTAAGCATATTGGTTGTTTTTAAATATTTTTGTAATTATAACCAACTCAAATATAATGATATTAATATATCCCTTAATTATTAAGAAAAAAAATTAAACGTAGACTCTTTGATTGAAAATGAGGGAGCAAAAAAATTAGATCAATAATGTATCGAAATTTTACTTTTATATTATTCCCTTATGAAATGGCAATGTAAAAGGAGATCTTATAAATAATGAAAGATAGAACAAATAACTATATTAAAAATTTAGAAATAAATTGCCCTCTCATAAGGATTCCAATTTCCAAGTTGATGGGAATCCAAACATATACCACCCTTTAGAATTGAAGTAAATCTGCTATAAGACCGTCTTACAGATCTTAATTTGTAAGACGGAGCTTCACTCTCTCTTTCAACGCAACCCACAAATACATGGCAGGTCGAGTAAATAGGATCTATTTTATAAAAAATATCTGTATAACCGTCTTACACAAGTTTTTACCTTAGCATTAAACTCAACATAAACACCCCAATTTTATATCTAACCTTGATTATGAAAGACAATTTGTGTTAGAAATTTTAGTTTATGCAGATGGTTTTAGTCAACTTGGTTGGTTTCCTATGTAAGGTCATGTGTGGATTGACTAATGACCAAACGAGTCATATACTATGAAGCTCAAATTAGCAATTGGATTTTGGATCAAAACCATTTACCACAAAGTTTGTGAAGCTAGGGTCCAAATACAAATAAGGTAGTGACTAAACTTGCACTCGTTGACTCGGCTAGTCGACTCAGCCTGTGTCATTGTGTCAAGGAGTCATTTGTCTTTTGAATTACAGTCTTTGGACTGTTCTGACTATTTACTTCGTGTTCTAACAAATCATAACTAAATTAGTAAAGTATGACTTGGGTGAATGGATTGGTACTTGGTGTCTTTACCTAACCTAAAAGGTTTAATTTAGCTATTATAAGTTGAACAAGGGCTAATTCATGAAATATTACTAAAACAGAAGTCGTTGCCACCACGTAACAATTTTCTATGAAATACTAGATGCTTTAAAGGAAACTGGTGCTGCCATGTGGCACCTTTTTGTGAAATGATAAAAGTTTTTTTTTTTTTTTTGTCAAACATCACTTAGTTTAAAATAGATTTTATGTTATTTGATTTATATGTGTTTCACTTGACTGAAACTTTTCAATTCTCATTCTTTTCATTTCCCTAATATGACTAGAACTATGATAGTGCTAGACTCTTCTATTTTATTTTCTAAACATAGTAATTTCATCAATAAACACGTATAAACGGTGCATAATAAAAAAGGATAAAATCTCTATCAGCAACTTTTTGTGATTTTTTATTATTAAAAATGAAATTTTAACAAACAAATCTTTTTCAAATTCAAATTATGTTTATCTACTCTAAACAACATTTGTTCATTGATCTATAAATAATGTTGGACGACTGAGATTTCTAATCCTCCATCATCTGCAAGAAAGTTTACTGTCGTTATTCATTCCACTTATCGGTACCTCTCTCAAATTTTAACTCTACCTCTCTCAAAATTCCTACATTTCAAATTGATCAATTGTATTTTTTTTCTTCACAAGTTTTACATAGAATACACATACATGCTAAAAGTGAATGAGTGAAGCTAAAAGTGAATACGTGAAGCGACGTTTATAGCTACTATAGTAATCCTTTTTTTATCACTGGCAAAACTGTGGGCAAGTTGTTAGAAAATAATATAGAGGAATCAATAAATAATTCAGATACATAATTGACAAACTATTGAAATGGTTACTCCTATGGAGAGTACTGTACAGGAAGTCTGATTGAGATCCGGAAGTCTGCTTGTAAAAAGTCTGCCGGTAGACTTAGCCTTGGAAGTCTGCTAGTGGACTTAGCCTTGGAAGTCTATTAGTGGACTTGGTCTTGGAAGCCTGCTGGTGGACTCAAGTCTGCTGGTAGCGTAAGCTTTAGGAAGACTGCTGGTACAGAACAAAGTCTGCTAGTCCGAGGCCTGTGTTGCACACAGTTTTCTTAAAACATATTCGCCCCTTCCCGTATGTGCTTGGAAGCTTTACTGGACGTCTGTCCCCTAAGATACAATGGAGACACCATAGAGATCTAGAGCACGAAAGTTTCCGGTGAACTGAAATTGTGTCTGACTCTATCACCAATAGAAATATAGGAGGCCAAAGGAAAGGCTAGCAAAATGCGAAGTAGAGATAGTCTGTAGTGATTGTTCTTAATCATGTCTTTCAATTGTGGATGTAATCTCCTTTTATAAGAGAAGACACGAGACTGACAAATAATATCTCACATTAAAGCTGGTAAACGTGGGATGGTCTAAAGAGGCAAATTAGTACGGTATTCCGAAGACTAAACTAGGCCATGATTTGCACCCCCACCCTGCGCAAGCGTGTGCGGGAGAGAGTATCTATTGTATACAAGCTTACCCTTACCACATAAGGTTTTGTATACAAACCACTCAAACTTTTATTAATTTCTCAATGTGGGATAAACCTACTTCCAACAACCACACTTATCAATCATAACTTATTCATCCAAACACCAAATTGGACAAATAAATATATGATTTCGATGTTCTCACGGAGTAGAACGTGATTCCACAATTACCCTTGTCATTACACAAATGACATGTGAAGAAATCTATGCCATAAGATTAGACAATTTCATTCTTAAAACACAATTTTTCCCAACACAAGTTTGGTGATGAGATGGGCATACATGATGGACATATATAGTTATCTTGGTAACGGAGAATATACAACACATGACATCAAAGCTCTCCCAACCATATGATTCTACATTGATGCTAGCTAGCAATGTTTGGATTTAAGGCTTACTGTTTGAGTTTGTCCATTAGGAAGATGTTACCATTCAATATTGCAATAACGTGGGTTGAGAGTGAGGCTGTATTCAGTCCTACCATGAGGGAAGTAGTTCGCATGCTAATAAATCCCCCAACTCTCCTCCCCCTCACCTCCTGACGCTGTGAAGAAGTGAATTAAGCTTAATGAGTACTCCCTTCGTTTTAGACAAATAGTCCCCGTTTGAAAGTCAAACTTTTAAAAAAAAATGACCACATTAGTAATAAAATGGCACGTTTATTAATTTTTTAAAGTGGACTCTTTAAGTGAAGCATCCCAAAATGGAATAGTGACTCTTTGCCTGGAACAGAGGGAGTATATAATTGGGAAAGACTATCTCCACTACAATTTTTGCTTATTCACTACATCCTTAATAATTGCATCAAATAAATAAATATTTGGATAAAATTACCCCTTAAGTACTTGTCCATTTAAAGTTGACTAATCAACTTACTTTCCTAATTACTTTTTAACAATATTTTTTCGTTCAAACAATTATGAACAATATAGTTATTCTATTATTATTTTTACTTTTTGTAATGACTTTATTAATTAATTACTAAATTTATATTGTATAATTAAAAAATATTGTAAGGAAATTTTGTCTACCAAACTTTGAGTAAATATATGTTCATTGGTTATGGAAAAAAGTTAAAGTGAAATTTAAAGGATGTAATAGCAAAATAATCGAATAGTAAAATCATAATATGAAATAGTATCAAAATATTTAAATATTTTGTCCACCTTTATAATAGATTCGAAAATTTAATTCTTGAGTTGATTAAAAAAATATTCATTGTAATATCTACCATAATAATTGAATTGATATTTTAAATTAATATTTTTAAACTAAATTAGAATATTAAGTTTTGATAATAAAATATCCAATATAATCTAAAATTGTAGAACATTTATTAATCATATTACTTTTATGATAATGGAATATGAAACGTGAGTGATTAAAAAATTTGATTAAACATATTTATTACGAAAAAAAATAAGTACATTGTTTGTTGAGAATTAAAATGTTAAGAATATAAATAGAATAATTATGTTGTCCATTGATGTTTGATCAAAAAAATAATGTTAGAAGGTAATTAAGAAAGTAACTTGATTAGTCAACTTAAAAAGGGGTAGTTTTGTCAAAACATGTATTCATTTAATGCAATAATTAAAGATGTAGTGGATAAACAAAAATTGTAGTAGAATGACACGTTTATTAATTTTTGAAAGTGGACTTTTTAAGTGAAACATCCCAAAATGGAATAGTGGACTTTTTGCACGGAACGGAGGGAGTATGTAATTTTGTGTATACTAAAAGCAATCTTTGAGATTATCATCTCATATTTTTACCTCTCTTTAAATAAAAATATTCATCTACCTTTATCTCTCTTGGAGTCCATTGATAATCCACATTGTTGACATTCTCATAGCAAGCTTTGTTCCTTTATTTATTTTTTTGCTTTCAATATTTTCAGAAGTACTTTGTATTTGCTTAAATCTCTTTCATTCTTTTTAGTATTATATTATATATTATTTGCGATCATGGTTTATGTTTATAATGAGAAACGACAAAACTTTACAAAATTTGGAATTTCATTTTCATTAAATTTGTATTTGACTTCAACAAGAGATATAAAGATATATGTATATTTACATAAGATATATATCTTATATATATAGCTAATGCATGTGTGTGTGTGCTTTTTTATCGATCACGCCTAAGTTTTCTTTCAACATAACATGCATGGGAGCAAGAACGATTGAGAGTTGTGTCGGCTATGAACATGCATATATCACCTAGAATTTCATTTATTTACCTTTTTAGTATATTTAGTTTGTATAATTTTTTTTATCATAATGAAATCTTTCACAAGATCTCGAAAAGAAAAAAAACATAAGATGTTTCTAATGTTCTTTTTTTATTTTATTTTTTCTTATATCGATGTTGTTAAGCCTAATCTTATATACATTTTGTACGTATTAAATTTGTATATGTGATTATATATAAAATAATACAATGTTCATGAATTCCATATTGTAATCAGGTTAATTGACGTGTAAAACTTTGATAAATAAAGTTTTTTTATTAAATAATCTTTAAACATTGGTCATCAAAAATTTAAATAATAACATATATAATATCATAATTAAGAAAGCTAGAAAGTATTCAATTGTTAACTATTTTTAAATTACTAACTATTTTGATAAATTTAAGAAGGAATAATTATCATCCGGTACACTTTTGTGATATTGTAACCGCTCCACTCCCCTATTTTTTTATTCAACCGATGAAGTGTTTTTTCAAAAATTTGTTCTAAAACTGTCCGCGACCTCCTGCTACTTTGTTCTTCTTCTTCCGTCTTCTCATTTTCTTCTTCTTCCATCTCCTTCCTCCTACTACTTCTTTCTCTTCACTCCGTCACTCTCTCTCTCTCTCTCTTTCTCCTTCTCCCTCCTCTTCTTCTCATATTTTCTCGACATTCAACTTCGTCTCCATCTCTCTTTTCTCTATTGCCGACCTCTTTTCATCTTCTTAAACCATTTTTTCCATAACTTTTGATCTCAGATGAACCACAAGACTCACTGCTTATCAAATCGAAACTCTTGACGAGATTTACAAGACACGCAGGGTTTATCCTGTGATGTCTTCGTTTTAAGGCTAAAAACCGATGTTTAAGAACTGTTTTGTGCTTCGGAAGTTTTTCAATGCCCAATTTTTACACACAAATTTGGGGGCATTGTTCAATTTATTCATTCTGATGCTAATTTTGTCCATTTCGATGTCCAACTTTGTTGATATTTTGGTGACAATGTTTAATTTAGGCAAAACACACCTTTGGGCCACTGTACTTTACAAAAGGTTGCAATTAGGCCACTGAGACTTCAAAATTTTCGGGATGGCCACTGTACCGGACTTATCTTGCACGTTAACCCCTTTTTTGGATGGACGTTAAGTTTGGCCGTTAAGTTAGGTTAAATGTCTATTTTGCCCTTGTTTTTATCATCATCACTGAGTAACCCATCTCCTCCATCTATCTTTCTTCCAGTTGACCTTCTCATTCGGCCAATGCCCGTCTCCTTCGGCAAGCGACCTCTGTCTTCAATTGTTGCGGCCATCTACATCCTCGAACCGGCCAATAGCCGTCGCCCTATTTAACCTAGCAGCTTCTCCATCTTTCCCGACGAAACCCCATGGCAGGGACCTATCTCTCTTACTTTCATATCCCATCTTTCTCTCTTGCTCCCCCAGTTTGCTCAATCTCTCTCCCATCTCTATCCATCCTCTTCATCCATCAAAACCTCCCATCTCACCCGCTGCCGGCACCCTTCATCTCCTGCCTCCAATCACTTCCATACCCGCCATGTCTGGCCGAGCACCACACCCAAATCCTCTGTCCACCCGCCATGTAGGGCTCGGTTACTTCTATCCAGTTGGCTCCGGTCTCCCCGATCAGCCTTCCGACTGTATCTCCAACAAGGTATGCGAGATCTGCAACCAAGGATTTCAAAAAGATGCATCAACGATGGTGGGTATAGCCAATCGGGGAAAAATACGGAAAATGACATAGAGGAAGATTGAACCGAGATCCGAAAAATCGGGTATTTTCGAACATAAACTCATATCTGCAACCAAGGATTTCAAAGAGACTAGAACCTACAGATGCACCGGCGATGGTGGGTATAGCCCAGATCAGGGAAAATCTGGAAAACCCAGATCTTAAATTTAGATATGAGTTTTGATTTAATTTTAGATCTCGGTTTCAATTTGATTTTAGGCAAAACCCAAATCTGAAAAAATTGTAGACGAACACCAGATCTGAAAATCAAAATGCCAAAAGAATCGAAGATGATGATGACGAAGAAGACGGGGGCAAAATAGACATTTAACCTAACTTAACGGCCAAACTTAACGTCCATCCAAAAAAGGGGTTAACGTGCAAGATAAGTCCGGTACAGTGGTCATCCCGAAAATTTTGAAGTCTCAGTGGCCTAATTGCAACCTTTTGTAAAGTACAGTGGCCCAAAGGTGTGTTTTGCCTTTAATTTATTCATTCCGACGTCAATTTTGTCCATTACGATACCCAACTTTGTTGATATTTGGTGGCAGTGTTTAATTTATTCATTCTGACGCCAATTTTGCTCATTTAGAAGCCCAACTCCCCGAATTTAGTTAAGGTGATGTGTGCAAAAACGTAACTCAGGCAAGAATACCCGGTCGTATTAAGTAATAAAGTGTACATAAGTACGAGTTATCGATCCCACAGAGAATGCACGTAATTTTCACTCTGACTAAGTACTACAATTATGCTAACTAATTATATTTGAGCGAAAAGAAAATGAATAAAAAACTAAAAATATTTAAAAAATCTATGAAAGCAATTAAAATCTAAACTAACGCACAAGTGGTTTGGCAACAACAAATCAAGATAAAAAGATAAGAGTGCAGTATTTCTAGTCTAGCCGGTGTTTAAATTAATCATCTTTTTACTTTTCTTTAACTCAAGTCTTGATAGTCGGGCGCATTATTTTATTCACTACGGGCTCTCTCAACGTATAGCAAATCTAGCTACAACTCCTAGCTACGGGCTCTCGCATCTTATAACATGTAAGTCCAGTAGGCAACAAACAAGACTAGAGGAGGTGAATAGCCTTTTAAAAACTTAGAGGATTGATTTGTAACACTTTTTAAAGTGGCAGCGGAAAATTGGTTTTGTCAGTCAGCTGATATTGGTCAGCTGGCTGATACTTTTAAAATACCTTAAGCTGATGAAAGTTGGTTAGCTGGTTGACACAACGGTTTTCAAAAGAGGTTGGCTTTTAAAGTAGATCACTGTATACAGAGAAGAAACTGAAAAACAATTTATCAGAACAATTAAGCAAACAATTATGTTAGTAACTGGCTGACACTTAATCAGTTGAAAAACTTCTTAAGTGTTAGGCCAGTTTGCAAGAGTATGAATAATAACTGACAAAACAATTGAAGTGGTTCACAGTAAAACTGCTACGTCCACTACCAAGTTGGTCAGACTTGGATTTTTGAAGTGCACTAATTTTATTAAAAATCTAATTGATCTCTAATGGATCAGTGTACAACAAAAGACCAGTGTTTATGGAGAATGATCAAACTCGTGAGACAACTGACTGAATTCAAAATACTATAAAATGGATCACTCAGTGTTTGCCTAAACAATAACTAGAAAGAAATATTCAAGGGAGATTATCTAGCTACAGTTTTAAGAAGACTAAGGCACATAGAGAATTTATTGAGAATATAAGGCTTCAGACTTCTATATCTTCAAAAATGCTTCCAGTGGGTATTTATAGATGAACTTCAAGAGTAACCCGTTAGGAACACATTTGAATTTGAAAATGTGTTGGGCAGAGTATACATATCTTCACAAAAGATCATGTGAAAGAATATCTAACAAAATATCTACCAAAAACACAAAATGAGAAAGTGTCAGTACAAGTATAAGTTCAAGCAAAAGAGGAAAGCAAGTTGACACTTAAAACATTATGGTCAGTTGAACAAGTAACTGATAGATAATTTTAAGCTGACCAAAATAACTAAGAGCTTTTGGCTGACAACAAGTGGAATGATTTTAAGCAAATTTTAATTTAATGCAAGATTCAACATAACATAAGAGAAAATACTCGCATATCAAAGCAAGTACCCAATGACTATCTACACACGATCTTCTCTCGGTCTCACGTAACGCAAATAATTATTGTGATTTTCGAAATTAATAGGATGGATTCTCACATCTTATCCTAGTGATCATTTAATGATCCGCTACACCATCAAAATTATGAAGAACACACGATAATAACCAAGCGCATGGGTAATGCTTCACAAAAAGAAATTCTCTAATTTTTTCTACAAATCATTTTGGTAGCCGAGATAAACAAAATTGGTTAACTACGGGCTCTCGCATATTATAGTCAACCCAAATTTCCCCGACCTCGCGAATGGCTAAGGTGGCTCGATCGCATGCAAAACAAGTCTCACAATGGCTATCGGTGTGTGTCACAAAACACCAACTATTAAATTGATTGGTCTGAAATACAAAGGTAGCTTTCGCGGATCCTAGACATTTCTAAAATCATTTAATTAATTGTCAATTAATTAAAAGCATTAAACCCACAAAATAATAATCAAACATGAATGTGTACTAAATAAAGATATAGATTAAATTAAATCACTATATTTGACATGGAAAAATAATTGCATTCCATAGATAAATTAAGCACAAACAAATTCAACATTTACAAAATTAATCAACCCTATAAAATACAATAAATATCATAAAATAGAGATATGAAGAATTAAACTGAATAGTGTCCAAATCCCGAGTTGAAATCTCTTGCAAATGCTTCTTTGGCTCTTGAAATGATGCTCCAAACCTTCAAAGGTGATCAATCTTCAAAGATTTGGTGAGAAATGGAAGAAAATGGGGCTGGTGCCCCGTTTAGGGTGCAATGTCCCGAAATGAGGACTTCTTAAATCAAAAGGAGGCTGCTGGGGAAATTAAAAGAGTAGGGATTGGGAGTCACAATGAAGGCAGTGGCAAATTAGGGAAGACATGGAGGAATTGGGGGTAAAAAAGGGAGAAATAAAGGAGATGGGTACGACTGAGAAAGGGTTGGACGCGCGGGTTGCCCATGGTGGAAAGCGGGTGAAGATGTGAGGGGAAACGGACTGACACACGAGCAGGTGGGAGTTGGATTAGGCTGGGTAGCTTGGATCCAAAATGGAGAGAGGCAGGTCAGCATTTGGGCTTGTGTGACTGGGAGTGGGCAATGTGGCCTAACCAGCAATCGACAATGCAAAAGGAGTAGAGATCTGGAAATTGCGCCAGTCTCCCCTTCTCTTCTGTCCTGAACGACGATGCCCCTGGATTCTTAAGAAAGGCCGCCGCAATCCTTCCCTACTCAGGCATTGCAATTTGGTTTGTTAGCTCTTCCTTGCCTTGACTCTTAACGGACTTTAATGGAATTTGACCGAATGATTAAATGCTCAACTTTAAAGCCCAGAATTGCCTTGAACTTTGTGCTAATTACTAGAGCTGTCAAATAGGGCAAAAGCACGCGGGCATGCCCACCCCGCCACCTATTAGGGGCGGGTTGGGCTAGTGCATTCAATACCCGTTATAATTTCGGCCTTTACCCGTACGGGCCGCAGGATTTCACGAGTTGGCGCGGGCCGCGGGCAGCTCGCATATTCTGGACTTGTAAGTTACTAAGTTATAACTTATATCATCATTCATCAATAATCAAAGCGAGCCAGGCCCATTTCAATTTTCATTCGTTGAGTTAAGGGCCTTGAGGCACTAAGGGTTAGGGTTAGGTCGTCTAATCGTCTTCATGACTTCGTCTACACAGTCACACTCTCATCTCAAATCTCACTCTCTCACTCGTTAGTCGTCTCAGTATTCAGTGAAGAGTGAAGACTCGAGTCTTCAGTTCACGCCGTTCAGCTCAGCCAATCAGCCGACAGTCGTTCACGCTTTCTCCACTGAGTCACTGACTAGGATCCAGGACCACCACACACCAGTCTCCACTCTCCAGCGACAGCCGACAGCGTCTTCGTTGTCTTTGTCTTCGTCGAATCGTCGTCCCCGCCTGCATCCCTGCCGCCTCCAGCCCCATCGCTGAGATCCCTGGCTGCTCGCTGGCCGTCATCGCTACCTCGCACTGCCCCTCATAAAGTCACAGGTAAAATTTCCGATCCCGACAGCTATGTAGGACTCTTTATTTTAATATTTGAGGTTAACTGCTTAAGCTCCAGCTTCCATTTCTATTTTGTTTGACAATTTAAGCTCTGCTTTGGACTATGCTTACTAATTACTATGGTATATTTAATATTGGTGTATATTGATATATTGGTATAATATTATTGGTATATTGGTAGTATATGCATATTGGTATAATATAATTGCCTAACTGGTATCATGGTATTGGTATAGTCTGTAATAATGTATCAGTAATTCAAATTTTTGGTTCAATTGGTATAGTGGTTTTTAATTTTTTATGTTTGACTGGAGTCTGAATTTTTGCCTAATTGGTGCATATTTGTATATTGGTATAGTGGTTTTTAAATTTTTTTATGAAAATGATGAAAATGAATAAATGATGTCAAAGAAAATCTGTTCTGGTTCAATTTTACTGCATTATCTCCTTAGAAGTTATATGCCATTAAAGAAGCTTATCTTGTAGTTTCAATTTTTCTTTTTCTTTTTTTAATTTGCCTACAATTATCTTGATATTTGCAAATTAAGAATTAAGTGGAAGAAATCAAGAATCATGGAATCTACTACGAATCAATGTATTGATTTAGATGGAGACCAATTGGAAACTAATAAGAGTAATACTAATGAGGAATCATGCCGATCTATTAAAATTAAAAGGTCAAAAGAAACATCTGATGTTTGGAGGTCCTATAATAAGATAAGCGTGGACGGTGAAGGGGTAGTAATAGCAGAATGTAAGGGATGTAAGAAACAGTTTAAATGTGGAAGTAGAAAATATGAGACTTCGACAATAAGGCGTCATAAGGATAATTGCAAAATGTTAAAGTTTCATGATGTGGAACAAATGCTTGTTGATCATGATGAGAAGTTAAGGTCTAGGAAGGTAGACCCAAAGATATCACGTAACTTCTTAGCTGCTGCAGTTATTAAACATGATTTGCCATTTTCATTTGTTGAATATGATGGCATTAGAAGTTGGGTGAAGTACTTAAATCCTGACGTTCCTTGCATTTCTAGAAATATTCTTGTTTCCAATATTAGAAGAATGTATGCGAGGGAGAAAACGAAACTTAAGCTTATTATTGGTAATATTCAAAACAGAGTTTGTTTAACTTCAGATTTGTGGATTGCATGCACTAGTGAGTGTTACATTTGCTTGACTGGTCATTTTGTGGATGAGAATTGGAAATTGAACAGTAAAATTCTTAGCTTTGCTTATATGCCTCCTCCCCACTCGAGAGTTGAATTGGCTACTAAGTTATATGAATTTTTGAAGGATTGGGGGATTGAGAAAAAATATTTTCTTTGACATTGGATAATGCATCTAACAATGGTAATATGCAAGAACTTTTGAAACAATAGTTCTCTTTGAATGATGATTTGTTGTGTGATGGTGAATTTTTTCACATTCGTTGTTGTGCTCACATATTAAATATCATTGTGCAAGAAGGTTTGAAAAAGGCGGTTGTTGCTTTGGATAAAATTAGAGATTTCATCAAGTATGTGAAAGATTCTGTAAGGGTAAAATAGACATGACCTATTTTGGTTTTGTTTCTCCTTTCTTGGTCATTAAGTTTAGAGGCATTTTTGGAAACAAAATATTCATAATATTTTGGTTTTCTTGGTCCTAAAGTTTAGGTGCAATTTTTGGAAACAAAATATTCATTATATTTTGGGTTTCTTGGTCCTAAAGCTTAGGAGTAATTTTTGGAAACAAAATATTTGCAAAAATCATTCCTAATGTCGTGCCTTAAAGTCCTTGTTAATATGGTAAGAGAATCTAGTAAATAAGGAAGTTGATTTGATTTTTAATTCTAATCCTTTTCCATATTGGAGTTTGTTTCCTTCTTTATGTGTAGGTCTCCTTCACATTATAAATAGAGGGCTTGGGGCAGAGGCTGAACAGATTAACACACAGAAAGTGTAGAATATTCAGAGCAGAATAATTCGTAATTTCAAGTCGCTCATAATTTCCTTGTGCGTAATTTTGAATGTAGCTTCCAACGCAGCAACATCGGCCTGCCATTGAAAACCGGCTGCTTTGTCTTCCTAGTCGTTCTAGGAAGCTTATTTTTTCTTCCCACGTTTTCTCTACCTGTTTTTCTGTGGGTTTTTGCTTTCCAAGACTTGTTGTCTTGTGAGAGTGTTTGGTTTGGTGATTTCACATTATTTTTGTAAAACAATTCATCTTTTTAAGTGAAATCTTTTTGGCCATGAGGTTAGATCTACAAGTATAGGCTTGTAGGTTGTTTGGTATTTGTTTGTGCTTATTTCTTGCTTTATTGTTAAAGTCTTCCGTTGTTTTTACTTTTTCTGACCATTGTGACTTCCATTGTAGCTTCATCAGAAGCTGCATTGGAAACTGCATTGGTTGTTTTAAGAATCCTAGCTACTATTGTTCTTACAGATTCGGTGGGTAGAAAGTAAAAATTTGAAGAATGTGAGTACAGTCGTTAATATTAGCACTAATATTGGTTTGCGATTAGATGTGTCTACTCGTTGGAATTCAATTTATTTGATGTTGAGCAGTACAATTATTTATAAAAAAAAATTTCTCAACATCAATTGAATGATCAAAATTA
This sequence comes from Codonopsis lanceolata, assembly GCA_013146195.2. NCBI lineage: Eukaryota > Viridiplantae > Streptophyta > Magnoliopsida > Asterales > Campanulaceae > Codonopsis > Codonopsis lanceolata. The sequence goes on along the minus strand of CM028384.1, from coordinate 28,047,988 downwards.
TAAGTATTGTCTATCAATTGAAGAGTGGAAAAGAGGGGAGACAATTTGTGCATTTCTAGAGCCATTTTATCAAACTACCAATCTTATCTCGGGCTCGTCTTATCCTATATCAAATTTGTACTTTTTACAAGTATGGAAGATTGAAGTTTTATTGAAAGGAAACTTGTCAAATGAAGATGAAGTGGTGAGTGATATGTATAAGAAGATGAAATAGAAGTTTGATAAATATTGGAGTGAATGTAGCGTTGTGCTTGCATTTGGGGCTGTTCTTGATCCTCGATTAAAGTTGGTAATGTTGGAGCATTTTTATGAAAAATTCGAGAATGATCCAAATAAATGCAAAGAGAAGGTGTCACTAGTAAGAACAAAGTTGTATAAGCTTTTTGAGCATTATTCGAAAGCTAAGATTTCAAATCCTTCACAGTCATAGCTCCAATCATCTTTTGTTGTTACTCCATCTACATCATTCACAGTCCCAATCAATGTCAGTGCGAAAAACATATTTGATATAAGTATTTAGGGCTCGCTTGTTGTGGTGACTTTGACTTATGACTTATAATTTGATAACTTAAATTTGTAGTCGAATGACTTTGGTTGATCATGATAGATCGCTGTTTGTTCACATTTGTTGAAAAGCTGCTTATGAGTCGTTATAATTATTTGTTTTAAAAAAACTTGAAAATTAGTATTCATATTTTTTTGTATATTTCATAAAAGGATGAAATGAAGACAATCAAATATTTATTAATGAATAGTTGTCTTCATGTTTAAAAAAAAATCAAAAAAAACTTAAAATTTTGGCTTTTTGGCTTTTGGCTTTTCAATGCATAAAGGGTGTTGTACCTTACTTATTGGCTTTTGGCTTATAAGCTGAAATAAACACTTTAAATATGACTTTTCAAAAGCCAAAAGCCAAAAGTCACTCCAAATAAGCTGCAACAAACAAGCACTTAGTATTTGAACACTTTTTTTCTTTCTTTTTCTTTAAGTTATTTATATTTCATTTGATTACATTTATTTTTGTATTCTTACATACTTTATTTAATATAGGAAATTAAAGCATTTGAGCACCAAACAATTTCCAATACTTGAAAATCTCAGTTGAATCTTTACTTGGAAGAGCGAGCCGCAATTTTCATTTATGATGATTTGATGTCTTGAATTATTGGAGGATAATAGGTATCGGTACCCAATCCTTGCATCGATGGCATGTGATATTTTGGTCATCCGATAACTCTAGTTGCCTCAGAATCAGCTTTTTCTATAGGTGGTCGTGTGCTTACCAAATTTAGAAGTTCTACCCTATCGAAAAATGTTCAAGCTCAAATTTGCCTTCGTAATTGGTTGCATGGTTACGTTGATTATGTTATGTTAGTTTACCAATTTCTTAAATCATATTCATTATCTACGTATGTTTTACTTTGATATAAATGTCTTATTATATGTAGGTAAAGATGATGATGAAGATGCAAATGTCCAAAAGTCCCCATCGGAAGCATCTACGTCAAATGTGGTAGAAATTATTGATGAAGACAATGTAGATGATTTTGATTATGACATGGTGATTTGGTATTTTGGTGGATAAAATTTGAAACTTATTATTTATATTTAGTATTTGAAGTATTTTGAATTTAATGGATATATAATTTAATTTTGTTATTTAATATTTTAAGTATTTTGAATTTAATGGTTAATTGGTTATGTAATTTTGTTATTTAGTATTTTGAATTTAATGGATTATGGATATGTAATTTACTAATTTTGTTATTTTGTTATTTACTTATTTAGTATTTTAAGTATTTTGAATATATTAATAGATATGTAATTTTGTTATTTAAAGCATTATGAATTTAATGGTTTATCTGTCGAAAATTCAAATATATCCTAAATTCAAATAATTGATAATAAATAAATAAAAATTTAAATAAACTCATTTTTTGCGGGCTTGCTTTTGCTCATGACCTCTGCGAGGCGCTTTGGGCTTGGAGTTTCTAGGACCGTTATGTTCGCGGGCTTTCCCGCTCCGCCCCATTTCACAACCGGCTTTTTAGGCCCGCAGGCAAACCCATCCTGCAGGCCTGTTTTGACAGCTCTACTAATTACCATATAAATGTTTGATTATGCATGGAAGCCTACATTAAACACAAATACACAAATAATAATATTTTCAACGCATAATTAACTCAAAAATAACACAAAATAGAAGGAAATTCCCCAAAAAATTCGTGGAAATCTTGGGCTCATCATAAGGATCTTTACAATGCGATGCCTAAAATTGGATAGACTTCAAATGTGTTTTACGATGCCCAGTGTTTTCATTGTGATGCCTGAATTTGGTTAAGGATTTTTACAATGCGATGCCTAATATTGGACAAGCTTCAAATGTGTTTTGCAATGCCCAGTGTTTTAATTGTGATGCCCAAATTTGGGCAGTGGCTTTTTGAATTTTGATGCCCAAATTTGGACTTATTTTAATTGTGCATTTTGATGCCCAATGTTTTCATTCCAATGCCCAAATTTGGGCAGTGACTTTTTGAATTTCGATACCCAAATTTTGACAGATTTCAATTGTGCGCTGCGATATCCAATGTTTTCTTTCCGATGCCCAAATTTGGGCTGTAGCTTTTCGAATTTCGATGTCCAAATTTTGACAGATTTCAATTGTGCATTGCGAAGCCCAATGTTTTCATTCCGATGCCCAAATTTGGGCAGTGGCTTTTTGAATTTCGATGCCCAAATTTTAATATATTTCAATTGTGCATTGTGATGCCCAAATTTGGGCAGTGGCTTTGTGTGCGTGTTTGTTGCTCATTAAAGATATCTACGTTATTTTATCCCAAAAAATGTATTTTAGCGGTTAAAAACAAATATAGGGGACTTTTATGGTTATAATATCATCACAGAGGACCGACCCGATTATCACCCATTTAAGAAACTATTAATCACAGTATGTTATTTTATTGAAGTAAATTGAGTTGATATAGTTGAAATTGGTTAAGTAATTATACAAAATTCACTTTTATCCACGAGGCAACTATATGTTAATTTTCCCCTTGCCTAATCCCTTTCTATATATCTTATACATACCCTTCCCGAAAATAGCGCAACGCCTTTGTTGGTCCAAGGGATGTGCTCAAATAGGCTAGAGGGGGTGAATAACATATGTTACTACTTTAAAGTTGTCTCACCATTCATTTCTGAATATGGGTGAAATGCTTCTAAGTGATAAGACAATCTTGAGATGAGACATGTCTTCTATTAGTGATGGGCAGCAGACTTGTACATAGCCGAGTAATGAACTCTGCTTACAAATTATTGATAAACTGTTAGCTTTTAAAAAGGTTTGGCAGCGGAAAGGTTCTGGCTAAACAGATTTATCTTTATAAAGTTTAAGAAGTTGTACACGAATATATGTTCAGAATAACAACATACTTAACTGTTCTTCAGATGCAAGACATATGGGTTCCTGAAGTGTTGTAGGGACTGAGTTATTTGAAGGAGATCAAAGAGCTCAAATCAAGAAAAGGGTTTCTTGATCAAGACACTGTTCTCTGTCGTTGTATCTTTTCAGATCACTCTTCTTTTCTTCTAACTTTTCTTATTTGCAATCCACATAATGTGTTTTCAAAGGTCTATGTTTTCCACGGTGATCTTTGAGATCGATTTTAATGTCGATCTCTATCTCTCCGCGTCTCTCTTGTTTGAAGAATGGAGAAGAGTTTTCTTTTATAGATAGAAAACTATAGATCCGTTGATATTATCTTCGAATGATCTTTAGCCGTTGTAGTGACTGTTTGGATAAGAGTAAATCTTATGGACTATTGGATAAATATATTCTAGAAGATCTCTCCGAAAAAGGTTGTCTAGAAGTCAAACTGAGTTGATGTGTCGTTGTTGTGCAGGTCTGATGGAATAGTACACTGATATTTGGTTTTCCAATAAAGTAGATACATTTGAACTTGAAAACCAAATGTAGAGGGGAATATTTGTTGAATAAAATCCAACAAGATCTTGCAGATCTGAAAGCTGTCAAGATGTTTCCGCAAGTTGACTTTTGGAGAAGCTCGAGTCTTTTGTCATTTCTGAACTTCTGCAATGATTCCACTATAGTTCGCACGTACAACCTAAGAAGGTCGAAGGTCTGCTAGTTTGATGTTCCTTTAATGATATTGTCTTCCAGTGGAGAGGTCTGCTGGTTGACATACTTGAGGGAGGAACTATCAACCCGTAGCAAGTCTGTTGGTTTGATATCTTTGAAGAAGCTATCATCCTGTGGCAAGTTTGCTAGTGCTCGTATACTGAAATAACTGACCTGCTGAGGTCATCATGTAAAAGTAGGACTGAAACTCGGAATCACCTATAGTCTAAGACCTATGCAATGTTCAACAAGTTGTCACACTAACCGGTACACAACCCTTTTAGTAACTTGTTAGAACATGCAATAATGGAAACAAGCAAATCAAGACATTTGGAATATGCAAATGAATCGGTAGTGCTTCAACTAGCATATTCCAACAACCTTGTGTACATAAGTGACATCATTAAATTACTATCTAAATAAAAAGTGTCATATTACTTATGACCTTTTGAAATGTATCATGATAACACATTTATCTTTTAACTTCTCTTTTCTACAGCAAATTTCAATATGCATCTTTATATTACTCATTCGTATATCAATTTTAGTATTTGCCCTAATTTAGTTTAGTTTAAAATAGTCTAATTATAACGAGTTTAAATAATTCTCCTATTATAAACAATTTTTACAAAAAAAGAAGAAGTTAAAAACGTGCTTTGCATGGGTATAACCTAGTGCATAAACAAGATAAGAGATGGGGATAGGCAACATGGGGGGAAAACGCATGTTGTTGTGTTGCATTATCTCTCTGATTCTTGTTTATTTCATGATTTCATGTCATGACGGTATGAATAATACCTAGGAAGGCCATTGTTTTTTTTTTCAACTGGTAAAATCTATTTTTATGAAATTGTTTCTAAAATATTCGCAGAAGAGAAAGAATGACTCGAATTTGCAGGGATGAATAGTGAAGAGGGTGTGGAGGTAGGGTGGTGAAGAAGAACACTTATATCTTTCACCTTGAATTCAATTAATCCACCACCCTAACTTCTCACTCGCTTTCCTCTTCATCTATCGATCTTCAGTTTCACGTATGTCTTATTCTTCTTCTTATTGTGTTTGTGTGTTTGGTTCAAAATATATTTAGTTTGTATGTTGTGTTGCTATGAAAATGTCCGAATATAAATTTGCTCATTGTTGGACACTCTTTTTCAATCTGGATGCATCAATTTTTAATCACATCGCATAATTTATCAATTACGATGCATCAATTTTGATTTGGGATGCAGGAAATATACATCAATATAAAATCATTTCTTGATTGTGTTAAAAAAAAAAAAAAGAGAGACATGAATGTTTCGTTCATTATAATTTGCAGCATAATACATCAGTTGGTTGCTTAACTTGTTGTATCACGATGTATATATATTAGATTAGGTAATAAAATTTGGTGCATCATGATACATAAATTGAATTATGTAATTAAAACTAATGCTTCGCAGTGTATAAATTGATGCAACGCGATGTAAAATTGGATTATGTAACTAAAATTGATGCATCATGGTGCATAAATTGATGCCGCGCGATGCAAAATTGAATTATATAATTAAAATTGATACATCGCGGTGCATTAATTGTTGCAGTACGATGCACAATGAGTAAGTGATATGTAGCACGTCTTAGGTTCATTAAGGGTCATATAGTCTTTTCACCCCCAAAAGTATCTTTTTGCAGTTTAAAAAAATATAGGGGATTTAAGTAGTTACAAACTTTGAAAAAGAGACAGACATGAATTTACCTCAAAATTGGTGTATCTGAAATCGCACGAGTAAGGGGCAAAAACTACTGCAAGTTTTACAAACGACTAAATCTAATAAGTCAACTATAACGACCCGAGTCTGATCTGCTACGTGTAGCTCACGCACTAGTTTATGGGAGCACCACATATCCCACTCGAACAGGCAGGCCAGCCAATGCCTCAAGCACCCAACACCGTGCTCGCCGCTGGGATTATGCTACAGCAGTTCCAGGCTTTACAACAGAGAATGGAAGCCTGGAAGCACTTAATAGGACCTTCCCTAGGGCACCGGGTAGCCCATTCGCATCATGGATTGAGAATGCTCCCCCCACCCAGGGCTGCATATTCCTCAACATAGACAAATATTTTGGGAAGACAAATGCAAGCGGTTGACTAATGTCCTTTGAGTCCCAGATCGGTCTCGTAACTTCAAATAAGGTCTTGAAAATATGTGCATTCACGGTTGCACTGCATGGAAATACATTGGTCTGGATGGGAAAGTTTCCTCGAGGATCAATCACCAATAATTGGGCAGACTTACGAAAGAAGTTCTTGGCCGACTTCGGGATAGCAGGGGCTATCACAAAACTTAAGTTAACCTCTTAACCATCAAGGAATGGGAGAATGAGTTGACTTCCAACTACCTGGAACAATTCACAAAGATGCTTAAACAATTATCAGGTCTTACCGAGCTAGAGGGGACTCTTTGCTTCAAGAGTGGCCTATTTGGTGTCAAGGGGAGTCTAAAGGCGGAGTTGAACATGAGGGAGCCAAGGACTCATGCCGAAATGTTGATGGGGTCTCAAAAGTGGTGTGCCAGTAATCCCGGTAAAAAACACGAGAATAACAAGGCTGAGGTGAGAGGAAGCGCAAGTTTGGGGAAGAGCACCGGGCAGAGTACTGCGGGCAATACATTTGCCCTCAACAGGGCGCGAAATGATGGGCCAACCCGCGTCATGGCGAACAACGAGCTCACCCTTCTAAACACAACGCAGGAGACGATCATGCATGAAATACGAGATGAACTCCCATAAGCTCGTTCGTTGGACAACGAACATGCAAGGTATAGAGACTACAACAAGATGTGTGCTTACCACAATGATTATGGGCACACCACAAAAGATTGTTGGCCACTGAAGAAGGCTATACAAAGGTTGATCAATGAAAGGAGACTTGATCACTTCAAGAGGGATCATAATCCATATGCATAGCTCGCCAGGAGGGAAGCGGCTCTGCAGATCTGAAGGGGGGGGGGTGTGTAGACACCCCAATTTCGTACCCCTGGTATGTAATATGACATGAAATATCAAGACCTATTAAAAAGCTGACAAATGTCAAGTTACAGGGTTGAAAGTGCAAAAGAAAAAATATGATGCATGAACAGTAAAATGCAGGGGCCAAAGTGCCAAAAATTGAAAGAAAAAGAGTTGTGGGCGCTGCGCCACCATCTTCCATGAGCAACGCCCAACAGTGCCTCCTGCACTGTAGCACTTTGTCTTAAGTGCAACTCTCTTAGGACGCGGTACAAGTCGTTAAAGCTCAGTGGATGATACTTAATCACGAAGAAAGCCAGGATTCTCGCCTATAAAAAAAGGCATCCGGCACTCAGAGTTCACACAATTTTCACCGCGCAGTTTGTGAAAACTCTCCCGAGAGAACGCCGAGGAATTTCTCCCTCTAGCCCCGAAGCTCTGCCAAATCTCCCCCAAACACTAAAACCCACCGGCCAAAGTGAACCCTAATTACCCTGTTCGGATTCCGCCCTATTTCACCGATCCAAAAATCCCAAAAAGAGCAGTTGCCCTGCCCGAATCCAGACGTCAAATCATCAAAAAACAAACAGTTGATCTACCTGATTTCCGATGCCAGCAAGCAAACAACATCAGCAAAGCAAGCAGTTGTGCCACCCAGATCTCGAGGTGAAAAGAAACTAATTGGATCAGGCACTCTGCCCAAATCCCTACAACAACAAAATAGCAGCAAAAAGGCTCCCTCTCTCTGAAGGACAGAGAAAGCGCATCCTAGAACCTGCCAGAAGTTAGTTTGTATGGGATAAAACCCCCACGCTTCAAGAGTTAGGCCATTTAAAGTTTATTTATAAAAAGTGCTATTTAGATTAGCCAAATGTAAGAAAAATAAGCAGTTATGATGCCTGAAATTGTATAGAAAATAGCACTAAAAAGAGCCATTATTTTGACCAAATATTTATAAATGTATTTGTAACTCCAGGTAGGAGACTGTTATAAAGTTTGTAATAATTTACTTATATGTATGCAAATATATATTTAATACTTTATTTCAACTGTTAAATAAATATAAAAAACATATTTAAGCCACAAAATATTTTGAGAATGAAAGGAAGAGTTGGGTGCCTAACCCCTTCCCACCTCGTAGCTTAGCCTCCGAACCCTTTGTAAATTTGGTTATTTTTTGTTTTTCTTTATTTTCCTTAAAATAAAGATGGAGCCTCTGTTTATCACATTTTGAGTCCACAATTGAGGCCGAGCGTATTCCACGCGCTTTAAAGTTTCGAAACCACCCCGCTTTTCAATGGCGTGGATCCAGTCGAAAAACGGGGCACTCACAGGGTGATTAACATGGTAATGGAGGTAGAGCTTCCTACGCAAGCCGAGGACTTGGTGCGAGTTGACGAGCACGAGTCCTATCGCCCATCCATTCAGGCGGGTGAGCGATAACCCGACACCACGCCGATCACCTCGATAAATATTATCACTAAGGGTCTTTTCAATTGAAGTTTGTATTGAATACACATCGTAATTTGCAGTCCACATTTATGAATGAGGAAGTGGTTGCATATTGTTTGCGAGTTTGGCTGTTTGGATCTCATTAAATTTAAATTCCTTGTAGACACAAAGTAGTTATGCTCGTCAAAGAGACTTAGTTGAAAAACTTGGGCTTAATATGCACTTAGCCCAAGTGGTGCATTGCTCTCTGGACGAGCATACAAGGTAAGAATAAAAACATTGACTTGGAAAGGTGGTCTCGCTCGGCTAAACCGAGTAAAAGGACTTAAACAAATCAAGTAAAAAGACTTAAACAAACCGAGTAAAAGGACTCAATATGCATTTGACTCAAATGGTGCCTTGCTCGATGGCCGAGCATACAAGGTGGTCCCGCTTGGCTAGCCGAGTAAAATGACAAGTCTAGTGACGATCAACAAGGCTTTCATGCGACATCAAACCAATATGTTTCTCGCTCTGAAGAAGTATGCTCGTCAAACAAGGAGTAAGGGCCACTGAGCTGGTAGGTCCAATTTAGATCACACGTGCCAAACACGTGAGCATACCGCGTGTGGGGAACGTGAGCAAAATGTGTGTACAACACATGGAGGCTCCAGTTGCCCTACCGATATGGAACCAAATCTATAGTGACCAGACGGTTTTCACCCGAGCAGATATCAGCCCAAGGCGAGCACGCTCGGCTAGCGTGTGACATATTGCACCTAGGCTCCTGTTCGACCATAAAACACTATGCTCGCCATATAAGGAGCAGAGGGCCACTGAGTTACCATGCCTAAGCTCATCATCACGTGTTCTGGAGCACGCCCATGGCGAACATGCCAATTGCTCAGCAAACATACTCCTTCCTCAGCGAGCATGTTAGCTAACATAGCAACTAACGAGCATACTACTTCCTCGACGAGCATGCTCCTTCCTTAACGAACATGCCAACCACATAGCAAGCATGTTACTTTCTCAGCGAGCATGTCACCTACTCATGATCATGTTATCTCCTTGATGAGCATGCCAACAATTCAGCAAAAATGCTCATTCCTTAGCGAGCATGCCAATCATATAACAAACACGTTGCTTCCTCAGCGAGCATGTCAACTACTCGCGAGCATTCTAACTATTCAGCAAGAATGTTCATTCCTTGACGAGCATGCCAACCACATGCAACCACGCTGCTTCCTCAGCGAGCATGCCAACAGCTCGCAAGCATTCCAACTATTCAACAAGCATGCTCCTTCCTCGATGAGCATGCCAACCACATAGCCGACATGCTCCTTCATCGTCGAACATGCCAACCACATAGCAGACATGCTGCTTCCTCAACGAGCATGCCAACTACTCAGCAAGTATGCTCCTTCCTCGGCGAGCATGCCAACTACTCAGCAAGTATGCTCCTTCCTCGGCGAGCATGCCAACCACATAACCATCATGCTACTTCCTCAGTGAGCATGCCAACCACATAGCAAGCATGCAGCTTCCTCAGCGAGCATGCTGAGGAGAAATATAAATTCACACCTATTGACTGCAGCCCCACGAAAAGACCAAATCACCCCTCAGCTATTTAAATATATCAGTTATAATCAATTTTTTTAAAAAATATTAGAAAAAATATGTTTTTTTTGATTGAAAATCCTTTAAAATAGAATATTGAAAAAAGAAAAAACAATTTTTTTTTAATGTCTCCCATATTGGGTGACACCAAATATTGTCACCTAATTTGGGTGATACACTAAAGAAATTTTGAATTTATAATTGAAACAATAAGAGGTTATGTTTCTAAATTTCATCACAAAAATTTAAAGAGAAAATTTGACTATAATCTATGCAAATTATGTATCATTTTGTTCAAAATTTTTGAAAACAAATTTGTTTTAAAAAGTTAAAAAATATATTTTATTTACCCGAAATGGGGGACACTATAAAAGAATATTTTAGTATTTTTGTTTCTTTTAAAATAGCAGTTTTAAATAATTTTGAAAAAAAAGATATTTTTTAAACCACACCCATATTGGGGGCATTTATAGATGTGGCCAAGTCAAAGATGACTTGATCATATATAGCCTAATTTAAAAAAAATAAATTTTTATAACCACTTCACCAATGAAATGCCTACAATATCCTTCATTTATCTATTTTTTGTACCTATCGTTATTTATCCCTCTAAAATTGCAAGCCTTAACATTCAAAATCAGTGGTCGACTAACAAGCCTTAACATTCGAAATCAGTGGTCGATTAATAAACCAATTGATTCACCGATAAACTAATTACGTATTTTTCCTATGTGTAAGTGATCGACTAGATGACCACTTGACGACCAAAGTAGACCACGCCTATATTACATGAGCCTTTTCATCAGTTCAATTTTTTCCAATTATCTAAGTGGTTAAAGGTCAAATATGTTTATTCATTGGATCAAATAATTATATTTAATAATTTTCTTTTTATATCCAGTCAAACCAATTAGTAACGGTCAAATTTGGTTCGGTTCGGGTAGAAATTGCATAGCTGCCACGCTGGCTAAAAGTGGATGTTCCTAATACACGCGCCTGGTGGGAGTAGGCTCGAAAGGAATTTGGGTATTATCCAATCCGATTGACCTCTGTGTATCCAATTCCAGCTTCCGTGGTGAATGGTGATATCCATTGCCTTGTCCCTCTTTCAAAGACTTCCCAACCTTGTTCCAAATGGGTTTCTCTTCTTTCACTAGGTATCTCTCTCTTTCTCTGTCTCTCTCTCTACACACACACACCTGCATCGATTTATTCACATCATTCAAAATTTACTGAATTTGGTGGTGGTGGTGGTTAATGCAGTGCTTGCGGTTGCAGTTGCAGTAGCAGCGTTGGGTGGAAGTCTTTGAACTTATTCGCATCGTTAGGGTTTCACAGTAGCATCAACCCTAATGGTGGGGTTATTCTTTCCCCCAAAACAAAATTCTTTCGTTTCAGTCTCACTCCTCGTGCTTCCTCCACCCCCACTCCTTCCGGTATGTTTTCGCGTGTTTATCTGTACTTTTTTCTTTTCTTTTTTGCACTGTTTGTTGACATTAAGCTTTCCCCCGAAATTTCTTATGTTTCAATTCTCTAGCTAATGTAATTTTGGATGGGTAATGCACATTCACAGAATACATGAACCCCCAGATTCTAATTTGTTCAATTTTATTCGTCAGTGTAGATAATGTGTAGGGACAGAGATAGTATCTTAGTTTTCTCTTGCTATATCTCGCCCTTGGATTTATAACATCGTTCTTGATGCGGATGGAGCCACCAGGTCGGAAGATGTTCGGGAATGGGGGGAGGTAAACACTGGGATGGGTTCATCCGAGCAAGAGGTAGCAAGCACATGAGCAAGCATAGCGAGCACAGGGGCGAGTACAAGACCAACCAGCAAGGAACTACTCGCAATAGGGCTTCTCCAAGGTGGACCAATGGGTGGATCGTGGATTGAGAAAGAAAAAAAGGGTGCTCGGCTTAAGACCAAAGGGCCGAGGAAGGTTAGTTGCTCGGTGTGGAATATTTACTTGGGGAAGAAGGCTCACAAGGGTTGCTCGGCAAAGGGGCTTGTCGAGCTGGGCCGAGACGGCTGGAAGGAGGTCACCGTTTGGATGGATCTTGCATGGCGTGGCATGCACGTTGGGGGCAGCGTGGGATCATGGAAAGGAGGCCGACCTCCGTGAATCAGAGTTAGAGATGGACTAGAGTTGAGAATAAATCTGCTATTAATTAATTGTTATTTTATTTCCTTAAAAGTTAGTTTTCTTTTATTGTTCTAGTTGAATAGGAAGTCTTTAATTTTGGTAAGTAGAATTAGGGTTTACTTTGTAGCCTATTTAAAGGCATCTCGTTTATTGAATAATGGAGATTTGAGTTGTGTGAGAAAACTTTTTGAAGAACAAGTTTTGTTCTTTATTTTAAATCGATTCAATTCAATCAAGGTGAGTGAAGCCTAGGTTAGTTGCATCGTCGGATTTCTTTACGTTGAGCGAGTGAAACTTAACTGGTGAGTCCGCCTATTCTTCCTTCGTTTTGTGGGCTGTTTGGTTTGTTTGAGTTTCTTCGGCCAAGCTAAGTTCTTTTGGGCAATTTGTGGGTGTTGTAACATGCTTGGAGGACGAGTTTTGGATAGCTTGGAGTCTTTTAAGTTGTTTCCAAGCTAGCTAGGGTTTTGGGGTGATCGGATTCACATCAAGTGGTATGAGCTTGGGTCTTCGAATTCCTATTCGCAGACAATCATGGCAGAAGGTGGTGGATGTCCTCCAGGACGTACTCTCGACGAAGCACACAACATCAGGTGAGATCGAGAACTCCGTGAACTGAGAGAGATGATGGAGGAGTTGCGGCTAGGGCTACAAGCAAGGCCGGCGGCCTTGGGGGTTCAGGATGCCGAAGATGAGGAGGAAGAGGAAGCACGTGTGCGACCTCTCCGGAACAAAGATGATGATGATCGGGGGTTTGATGTTGGACATTTCTAATTTGAAGGATCCATGGACGCAGAAAAATATCTAGACTGGATTTGAAGAATGGAGCGCATCTTCGAATATAAGGAGTTCAGCGATCGAAAGAGGCTTATGGTGGCGGTTCTAAAACTCACAAAGTATGCATCCATCTGGTATGAGAATCTGAAAACTCAAAGGAGGTGTGAGGGGTAGGACAAGATTGAATCATGGAGCAAGCTGAAGAAGTATTTAGATCGGAGGTTCTTGCTCGCTACTTACTTTCAGGATAACTTCATTATTTTTCATCAACTCGAGCAAGGAGAAACAAGTGTGAGTGAATACGTGGAGTAGTTCGAGAAGATCTTTATTTTATGCGATGCTCAAGAAAGGGTTGAGCAGAAAATCATGAGGTTCTTGTCGGGATTGGATTCGGAGGTCGCGAAGATGGTAGAGTTACAACCTTGTTTCACGTTCGAGGACCTCTGCAAGCTAGCTATCAAGTGTGAGAGACAAATCAAAAGGAAGAAAGGAGTAAAGGGTTCGGCTTCGAAGGGTACAACAGGGTTCAAGGGTTCTCCAAGCGCGGCAAGTACCAAGGAGGAAGAGCCAGCGACCATGGATGATAAGGGGGATAAAACCAAGGGTAAGAGGCCGGTTAGGATCAAGGACTCGGTCAAATGTTTTAAATGTCAAGGATACGGACATTATCAGTCCGAGTGCTCGACAAAGAAAGTTCTAACGACGCAAGAAATTCAAACAATCGAGGAAGAACTCGATTCGAAACAAGGAGAGACCGAGAAGGAGGTAGAGGACATATTAGATTGTGAAGAGGTACACGGGAGTACTCTAGTATTGAGTAGGTCGCTACAAGTGCAACCCGCGCTAATGGAAGGACCTAGGGAACGGATCTTCCACGCAAATTGTAATTGTCTAATTAGTGGTGGATGGAGGTAGTTGTACAAATACAGTTGCAACTGTGCTCATAGAGAAATTAAAAGTTCCTACAATAATTCATCCACGACCCTACAAACTCCATTGGTTGAATAATAGTTCAGAAGTCAAAGTGGACCGTCAAGCTTTGATAAGCTTCTCTATGGGAGGATATTAAGACGAAGTGTTGTGCGACGTGGTGCCCATGGATGTGTGTCATGTTCTGTTGGGCCGACCATGGCAGTATGATTGGCGGGTCATACACGATGGAAGGGAAAATTTTTACACCATAACGAAAGACGGGAAGAAATTTCGAATTAAACCTTCCACGACCTCTTTGAGTGAACCTCCTACTATCTTGTCCGCCAAAAGAAGCTTGTTCACGAGAAGGCAAGAGGAGTGGGAAGACGGGGTTGTTGTGGGGCAGAAATGTTCGGGCACGTATTGAAGGTCACGGGTTTGAGGGCAATGTCGAAAGGGACAACACGGACAACCATAATCGGGTAAGCAGGAATTATCAAGGGGATGCACGTATTCAGAGTTTTGTCTACAAGGGGCTTGTGAGAGAATTCAACCAGACTTTGAGAATCAACGAGCAAGAGGCTATGAGTTGGAGGGAATTCCTGGACACATTTGAGAAGTTTGTAACCCTAAGGGGTCGGAAGAATCAGGCAAGGGAATGGTGGGGCCAAGGCAAAGACCATGGGGAGCAAAGCTAGCAATAGACAACGAGTTCGAGGGAAATCAAGGAAACACAGTGCAACGGATTGAGGGCAATCCTTTTCAAAGAAGGGAGGTTTGATGCGGATGGAGCCACCAGGTCGGAAGATGTTCGGGAATGGGGGGAGTTAAACACTGGGATGGGTTCATCCGAGGAAGAAGTAGCAAGCACGGGAGCGAGTATAGCGAGCACACGGCGAGTACAAGACCAACCAGCAACGAAGTACTTGGAATAGGGCTTCTCCAAGGTGGACCAATGGGTGGATCGTGGATTGAGAAAGAAAACAAGGGTGCTTGGCTTAAGGCCAAAGGGCCGAGGAAGGTTAGTTGCTTGGTGTTGAATATTTACTTGAGCAAGAAGGTTCACAAGGGTTGCTCGGCAAAGGGGCTTCTAAAGCTGGGCCGAGTCAGCGGGAAGGAGGTCACCGTTTGGATGGATCTTGCATGGCGTGGCATGCAAGTTGGGAGGGAACGTGGAGGCCAACCTCCGGAGGCCAACCTCCGTGAATCAAAGTTAGAGATGGACTAGAGTTGTAACTAGGTTTGGGTCTTTTGGCTTTTTAGTTTAGTTCATATGTACTAGGACGCGTCTCCTTTTTTTACGTCTGTTAATATTACTTATACCTTACTTATCAAAAAAAAAGTTATTTTATTTCCTTAAAAGTTAGTTTTCTTTTATTGTTCTAGTTGAAAGGGTTTACTTTGTAGCCTATTTAAAGGCATCTCGTTTATTGAATAAAGGAGATTTGAGTTGTGTGAGAAAACCTTTTGAAGAACAAGTTTTGTTCTTTATTTTAAATTGATTCAATTCAATTCAATCAAGGTGAGTGAAACCTAGGTTAGTTGCATCGTCGGATTTCTTTACGTTGAGCGAATGAAACTCAACTGGTGAGTCTACCTATCTTTCCTTTAGTTTTTCTTGATATTGACGTTAGTAGTATAAGGTTTCGTGGGCTGTTTGGTTTGTTTGAGGTTCTTCGGCCAAGCCAAGTTCTTTTGGGCAGTTCGTTGGTGTTGTAACAGGCTGGGAGGATGAGTTTTGGACAGCTTGGAGTTGGAGTCTTTCAAGCTGTTTCCAAGCTAGCTAGGGTTTTGGGGTGATTGGATTCACATCAGTTCGTACTTCATACAAACAAAAAGAGTGGATATTCGAACTGAATTATATTTTGAAAAAGAAATTTAGCATTAGATAGATAATGTTAAGATACCAGCCTTTATATAGGTCTTTACAGGAAGAGATAAACAAACTTATGGAATTACTTATGGATATCGAAAAACAGTGGAGATCTTCAAAAAGTAATAGAGGTGCCCAAAGTGCCAAATCAAAAGTCAGGGGAAAGCAAGATTTTTTTTTTTGATAAGTAAAGTATATTATAAACTAGCGCCAAAAAGGTGGCGCTGGGGCTTGTTTGGTAGTCGGACAAGGATAAGGGTACTATTAGTGCACTATTAATCCTCACTTGTACCCAATTAAAATAATACCAAGTTAATGATTATCTATAACTCGTGCTATTAGTAATCTATTGCTCTATTAATCCTAAAATGGAGTAGTAAGTTAAATCTATGAAATGCTCGCTGCCCTCCACCTTGGCCATCTCTGAGGAGCACCAAAAAGATAGAGTGCAAAGCAAAGACTCCTTCAAAGTAGGCATTGACATTTCCACATTCTCAAAAACCCTCCTATTTCTCTCCTGCCAAATCGTCTAGCACACTTTTTTTTTTTGCTAAGTAAGAAAGTATTATAAATATGCTATCCTATATACACGAAGGTAATTAATTACACGCTAAGCTATCCACAAACTCTACAAAAGGGTTTGTACCAAATAGAAACGACTCATGGCACCAAAAGGACAAGAGTATGCAGAATAGCATTCCACGAGAGTTTTGTCGCGTCCTCTGCGTCTACCCATTCCTTGGTATCCACGACCTTGTCCTCGTCCTCTGTTACCCGTGCCTTTCCATGATCCAACTGCAGCTTTCCGTACTTGTTCTTCCCCACTATGTTTTTGAAGCTTCTGTTCATGCACCTGAAGAGAACTTTGCAGTGCATCTATCGAAAGTGTGTTGATATCTTTCGTCTCTTCAATTGAACTTACAATATACTTATATTTCTCATGGAGCGTTCGTAGAATCTTCTCCACAACCTTGGAGTCTGGTATGTTTTCTTCAAGGTTTCTCATATCGTTTGCTACTGTCATCACCCTGGGGAAGTAATCAGTCAGACTCCTTCCTTCATCTCTAGCTCCTCAAAGTCTCTCAGCAGCTGCTGCAAATGGGCACGCTGAATGCGCTCATTTCCTTGATACTTGCGCTTCATAGAATCCCATAGCTCCTTTGCGGTATTTTTCCGAAGGATGGTCTTCAGAATAGTCTTCTCAATCGATGCAAAAAAAAAAAAAAAGTTCTTTACCTTCAGATCTTTCTACTTCAAGTCAGCTAACTTTTCCCGTTGCCCATCAGTCAGCTTGTCTTCTCTCTTTGGTTTTGTGTAGCATGTCCCCACCAAATGCCACCATTCCTTTGAGCGCAGCAAATTCTCCATGCGCATTGTGCCCAATGCTCATAATCTCCATCGAACTTGGGAATGCACAGCTTTCCATCTTTGTTACTCGACATCTCTACACACCCACAAAACTATTTCGCTTCATTTTATTACTAATGAACTACTAAAAGTGTCATTTTTTTAAAAAAGTTTGACTTTCAAACGGGGACTTTTTACCCGGAACGGAGGGAGTATTATTTTGGTGTAGTGTGTACTAATATATGTATTGTGTATAACCTAATTATCGCATCCTTACTATTGGGATCAATATAGGTAAATTAGTTATTAGGTGAAAGGGTCTCTCAGGATATATATGTGATTATGCTTTGGAGTTTCTTTTTAGGGCTTCTATCGAAGACTGTTATATGTCATGTTGCTACTAATTTTGTTGTTTCTTACTCTACTAATTTGATATTGCACCAGGTATGTAAAGATTCAAGCTTTTTATCAACTTATACTAAAATCTAAGAGCAAATTCACCGTGAAGCTTGAGATTAGTTGTGCAAGTTTCCTGATCTTTGTGACATGTTGCATTATTATTGTCGTCTTACCTTCTTGTCATTTGTTTACACTGGGCTGAAGAAGCAGACTTTTTTGTTGCACTTTTCACCATAATTTACTTGTACAATTGCTTGTCCGATGAAAATTGATCCCTGTTTTCTGCTCCACTGGGGTCTGATACTATAATGATTCCATTGTTCTCAACCAGCTCGTTGATTGCAATTGTGATCTTAGTAGAGTCAATCTCACCAAAAAAGTTTTGATGAAAAGAACTTTTTGAAAAATCTGCTTCCTTAAATTTACGTTCATCTTTAATTTTCTTTGTTTTGGGAGGTTTCATGGTGGGGATTGAATGGAGCAGCTTCATTAAACATTTTTATCTTGTTTGGCTCTCATGTAAATAGTTTTGGCTAACCTTATGCATTATGGGATTCAGAGCCACTCTTGGTCAAGGCTGCCCGGGGACATCATGTAAGCCGTCCTCCCGCATGGATGATGCGTCAGGCAGGAAGGTATATGGCTGTTTACAGAAAGCTTGCAGAGAAATATCCATCTTTCAGGGAGAGGTCAGAGACAACTGATCTCATTGTGGAAATTTCTTTGCAGCCTTGGGAAGCTTTCCATCCCGATGGAGTAATTATTTTCTCTGACATACTTACCCCTCTGCCTGCATTTGGTGTCCCATTTGACATAGAAGAGGTAAGGGGGCCGGTTATTCAAACCCCACTTCGTACCGAGGAAGGTTTGAAAGCATTGCATCCAATAGACTTGGAAAAGTTGACTTTTGTTGGACAATCCCTCAAGATTTTGCGACAAGAGGTATCTCTTACTCTTCATTGCATACATTTAATCTTCTTTATAGCTGAAGTTCAAAATTTTTTTCTTCATATATCAACAACCGTTTAAATCATTTGTGCCATCTAGGTGGGAGATAGAGCTGCAGTTTTGGGTTTTGTTGGAGCTCCTTGGACAATTGCCACATATATTGTAGAAGGAGGCACTACACGTACATACACAACTATAAAGAGCATGTGCCATACTGCGCCACACGTATTGAGGGCTCTGCTTTCTCATTTAACGGAGGCAATAGCTGAATACATTCTTTTTCAAGTGGAATCAGGCGCTCATTGTGTACAAATATTTGATTCATGGGGTGGTCAACTACCGCCTACTATGTGGGAGCTCTGGTCAAAGCCTTATATTGACGAGGTAATATATATATATATATATATATATATTTATATGTCTTTTTATAGGTAAGCGTGATCCCTTGTTGGTATAAGGATTGGAACCAAGGACCTCAAGGTATTTGCCTAATGCCCTTGCCATCTCACCCACCCCTTGGGGTCACGAGGTAATATTAGTGGGGCCCAGTCATTAGTCTGCTTTTGCTTACGCTTCACGATGTTAGACTTACTTAGGTCCTTGCCAGCATTCTTTTAAGTGCTAATGTTCTTATTACCCTGAAAATTGAGTGCCTTAGAGGTTTGTGCATCAGTATTTTTTTCTTTAAGCTTTTCTAACTATCAAACCAGTAGCAATTGCTTTAATCTGTGCTAGACATAATTGCAAGTTTGTCTTAAATTCATTTAGAAAGGGGCCTTAGATATCCGGGGATTTTGTGAATCAAATCTCTGTTTTTAATGAAGAAAGATGCTATAGTGCAGTTTTCATGATTACATTTTGGTGGTTCCTCTTTTTGTTTTATTTTGGATTTTTTAAAATTATATATTTTGTGATTACTTGTTGTTTGCTGATGACATTATTTTCATTGATGAGCCGAAGGATGTGGTCAATTATTAGCTAGAGAACCGGTGATAGTCTTTTGAAGTCAAAGACTTTAACACAAGGAGTAAAACAATCTATGTAGAATAACTTTATCAGTAGAAGGAGCACTAATGGAGGCAAAAGTAGCGTTAGATGGTTAAGATATTTCACAAAAAGAACAATTCCGATATTTAGGACCTAATGTAAATCAAGATGAGGAGATAAGAGATGATGTTAGTGCAGTTTTCATGATAACATTTTGGTGGTTCCTCTTTTTTGTTTTATTTTGGCTTATATATATATATATATATAGGGATTACATGTTGTTTGCTGATGACATTATTTTCATAGATGAGCCGAAGAATGTGGTCAGTTATAAGCTAGAGAACTGGTGATATCCTTTTGAAGTCAAAGACTTCAACACATGGAGTAAATAATGTAGTGTTTGATGGTTAAGATATTCCATAAAAAGAACAATTCTGATATTTAGGATCAAATGTAAATCAAGATGGGGAGGTAAGAGATGATGTTAGTCATAGAATAAAATCAGACATTGAAACGAAGAAGTGCATCCGGAGTCTCTGGTTATGTGATCAACGAATACCCATTAGGTTGAAAGGAAAGTCGGATATGGTGGCGACTAGACTCAGGCTACTTTATGAGACATGATGTAGCAACTAAGAACGAATGTTATATCAACATAAATGTAAGTAAAATGCAAATGTTAAGATGGATGTGGTAAAACCAAGGAAGGTAGAATTCGTAAGGAGCAAATTTGTGAGAAGTATAAGTTGCTCCAATAGCAAATAAAAAGAGAGAAATTTACTTAAGATGTTCAGTCACATACATGACCGCTCAGTGCACCCTTTAGGCTTTAGTAAGTATGAGTGCATCAACATCAACCACACCAGAAGTAGAAGGGGAAGGGGAACACCAAAACTAACATGGACATTTGAAATAAAGAAAGATACGAATGTGTGGTGCGTGTGATGACGTTGCTTTGGACCAAATTGAATGTGGAAGAAGGATTCATGTAGCCGTCCCTAGTGATTGGGACTAAGGTTCGGTTGGGTTGAGTTGAGAAATTGCTGCTATACTTCTTGCTTACTCACTCATATTTATAACAATGTGGTTTTGATTGCTTCCCACTCATCTATTTGTTGCGCTGATACAATCTTTTATCATAATTTTTTTCTCTTCCATTGTTTATGGATTGTGAATTTTCAGATTGTGAGTATCGTGAAGAAGAAGTGCCCCGAAGTACCGCTTGTCCTTTACATCAATGGGAACGGTGGGTTTCTTGAGCGAATGAAAAAAACTGGAGTCGATGTGATTGGGTTGGACTGGACGGTGGATATGGCAGATGGGAGGAAGAGATTGGGAGGTGATATCGGCATACAGGGGAATGTCGACCCTGCTTCTTTATTCGGTCCACTTCCCGCCTTGACTGATGAAATTCAAAGGTTAATAATACATTATATAACTAGGCTTTTTCATAATTGAATATAACAATTAAGTTACCCAGAATATGCCTTGTCTGTTGAAAGCTCAAAGTCATTCAACTTGATTTGGCAGGGTTGTGAAATCGGCGGGGCCAAGGAGGCACATTCTCAATCTAGGCCATGGCGTGCTAGTTGGAACGCCCGAGGAAGCTGTATCTCATTTCTTTGATGTTGCAAGAAGCTTCAACTTTGATTCACATATTGAAGATCATGTCAAAGAGGGACCAAAATTGGTAGTTTGAAAGCAGTTTTGGTTAGACTTCTAGTTACTGCTTTTTGTTGTGTATTTAGGCAGGCTATTTTTTGAGCTATAACCCATTTTGGGGTTGCCCAACATTGTGCATTATTGAGGTTTAGTGAAAGCTTCTAAACGATCCTTTATGTGCATGGCCAATGATCCAGTTTTAGTTGTGGTATTTGTTTCTGAATATATGTGGAAAAATTAGTTTTACCTCAAATGATTATTTTCTGAATATATTACTAATTAATAATAATTAGTAATATAGTTATTAATGATTAAGCCCAATGTGGCGGGGAGAGTGATGAAATGGGCTGTAGAACGACGACGAGGGCCAGTAGCCCTCTCACGCACCGCCACGACGGCACTTCGCCTCTCCCTCTTGGCATGGAATGGAGCCTTCCCCCACGCGTTTGGGTAACTTTCTCCTTTTCTCCTCCTTTTTTGTTTTTTTCTCTGGAAATTGGCTCTAATCACTGAGATGTAGTACAAACATGCAAAATTTGTAATCCAATTGATAACTAATTGCAAAAGCACTTAATTTGGGCTCACTACTCTCTAATTGGCTAAACAGAGACAAGGTTTTAATGCGTAGAGCTTATGTAACTACACATTTGGAATATACTTGTTTGCTGTAATAATTGCTCTCTTTAATCGTATCTTATGTCCATATAACTTTTATGCACTTGATTGAGAATACCTTTAGGAGAAAATGAAGAGGTTAATGTGACATAGCTATTAGTATCCTATATATGATACAAGAATGAGTATAAGCAATCTGATATTGTATCTACAATTATGTAATATTGCGTAAAGAATTTGCTCTAAATACATTTAATGCTATCCAGATTCACTAATAATGAATTGTTACATAACAGAAAGTATGAATGTATGATATGCAATCGTTTAAATGCTGTAGTTGATATAGGTTATGTAGTCCAAACTTGGCGAGTCTCCTTTGAATCAGTTAGATTTTGTGATGGTTGGAATTATGATTTATGACTATGTAGTTGTCAATGACTTCGACACCATAGAACACACAGATCTCCAAGCTAATTTTTCTTTAGTAATCTTACTGTAAACTCTTTGCCATGGAAATGAATAAATTTCCCTTTTGCAAAATCTTTTGGTCTAGTAGACTTGCATGGTATAAAGCACCGTTTAATGTTGGTAGATACTTTTTTTAAATCATCTCTTGACTGTGTTACAACCAGGATTTTCATTCAGTTGGGCTTTCTGTAGTCACCATAAAATAACAATATTTTTGTTCTAAGAAGTTTCAAGAAGCAATAATATTGTCTATAGGGTTATATTAAAGAAGACTTTCTCTTAACTTCTCGGTGCTTTATGTGCAAGGGGGACGAGGAAAATGTAAACCACCTCTTGCTTCATTGCTCGGTAGAAAGAACATTATGGGATTTTGTGTTTAAGTTGTTGCAGTTATCCTGGGCTATGCCTCAGTCAGTGAACTAGCTTCTTTTAAGCTGGTTGCTGTATAAGCAGAAAAAAAGTATTTTTTGGGACGTGGCTCTGTTAAATGTTTGCTTGATTATTTGGAGGGAAAGGAATGGAAGAGCTTTTGAGAATGTGGAGAGTAGTGTTGAGGGACTCAAAGGGTTACTTCTCCGTCCTTTATATTTTTGGTATAATGAGGTCGACTCAAAGGGTTACGTCCCCTTTGCGAATAGGGTTGCTATTAGTTAGTGGTTTTTTTGTATACATGTGTACATAGGACGCGTCACTTGTTTTGATGCTCTTTATATACTATTTTTACTTATAAATAAAAAAACCTTCCCTGAAAACTTGGATCAGAGGAAACAAAGTGGGTCTGATACAGTAGAAAGTACAGTTTGGGCAGCTTTAAAATTCAAAACCAAGAAGTTAGATTTTTTACTTCCTAGTGTGTGGATGAAGTGCACGGATAGTTAAGCTGTGGTTGAATTTGTAATAATTTAACTGGTACTGCTATGCCAGATGTGTTTGCGGAGAGTGGAAGTAACTCGTATGGAAGACAGTTATTATAGGATATTAGGATTAAACATACATAATTGTTTTGTCAATTTTATTATTCTCTAATCTGTATCTTTATTTCCCATCTATTATTTTTAACAGTCTGGAGGTTACTACTTTAGGGTAATTGGTGTTGAAGAATTTTTCCTCGTAATTCTTTCTTCTTAGTTGGGGTGTGGGTTTCTTTTCTTTTTTTCCTTTTTTTGGAGGGGGTTGGAGGTGAAATCAAATCACTGTTTCTGCTAGCCCCAACTCCTTGTGGCACAAGCTGATTTGAAGTAAGTTTATGATACGAAGAATGGTTGGGCTATCAACTTTTCAGTGAGATTTACTTAGGAGAATCCATAATTTATTTCCCAATTTTCTTCCTAGTTTTTTCTACAATTTTAGCACAGCTAGGGTCATCCTTTGTCTCTGGTACTTTTGGTGTGCAGGTACACAGTCCTGACCTCTTCTCCATCTTTCCTTCTGATCCTTCTACCAATCTACCATACTTTCCATGTTTCATCATTGACTCTGGGTCCTAGGAAATCAAGGGTCCTATTTAAGATCAATAAATTTTTGGTACTTTGTTTAGTTCTTACCAATACATATATGCCCTTAAAAAACCATCAGAAGTGCCAGAGGTTCCTTTTAGAACTTGTAACTGAAGCTTGTGATATATGTGTAAAGAAAAAGAAATAATATTATAATGATCAACCTTAAGAACCCTTGGCTAAGGATAACTTTTATTATATATGTCTGAATCTCAAACATCTTGAAATTTTCCGTGCATGTTAAGCAGTCTTTTGTGCTAAGAGGCAATTAGATATAAGCAACTTCATCTGATAATCTGGTTACATGTTAAGCTCAATAAGAGGTTTTAGTATGTATATATGTTAAAAATTTATCTTGCAGTTTTACAGTGTTCAAGTTGGGATACAGTCACCAGTAGGGATCACAACAACTCGAGGAATACTACGAAGATTTAATGATTTCTTGGCACTATTCGCTGAGGTGGGTTAAGATTTTCTCCAAAGCTTCTGTCAATTACTCGGCCTTTAATATCTGTTAGGTAGACACAAAGTCTCTTAAGGATTTGGTAGTTGATTTTAATGAAGGTGTTATCGAACTTCATGTCATCTGGTTTAATTTGAATCGTCTTAGGAAGCCACTATTTGATTCTTTTTCCATGTCTTTTGCAGCTCAGAAAGGCATTCCCCCAGAAAAAATTGCCTCCAGCTCCTTCAAAGATGTTTTTTTTAAAAAGCAGGACACTGTTGGAAGAGGTAGTTATTATCTTGAGTGTTTTGTTTTGCCAGTCTGGCAAGAATGAATCTCTATGATGAGATGTGACCCTAATTGAAGAGTTCCACAGAAAAATGGAGGACTTGTAAGTTGTAACCACCATTAAGCCCTTATGAAATAAGAAATAGGTAAGCCCTTACGAAATAAGAAATAGGTAAGCCCTTACAAAATAAGAAATAGGTAGGCTGGACTGGATGACATACTTTCCTCAAACTGGTGGTTGTATTGCATTATTGTCTACATTAGTCTGTTTAATTTTTTCCACTTAAAAAGCTTACAAACCAGCTATTTTGTGATCATGCTCATAATATTTTCCTAAAACTGGCTAATTTCATTGCAGCGAAGGTGTGCTTTAGAGGATTGGATGGAGAAACTGTTATCTGATATTGATTTGTCTAGAACTGCTCCAGTGGCGATATTTCTTGAGCTAGAAGCTGCTGCAAGGTCGTGTAGGTTTCGTTTTCTTGCTACTTGAAGATATGCTAGTCTATGATTGAATGCTGCCCTTGTAAAATAAAGATATGCAAGTTTATGATTTTTTTTTGTCTTTTTGAGAGTTGTCATTTGTGCTAAATATGATTTGGTACTGTGATATGTTTCAGCATTCAACGATTCAAATCAGAGTGGTTTAGAGGCAAACTCTGCCACTAGCATGGCTTCATCATATCAACTCCCAACCAACTTGGATTCCTCTTTGGCGGGTGGTTCATCAACTACGTCAGATTATGGTAACGACTCTGCTTACCAGACATCTGAGCTTGGAACGCCAAGAGACAGGCCACATTACCATGCTGATTGTAACAAGGAAAATGCATCTGACAAAGACATAGCTGTGCCTATAGGAGAGAGTCTTAGGCATGGCTTATCGGAAAGTACCACTGGTCGGCTCATGAAATATTTTATTGAACGGAAGCAGGTAAGATTTTCTCAGCATTGAAGCCAAAACGGGAGAGAATATAGCTGTATGGACACTTATCCTGAGGATGGATTGGATCTCTCTTCCAGCGTAGATAATAGCAAACTGAGTAAGCATTTTCGGAGATTATCTATTGAGAGCATTGGAAGTGATGCAAGTTCTACTAGAGCCAGTGGAAGTTCATATTTGGGGGTGAAGAATTCACACGATGATACTGAAGCTTCAAGAACCATGGATCTACTTCTGGGCTCAGGTTTACAATCTCGAGGTGATTTAGCAATTGCTCTCCCATCAGAAGAGTGCCATAAAGTGAACAAGGTTCTTATCACCATGCAACAGAGGCTAGGTACAGCAAAAACAGACATGGAAAATCTTATTGCAAGATTTAATCAAGAGGCTGCTGTGAGACAATACCTTACGACACAGGTATGTTCTCGGTGCCAACACATCATGATTTTGAATACACTATCCACATCTTTTCATTTGACTATTTAAGTGAAGAACTCCTTGCTACCTCTCAGCACTTTTTATGTATACACTTCTTATTTCGTCAAACTACATTATTTTGTGCTTCAAGATCTTCTGAGTTTTTTCTTGACCCCCTTCCTCATTCATACTGAATCCCTTGTTTTTGGAGATCTGTTCTGATAGTTGACTTGATACTATAGTAATCCATTTCAGTGAAATAAATGTTGGTTGAGCATGATTTGTTCGTCGAGTTAAGTGGGTTTCATTTAGTTATGGGGAGGTCGTAGCTTTGGTGGTACAAGTTTATTGTAGTATTGAATGTGGTTAAGTGTACCTTTGGGAATCTACATGGCAAGTAATAGAAGATTTGCACCCCTTAAGTTTTAATTTTATTTGTACTTTGGTAATGGGGAGGGAATATTGAAGTAAAGATGCACACTTTGTTTCTTCGTATTTCATTTTTGTTGTCTGCCAACTCTGTTCACACACTTGTGGAGAAACATTCTAATTTGTTGTTGTTTTATACTCCTTCCGTCCCTAAATAATCGTCTGGGTTGACCCGGCGCACAGTTTAAGAAAAAGTAATTGATTTGATTATTTATATTGATTTAATGTGTAGTTTCCTTTAATGTCCATGTATATGTGGCCCATAATTAAAGTAGAGTGAAAAAGTAAGAGTAAAGTGGTAAAAGTGATGTTCTAAAAAAGAAAGTTTCAAAGTGGACAATTATTTTGGGACGGACGAAAAAGGAAAGGAGGACGATAATTTAGGGACGGAGGGAGTATATGTAAATGGTAATTTATACACCTTCAATTTGTGATGGCGGTTTGCAGCAAGTGCGGAGCTATCTTATTAAAAGTCTAGATTAAGTGACACTCATGAAAAATGTTGGACTGAATAGTGATTCCAAGTCACTTAAGAGTTTGAAGAAATTTAGGTCATTGGACCGCAAAAGCTATGTTGTAGCAGTGTTTTGAGTTTGTGTTGATGGGAAATATATCCTGGCACCACTACAGTATTTTCTCTTATTTTATATGATACCAAGAAAACCGTGTTTATCATTCTGGGTGCTGACCTTATTTTCGGTTGACGTTTTCTTAGGAGTCACAACACTTTCTGCAGGTCAAAGATTTTGAAGTGGAACTTGAAACGACAAGACAGAGTGGCAAAGAAAACCTGCAGCAAGCTAATTTGATTGAGAGAGAAAGATTTGACTCAAATGCAGTGGGATATGGAGGAGTTGCGGAGAAAGTACATGGAAGTGGAGTTGAAATTGAAGTCTGAAGAGGTTCAAAGCTTTTCTGTTTTTCTTGTTAGCATGTTCTTTCGAATATCCTTTTGGACAGTGAACGACATGTGAAATCATTTCAGGAGGCTAGACTATACTTGAAATCAACAAAAGAATCGGTGCTTCAGAAGAATGAGATGCTGCTGCAGGAGTGGATGATGCCAGGGAGCAGGTTAATAACTTGAGAAAACATCACCATGATTTGGACTTGAAATCAAAATCAGATGTCAAACTTCTTGTTCAAGAAGTTAAATCTCTTCGAAGCTCTCAATCATAGTTGAAGCAGGAGCTTGATAGATGTTTGAAAGAAGGCTGGGGATAATCACACCCCAATTTCCTATCTCTACACCCCACTTTTTTACCACATCTCTCTTTACAACCCTACCTAACTACCCATTTTACCATTTCTAACCGAATCGATTTATCTCTCATCCTCCCTCCCTCTGCAAGCAACGAACTGCTCTCCATTCTCTCTCCTCTTCGCGCCAACGACCTGCTCTCCCTCTTCTTTGCGATGACGAGCCAACTCCAGTCAAAGTAACTGCCGCCGCCCTTCAGTCCAGTGGTCTTCTTCGTTGCTGGCCACCTCCAATTTAGGGGAAATCCCAATTTCTTGGAGCCCTATTTCAGTTCAATCCAGTCCAGGTATGAACTTGGAGCCCTATTTCTTTATGCTCGATCTCCAGTCATCTCCCTCCGGCTCCAGATCCGTCTTCGATGTCGTCATCTCGCGCTGGCCGAACACAATTAAGAGTGTTCGTCTCATGATGGCCGAACGTCCCCAAGTCATTTCATCGCACCATAACCGAACCTACCTCAGTCATTTCATCACGTCATGGCCGAACATTATCAGCGTGTAGGAGAAAGGTTTTTAGTTCTTTTCACTCTATGACATTTGTGTAATATTTTTAAGTGGGAGTGTAGAAATAGGGAATTGGGGTGTGGTTATCCCCATCCTTGAAAGAAATTCTTGACTTGGAGGTAGGCTTTTACTTGATTACAATTATTTTCTTTTTGACACATTTTAGAAACTCTTAGATTGCTATATATATATATATATATATATATATATATATATATATATATATATATATATATATATATATATATATATATATATTAGGGGTGGTAAAATTTTATCCAACCCATTGGGTTATCCAATATACGAGTCCAGATCTCCTGTACCATTTGTGTGTATCACTGGTGTACCACTTTTCATCTCAACCATTAGTTGAGATGCAATGATTAGATGTTATCAATTAACACCCAATTAAGTTAATAAAAGACTTATTGGGTGTTATCCATTAACACCCAATTAAGTTAATAAGTTAATGGGTGTTAATAGATAACAACCATTAGTGACCAATAATAAAATGGATAATTATGGATATTAACCGGTTATCCATCGAGTTTATTTACTAAAGTCACCACTATCATTGAGTTTATCAACTAATGTCACCACCACCGCCCGCCTCCACCCACCGCCGTCATTTCCCACCTCCGGCAACCGCCACTATCGTCGGCAACCTCTAGGCACTGCCTCCAACAGTCTGTTGCAACTTCTCACCTCCGGCAACCACCACCTACCGCCGGTGAGCTTTGGCCACCGCCTATTGCCACCACCACCTTTGTATGCTCTTTACTTTAAAATAATAATAAATATTTACAAATATAAACAAATATTTACAAATATGCTCTTTACTTTATTTGAAAGTTTAATATAAATATAAACAAGTAATCATAAAAACTGTTGATTATTTTGAACGTATTTATTATTTTGTTTTGGATTAAGAATATTTGTTTGTTATTTATAATTATAATGAATATAAGTATTTATTTTTTTAATACGGTATTTGACTTTTTAATTTTTATTACTTTTACATAACCATTTATTAGTGTCAAATCAGTAAGCACATATATTTTCTCTCATAACTATGAAGACTATTATAGAATTGACTATATATATATATATATATATATATATTATATGATAAAAATAGTGTAGCAAAGGTCACATTATTACAAAGGTCACTTTTTATTTGAGTTAAAAAAGAAAAAAAAAGGTAAAAGTCAAAATTAGGAGATTTAACTATATTATTTACTCACTCACTTCATTCCACTTAAATATTTAAGCTTGCATAATCAATATATTAATATTAAATATGAAGTATAAGTATATCGTTGAAATATTTTGGAGATTATAAACATAAATTTTTAGAGCATACTCTTTAAGTGAAGCATACTTAAATAGTATAACGATTTTTTGCTTTGAACGGATGGAATAATTAATTGGTCAGCAAAAAAACTAATTTCTAACCAGCTTGTATTTTCATGAATAAGAAGTCAATCAAAATATTGTCTTTTTCATTTGCAATTATCTTACAACAAGATTAAAAAATTATGTCTTATCTAGATAGAGCATTAAATTGAGTCTAGATCTCATCCCAAATTTATTTTCCATTATCCGATTATAGAAATTTTAATGTGTTTAGGATAAAATAAGAATGATTTATAAGTAGATTGAATGAAAATGAATGGAAGGCTGCTTGAAATTGAAAGTTATTTAAAGTTTAAATCAAACAATTCTTCCCTCCTCTCAATTTATTAAAAGTGTGTGTTTAGTTTTGTGCGTATGTGTACTGTGTATGTTTTTGTGTACCGTGTGTGTTTTTGTGTGTACCGTGTGTTTGTGTGTATTTAAATCAAACAATTCTTTCCTCCTCTCAATTTCTTAAAAGTGTGTTTAGTTTTGTGCGTGTATGTTTACTGTGTGTGTACCGTGTGTGTTTTTGTGTGTGTGAGTGTTTGTGTTTGTGAACAAAATATAATGTTGTTTATTGAGTCTTATCTGAATAATATCCATTTGTTAATGGTTATAATTTAGTATTATCCAATAACACCTGTTAAGCTTAATGAGTGTTATTAGATAATATTCAAAACTACACATTAACCGTATTGGGTATATAATAATTTTATCCAAATTAACCGGTAACACTCAATTGTCACTCTTAATATATATATATATATACATCGTTTCCTTAGAGCAACTCCAAGGGTACCCCCAAATCTTTTATTTGAGGGTTTGATCATCAAATTTCAGCTCCAATTGAACCCCAAACCCAATACCAAATTTGGGGTTTGCTACAGTGCTACCCCAAATTTCGGGTTCCACAGTAGCGTAATCCCAAATTTGGTATTGGTGGGATCCATGCCATTAAATTAATTTTTAATAATTATACAATTGTTACAATTATTTATAATATAATATTTTTATTTAAATGTATTAAAAATTAATAAATATATAATATTAGATAATATAAATAAATAATAATAATATTAAGTATTTTAAATTATTAAATATTATTAATTCAATAATTTTATAACATTTTTTTCTATTATTTGTAGATTTCGTTTACAAATAAATAAATAAATAATTATTATACTAATTATAGAACACCAATTTCACATTTAAACTAAAAAAATGCATACATATTAAAATTTAAAATTATTAGAACATTTGTTGTTGTTGTATGATTTTTGTTATATTTTGTATTGATTGTAATATTTTTTATGATATTTTCAAGTACTTGTATGTTTATTAAATTATATTTCTTCAATTTAATTTAAAAAAATAATATTTTTTAAATATTATTAATGACGTAAATATAACTATTAAATATACTCAAATTATTAATTGTGTAATCTTAATAATTATTATTTGAAATGTTAATAGCAAACTAATATACATGTTGATAAATAAAGTAAAAGAAATAGAAATAGAATATGCTAAAGAATATTTTATTTGGGGTGAGATTTAGGGTCGTGGGTAAAAGTTAGAATAATGTTTGGTACTAAAATAGACCAAATTTAAAATAAAATCTGATCAAATTTGGGATTCCTTCTTAGAAATGATCTTAAACAACATATGGAAATGGTAATAGGAAATTGTTCCTTGAAGGAAATGTAAAATGTCAGTCTCTTTACCTGTCCGTTCACTTTCAGTCCCCCATGTTCGCTAGTTTTGATATCTTGGGGTTGATGAACTAACAGAGCCTTGAATCTCTGATTCCATGGCAGCTATCCTCGTAATTAAAGTATTGTTCTATTCCGTTTCTAAATTATTGTCTTTTTTTTTTTCGTCCGTCTCAAAATAATTGTCTACTTTGAAACTTATTATTTTAGAACATCACTTTTACCATTTTACCTTTACTTTTTCACTCTACTTTAATTACGGGCCACATACACATAAACATTAAAGGAAACTACACATTAAACCAATATAAATAATTAAGTCAATTGTTTTTTCTTAAATTGTGCGTCGGGTCAACTAGGACGATTATTTAGGGACGGATGGAGTAATTTTTAG
This sequence comes from Codonopsis lanceolata, assembly GCA_013146195.2. Taxonomy (NCBI): domain Eukaryota; kingdom Viridiplantae; phylum Streptophyta; class Magnoliopsida; order Asterales; family Campanulaceae; genus Codonopsis; species Codonopsis lanceolata. The sequence continues at coordinate 28,016,387 of CM028384.1, read as the reverse complement.
ATTTGTATAGAAGTAGTTTTAGGCATGTACATATATCTTTTGTAATTAAATTATATTTAAATAAAAAAAATTATAAATAAACTTAAAAAGTAAAGAAAAAATATGACGAAGGGAACAAATTATATCAGTATAATTGATACAATTTAATCCATTATTTTATGAATTGTTTAAGTCATTTTCTCATTCATAATTTTCTAGAGTTTAATAATTGATATTTTTTGTTATTAAAATTTAGAATCTTAAGTAGTATAAATAGTAATTCAAATGTATATTCTTCTTTATATAACATATAGATTTATTAAATATTTATAACTTATGGTTGATATCTACTATTATGATTTAATCGTATACATTCCTATGATTTACCAATAAGTTATAATTAATTGTGGTTATTTGTAAAAAATAAATTTTGTTTTGATATTATAATTTCGAATACAATAAAAGAGACACAAAAGTTTCAAATACAAACAAATCATATATGAAGATTTTCATAGCAAGCTTTTTATAATTAATTGTGATTATATTTTATTTTGTAATCACGCGTATTCAATGAACAATTTTTTTATAGCACATTTGTTTTTATTCCAATGTTACTTGCTTATTTTTACTAATTAGTAAATTAAGTATGCACCAAAAGAGATTTGTATTTATAAATTTTTAATGGATGACTGCTCCTATTAAATACTAGGTATTACATAGAAACTCGGTATTTTCTACTACATGTGCATATTTGCACATTTTCAATAAATCTTGAGAGTTGTGTAATCAATTAATAAGATATATGTTCTCAATGCACACTAACTACTATATAATACTCCCTTACCTAAATTATCGTTCTCCTTTCCTTTTTCGTCCGTCCCAAAATAATTGTCCAGTTTGAAACTTACCTTTTTAGAACATCACTTTTACTACTTTACCCTTACTTTTTCACTCTACTTTAATAATGGACCACATACACATGAGTTTTAAAGGAAACTACACATTAAACTAATATAAATAATCAAGTCAATTGTTTTTTTCTTAAATTGTTCGTCGGGTCAACCAGGACGATTATTAAGGGACGGAGGGAGTAATACTCAAAGATGACTTTTCATTTTTAGCAAAGTGCATTTTGACGGGATTTTACCTCTTTTAGATTACCTAGCTTATATATTGTTGAAACTTATATATATATATAAATAATAATAATAATAATAATATAAATAATATGTCTCATGTAAGACGGTTTTACAGATCTTAATTTATGATACGGATTTTCACTATCTCACAGTTCAACTCATCAACACACGGTGAATCGGGTAAAGATGATCTGTCTTACAAAAAATAATTGTAAGACCGTTTTACCCAAGTTTTTGCTATCTATATGGAGGTAATATCTCATTTGTAGCAAGATAATTTTAGATTAATAAATACTTGGTTCTTTTCTTTTCAACTTAATACTAGGGATTGCAAATCGGTCGTGCTGGGTTGTTATCGGGCCAGCACGATAACAACACGACACGATAAGCACGAACATGAACACTTATCGTGCCTAATCTTAAAACCCGAACACGATACTATAAAAACACGAAAAGTACGGCACGACACGATAAACAAAAAAATACGATTTATTTAGTCTGGCATGTTAAGCCCGTTAAGCCCAATAAACATTGTAAAATATATAATTTTAATTTTTTAATACATATTTGAAAATTTATCAATATAAATAGTCAAGTAATTTAAAAATCATAAATTTTCAAATGATAAAACTATGAAATAATCATGAAAATAATTCGAAAGAAGTGAAAATTTTTAAAAATATATTTTAAAAATATATATTTTTAGTTATCGTGTCTTGCCGTGTTTATCAAGCCAATCTGATAACAACTCATTTTTTAGGGGGAATTTCAAGTGGGTACAATTTTGAAAACATCTTTTCATCTAGGACCATCAATTTTTTAGACATTTCATATAACTACAAATTGTTTGCCAAATGACAAAAATGTCATTAATGAAAACTCTGATGCCAAGCCTTGGCATCAGGATGATTAATTCCAGGCATCAGCATAATTAATTCCAGGCATCAGAACTCTGATGCCAAAAATGCTGATGCCAAATCTTGGCATCAGGTGAAATGCTGATGCCTACAATTGTTGCTGATGCCAAAAAATATTGCTGATGCCAAAATGCTGATGCCCACCGTTGTTCTTGATGCCAAAACTTCGATGTCAAGCTTTGGCATCGATTGTCGATGCCAAAAACTCGATGCCAAGCCTTGGCATCGATGGATTTCACAAAGATTATGCAACCTCTTCATCTTCATTGATATATTTTTACCCCAAAAATACTGAGGTCAAAAAACCAATCTAATGCCAAAAAAAATTTCTCAATCTGAAACAGGTGTCTCAAGATTTTTCTCAGTGATCTGCTTTAAATGAGCAAGCAACGTTGCCATTATCTGTACAGGAGTAAAACTACTTTGTCTCTCATTCATATAATGTAATTGAATCAAAAGACCACCATCGTGGCCCTCACTAGTCTCGAAACCCATAATCTACGCATTCGAGCTGAGACCCAAGGGTACAAATCTAGGTATACAATCCCATCTCTGTCCCAATTTCCATTCCTCAAATCGGACATTTCATTTCTCTCGCCTTTCTTCAATTTCTCCCCGTGATCTTGCTCATCATAGTCTTTGATTCTCTCATGGAAAGAGGTTCAAGGTGTATTACGCCGACATGTAAGCATATCGGACAAAGCCAACGGAGGACTGAGGAGCGTGGCCGCACCGATCCGGCGCCGCCTCTCCTCCCTCCCGCTCCAAATTAACAAACGTAATCAACACCGGACTCCTCCCTTATCGGAAACACGCCACAAACCGTCAATTCGAACCACTCGCTCATCTTCATCTTCATCCTCATCCGATCACGAACTCGCCGCACTTCCGAACGACGTGCTTACGAAAATTGCGCCAAATTTTAGCTTACCGAGGCCATAGGTTGGCCATTAATTGAGTGCCCTGAATGAGAGAGAGAAAGAGAGAGAGACCTAGAAATGTCCTAAGGCGAATGAAATGAGACTTAGAGGGAACCGAATTCTTCCTTATTAAAGGGCGTGATTTATTTTTCCTCCCAAAATTGTATCTAAAGATATGTCCAAAAGAATTTGGATTTATTTGAAAACATGTTTTTAAAAATGTACCAGTTTGTAATTATTCCCATTTTTTATCGTGTCTTATTCTAATGGTCCTATAACGACCCAAATCCAATAAGCTCCAATCTTATAATTTCTTACCATATTCATATCAGCCAATCGTATCGTGCTTCAAATTACCACTTTTCGTAATATAAGTGTGATTCTTAGTAGTCGAGATTGTGGCCTAACTTAGATTTGACGCTTTGAGATAATCGGTAGGAAAAAGTAAAATAATTGCAAGGCCGATCAAGACCAACGGAGGTACTGTACGGATGAAAGGCCAAAAACTATTGAAGTTTGTGACGTAGAGCCTAAATCACGTGGCTGCCCCCAAATTTCCATTTCCAGTCAAGCCTAAGTGTCAGAGCAAGAACAACAAAGCTTTCCATTTGGGAGCTTAACCTTCATTTTTTTCTATTTTATTACAAAAATATCATTAAGCTCCTCAATAAAAATATTTTTTTAACAATACACAAACTCCAACACTTTTATATACCCCATCATATTTATCTCTAATAATTTAATATTTTTATAAAAAAATGGCTAGAAATTTGAAAAATTTATAGAAATTTTGTCTGATATCCAAATGAAACAAACCAAGTCTCTATTTGTAAGTAAAAATGTAAACTTTAATACAGGAAAAAAAATTTAAAAAAAATATATTTTATAGCTGAAAATTGACCAAAAAAAAGAAATAGAAGAAAAGAAAATAATGATAGGACAAGTGGAATGAAGGAAAAGGGATGAAATGGCAGGAAGGTGTGCAGGCGTGCGCAGGTGGTGCTGTCGTTGAAACGCGCCCGTTTCTTCCTCATTTTGTGTTAGACTGCGTCGTTTTTGGCCAAAAATTTTCGTTAAGCATGGGAGCTTGTTTTGCTCCCAACCCACCTTTTTGCTTATTAAGCATTTTTAAAGAATCTTTGTTATTTCAAAAAATCCCAAAAAATCTCATAAGCACTCCCTTTAGATTCATTGTTGGTTTATGGTCTCAAACTTCATCCCTGACAAACCAACAGTACCATACGCCACTACTCCCCCCTCTGCTCATTATTTTGATCACTGCCTCTCTCTTTCTCTTCAGTACCCTTCACAAAAACAACCCTCTCTCTCACTCTCAAGCTTTCTCTTCAGCACCCTTCACAAAAACAACCCTCTCTCTCTAGCTTTCTCTTCAGTACCCTTCACAACTTCACAAAAAACAACCCCCTCTCTCTCTCTCAAGCTTTCTCTTCAGTACCCTTCACAACTTCACAAAAAACAACCCCCTCTCTCTCTCTCAAGCTTTCTCTTCAGTAGAATCACACAAAACAACAAGTAGTTCTTCTTGCACATCAAGTGAACTAACAAACCAAGGGAAAAAAAATCAACAAAAGGAGATAAATTAAAGGGTTTGAGTTTCATCCCTTTCTACTGAATAATCTTTCTTTCTCTCAAAAAAAAAAAAATAAAAAAAATCTTTCTTTCTCTCTTCCTCTACATTATTTCTTGAAGGAAGCATTATTCATTCTTTATATTCTAAGTTTTGATTATGTTATTCAACTCTTTATATTTGCATGCTAGATAATATGTATTAACCTTTTTTTTATTTATTTATTGAAAGTGGTTTTATATAATTTATTTATGTTTGAGTTGATTTACTTAATTTTTGTCTTCCCTTTTTTCATCTAAAGTGCAAGTTTGTGTTTTTTAAAACTAGTATACTGTATACGACACCGTGCCATACCACGGTGTCGGTAAGATATGAGTTCAATAAATGGTCGGATAAACAAAGCTTATAACTAACGGGGTAATTCAAACATAACTCAATGATCGGGATAAATATTGATAATATGTAAGTTTGTCTGTACTCCATGCAATTTGTTGGTAACTTTATTGTCTTGAATATCCAATTACGATTTTATGTGTTCCATTAAAGTAGCAAGGCCTACGCCTCTCTCGGCCTTATAATGTCTACAATATTAAAATGTTTAGTTTAAATTTGTTAAGCATCTTGGCATTTTATATACTCATTTCTATTTCTGGAAAAAAGTTCATTATATTATTTTGGGATAATTCACTTTAAAAGTCTTGCCTTAAAAAATTTAAAAATTATGCATACTATTTTTATAATATTTTATCTTTTCCCTTTGCGTGATGTAACCATATTGTTTGTGCTTAAGTATTTTTGTAATTATAACTAACTTCAGTAATATTAATGTTTCCCTTTAATAATTAGGCATTTCAAATGAGGATTTTTTTGGGTAGAAGTAGAACCTTGCAAGACTGCAGCATTTTATATTGTTGTTGAGTACTTTTTGCTTAATTTTGTTGACTCTTATTGACCATAGTTGACCAATTTTGACTTGGGTTTATATAGGTGATTATATGTGTTTGCTTGTTTGAATTTTCTCTTGATTTGGGTGTTATCCTTTTACTGTTTGACCCGTTCATCGAGTAAGACACTTTGACCAACCATGTCACTTTTGACTAAACATTAGGAATTCAAGCATGCAAGTAACATTTGAGATCAAAAGGGCAAGCTAAGTGTCTAATACCTTTCTAACTCGTAACTTAGCCCCCGATTGAGCTAGGTTTTTTTTTCCAGAAAACTAATTGTTGTAGTGTTTAATTAAGAGATCATATTGAGGACCAAGCATATTCAATGTGATCTTTTTGTCTTTTAAATGATGAGGTTTGAAACAGGCTTCTCACAGTTATTTTTAATTTCCCTCATTTTTTAAAACTAGTGTATGGGGCATATTTTGGAGTGGATAGAGTAAATCTACTAGGGGTGTACTTATAAATTTTTTTTTATGTATTTCAATGTGATTAATCACTTGATTTTGATGTATTAAATTTCAAACCCTTTTTTGATTTCAGGAAGTTTCTTTATGAAATGTGAACGTATGGACAATATCAAATCACTATTTAACATACATTTGTTTTGTCTTAGGTATTGAAATCTCAATCTTTGATAAGTTATTAAGAATAACTATCAATCGTGGTTTTTAGAATTTGGTAAGGAGAAATGGATATTTATAAATCATTGGTCAAAGTTTAATCAAGTTGAACAAAAAAAAAGTCAAAGTAGGACTACTCTTTTGGGACCGAGGGAGTACATTGAAACTTCTCCGCTTTCTGTTGCTGATTGAAGTTAAACTGGCACTTTCTGTTACTCGTAAGCAAAACTTTATGAAGACTATTAAGCATATTAGAAAGTGGAGAGTAAAATGAAAAACTACTAGTAAAAGATCATGTATGAGCTTTGACAATGATTGAAACACTTGATTTTAACAAAATATATAGTTGAGAGTACTTTTATGTAAACAAAAAATTACTCATCTGATTGCAGTTGATTCTGGTTTAGAATCTTCTCATCTGTTAAGGAATAGGAAGTGGTCACTTTATGCAAAATGAAAATGCATGTTCAGTGAATGTAGTTTATGTATCTTCGTATGGAACTTGAGGCTCAACAGCTAGTTTGGGATTACTGATATTCTCTTGTACCATCTTGCCCTTGTGTTGCTAACTCTTGCTTTTATAGGCATCGTGAAGGTCGCTCGTAGAAACTTCAGATAGATACCCCAGTACTAAAATACTTAGAGAGAGATTGTGATGGCGAAAGCAGAAATGTCCAAACGCATTAAGCACTCGGAGGGCATTGACAGGATTAGCGCTTTACCGGAGTCCCTACATACTCGCATCCTATCGTTGCTTCCAACCAAGTGCGCAGTCGCAACCAGCATTTTATCAACAAGATGGAAATTTTTATGGACTTCTATTACCAACCTCAACTTTGACGATGAGGATGCTTTAACTAGATGTCCCAAAAAGTCTCTTAACATGAAAAAGAAGAAATTTACCCAATTTGTGAACAGGGTGTTGCTTCTACTCAATCCACCTCGTATACAGAGTTTTCATCTTAAGTGTGACCAAGATCTTTGTGATCCTTTCTATCTTCACTCGTGGATTTGTGCAGCAATCGGGCGTACTGTTGATAAGTTGGATCTCCATTTAAAGTTGGCCCAACCAATGGAGTTGCCATTGAGTCTGTTCAATTACAAGAGGCTAGCTGTCTTGAAGCTGAAGTATGATATACATTTCAAAGCTACTGCATCAGCTTCCATATGTTTCCTTTTTCTGTCAACCCTTCATCTATTCGAAATCACATTGACAATTGCTAACAATTGGTCTGTTAGCTTCCCACATCTTAAGATACTGCATCTTTATTATGTGAAATATGCAAATGAAGAGTCGGTTCACAAGCTCTTTGCAAGCTGCCCCGTTCTTGACAGCCTTGTCATTAATAGAACTTACTGGGATAACGTACCATGCCTTATCATATCCATACCTTCTCTCAGCAGACTTGATGCCAATTTCTGGTGCTTTGAAAAGTGTCTTGAAGATCGTGTGTATAAACTTCAGATAGATACCCCAGCACTAAAATACCTTTATCTGAAGGATTCTTGTATGTGTGAACACTTAATCGCAGAGAACTTATCATCCTTGCTCGAAGCAACCGCCATGTTTGATGGATCCTTAACTATTGATGCCAATAGTTACAGTAATAACATTTTCAAATTTATTGGAGGTCTGTTTAAAGTGAAGTTTCTATCACTTTCTGGGGGTACATTGAAGGTAACTTGCTTTAACTACCTTACAGTTGTTTGAAGACGAGAATGTATAATTGCTATAGCATGATTTTACTGTTTTGGACAGGCCATTAGCTCTGTATCAGCAAACATTGCACCAGTTTTTCATAATTTAACGCGGTTGGAGTTGGGCATAAAAAGTTGTTGTGATTGGTCTGTTGTCATCAAAATCTTGCTTCCAAGCATGGATAACCTGGAACATCTGATCATGAAGGTTAGTAGAGATAACGACGTTCTCTAATCTACCTTTCTTTTGAGTAGTTGTTTTAATGGTTTTTTCTTATGTTCTGATTAGGGAAATTGTTATGGCCCTCATGAATCATGGTGGAGGGAGCCATTGTGTGTGCCCATGTGTTTGCTGAGGCGTGTTACTGAAATTTCTTTCAGTAGCGTGTTTGATGAGTGCAGCAATCAGCTTAAGCTGGTAGGGTACTTTCTGAAGAATGCTAAAGTCCTGAAATTGCTGACATTTAGTAGCTATGGTAGTTCGGAAAAAAAAATGAAATTGATGCAGAAAATATTAATGATTCCTAGGGCATCACAGGTATGTCAAGTAGATTTTAAATGATTCCTAAGTTCTCTAAGTTGGATTGGAGGAGGAGGAGGAGGAGGAGGAGGATGAGGAAGTTGTAGAATAGGTTTTGTCCCTCAATCACTTTTTTGAAGATGTCTATGTTTCCTTAAGCAATTAGCTGCTCTTTTGTGTTTTGGAGTTTGTGAAGCAACAATGAATAGTTGTAGAAAAAGAAGAGGGCCAAACTCATGTCTTTTGATATTCAGTATGAAAATGTAATGTAATGTAAATATGTAATGCCTGGGTCTCCTTCCTCTTTAAGAAAATATGTCAAGCTCCATTTCTTGAACACGATCTTTAACAGCATTTATTCACGGAAAGTCGATTCTACTCGACAATGTCCCCAATCTCTCGGGTAAAGTTTTCTGATACAAGGTATCAAGGTAAGCAATGTTGCACCAAAAATCAGTTAACTAAAGAAAATGCCTAAATGTAATACTTCCTCCGTCCCTAAATAATCATCCTAGTTAATCTGACGCACAGTAATAAAATGATATTTTTATGGTTTAATTTTTTAAAAGTGGATTCTTTAATTGAAATATCTCGAAATGAAATAATGAAGAAAAAAGTGGGAAAGAAGGCCATGGTAGAAAGAAAAGACAATATGTAGGTGAGAAGTGCATTGGCCAAGTGGCTAATTTTATCATCCCCAAGTTTTACTTGTTTATGTCTACTCTTTAAACCTAGTTTTGCTCTCAGCAACATTTCGACAAATAGTTGGAAGACGGTGCAAATACTACTACTACAATAGAACAAATACTAATCACTGTTGACGGCTATTTATAAAGAAAGGAAAACTCACCATGATTCTGACTGGGCTATGCAACACTACCAACACACATCTATATAGGAGTACAAAAAATGAGAAATTGCAGGCAGGTTTCTTACGTACTCCTTTCGTTCCGGGTAAAGAGTTTCCGTTTGAAAGTTAAACTTTTTAAGGATATAACACTTTTAGTAACCAATTAGTAATAAAATGATACTTTTATGTTTTAATTTTTTAAAGTAGATTTTTTAAGTGAAATATCCAAAAATGAAAAAGTTCTCTTTTTCCGAAACGGAGGGAGTATGTTTTTAATCGTTTAATTCTTATGTTTTGTTCTTAACTAAAAAAAAAACACTTTTTGGCCGCAAAACAAACGATTTTGTCATTAATGAACCGCTCACGCACTAAGAATCACTTACCAGTGTATCACGATGCATCAATTTGTTCATCGCAATGCATCCATTTGTCTATCACGGTGCATCAATTTGTGCTTCGCGATAAGCATTACTCAAACCAAATGCATCGAATTTCAATCGTGATGCATCACAATCTTGTAAACGGATGAGATCTTTACAGAAATCATAATTGCTGATGTGTCCGGCCCAAGCCTTGTACTTCCACTAAGGTTTTCTGTGATCTTATTTAGGTTCAAGGAAGCAAATCAAGCTAAGATATCTTACACATCATACGGACGGCCCAAGCTATGATTTTGCAACATAGTTTGGTTCAGTTGCCGGGAACTCGAAGTTTCAAAACTTTCCTCAAAGTTTTCCGGTGAAATTCCTGAGAATCTGTCTATTTGCAATGGCTGGCAAGGGTAGCAAGCATCACGCCACCGTTAGCAACCATCAGGTTGGAAGGCAACAGGCTGGAAACAACAATCCACCGCCTGGTGATTTGCCACCAAGGGCACCCCAGGGAGTGCAAACGAGAAACCAGAAAGTGGCGGTTTTGCACTCGGCCCATGGTGAGAATTTTCCATATGTTGATGAACAACTGTCTCAACATGCCAGTCAGAATCAAGAATGCACCACCCGCGCATAGGGTTATATTCCCACAATTCGAAAAGTACTTTGGGAAGACGCGGGCTAGTGACTGGCTCAGATCATTCGAGGCACAGATTCAGATGGTCATTGATGAGGAAGCCTTGAAGATGCGAGCATTTGAGGGTGCTCTCCAGGGAAAGGCACAGTTGTGGTTAGGCAGAGTCCCCCGTGGATCTATTGGCAGTTAGGAGACGCTCCGAACAAAGTTCTTGGAGGAGTTTGGCACTGTGGGACCAACACCCAAAAACATGTTCGATCTTGCTAAGATTAAGCAAGGCGACAATGAGTCCTATGGCAGCTATCTCAAAAGATTCGAGGAGATGCTCGACCAAGTAACTGCTACTAGTGACCCAGAAATCACGTTCTGCTACCTTAACAACATGAAAGCAGGACCTCTGAAAACAATGCTGGTCATGACCCCGGGTGCCTCGAAAGCGGAGCTGCTAGCAAGCTCTCACCTTTTCTGATCTACTGAAAGCGTTAAAGGCGACAAGGCCAAAAAGAAAGATAAAACTAAGGATAGCTCGGCCACGCCAGCTGACCAGAGTCCAAAGGGCTATAACCGCTCGTGCAGAGACAGGAAGAGAACATCTACCCCCGAATAGAGATTCAGGAAAGCGCAATTCACCCCGCTTAAGACTACACGGGAAGAAATCATGTTCCAGGTGGGAGATGCGCTGCCAGTTCCCTACCCGCTTGACCCTGAGCTCGCTCACACCAGGGACAACACAAAGTATTGTTATTACCATCATGGTAACGGCCACACAACAGAGGAATGCATAGTGTTTGAAGCAGGAAATACAAAAGCTGATCAATTCAAACAAGTTGGATCGCTTCAAAAGGGATCAAGGCATAGGAAATAATGCAAACAATGACCGACAAGGAAGACCCCCAAGAGGAAGAGGCGGACAGGCCCTTAAAATTCAATGGGTGGTGAACATGATCCAGGAGGAGCTTCCGTCAAACACTCAGCTCGGGAAGCACATATACTCCTTCTCTAAAGCTATTAATACACCAGTAGTACAGCAGGCATGGGAGCAGAGCATTTTTTTTACCCGCAGCGAGCTGGAAAGTGCTCCTTTGGCATCCGAACAACCGTTGGTCATTTCTTGTCTAGTGAAAAATTGGCAAGTTCATAGGGTGCTGCTCGACACCGGGACGTGCATGGACATCATGTATTATTCCTGCTTAAAGGACTAGAGTTATTAGATACCCGGCTCAAGCCTTACCTGGGAAAGCTTGAAGGATTCCCCAATCATCAAGTAAGTGTCAAAGGCACCATCGAGCTGGAAGTCTTCATGGGAGACGGGGCACAGACACGAACAGAAATAAGCACATTCTTAGTGATCGACCTAAAATCCTCGTACAACTGCATCTTAGGTGCCTCGGCCATGGCCAAGTTTCAGATGGTCACTTTCATCCCCCGCCAAAAGGCAAAGTTCTACACTGAGGATGGAGTGGGTATCCTCAACAGCAAGCCCCGGGCAATGTAGGAATATGTCCGAGATTCCCAACGGAAGAAGCAGAAACTGATCGTGGACATTCCCAACCAGACAGAGGTAGCTCCCGAAAAAGAAGTTCCAGTCGATGATACCTCAGGCTCCATCCCCATAAACAATATCGAGCTCGGGGAGCCCTCTGAAGCAGCAACAGACCCCGTGGAAATAGAGGAGTCCGAGCAAGCCCCGGCACCAGTGCCCTCCAGGCGTAAGACTAGGCGCCTTGAGGCACAAGACATTGAGATGGATACTCTGCAAGTTCGAGATGAGCCCGATATCCAGCCAGAGGACGAGCTGGAAGAGATCGCCATCAATCCCGCTTACCCCGAGCAGAAAATTAAAATCGGGAAGGTCATGCCTCTTGAAGCTCGGGAAAGGTTGATCGAGTTACTGAAGAACAGCCTAGATGTATTCACTGGGAATGTCGAAGACATGCAGGGTATCAGTAAGAAAAGTGCAGCTATCAAAATAAAGGTCGAGAAACTTTTGAAGGCTGACATCATCGAGGAAATCCAGTACCCGACCTGGCTGGCAAACGTGGTAATGGTTCAGAAGGCCAATGACAAATGGCGGATGTGCGTCGACTTCACAGGCCTCAACAAAGCTTGCCTGAAAGACTGCTACCTGCTGCCGCACATTGATGTGCTCGTAGACACCTTAGCCGATTTTGAGATGCTTAGTTTCTTGGATGCGTATTTAGGGTACCACCAAGTAAAGATGAACGAGCAGGACAAAGCTAAAACAACTTTCCAAGCAGTCGGTGGTCTCTACTACTACAAAATGATGCCCTTCGTACTGAAAAATGTAGGGGCCACTTATCAGCGCATGGTTAATAAGGTTTTTGGCTCTTAGATCGGGAGGAACATGGAAGCCTACATCGATGACATGGTCATCAAAACAAAAGGCTGCAACCACACTCTTGACCTAGCAGACACATTTGCCAATCTGCGCAAACATACTATGAAGCTGAATCCGAGCAAATGCGCATTCAGGGTCTGAGCGGGGAAGTTCCTCGGGTTTATGGTCAACCAGCGCGGGATAGAGGCAAACCCGGAGAAGATACAAGCTCTAATGAAAATGGAGCAGCCTTACTGCATCAAGCACATACAGCGGCTAAACGGTAAAATCATCGCCCTTGGTCGCTTCATCTCCCGGTCAGCGGAGAAATGCCTCCCAGTCCCGGCTGTCGTTCCTCTTATAGGATCCAAATTTTCACCTTGTTTCCACAGCGACCCAACTTTCATATAAGAAGCGAACTTGATTCAATCTTGCCAGAAAGTTTTCTTGCCCTCTTCTGGTTTGGTTTCTTTGTTTTTGGGTTTTTGGGTTTTTGGTTTCTCCTTCATCTTTAGACTCTTTTGGGGTAGCGCTCATAAGATTGAACCAGACCATAGGTAGAGATCAAGGAAAGCCATCCAAAGCGTCTTGCTCGCTAGGCGGGCATGACCCCTTGGTGAACCTAGACTTAAGGTTTTACCTTTCTAAATTGTTCTTTGCTTCGAGCAGAGTCTGACCCTTTTTTCCTCGATCTCCATGAAGATGTCTGACGGAGAATATTCGGACAACGACCGAGAGGCTTTCAGCTATGGCGGGCAGAATGACCCGCTGAGTAACGAGAAGACTCCTTCCCCAGACGTCGAAGTTGAGGAGGGAGATGAGTTGTAACACCCAAGTGTTTTGAAATGCATTCTAACCTTAATAGCATGATAATACATTGTTAATGTGTGTTAATTGATTGAATTACATGCATATGTCTTGAATTCCAAGTTGAATATGGGGATGTTGATACCCTAATATGGCTTGTTGTGAATTTTCCAATGTTAGAATAAAACTTCAAAACAGCTCTGGGTGCGAAATATTTCCCACCTAGGGTGCGATATATTCTGGAATTGTAATTGTCTTAACATTTTACTTTCGTGGGTGCGAAATCTTTCCCACCCTAGGTGTGATTGTTACTGTTTCAAATTTGCTAATATAGCTGCTTCAGTTTCGCAGGTGCGAAATATTTCCAACCCTGAGTGCGAAACCTGCTGGAATTCGTTGAATAGTTGAGATCAATTTGACTAATCATGATTAGTTAGGGTTAAGTATAATTAATTAGATTAATCACAATTAAGGGGTCTTAAGTATGATTAATTAGTGTTAATCAAGATTACTTAGCTTAATCTTGGATTAATGTCAACCAAAGAGGTTGTGACACCTCATGCTTTGTGTGGGGACCCTTCCCACCTTTATCTTCAGCTGAATAAAGCCAAGGAAAACCTCTTCCACCTCCTAAACTCACCATTTTCGTACACAAAGAGGGAGTGAGCAAAAACATAGGGTTTTTGAGTGAATTTATTGGAATTGAAGGCCTAAAACTCATCCTTTGCCTATACCATCTTCATTAAAGTTGTAGAGCTCATCAAGGGGAGTGTTTTGAACCAAAAATATTCTGAAATCATTGGTGTTTAAGATCTACAAGAGGTAGGGGGATTTATTTGCTTATGTTTGTTCATTAATTCCATGTAATTGAGCAATATTGATGAATATCTTGATGAATTCCATGATGAAACTCTTATGTTTATGATTTGAATCCTTTGAAGATGATTACTTGGGTAGCTATGTGTTGTAAGATATGAATTGGGTGTTAAACTCCTTGTAGTCTTGGTAAAGGCTTGTAATTCATGAAGTTTGGGGCTTGTATTATTATGTTGTGCAATTATATGAAGACTATGGTTTGAACTTTGTAATGGTTTGAACAACATGAGCTAGATTGCATTGTATTAGTGGAGTATCAATGGGTTTACTTTATAACTCATTGCCACTCTTGCTTGGCACTAAGTGGTACTATGAAGAACTTGACAATTCCATGAATTTGACTATGAAAAACATGTGGATATAACACCAAGTGATGTTTGATTGGAACAACAATAAGAGTGTGAACAACAAGTGGTTTGAACAACATGTTATGGGGGTTTAGAACGTTCCTCTGATAATCCTGGGGCGGAGATGCAGGGAGAGTTAGCAGCGAAGTTCTATTCTTGCCCAACCCCTCCATTACGGCCATAATAGAGGAAGACACTTCACTGATTGTGTTGTGAGTAGTCCACACGGATTGCTAGGGTTGTAGGGACCTAGTCCGTGTTGACATATCCCGGGAAAATAACAACATGTTTGAGATGCTTCATGATCAAGAATGAGAGTGGTGTTGGATGGAAGCGGCATGTCGGGGATGATTCTCGACCTTTGTATCCTACTTGTCTTGGCTCAGGCCCTAAATGAACAACATGTGATCGAAATACTTGCTTAGTTGTGATATGAACTGTTTAGAATCATGGCATTTCTTTATGATGCATTCATGCATAAGTATAGTTGAACCCTACTGAGTTTCGACTCACCCTTTATTATTTGTTTTCCTTAGATCACAGCCAAGCAGGGAGACAAGTGTGAGCAAGAGTGCAAAGCCGGAGTGCTAGAGGTTGACATTCTTTTGGGGTAGCATTCTTGGTTTATTGTGGTGGTAGCTGCGCTACTTATTCCGCTGTGTAGGAAGATTTGTAGTCTTCCTTTGTTTTGTAAACATTGGGAACTAGTAACTTTTGTAACCTTTTGTTAGTCTCTGGGAGACTTATGTATATAATCTTGTGTTTTCCAACATATTCTTTCTTTAGTTTTAATGACAGGGTTTAACTGTGAAAACAACCGGTTGATCACATTCTAAGTTGAGTCCCACGTAGGGGCTGATTTGGGGCGTGACATGAGTTCGTGGCCGGAGAAGTTGTTGTGGTGAGAGCCCGAGTTCCCGTGATTGCACTTACCGATTCCTCTAGTGAACGTAGCCGGTCTGATGGTGAGGTGGAACAAGGTCGTGTGGCCGCTTGTGGACAAGGCCCAGCCCAGTTGGCCGAAGACAAGGGGCCCATCTTAAACCAGGGTAATGATGACGTGAATCCCTTGGCTTTCGAACGGAGAAAAGTTGGCGTTGAGGCCTTTAATTCCGGGGAGGAGAGCTCTAATGATATCCCACTAGCCCGGAGAGGAGAACGATTTGCTCGTGTGCCAAATGAAGCCACCACCTCGGCCCATGTGCCTGATTGGATGTCAGATGTCGACGAGACCATGTACGCCGCACATTGGGCCTCATTGGATACGCCGAACAAGCTTACCAGGTGGTTTACCTCCATGGGTGTGGACCCCAAGAACTACCGGGTAAAGAAAACCGTGATGGTGGATGGGGTGTATCCACGCGAGCAGGATAGAAAACTGCTATTTTTTCAAGGTCCTGCGCGGCAACAGAGGGTTCAAATGGAATACAAAATGTGCCAAAGCCCTCGAGCAACTCAGGGAATACCTTGGCAAACCACCTCTCCTTAGCAGCCCCGTACCCGGGGAGCCACTATATGTATACTTAGCAACCACAGACCAGGCTGTGGCCGCTGTTTTGGTTAGGGAAGAGGTAGGAATTCAAAAACCTGTGTACTATGTATCCAAGGCCCTTAGTCCTGTTGAGGGTCGTTATTTTAATGTAGAAAAGTTAGCTTACTCGCTTGTCATAGTTGCTCGAAAATTAAAGGCTTGCTTTTCTGCACATGTAATCATTGTATACACAGACACACCACTGCGTAAAGTCCTACTCAACTGGTCGATCGAGCTTACAGAATTTCACATCGACTACCAGCCCAGGCGAGTAATCAAAGCTCAAGCCTTCGCCAACTTCTTAGTAGAAACAAGTTTCACTCAGCAAAAAGAATCTGAAGCTCAACAACCAGCAGAGTCCGGGCACGAGCAGCTGCCCCTCGGCCGGCCTACTGTTGGGACCTTTACGTAGATGGGGCAGCAAGCAAAGTCGGGAGTGGAGCTGGCATCCTTCTTATAGCTCCCGACCAGATTACAGAGTTCGAATTGGCCCTCCGATTCAAGTTCCCTGTCTCCAATAACATGGCCGAATACGAAGCAATGATCGTTGGTCTCGAGCTTGCAGCTGACATGGGAGTGGAAGCGGTCACGGTGTACTCGGATTCACAATTAGTGGTAAACAAAGTCCAGGGGGAGTATATGGTGCATCACCCTTCCCTAGTCAAGTACTGCGAGCTGGTCAAGGAAACCTTGAAAATTTTCAAGTTTTGGAAGATCACCAGAATTGATCGAGCAGATAACATACGAGCAGACTACCTGTCTAAGATCGCTGAAGCAAACCTAGTATTGCTAAATCCGTCAGTAATGATCGAACATTTGGAAACTCCGACTATTGATAGACTAGTAATCATGGACATCGAGCCAGTGACCAGAAGCTGGATTGATGACTACAAGGACAACATCGAGCAAGGAGTCCTTCCAGCGGACAAGGTCAAAGCCACCACAGTCAGAAGCCAAGCTTGCAGATACTCGGTAGTCGGAGGAATCCTATACAAGCGATCTAAGGTCAAACCTATGCTTCGTTGCGTTCCCTCGGAGCTAACTGAGGGTGTTTTATATGAAGTGCACAAAGGAGAGTGTGGCGGCCATCCGGGCACCCGAGCTCTAGCAAAGAGGGTTCTGCGTGCTGGATACTACTGGATTACCCTCAGAAGAGATGTTGAGAAATACGCCCATGAATGTGACAAGTGCCAGAGATATGCAGACATTCCAAGGTTGTTTTCCACCATACAAACCCCCGTGGTCGCTGCCTGGCCTTTGATATGTGGGGAATTGATCTTATTGGCCCATTCCCGCTGGCCCAATACAAATACAAGTATGCAATGGTTACCATAGACTACTTCACAAAGTGGGTCGAAACAAAGCCCATGGCCAAAATTTCAGAAGCAAACATCATCAAGTTCGTCCATGACCAAGTATGGTGCAGATTTGGTCTTCCATGAGCAATTATCTCCGGCCACGGCACCCAATTCTCGGACAAGTTCACAGTAGAGTGTGCCCGTCTGGGCGTCAAACACTGGCAATCATCCGTCGCTTACCCACAGGGTAACGCTCAAGCTGAGGCAGGGAACAAGCAAGTCCTACGCGCACTCAAGAGAAACCCAGAGGGTCGAGATGGAAAATGGGCGGAAGAGCTACCATCGGTTTTATGGGCAGTTAGAACCACTATCCGGGGCCCAACAGGGGAAACTTCATTCACGCTCACATACGTGTCTGAGGCTATGATCCCAGTACAAATGGCCCTGCCTAGCTACCGAGTTTCCCACTATAGCGAGCAAAATAATCTTTTTTCTCAGGCGATAGAACTTGACCTACTCGAAGAAAGAAGGCTTGATGCACGGTTGAGGATGGTCAACTACAAGCAGCGAGCAAAAGATCATCATGACAAGCGAGTCCGAGGTAGAGCATTCATGGTCGGAGATTGGGTACTCAGGAAGATTGAAGCCACGGGTCATCGGGCAGAACGAGGAAAACTCTCGCCTAACTGGGAAAGACCTTTTTAAGTTACTGGCATAATCAGAGAAGACACCTACACACTACAGACACGTGAGGGCACAAATTTGAAGCATCCTTGGCACGCAGATCACCTAAAAAGGTACTATCACTGAGCCATCACTCAGTACAAGAACGAGCAAGACCCTCAGCCCTGTTGAGGGTCACCATCACTCTATCAATAAAAAGGAAGATTATTTGAAACAAACAAAAAATGATACGATGATGATTATTTGAAATCGAAGAGAGTATTATATGGAGTATATATTATTCCATCCATCCTTAAATTATCGTCTTGGTGGACTTGACCCGCGGTTTAAGAAAACATATTTTATTGGATTATTAATATTAATTTGATGTATAGTTTACTTTAAAGTCCATGTATGTGGCTCATAATTAAAGTAAGATGAAAAAGTAAGGGTAAAGTGGTAAAAGTGTTGTCAAAGAAAGGTTTCATATAAGATAATTATTTTGGGACGGACGAAAAAAGAAAACAGGACAATAATTTGAGGACGAAGGGAGTATGAAATATTAATGGTATTAATTATGGTTGGAGTAATTGGCTAATTAGGCCTACTTATTAAATCGATTTTTAATGAATTACACTTGACCCATACAAAACTAACACGCCACTCACACAAGCTACAATTAAGGGTATCGAAATGATAGGAATCTCTTAGAGAGCATCACCATTGTACATTATACACAAAATTCTTAATAAGAATTCATCAAATTTGGTACCATTGTACACTTCTTATATTCCACCTACCCGCCACCTAGGAGAGAGATTCCATTACACTTCCAAAATAGGAAGCTCCTATTTAGCATAGGAAAGTGGGAAAGTGCTTGGGAAATGGGGAAAAGTGCAGAGGCTATTGGGAAATGGGGGGGGGGGCGGTTTGGGAAAAAAGTTGGGAGGTGTATTGAAGGGGGGTCGCCTTTCACAAAGTGGGGGGGGCGGGTGTGTGGAGAGTGTTTGGGGGGGCTTTGTTTTGGGTTTTTTAAAACTTTTTTATTTTTTTTTTCTTCCCCTATATATACCACTTCAACATTTCATATTTACTCCACATCATTCTCTTTTCTATTTCTTCATCATCTCTTCTAAAAAATCACTTTCTTTACATACTTATCTTCAAAATGGATCCAAGAGGTAATATTTTTTTTCAAAATTTATTGAATTCTTCAGATTTTGAAGAACATCAAAATACTCAAAACACTCATATTCCCGAGAATGTTCAAAATTCCCAATTTTCATCTACTCCTCAATACCCGTCTAATTTTTCTAACAATCCAAATGTTCCCAATTATCTAAATTTCTACATACTGCAAAATTTTCCAAATTTCCCGCCTAGTAATGTTTCATTTCCTCCAAATTATGGCAACCACGGAAACCAATTTTTCATGCCGAAGTCCGCCTCGTGCATTTTCTCCATTTTACATACCTTCGAATGACTCACGTCGAACAAGTGTAGATGCAACTTCGTCCGGTAATTTGTCGGGAACACCATCATCGGTTCCTGAGACGCAAATCAATTTAGAAACAATTGATTTGGACGCCGAACCGGAACCGGAATCAGAATCAATACCGAGTAAACACAAGTCTACGTCAGAGATGGACCAAAGATGAAGATCTTGCGCTTATGGGCTGTGCAGACTATTGGCCAATGTCCATTAGTTGGTAATAATCAAAGAATGCGCAATATTGGAGCGTATAGGCGATTATTGAACATCGCCCAAGTAAATCGATCAGAGAGATATTGCGAAGTTGCTACCACGTTGGTCAACTAGAATTGCTCCATCAGTGAGAAGCTTTAACGAAATCTACAATAGGCTTCTCAATGCTAAAAACAGTGGTTGGAGTGATGATATTTTAATGAAAAATGCATGGGATCTATACCATCAAGAAAAAGGTCAGCACTTTCTTTTTGAACATGTTTGGGATGTGTTAAAAAATTCTTCTGTATCATTTTCTCCACAAACAGATGTGTTTCACACCAATAAAAAATCGAAGACGTCTGAATCCGAGGGCGATCATTCTAAGACTAGTGTGGATGTTGAAGATGTGGAAAAAAATCAATTTACGTAGTCGTCCGATTGGACAAAAGCGGCAAAAGAAAAGCTAAAGCTAAAGGAAAAGCGAAACATCTTGATGTAGATGGGATGCATACGCTTTACGGGATGGTGTTGTCGATAGATAAATACTCGGAAATAAAAAAAACAAGAATGTGAAATATATAAAAAATTGAAGCTGAAGCTAAACGATCAAGAGAAGAAAGAAAGGAGCGTGAAAGACTCATGAAAGACATTGTTTTTCTTACTCAAGATATCTCCCACATGAGTCCGACACAGTTTGCCATGTATGAACACAGATGTGAGCAAGTAAAGGTGCAGTTGAGAAAGAAATGATATAAATTTTAGTGTTCGTAGTTTAATGTAAGTTTACTTTTAATATTAGAATGTTTTTATGTAAGTTTTATTATTAATTGTTTGCATGTAACTTTCAATATTATAATGTTTTTATGTAAATTTTATTATTAATTTTTTGCATGTAACTTTCAATATTATAATGTTTCTATATCATTTTTTAATATAACTTTGAACATGTCTGAAGGTGAAACAATTGATTTATTATTATTATTTTTTTTTTGAGGGGGGCGGCTACTTTTATGTGGGTGGGTGGGTAGGTGAATGTTTTAATCCTTTCTCTCTCCCCCTATAAAAATAACACTTCAATCTTCTTCATTACTTCACAATTTCTTCATTCTCTCTTCCATTTTACCACTAAAGATGTCTTCTTCTTCTTCTTCTACCAATAACTCTAACACAAGTAGTCATATCGAAGAATTAAGCGACGAATCAACATGTCGAAGGTGAAAAATTGTTTTGCGAGATGATTGAATTACAACAATGAGATGATTGAAATGGAGAGCCAACATCAAGGCGTCGTCAAAGGAAAAAAGAGGAGATATATAAATCGAAATCGTGTAGCGGGAAATACTCAACTTATCAATGACTACTTTTCATCTCAACCATTATATCCCGATGATATATTTCGGCAGCTTCGATATAGAAACTTATTCATTTAGATAGTTAATATATTGAAGAATCATTCAAGTTGACGAGAAGGCGATGCATACGAAAAAGTAGGTCTCTCACCACTTCAAAATGCCACGGCATCTATCCAGTCAATTGGCTTATGGAGTTCGGTCGATCATCTCGACGAGTACCTCAGATTAGCGAAAACAGCGCCATCGAATGCATGTTCAACTTACGTCCATGTATTATTGAATTGTTCGGATGTCAATACTTGAGAAGGCCAAATGCTAATGATACTGACGATGCGCCCCGAATGCATGAGCAAACCAACAGTTCGGGTATGTTAGGAAGTCTTGATTGTATGCAGGAATGGAAAATTGTCCGATTAAGCTCGAGGTCAATATGCCGATTCACGGGAAGCCAACAATGGTGTGCTCGAGCGATTGCGTTTCTGGATTTATGGATATGACATGCATTTCTTGGGGTCGCGGGTTCTCGTAACGATCTCGATGTGCTATATGAATCACCTTTATTCAATAACGTTATTTCGAAGGAAATGCA
>CM028384.1:27934563-27994610 GCA_013146195.2 Codonopsis lanceolata | reverse complement strand
AAAACAAAAAGGAGGAGAAAGGAGAAAGTTACCCAAGCGGCGTGGGGAAGGCTCCATTCCATGCCAAGAGGGAGAGGCGAGTGCCGTCGTGGCGGTGCGTGAGAGGGCTACTGGCCCTCGTCGTGGTTCTACAGCCCATTTCATCACTCTCCCGCCACATTGGGCTTAATCATTAATAACTATATTACTAATTATTATTAATTAGTAATATATTCAGAAAATAATCATTTGAGGTAAAACTAATTTTTCCACATATATTCAGAAACAAATACCACAACTAAAACTGGATCATTGGCCATGCACATAAAGGATCGTTTAGAAGCTTTCACTAAACCTCAATAATGCACAATGTTGGGCAACCCCAAAATGGGTTATAGCTCAAAAATAGCCTGCCTAAATACACAACAAAAAGCAGTAACTAGAAGTCTAACCAAAACTGCTTTCAAACTACCAATTTTGGTCCCTCTTTGACATGATCTTCAATATGTGAATCAAAGTTGAAGCTTCTTGCAACATCAAAGAAATGAGGAATACAGCTTCCTCGGCGTTCCAACTAGCACGCCATGGCCTAGATTGATGCCTCCTTGGCCCCGCCGATTTCACAACCCTGCCAAATCAAGTTGAATGACTTTGAGCTTTCAACAGACAAGGCATATTCTGGGTAACTTAATTGTTATATTCAATTATGAAAAGCCTAGTTATATAATGTATTATTAACCTTTGAATTTCATCAGTCAAGGCGGAAGTGGACCGAATAAAAAGCAGGGTCGACATTCCCCTGTATGCCGATATCACCTCCCAATCTCTTCCTCCCATCTGCCATATCCACCGTCCAGTCCAACCCAATCACATCGACTCCAGTTTTTTCATTCGCTCAAAGAAACCCACCGTTCCCATTGATGTAAAGGACAAGCGGTACCGGGGCACTTCTTCTTCACGATACTCACAATCTGAAAATTCACAATCCATAAACAATGGAAGAGAAAAAAATTATGATAAAAGCTTGTATCAGCGCAACAAATAGATGAGTGGGAAGCAATCAAAACCACATTGTTATAAATATGAGTGAGTAAGCAAGAAGCATAGCAGCAATTTCTCAACTCAACCCAACCCAACCTTAGTCCCAATCACTAGGGACGGCTACATGAATCCTTCTTCCACATTCAATTTGGTCCAAAGCAACGTCATCACACGCACCACACATTCGTATCTTTCTTTATTTCAAATGTCCATGTTAGTTTTGGTGTTCCCCTTCCCCTTCTACTTCTGGTGTGGTTGATGTTGGTGCACTCATACTTACTAAAGCCTAAAGGGTGCACTGAGTGGTCATGTATGTGACTGAACATCTTAAGCAAATTTCTCTCTTTTTATTTGCTATTGGAGCAACTTATACTTCTCACAAATTTGCTCCTTACGAATTCTACCTTTCTTGGTTTTACCACATCCATCTTAACATTTGCATTTTACTTACATTTATGTTGATATAACATTCGTTCTTAGTTGCTACATCATGTCTCATAAAGTAGCCTGAGTCTAGTCGCCACCATATCCGACTTTCCTTTCAACTTAATGGGTATTCGTTGATCACATAACCAGAGACTCCGGATGCACTTCTTCGTTTCAATGTCTGATTTTATTCTATGACTAACATCATCTCTTACCTCCCCATCTTGATTTACATTTGATCCTAAATATCAGAATTGTTCTTTTTATGGAATATCTTAACCATCAAACACTACATTATTTACTCCATGTGTTAAAGTCTTTGACTTCAAAAGGATATCACCAGTTCTCTAGCTTATAACTGACCACATTCTTCGGCTCATCTATGAAAATAATGTCATCAGCAAACAACATGTAATCCCTATATATATATATATATATATATATATATATATATATATATATAAGCCAAAATAAAACAAAAAAGAGGAACCACCAAAATGTTATCATGAAAACTGCACTAACATCATCTCTTATCTCCTCATCTTGATTTACATAAGGTCCTAAATATCGGAATTATTCTTTTTGTGAAATATCTTAACCATCTAACGCTACTTTTGCCTCCATTAGTGCTCCTTCTACCGATAAAGTTATTCTACATACATTGTTTTACTCCTTGTGTTAAAGTCTTTGACTTCAAAAGACTATCACCGGTTCTCTAGCTAATAATTGACCACATCTTTCGGCTCATCAATGAAAATAATGTCATCAGCAAACAACAAGTAATCACAGAATATATAATTTTAAAAAATCCAAAATAAAACAAAAAGAGGAACCACCAAAATGTAATCATGAAAACTGCACTATAGCATCTTTCTTCATGAAAAACAGAGATTTGATTCACAAAAGCCCCGGATATCTAAGGCCCCTTTCTAAATGAATTTAAGACAAACTTGCAGTTATGTCTAGCACAGATTAAAGCAATTGCTACTGGTTTGATAGTTAGAAAAGCTTAAAGAAAAAAATACTGATGCACAAACCTCTAAGGCACTCAATTTTCAGGGTAATAAGAACATTAGCACTTAAAAGAATGCTGGCAAGGACCTAAGTAAGTCTAACATCGTGAAGCGTAAGCAAAAGCAGACTAATGAATGGGCCCCACTAATATTACCTCGTGACCCCAAGGGGTGGGTGAGATGGCAAGGGCATTAGGCAAATACCTTGAGGTCCTTGGTTCCAATCCTTATACCAACAAGGGATCATGCTTACCTATAAAAAGACATATATATATATATATATATTACCTCGTCAATATAAGGCTTTGACCAGAGCTCCCACATAGTAGGCGGTAGTTGACCACCCCATGAATCAAATATTTGTACACAATGAGCGCCTGATTCCACTTGAAAAAGAATGTATTCAGCTATTGCCTCCGTTAAATGAGAAAGCAGAGCCCTCAATACGTGTGGCGCAGTATGGCACATGCTCTTTATAGTTGTGTATGTACGTGTAGTGCCTCCTTCTACAATATATGTGGCAATTGTCCAAGGAGCTCCAACAAAACCCAAAACTGCAGCTCTATCTCCCACCTAGATGGCACAAATGATTTAAACGGTTGTTGATATATGAAGAAAAAAATTTTGAACTTCAGCTATAAAGAAGATTAAATGTATGCAATGAAGAGTAAGAGATACCTCTTGTCGCAAAATCTTGAGGGATTGTCCAACAAAAGTCAACTTTTCCAAGTCTATTGGATGCAATGCTTTCAAACCTTCCTCGGTACGAAGTGGGGTTTGAATAACCGGCCCCCTTACCTCTTCTATGTCAAATGGGACACCAAATGCAGGCAGAGGGGTAAGTATGTCAGAGAAAATAATTACTCCATCGGGATGGAAAGCTTCCCAAGGCTGCAAAGAAATTTCCACAATGAGATCAGTTGTCTCTGACCTCTCCCTGAAAGATGGATATTTCTCTGCAAGCTTTCTGTAAACAGCCATATACCTTCCTGCCTGACGCATCATCCATGCGGGAGGACGGCTTACATGATGTCCCCGGGCAGCCTTGACCAAGAGTGGCTCTGAATCCCATAATGCATAAGGTTAGCCGAAACTATTTACATGAGAGCCAAACAAGATAAAAATGTTTAATGAAGCTGCTCCATTCAATCCCCACCATGAAACCTCCCAAAACAAAGAAAATTAAAGATGAACATAAATATAAGGAAGCAGATTTTTCAAAAAGTTCTTTTCATCAAAACTTTTTTGGTGAGATTGACTCTACTAAGATCACAATTGCAATCAACGAGTTGGTTGAGAACAATGGAATCATTATAGTATCAGACCCCAGTGGAGCAGAAAACAGGGATCAATTTTCATCGGACAAGCAATTGTACAAGTAAATTATGGTGAAAAGTGCAACAAAAAAGTCTGCTTCTTCAGCCCAGTGTAAACAAATGACAAGAAGGTAAGACGACAATAATAATGCAACATGTCACAAAGATCAGGAAACTTGCACAACTAATCTCAAGCTTCACGGTGAATTTGCTCTTAGATTTTAGTATAAGTTGATAAAAAGCTTGAATCTTTACATACCTGGTGCAATATCAAATTAGTAGAGTAAGAAACAACAAAATTAGTAGCAACATGACACATAACAGTCTTCGATAGAAGCCCTAAAAAGAAACTCCAAAGCATAATCACATATATATCCTGAGAGACCCTTTCACCTAATAACTAATTTACCTATATTGATCCCAATACTAAGGATGCGATAATTAGGTTATATACAATACATATATCAGTACACACTACACCAAAATAATACTCCCTCCGTTCCGGATAAAAAGTCCCCGTTTGAAAGTCAAACTTTTTTAAAAAAATGACACTTTTAGTAGTTCATTAGTAATAAAATGAAGCGAAATAGTTTTGTGGGTGTGTAGAGATGTTGAGTAACAAAGATGGAAAGCTGTGCATTCCCAAGTTCGATGGAGATTATGAGCATTGGGCAATGCGCATGGAGAATTTGCTGCGCTCAAAGGAATGGTGGCATTTGGTGGGGACATGCTACACAAAACCAAAGAGAGAAGACAAGCTGACTGATGGGCAACGGGAAAAGTTAGCTGACTTGAAGTAGAAAGATCTGAAGGTAAAGAACTTTTTTTTTTTTTTGCATCGATTGAGAAGACTATTCTGAAGACCATCCTTCGGAAAAATACCGCAAAGGAGCTATGGGATTCTATGAAGCGCAAGTATCAAGGAAATGAGCGCATTCAGCGTGCCCATTTGCAGCAGCTGCTGAGAGACTTTGAGGAGCTAGAGATGAAGGAAGGAGTCTGACTGATTACTTCCCCAGGGTGATGACAGTAGCAAACGATATGAGAAACCTTGAAGAAAACATACCAGACTCCAAGGTTGTGGAGAAGATTCTACGAACGCTCCATGAGAAATATAAGTATATTGTAAGTTCAATTGAAGAGACGAAAGATATCAACACACTTACGATAGATGCACTGCAAAGTTCTCTCCAGGTGCATGAACAGAAGCTTCAAAAACATAGTGGGGAAGAACAAGTACGGAAAGCTGCAGTTGGATCATGGAAAGGCATGGGCAACAGAGGACGAGGACAAGGTCGTGGATACCAAGGAATGGATAGACGCAGAGGACGCGACAAAACTCTCGTGGAATGCTATTCTGCATACTCTTGTCTTTTTGGTGCCATGAGTCGTTTCTATTTGCTACAAACCCTTTTGTAGAGTTTGTGGATAGCTTAGCGTGTAATTAATTACCTTCGTGTATATAGGATAGCATATTTATAGTACTTTCTTACTTAGCAAAAAAAAAAGTGTGCTAGACGATTTGGCAGGAGAGAAATAGGAGGGTTTTTGAGAATGTGGAAATGTCAATGCCTACTTTGAAGGAGTCTTTGCTTCGCACTCTATCTTTTTGGTGCTCCTCAGAGATGGCCAAGGTGGAGGGCAGCGCGAGCTCTTCCATTTCTTTTGTAGAGTTATTGTATAGATTTAACTTACTTTAATTGTTAGGTATACTCCTAGGTGCCGTTTGGTAGCCAGAATTAAGGCCAGATAGGATTAATAAGCCGAGTTGCCTGATGTTTGGTACGCAATAGATGGTCGGGACTAATAGCACGAGTTATCCAGATAAAATCATTATCCCCCTCGCTATTAATACCAAGGGGGAGGGTGGTATTATTAGCGCCCTCACTAAAAAAAATTGGGATTAACATTTTTAATATCAAAAATACCCTCAATATACAAGTGAGGATTAATAGCGAGTGCACTAATAGTACTGAGATTAATAATACTGCTTATCCTTGTCCGACTACCAAACAAGCCCCTAGTGTACAAAGGCGCGCCACCTTTTTGGCGCTAGTTTATAATATACTTTACTTATCAAAAAAAAAAAATCTTGCTTTCCCCTGACTTTTGATTTGGCACTTTGGGCACCTCTATTACCTTTTGAAGATCTCCATTGTTTTTCGATATCCATAAGTAATTCCATAAGTTTGTTTATCTCTTCCTGTAAAGACCTATATAAAGGCTGGTATCTTAACATTATCTATCTAATGCTAAATTTCTTTTTCAAAATATAATTCAGTTCGAATATCCACTCTTTTTGTTTGTATGAAGTACGAACTGATGTGAATCCAATCACCCCAAAACCCTAGCTAGCTTGGAAACAGCTTGAAAGACTCCAACTCCAAGCTGTCCAAAACTCATCCTCCCAGCCTGTTACAACACCAACGAACTGCCCAAAAGAACTTGGCTTGGCCGAAGAACCTCAAACAAACCAAACAGCCCACGAAACCTTATACTACTCACGGCAATATCAAGAAAAACGAAGGAAAGATAGGTAGACTCACCAGTTGAGTTTCATTCGCTCAACGTAAAGAAATCCGACGATGCAACTAACCTAGGTTTCACTCACCTTGATTGAATTGAATTGAATCGATTTAAAATAAAGAACAAAACTTGTTCTTCAAAAGGTTTTCTCACACAACTCAAATCTCCTTTATTCAATAAACGAGATGCCTTTAAATAGGCTACAAAGTAAACCCTTTCAACTAGAACAATAAAAGAAAACTAACTTTTAAGGAAATAAAATAACTTTTTTTTTTTATAAGTAAGGTATAAGTAATATTAACAGAAGGAGACGCGTCCTAGTACACTGGAAGTATATATGAACTAAACTAAAAAGCCAAAAGACCCAAACCTAGTTACAACTCTAGTCCATCTCTAACTTTGATTCACGGAGGTTGGCCTCCACGTTCCCACGCTGCCCCAACTTGCATGCCACGCCATGCAAGATCCATCCAAACGGTGACCTCCTTCCCGCTGACTCGGCCCAGCTTTAGAAGCCCCTTTGCCGAGCAACCCTTGTGAACCTTCTTCCTCAAGTAAATATTCAACACCGAGCAACTAACCTTCCTCGGCCCTTTGGCCTTAAGCCAAGCACCCTTGTTTTCTTTCTCAATCCACGATCCACCCATTGGTCCACCTTGGAGAAGCCCTATTCCAAGTACTCCGTTGCTGGTTGGTCTTGTACTCGCCGTGTGCTCGCTATACTCGCTCCCGTGCTTGCTACTTCTTCCTCGGATGAACCCATCCCAGTGTTTAACTCCCCCCATTCCCGAACATCTTCCAACCTGGTGGCTCCATCCGCATCAAACCTCCCTTCTTTGAAAAGGATTGCCCTCAATCTGTTGCACTGTGCTTCCTTGATTTCCCTCGAACTCGTTGTCTATTGCTAGCTTTGCTCCCCATGGTCTTTGCCTTGGCCCCACCATTCCCTTGCCTGATTCTTCCGACCCCTTAGGGTTACAAACTTCTCAAATGTGTCCAGGAATTCCCTCCAACTCATAGCCTCTTGCTCGTTGATTCTCAAAGTCTGGTTGAATTCTCTCCCAAACCCCTTGTAGACAAAACTCTGAATACGTGCATCCCCTTGATAATTCCTGCTTACCCGATTCTGGTTGTCCGTGTTGTCCCTTTCAACATTGCCCTCAAACCCGTGACCTTCAATACGTGCCCGAACATTTCTGCCCCCACAACAACCCCGTCTTCCCTCTCCTCTTGCCTTCTCGCGAACAAGCTTCTTTTGGCGGACAAGATAGTAGGAGGTTCACTCGAAGAGGTCGTAGAAGGTTTAATTCGAAATTTCTTCCGTCTTTCGTTTTCGTTATGGTGTAAAAATTTTCCCTTCCATCGTGTATGACCCGCCATCATATCGCCATGGTCGGCCCAACAGAACATGACACACATCCATGGGCACCACGTCGCACAACACTTCGTCTTAATATCCTCCCATAGAGAAGCTTATCAAAGCTTGACGGTCCACTTTGACTTCTGAACTATTATTCAACCAATGGAGTTTGTAGGGTCGTGGATGAATTATTGTAGGAACTTTTAACTTCTCTATGAGCACAGTTGCGACTGTATTTGTACCAACTACCTCCATCCACCACTAATTAGACAATTACAATTTGCGTGGAAGATTCGTTCCCTAGGTCCTTCCATTAGCGCGGGTTGCACTTGTAGCGACCTACTCAATACTAGAGTACTCCCGTGTACCTCTTCACAGTCTAATATGTCCTCTACCTCCTTCTCGGTCTCTCCTTGTTTCGAATCGAGTTCTTCCTCGATTGTTTGAATTTCTTGCGTCGTTAGAACTTTCTTTGTCGAGCACTCGGACTGATAATGTCCGTATCCTTGACATTTAAAACATTTGACCGAGTCCTTGATCCTAACCGGCCTCTTACCCTTGGTTTTATCCCCCTTATCATCCTTGGTCGCTGGCTCTTCCACCTTGGTACTTGCCGCGCTTGGAGAACCCTTGAACCCTGTTGTACCCTTCGAAGCCGAACCCTTTACTCCTTTCTTCCTTTTGATTTGTCTCTCACACTTGATAGCTAGCTTGCAAAGGTCCTCGAACGTGAAACAAGGTTGTAACTCTACCATCTTCGCGACCTCCGAATCCAATCCCGACAAGAACCTCATGATTTTCTGCTCGACCCTTTCTTGAGCATCGCATAAAATAAAGATCTTCTCGAACTACTCCACTTATTCACTCACACTTGTTTCTCCTTGCTCGAGTTGAAGAAAAATAATGAAGTTATCCTGAAGGTAAGTAGCGAGCAAGAACCTCCGATCTAAATACTTCTTCAGCTTGCTCCATGATTCAATCTTGTCCTACCCCTCACACCTCCATTGAGTTTTCAGATTCTCATACCAGATGGATGCATACTTTGTGAGTTTTAGAACCGCCACCATAAGCCTCTTTCGATCGCTGAACTCCTTATATTCGAAGATGCGCTCCATTCTTCAAATCCAGTCTAGATATTTCTCTGCGTCCATGGATCCTTCAAATTAGAAATGTCCAACTTCAAACCCCCGATCATCATCATCTTTGTTCCTGAGAGGTCGCACACGTGCTTCCTCTTCCTCCTCATCTTCGGCATCCTGAACTCCCAAGGCCGCCGGCCTTGCTTGTAGCCCTAGCCGCAACTCCTCCATCATCTCTCTTAGTTCACGGAGTTCTCGATCTCACCTGATGTTGTGTGCTTCGTCGAGAGTACGTCCCGGAGGACATCCACCACCTTCTGCCATGATTGTCTGCGAATAGGAATTCGAAGACCCAAGCTCATACCACTTGATGTGAATCCGATCACCCCAAAACCCTAGCTAGCTTGGAAACAACTTAAAAGACTCCAAGCTGTCCAAAACTCGTCCTCCAAGCATGTTACAACACCCACGAATTGCCCAAAAGAACTTAGCTTGGCCGAAGAAACTCAAACAAACCAAACAGCCCACGAAACGAAGGAAGAATAGGCGGACTCACCAGTTGAGTTTCACTCGCTCAACGTAAAGAAATCCGACGATGCAACTAACCTAGGCTTCACTCACCTTGATTGAATTGAATCGATTTAAAATAAAAAACAAAACTTGTTCTTCAAAAAGTTTTCTCACACAACTCAAATCTCCATTATTCAATAAACGAGATGCCTTTAAATAGGCTACAAAGTAAACCCTAATTCTACTTACCAAAATTAAAGACTTCCTATTCAACTAGAACAATAAAAGAAAACTAAATTTTAAGGAAATAAAATAACAATTAATTAATAGCAGATTTATTCTCAACTCTAGTCCATCTCTAACTCTGATTCACGGAGGTCGGCCTCCTTTCCATGATCCCACGCTGCCCCCAACCTGCATGCCACGCCATGCAAGATCCATCCAAACGGTGACCTCCTTCCAGCCGTCTCGGCCTAGCTCGACAAGCCCCTTTGCCGAGCAACCCTTGTGAGCCTTCTTCCCCAAGTAAATATTCCACACCGAGCAACTAACCTTCCTCGGCCCTTTGGTCTTAAGCCGAGCACCCTTTTTTTCTTTCTCAATCCATGATCCACCCATTGGTCCACCTTGGAGAAGCCCTATTCCGAGTAGTTCCTTGCTGGTTGGTCTTGTACTCGCCCCTGTGCTCGCTATGCTTGCTCATGTGCTTGCTACCTCTTGCTCGGATGAACCCATCCCAGTGTTTACCTCCCCCCATTCCCGAACATCTTCCGACCTGGTGGCTCCATCCGCATCACGAACGATGTTATAAATCCAAGGGCGAGATATAGCAAGAGAAAACTAAGATACTATCTCTGTCCCTACACATTATCTACACTGACGAATAAAATTGAACAAATTAGAATCTGGGGGTTCATGTATTCTGTGAATGTGCATTACCCATCCAAAATTACATTAGCTAGAGAATTGAAACATAAGAAATTTCGGGGGATAGCTTAATGTCAACAAACAGTGCAAAAAAGAAAAGAAAAAAGTACAGATAAACACACGAAAACATACCGGAAGGAGTGGGGGACGAGGAAGCGCGAGGAGTGAGACTGAAACGAAGGAATTTTGTTTTGGGCGAAAGAATAGCCCCACCATTAGGGTTGATGCTACTGTGAAACCCTAACGATGCGAATAAGTTCGAAGACTTCCACCCAACGCTGCTACTGCAACTGCAACCGCAAGCACTGCATTAACCACCACCACCAAATTCAGTAAATTTTGAATGATGTGAATCAATCGATGCAGGTGTGTGTAGAGAGAGAGACAGAGAAAGAGAGAGATACCTAGTGAAAGAAGAGAAACCCATTTGGAACAAGGTTAGGAAGCCTTTGAAAGAGGGACAAGGCAATGGATATCACCATTCATCACGGAAGCTGGAATTGGATACACAGAACAGGTCAATCGAATTGGATAATACCCAAATTCTTTTCGAGTCTACTCCCACCAGGCGCGTGTATTAGGAACATCCACTTTTAGCCAGCGTGGCAGCTATGCAATTTCTACCCCCAATCGAAACCGAACCAAATTTAACGGTTACTAATTGGTTTCACTGGATATAGAAGGAAATTGTCAAATATAGTTATTTGATCCAGTGAATAAACATATTTGACTTTTAAACACTAAGACAACTAGAAAAAATTAAACTGATGAAAAGACCCCTGCAATATAGGCACGGTCGACTTTGGTCGTCGAGTGAGTGGTCGTCTAGTCGACTACTTACACCTGAGAAAAATACGTAATTGGTTTATCGGTGAATCAATTGGTTTATTAGTCATTTTGAATGTTAAGGCTTGTTAGTCGACCACTGATTTCGATTGTTCAAGACTTACAATTTTAGACGGATAAATAACGATAGGTACAAAAAAAAAGATAAACGAAGGGTATTGTAGACATTTTATTGGTGAAGTGGCCATAAAAATTTATTTTTCTTAAGTTAGGCTATATATGACCCAGTCATCTTTGACTTGGTCACATCTATAAATGCCCCTAATATGGGTGTGGTTTAAAAAAATATATTTTTCAAAATTATTTAAAACGGTTATTTTAAAAGAAACAAAATACTACAATAGTCTTTTGTAGTGTCCCCCATTTCGGGTAAATAAAATATATATTTTTTACTTTTTAAAACAAATTTGTTTTAAAAATTTTGAACAAAATGATACATAATTTGCATAGATTATAGTCAAATTTTCCCTTTAATTTTTTGTGATTAAATCTAGAAACATAGCCTCTTATTGTTTCAATTATAAATTCAAAATTTCTGTAGTGTATCACTCAAATTGGGTGACAATATTTGGTGTCACCCAATATGGGAGACATTAAAAAAATTGATTTTTTTCTTTTTTCAATAATTCTATTTTAAAGGATTTTCAATTAGAAAAACCATATTTTTTCTAATAATTTTTTAAAAAATTGATTATAACCGATATATTGAAATAGCTATGGGGTGATTTGGTCTTTTCGTGGAGCTACAGCCAATAGGTGTGAATTTACATTTCTCCTCAGTATGTTTCTTATGTGGTTGGCATGCTCGTCGAGGAAGGAGCATGTTTTCTAAGTAGTTGCCATGCTCACTGAGGAAGTAGCATGGCGGCTATGTGATTGGCATGCTCGCTGAGGAAAGAGCATGTTTACTGAGTAGTTGGTATGCTCGTTGAGGAAGCAGCATGTCTGCTATGTGGTTAGCATGTTCGTCGAGGAAGGAGCATGTCGGCTATGTGGTTGGTATGCTCATCGAGAAATGAGCATGTTTGTTGAATAGTTGGAATGCTTGCGAGCAGTTGACATACTCGCTGAGGAAGCATCGTGGTTGCATGTGGTTGGCATGCTCATCGAGGAATGAGCATTCTTGCTGAATAGTTGGAATTGTGACGACCCGACCCGGATCCCAAGACGAAATCCCAAGGTCGTGCCGCCGGGAAACAAATAACAAGAAACAAAAAGCAAATAATGGATAGGGCCATAACGGCGATACGCCAACAACTCAAAACATATGCGGAAGCGAAATAAAATAAAAACAAGGGCGCCCAGACAAGCTAACAAGCTCAAACTAAAACAACCAAAGAGATAATTAATCTCTCGGTCCAAAAATTCGACTCGCGTGCCGCAACATTGGGCACGTAGGACTAAACTCCCTGTCATGCAATTCAATATAGAGCATAATATAAACCAAGTCATCGGCGAACCTACGGCCGGAACTCAACATTACACTAAGTCTAAGACTCTAGTCTAACAACTCAACGACTAAAAACATGTCGGAGAACAAACATAATACTTTACTGTCATGAAAGCATATTAAACATGACCACCAAGTTATATCAAGCGCGACTAACATAAGTCGGCTACTAACAATACAAGTACCAACATCAGGAGAACATATGGAAATATAACCATAAATGTACACTAAGCACGACTACTACTTGTCGGCTATCAAAAGAATAGGCTAAACAACATAATTACAAATATCACAATTCACATTTAGGTTTGCTACCCCAACATGAAGTTTACATAACTTCATCTTTCCCAACGACCTCACCAAAAGCAAATGAACTATCTAAGTAGCAACCTTGCCAAAAGAATCTTTGTCAATGCAATCTTCTTGATTTACTTGGATCCGCACGCTCGGCTCGGATCTAGGGAAAACAACCAACAAATAAAAGTAAGTCACAAAGACTTAGTAAGTTACTAACCATAACTTCCTATCATGGCATAATGCTCAATAATAATTTACATCATGCTATCTTTACATAATAACCTTTTATAAAAGAATCATGTTATGGCATCCATGCTCAACAGTAATAAAACATGTTATCATTGTAGTATAACATCTCACTAAAATCCATGTCAAGGCATTTTATGCTTAACAATCATAATTCATGTTATTGGTATAACATAGCACTCCAATAATTTACATGTCAAGGCATATAAGCCTAACAATAACAATTCATGTTATTAGTATAACATAGCCTTCCCAAAATATTTGTGTCAAGCATATAAGCTTACCAATAATAACTCATGCTTTTGGCATAATACAACATTCAAATAATGTTCATGTTTAAGCATTTATGCTTAACAGCCTTAAACAACATGTTATCTATAAAGTATAACATTTATGAAACCAATACAACCATCATATCATACCCAAATCACAAAGCACATTATTCACATAAGTACTTGTGAGACAATTCATATATAAAAGGAATATGATACCATTACCAATTCTTCCGCGCGTGTCGCTCCTGCAAAAACACGTGCAAAACCTTTATGTGCCCTCGATATCCCTCTCGTAGATATCGACGTCCCCGAGACAGTCTCCGCTCGAGTTCCATAGTTATCAAAGTCATGTGTATTACTACAACTTAGATAAACTACTTCCCCACCGTGGCCATCGATGGAGGGGTGTGTGCAAACCCGGCACGGCGATCCATCGCGATCACGAATCTCACAATTCGTGAAGACGGTGTATCGTCCCACCAAAGACTCAACAAACTGACTTCAGCTGGACTCAAAACCCAAGCACAAGTAATATATACTCATATGCTCAAAACAAGTAGGTAAACACTATACCATCAAACTAGTCATGCTTTTCATCCACAACTAGCATAAATATCACAACAGAGAATCATATAAGCTCACATAATCAAGTGTGCTTCACACACTTCAAAACTTCTTGGAGGCTCGACCTCCATGAATTCTACCCAAAATTCCGTAGGACTTAAGATTATAGTTCCTAGGATTCATACTAACCCAAAGGTTGACTCCGTTGAGTCCAATCTAAACTTTCCGAAAATTCAAGGAATAGAAGTTTGGGCTTCAACATCCACCCTATGTTCATAACTATCGTCAATAACCAAAATCCCAAGTTCAATAAACTCACATAAACCCCACAAATTACTTAACAATGCAACTTGGAATAAATTGGCAATTTTGTGCATAAATCCATTGTTGACACCTTACCAATCATATTTTATAAATCATGATTAAATCACACAACATAGTTTAATATGCTCTACTAAACATATAAAACATAGTAACCAAGCTCACAACAATAATTTGCAAGCTAAAACATAATTAGGGCAAAACCCCCTTCAAGTATCTCTACCAAATCAAGTTCAATACTCATGGATAATTCACATAACCAAGTTCAATAGACTATTTAACACATGAATTTCACATAAATCATGGTCTCACATAGGTTCAATCAAACTCTATCATCAATTTGAAACCTAGGGTTCATGCATCTCTACAAACCCTAACAATTGCTTCCATTGACCTCACATAGCATAAATGGTTGTTTCCCTAGGGTCAATGGAGCCCAAAATAAAAGGAATAGAGGTAGAAACTTACCAAAATTCGGCCCTCACAAACTGTCAACCGAAACTCCAAGAGATGATGTCTATCTCTTCAACTCTCTCTTCAATCTCGCGGGTATGGAATGGGGGAAGAAGCTCCTGATCAATGGTCTCCAAGGATGAGCCCTTCAAGAGCCCTAGAATCGTCTCTCTCAAGCTTCCTCTCAGGTCTCCTTGAGTGCTCGCAGAAAACGCAAGTAGAAGAAGTCGTATTCTGTTTGCCGACAAGTGAGAGAATGCGCTGGTTTTTGTTTAAATAGGGGGATTAACTCTCCTAATTAATCCACTAATCAACCCCTAAAATCTCTAATAGATGTTTAGGATAAGTTTAGGCTAATAAGATAGGTTTAGGTTAGGTTTAAATTGGGTTTAGGGGGGGTAAAATTCAGACAGTGCGTAAAAGGGTTGAAAATCCTGCACGCCTCAGACTTGATGCGTATGATGGCTCAATGTGATGCGGCGATCACTTCAAGATTCCCTTTCCGGCCTTTGTTGCTTCCTTGCCGATCCCGGACTCTCCCGCATGCATTCTCGAGTCCTTCCAAGCCAAAAAGGGTCTACAATTCAACCTTTATGACCTCCAAATCATAATCAAAACAATCAAGCCTCTAACCTCAATCAAACAAGGCCAAGAACTCAGGCAAAACTCTCCCGAACGACAACCGAAAAAGTCAAACGAAGAAGGGTTAACGCTAGAATCAAACTAGCAACCAAACCGACGATGCAACGAGCATCCAACCAACATCTAAGGCATGTAAATGATTTTATGAATGCCTTCTAACAATTATCCATGTGTTAACAACATAAATCACAAACCCGAGATTCAAGGCATCTCGCGAAAGAAAAATGCATACGTGCATCTCAAACGACGTCAACGAACATGCTATTGACTCCAAACATATACGGGAGCTAAATGAACATATTTATGATGATTATAAGTGTATGAATCCATGCATAACACAAGCAAGCCATAATTCAGGGTTTTACAGGAATACTCGCAAGCAGTTGACATGCTCGCTGAGGAAGCATCGTGTTTGCTATATGATTGACATGCTCGCTAAGGAATGAGCATTTTTGCTAAATAGTTGGCATGCTCGTCGAGGAGATAGCATGATCAGGAGTAGGTGACATGCTCGTTGAGAAAGTAGCATGCTTGCTATGTAGTTGGCATGTTCGTTGAGGAAGGGGCATGCTCGTTGAGGAAGCTGCATGCTCGCTAGTTGCTATGTAGCTAACATGCTCGCCGAGGAAGGAGTATGCTTGCTGAGTAGTTGGCATGCTTGCCATGAGCGTGCTCCGAAGCACTTGATGATGAGCTTAGGCCTGGTAGCTCAGTGGCCCTCTGCTCCTTATATGGCGAGCACGGTGTTTTATAGTCGAACATTAGGTGCAATATGTGACATGCTAGCTGAGCTTACTCACCTTGGGTTGATATCTGCTCGGGTGAAAACCGTTTGGTCACTATAGACTTGGTTCCATATCGGTAGGGCAGCTGGAGCTTCCATGTGTCGTACACACATTTTGCTCACGTTCCCCATACGCGGTATGCTCACATGCTTGGCACGTGTGGTCTAAATTGGACCTGCCAGCTCAATGGCCCCTACTCCTTGTTTGGCAAGCATACTTGTTCAGAGCGAGAAACATACTGGTTTGATGTCCAATGAAAACCTTGCTGCTCGTCACTAGACTTGTCATTTTACTCGGCTAGCCAAGCGGGACCACCTTTTATGCTCGGCCATCGAGCAAGACACCACTTGAGTCAAATACATATTGAGTCCTTTTACTCGATTTGTTTAAGTCTTTTTACTCGATTTGTTTAAGTCCTTTTACTTGACTTAGCCGAGCGGGACCACCTTTCCAAGTCAAGGTTTTTATTCTTGCCTTGTATGCTTGTCCAGCAAGCAATGCACCACTTGGGCTAGGTGCATATTAAGCCCTAGTTTTTCAACTAAGTCTCTTTGACGAGCATAACTACCTTGCGTCTACAAAGAATTTAAATTTAATGAGATCCAAACAACCAAACTCACGAACAATATTTGACCACTTCCTCATTCATAAATGTGGACTACAAATTAAGACGTGTATTCAATACAAACTTCAATTGAAAAGACCCTTCATGATAACATTTATTGAGGTGATCGGCGTGGTGTCGGGTTATCGTTCACCCGCCTGTATGGCTAGCGATAGGACTCTTGCTCGTCAACTCACACCAAGTCCTCGGCTTGCGCAGGAAGCTCTACCTCTATTACCATGTTAATCACCCCCCGGATATGAGGAGTCGCTTCCCTCCTGGTGGGCTATGCATGTGGATTATGATCCCTCTTGAAGCGATCAAGTCTCCCTTCGTTGATCAACCTTTATATAGCCTTCTTCAGCGGCCAACAATCTTTTGTGGTATGCCCATAATCATTGTGGTAAGCACACATCTTGTTGTAGTCTCTATACCTCGCATGCTCGTTGTCTAAGGAGCGAGCTTATGGGAATTCATCTCGTATTTCATGCATGATCATCTCTCGCGTTGTGTTTAGAAAGGTGAGCTCGTTGTTCGCTATGACATGGGTTGGCCCATCATTTCGCGCCCTGCTGAGAGCAAAGGTATTGCCCGCAGTACTCTGCCTGGTGCTCTTCCCCGAACTTGCGCTTCCTCTCGTCTCAGCCTTGTCATTCTCTTCTTTTTTATCGGGATATGGCACACCACTTTTGAGCCCCTATCAACATTTCGGCATGAGTCATTGGCTCCCTCATGTTCAACTTCGCCTTTAGACTGCCCTTGACACCAAATAGGCCACTCTCGAAGCAAAGAGTCCCGTCTAGATTAGTGAGACCTGATAGTTTTGAGCATCTTTATGAATTGTTATAGGTAGCTGGAAGTCAACTCGTTCTCCCATTGCTTGATGTTTAAGAGGTCAACCTGAGTTTTGCGATAGCCCCTGCTATCCCGAAGTCGGCCAAGAACTTCTTTCGTAAATCTACCCCATTATTGGTGATCGATCCTCGAGGAAACTTTCCCATCCAGATCAATGTCTTTCCACCCAGCGCGACCATGAATGGGACTCAAAGGACATTAGTCAGTCGCTTGCCTTTGTCTTCCCAAAATACTTATCTATGTTGAGGAATGTGCAGCCCTGGGTGGGGGGAGTATTCTCAATCCATGATGCGAATGGGCTACCCGATGCTCTAGGGAAGGTCCCATTAAGTGCTCGTCCTTGCTTCTAGGCTTCCATTCTCTGTTGTAAAGCCTGGAACTGTTGTAGCATATTCCCAACGCACTGTGTCGGGTGCCGAGGCATCGGGCCGGCCTCGGCCTGCTCGAGGGGATCTCGTGGTGCTCCCATAAACTAGTGCGTGAGCTACGTAGCAGATCGAACTCGGGTCATTAAAGTTGACTTATCAGATTTAGTCGTCCATAAAACTTGCAGTAGTTTTTGCCCCTTACTCGTGCGATTTCAGATACGCCAATTTTGAGGTAAATTCATGTCGATCTCTTTTTCAAATTTTGTAACTACTTAAATCCCTTATATTTTTTTAAACTGCTAAAAGATATTTTTGGGGGTGAAAAGACTATGTGATCCTTAATGAACCTAAGACGTGCTATATATCACTTACTTGGTGTGCATCGTATTGCAACAATTTATGCAATGCAATGCATCAATTTTAATTACCTAATTCAATTTTGCATCGCGCTGCATCAATTTATGCACCACGATGCATCAATTTTAGTTACCTAATCCAATTTTACATCGCGTTGTATCAATTTATGCATTGTGATGCATTATTTTTAATTACATAATCCAAATTTATGCATCGTGATGCACCAAATTTAATTACCTAATCTAATATATATATCGTGATGCAACAAGCTAAGCAACCAATTGATGTATTGTGCTGCAAATTATAATGAACCAAACATTCATGTCTCTTCTTTTTTAACACAATCAAGAAATGATTTTATATTGATGCATTTTTCCTGCATCCCATATAGAAATCGATGCATCGCGATTGATAAATTATGCAATGTGATTGAAAATTGATGCATCCAGATTAAAAAAGAGTCCCAACAATGAACAAATTTATATTCGGACATTTTCATAGCAACACAACACACAAACTAAATCTATTTTGAATCAAACACACAAACACAATAAGAAGAAGAATAAGACATAGGTGAAACTGAAGATTGATAGACGAAGAGGAAACCGAGTGGGAAGTTAGGGTGGTGAATTAATTGAATTCAAGGTGAAACATACAAGTGTTCTTCTTCACCACCCTACCTCCACACCCTCTTCACTATTCATCCCTACAAATTCGAACAACATTAAACAACTTCATAAAATAGAATTGAAAAAACAACGGCCTTCCTAGGTATTATTCATACCGTCATGACATGAAATCATGAAATAAACAAGAATCAGAGAGATAATACAACACAACAGCATGTGTTTTCCTCCCATGTTGCATGTCGCCATCTCTTATCTTATTTATGCACTAGGTTATACTCGTGTCATGCACGTTTTTTTTTCTTCGTAAAAGTTGTTTATAATAGGAGAATTATCTAAACTCGTTATAATTAGACTATTTTAAACTAAACTAAAATAGGGTAAATACTAAAATTGATATACGAATGAGTAATATAAAGATGCATATTGAAATTTGCTGTAGAAAAAAGAAGTTAAAAGATAAATGTGTTATCATGATACATTTCAAAAGGTCATAAGTAATATGACACTTTTTATTTAGATAGTAATTTAA
This sequence comes from Codonopsis lanceolata, assembly GCA_013146195.2. NCBI lineage: Eukaryota > Viridiplantae > Streptophyta > Magnoliopsida > Asterales > Campanulaceae > Codonopsis > Codonopsis lanceolata. Next base: position 27,975,212 of record CM028384.1, on the reverse strand, counting down.
TGATGTCACCTGTGTACACAAGGTTGTTGGAATATGCCAGTTGAAACACACTACCTATTCATTTGCATATTCCAAATGTCTCGATTTGCTAGTTTCCATTACTACATGTTCTAACAAGTGACTAAAAAGGATGTGTACCGGTTAGTGTGACAACTTGTTGAACATTGCATATGTCTTAGACTAGGTGATTTCGAGTCTCAGTCCTACTTTTACATGATGACCCCAGCAGACCAGTTATTTCAGTATACCAGCTACTAATAGACTTGCCACAGGATGATAGCTTCTTCAAAGATATCAAACCAGCAGACTTGCTACGGGTTGATAGTTCCTCACTCAAGCATATCAACCAGCAGACCCCTCTACTGGAAGACAATATCATTAAAGGAACATCAAACCAGCAGACCATCGACCTTCTTAGGTTGCACGTGCGAACTATAGTGGAATCATTGCAGAAATTCATAAATAACAAAAGACTCAAGCTTCTCCAAAAGTCAACTTGTGGAAACGTCTTGACACCTCTCAGATCTGCAAGATCTTGTTGGATTTTATTCAACAGATATTCCCCTCTACATTTGGTTTTCAAGTTCAAATGTATCTACTTTATTGAAAAACCAAATGTCAGTGTACTATTTCGTCAGACCTGCACAACAGCGTCACATCAACTCAGTTTGACTTATGGACAACCTTTTTTAGAGAGATCTTCTAGAATATATTTATCCAATAGTCCATAAGATTTACTCTTATCCAAACAGTCACTACAACGTCTAAAGATCATTCTAAGATTATATCAACGGATCTATAGTTTTCTATCTATAAAAGAAAACTCTTCTCCATTCTTCAAACAAGAGAGACACAGAGAGATAGAGATCGACATTAAAATCGATCTCAAAGATCACCGTGGAAAACACAGACCTTTGCAAAACACATTATGTGGATTGCAAGGAAGAAAAGTCAGAAGAAAGGAAAAGTGATCTGAAAAGATACAAGACAGAGAACAGTGTCTTGAACAAGAAACCCTTTTCTTGATTTAAGCTCTTTGATCTCCTTCAAAGAACTCAGTCTTTACAGCACTTCAGGAACCCATATGTCTTGCATCTGAAGAAAAGTTAAGCATGTTGTTGTTCTGAACATATATTCGTGTACAACTGCTTAAACTTTCTAAAGATAAATCTGTTTAGCCAGAACCTTTCTATTGCCAAACCTTTTTACAAGCTAACAGTTTATCAACAATCTGTAAGCAGAGTTCATTACTCGGCTATGAACAAGTCTGATGCCCAGTACTAACAGCAGACATGTCTCATCTCAAGATTGTCTTATCACTTAGAAACATTTTACCCATATTCAAAAATGAATGGTGAGATAACTTTAAAGTGGTAACATATGTTATTCACCCCTATAGCCTATTTAAGCACATCCCTTGGACCAATAAAGGCGCTGCGCTACTCTTGGGAAGGGTACATATAAGATATATAGAAGAGGATTAGGCAGGGGGAAAATTAACATACATCTGCCTCATTGTAGCTGTCAAATAGGGCAAAAGCCCGCGGGCATGCCCGCCCCGCCACTCATTAGGGGCGGGTTGGGCTGATATATTAGATACCCGTTTGGAAAACGGGCTTTTCGGGCTTTGCTTTGCGCGGGGGGGCGGGCAACCCGCACTTTTTTATTTTTTAAAAAGTTTTAAATCTATCTATAAATTACATTGGACAGCTGCACGGCCCAAACCACTTAAACCAAGCTGAACCGGCCCATTCCCATTCCCTTTTCGGTTTTCCCTCCGTCAATTTGACAAATTGTGATTCTGTGAACATTGCTTTAGCCTGTAGCCTGTAGATCTGAATATCTGATAAGTGATATAAAAGTATAAAACTTAATTTAGGCAGAAATGAGAAATCCCCAAATTGTGAAGTGTGAACCCAAACTTTCTCTCTCTACCTGATTCTTTCTCTCTCTCCGGCGAGCTCCAGCCTCCAGTCATCTCCTTCACGAATCCGACCACCAATCCACCATCTCTCAACTCCATTCATGGCATCTTCCTTCTATTGTCATTTTCGTTAGCAAACATTGATTGGGGTACAAATTTTGAAAACTCTCTCTCTCTCTCACGCTCACGCCGAGTCACACGAACGGAGAACGCCGTACAGGCGAACATCTTCAGCATTCCGACGATTGCGCCGCCTTCTTAGCCTAGCCTCGGCTCGCCTCAACTCTCAACTCTCTCATCTCAAGCCGAAGTTGTCGCTCACGCAATGCGCGACTGCGTGGACTTCCCGCCTTCCACCACCATTTTCTCTTTTCACACTTCTGATCTCATCTTCTAGTCTTGCATTTGGATCGTTTGACTTATGAAGTTATGATTTATGATACCTTTGGTTAATTTTTGCTAAATTTATGATTGCATGTTTTTAGGGTTTGGTAATTTTGTTTAATTGAGATATTACACAAATCACAAATGCACAGTTCACTTGGTTTGAAAAGTTAACATTTCTGAGTTGGTTTGGTGGTCAGTGGTCACAAATTTGGTTGAATTTGGGTGAGTTGGTTTGGTGGTCAGTGGTCCAACTTGGGATACGTTACATTTTGCGGGCTTACTGGCGATTGGGCCAAGCGGATTTGAGGACCGCCAGGACATGGGCTTTTGGCCCGACCCAGGGCGGGTTTTGAGCCCCGGGCAAGACCGCCTGCTTGCCTGCTTTTGGCACTCTATGCCTCATGGATAACAATGGATTTTGTATAGTTACTTAACCAATTTCAACTAGATCAACTCAATTTACTTCAATAAAATAACATAATGTGATTAATAGTTTCTTAAATGGGTGATAATCGGGTTGGTCCTCTGTGATGATATTATAATCGGAAAAGTCCCATAAATTTGTTTTCAACCGCTAAAATGCACGTTTTTTTGATAAAAATGACGAAGATACCCTTAATGAGCAACAAATACGCACACAAAGTCACTGCCCAAATTTGGGCATCACAATGCACAATTGAAATATGTCAAAATTTGGGCATTGAAATTCAAAAAGCCACTTCCCAAATTTGGGCATCAGAATGAAAACATTGGGCTTCACAATGCACAATTGAAATCTGTCAAAATTTGGGCATCGAAATTCAAAAAGCTAATGCCCAAATTTGGGCATCGGAAAGAAAACATTGGATATCGCAGTGCACAATTGAAATTCGTCAAAATTTGGGTATCGAAATTCAAAAAGCCACAGTCCAAATTTGGGCATTGGAATGAAAACATTAGGCATCACAATGCACAATTGAAATATGTCCAAATTTGGGCATGAAAATTCAAAAAGCCACTGCCCAAATTTGGGCATCACAATTAAAACACATTTAAAGTTTTTCCAATTTTAGGCATTGCATTGTAAAAATCCTTAACCAAATTCAGCCATCGCAATGAAAACATTGGGCATCGTAAAACATATTTGAAGTTTGTCCAATTTTAGGCATCGCATTGTAAAGATCCTTATGATGAGCCCAAGATTTCCACGATTTTTACCAGGAATTTCCTTCTATTTTATGTTATTTTTTAGTTAATTATGTCTTGAAAATATTATTATTTGTGTATTTGTGCTTAATGTAGGTTTCCATGCATAATTAAGCATTTATATGATAATTAACACGAAGTTCGAGGCAATTCCATGCTTTAAAGTTGAGCATTGAATCATTCGGTCAAAGTCTGTTAAGAGTTCAAGGCAAGGAAGAGCTAACAAAGGCTAACGGGGGAGTAACTGGTCTAACAGAGGACCAAATTGCAATGCTTGAGCAGGGAAGGATTGCGGTGGCCTTTTGCGTTGTCGATTACTGGTTAAGCCACGTCGCCCACTCCCAACCACATAAGCCCAAGTGCTGACCCGCCTCTCTCCATGCTGGATCCAAGCTACCTTGCCTAATCCAGCTCCCACCTGCCCATGTGTCAGCCCGTTTCCCCTTACATCCCTACCCGCTTTCCACCATGGGCAACCCGCGCGTCCACCACTTGGTCCAACCCTTTCCCAACAGTACCCATCTCCCTTATTTCTCCCTTTTTTGCCCCCAATTCCTCCCTGTCTTCCTTAATTTGCCCCTGCCTTCATTGTGACTCCCAATCCCTTCTCTTTTAATTTCCCCAGCAGCCTCCTTTTGATTTAAGAAGTCCCCATTTCAGGACATTGCGCTCTAAATGGGGCACCAGCCCCATTTTCATCCATTTCTCACTAAATCATTGAAGATTGATCATTTTTGAAGGTTTGGAGTATCATTTCAAGAGTCAAATAAGCATTTGCAAAAGATTTCAACCCGGGATTTGGACACTATTCAGTTTAATTCTTCATATCTCTATTTTATGATATTTATTGTATTTTCTAGGGTTGATTGATTTTGTAAATGTTGAATTTGTTTGTGCTTAATTTATCTATGGAATGCAATTATTTTTCTATGTCAAATATAATGATTTAATTTAATCTATCTATTTATTTAGTACACATTCATGTTTGGTTATTATTTTGTGGGTTTAATTCTTTTAATTAATTGACCATTAATTAAATGATTTTAGAAATGCCGAGGATCCGCGAGAGCTACCTTTGTATTTCAGACCAATCAATTTAATAGTTGGTGTTTTGTGACACACATCGATAGCCATTGTGAGACTTGTTTTGCATGCGATCGAGCCAATTAACCATTCGTGAGGTTAGGGAAATTTGGGTTCACTATAAGATGCGAGAGCCCGTAGTTAACCAATTTTGTTTGTCTTGGTTACCAAAATGATTTGTAGAAAAATTTAGAGAATTTCTTTTTGTAAAGTATTACCCATGCGCTTGGTTATTATTGTGTGTTCTTCATGCTTTTGATGGTGTAACGAACCATTAGATGATCACTAGAATTATAAAATAAGATGCGAGAGCCCGTCCTATTAATTCCGAAAATCACAATATTTTTTTGCGTTACATGAGACCGAGAGGAGATCATGCGTAGATAGTCATTGGGTGATTGCTTTGACATGCACTTATTTTTTCCTATGTTATAAGATACGAGAGCCCGTAACTAGGAGTTGTAGCTAAATTTGCTATACGTTTCGAGAGCCCGTAGTGAATAAAATAATGCGCCTGACTATCAAGACTTGAGTTAAAGAAAAGTAAAAAGAAAATTAATTTAAACACCGGTTAGACTAGAAATATTGCTTTACTATTTTTTTTTAATATGGATTTGTTGTTGCCAAACCACTTGTGCGTTAGTTTAGATTTTAATTGCTTTCTTAGATTTTTTTTTTTATATTTTTAGTTTTTTATTCATTTTCTTTTCGCTCAAATATAATTAGTTAGTCTAATTTTGGTACTTAGTCGAAGTGAAAATTATGTACATACAGTACATTCTTTATGAGATCGATAACTCGTACTATGTACACTTTATTACTTGATACAGCCGGGTATTCTTGCCAGAGTTACGTTTTTGCACACATCACCTTAACTAAATTCGGGCATCACAATAGAAAATTTTGACAACGAAATGAATACATTGAGCACTGCCACCAAATATCAACATAATTGGACATCGGAATGAACAAAATTGGCGTCAGAATGAATAAATTAAACACTACCACCAAATATCAACAAAGTTGGGCATAAAAATGGACAAAATTGAACACTGCCACCAAATATCAACATAGTTGAAAATCGTAATTGACAAAATTGACGTCGGAATGAATAAATTAAACATTGCCACCAAAATATCAACAAAGTTTGGCATCGAAATGGACAAAATTGACGTCGGAATGAATAAATTGAACACTGTCCCTAAATTTGTGTGTAAAAATTGGGCATAGAAAAACTTCCGAAGCCCAAAACAGTTCTTAAACATCATTTTTTGGCTTTAAAACAAAGACATCACGGGGTAAACCATGCGTGTCTTGTAGATCTCGTCAACAGTTTCGATTTGATAAGCGGTGAGTCTTGTGGTTCATCCGGGATCAAAAGTTATGGAAAAAATGGTTGAAGAAGATGAAAAGAGGTCGGCAATGAAGAAAAAAGAGATAGAGACGAAGCTGAATGTCGAGATAATCTGAGAAGAAGAGGAGGGAGAAGAAGAAAAGAGAGAGAGAAAGTGTGACGGAGTGAAAAGAAAGAAGTAGCATGAGGAAGAAGACGAAAGAAGAAGAAAATGAGAAGACGGAAGAAGAATAATAAAGTAGCAGGAGGTCGCAGGCAGTTTTGGAACAAATTTTTGAAAAAACACTTTATTGGTTGAATAAAAAAATAGGGGAGTGGAATGGTTACAATATCACAAAAGTGTACCGAATGATAATTATTTCTTCTTAAATTTATCAAAATAGTTAGTAATTTAAAAATAGTTAACAATTGAATACTTTCTAGCTTTCTTAATTATGATATTATATATGTTATTATTTAAATTTATGATGACCAATGTTTAAAGATTATTTAATAAAACAACTTTATTTGTCAAAGTTTTACATGTCGATTAACCTAATTACAATATGTAATTCGTGAATATTGTATTATTTTATATCTAATCACATAGACGAATTTAACATGTACAAAATGTATATAAGATTAGGCTTAACAACATCAATATAAGAAAAAATAAAATAGAAAAAGAACATTAGAAACATCTTATGTTTTTTTTCTTTTCGAGGTCTTGTGGAAGATTTCATTATGATAAAAAAATTATACAAACTAAATATACTAAAAAGGTAAAAAAATAAATAAATGAAATCCTAGGTGATATATGCATGTTCATAGCCGACACAACTCTCAACCGTCCTTGCTCCCATGCATGTTATGTTGAAATAAAACTTAGGCGTGATCGATAAACACACACACACACACACATGCATTAGCTATATATATATATATATATATATATATATATATATCTTTATATCTCTTGTTGAAGTCAAATACAAATTTAATGAAAATGAAATTCCAAATTTTGTAAAGTTTTGTTGTTTCTCATTATAAGCATAAACCATGATCGCAAATAATATAATACTAAAAAGAATGAAAGAGATTTAAACAAAGACAAAGTACTTATGAAAATATTGAAAGCAAAAAAAAAAAAAAAAAAAAAAAGGAACAAAGCTTGCTATGAGAATGTCAACAATGTGGATTATCAATGGACTCCAAGAGAGATAAAGGTAGATGCATATTTTTTTATTTAAATAGAGGTAAAAATATGAGATATGATAATCTCAAATATTGCTTTTAGTATACACAAAATTATATACTCCATCTGTTTCGTAGAAAGAGTCCACTATTCTATTTTGTGATGTTTCACTTAAAGAGTCCATTTTCAAAAATTAATAAACGTGTCATTCCACTACAATTTTTGTTTATCCATATATCTGTAATTATTGCATTAAATAAATATATGTTTGGACAAAACTACCCCTTTTTAAGTTGACTAATCAAGTTGCTTTCTTAATTACCTTCTAACATTATTTTTTTGATCAAACATCAATGGACAACATAATTATTCTATTTATTTTCTTAATATTTTAATTCTCAACAAACAATGTACTTATTTTTTTCGTAATAAATATGTTTAATCAATTTTTTTAATCACTCACGTTTCATATTCCATTATCATAAAAATAATATGATTAATACATTTTCTACAATTTTAGATTATAATGGATATTTTATTATCAAAAATCAATATTCTAATTTAGTTTAAAAATATTATTTTAAAATATCAATTCAGTTATTATGGAGATATTAAACTGAATATTTGTTTCAATCAACTCAAGAATTAAATTTTCGAATCAATTATAAAGGTAGACAAAATATTTAAATATTTTGATACTATTTCATATTATGATTTTACTATTCTATTATTTTACTATTACATCTTTTAAATTTCACTTTAAATTTTTTCCATAACCAATGAACATATATTTACTCAAAGTTTGGTAGACAAAATTTCCTTACGATATTTTTTAATTATACAATATAACTTTAGTCATAAGATTAATTAATAAAGTTATTACAAAAAGTAAAAATAATAATAGAATAACTATATTGTTCATAAATGTTTGAACTAAAAAATATTGTTAAAAAGTAATTAGGAAAGTAAGTTGATTAGTCAACTTAAAATGGGCAAGTACTTAAGGCGTAATTTTGTCCAAACATGTATTTATTTGATGCAATTATTAAGGATGTAGTGGATAAGCAAAAATTGTTGTGGAAATAGTCTTTCCCAATTATATACTCCCTTCGTTCCCGGTAAAGAGTCACTATTCTATTTTGGGATGCTTCACTTAAAGAGTCCACTTTAAAAAAATTAATAAACGTGTCATTTTATTACTAATATGGTCATTTTTTTAAAAAGTTTGACTTTTAAATGAAAACTCTTTATCTGAAACGAAAGGAGTACTCATTAAGTTTAATTCACTTCTTCACAGCGTCAGGAGGTGAGGGGGAGGAGAGTTGTGGGGGATATATTAGCATGCGAACTACTTTCCTCATGGTAGGACTGAATACAACCTCACTCTTAACCCACGTCATTGCAATATTGAATGGTAACATCTTCCTAATGGACAAACTCAAACAGTAAGCCTTGAATCCAAACATTGCTAGCTAGCATCAATGCAGAATCAGATGGTTGGGAGAGCTTTGATGTCATGTGTTGTATATTCTCTGTTACCAACATAACTATATATGTCAATCCTATATGCCCATCCCATCACCAAACTTGTGTTGGGAAAAATTGTGTTTTAAGAATGAAATTGTCTAATCTTGTGGCACAGATTTCTTCACGTGTCATTTGTGTAATGATAATAGTAATTGTGGATTCGTGTTCTACTCCGTGAGAACATCGAAATCATATATTTATTTGTTCAAGTTGGTGTTTGGATGAATAAGTTATGATTGATTAAAGTGTGATTGTTGAAAGTGGGTTTATCCCACATTGAGAAATTTATAAAAGGTTGAGTGGTTTATATACAAAACCTTATGTGGTAAGGGTAAGCTTGAATATAATGCTCTCTATCGTGCACGCCTGCGCAGGGGGGGGGGTGCAATTCATGGTCCAGTTTAGCCTTCGGGATATCGTACTAATTTGCATCTTCAGACCAACCCATGTTTACCAACTTTAATGTGATATATTATTTGTCAATCTCGTGTCTTCTCCTATAAAAGAAGATTACATCTACAATTGAAAGACACGATTAAAAACAATCACTACAGACTATCTCTACTTCACATTTTGCTAGTGTTTCCTTTGGCCTCCTATATTTCGATTGGTGATAAAGTCAGACACAATTTCAGTTCGTTGGAAACCTTCGTATTCTAGGTCTCTCCGGTGTATCCGTTGTATCTTGGGGGACAGACGTCTAGTAAAGCTTACAAGCACATACATGAAGGGAAGAATATGATTTAATGAAACTGTGTGCAACACAGGCCTCGGACCAGCATATTTCGTTCTGTACTAGCAGTCTTCCTAAAGCTTACGCTACCAGCAGACTTGAGTCCACCAGCAGACTTCCAAGGCCAAGTCCACTAGCAGACTTCCAAGGCTAAGTTCACCAGCAGACTTCCAAGACTAAGTCTACCGGCAGACTTTTTACAAGCAGACTTCAGGATCTTAATCAGACTTCCTGTGCAATACTTTCCATAGGAGTAACCATTTCAATAGTTTGTCAATTTTGTATCTGAATTATTTATTGATTCCCATGTATTATATTCTAACAACTTGCACACAATTTTACCAGTGATAAAAAAAGGATTACTATAGTAGCTATAAACGTCGCTTCACTCATTCACTTTTAGCTTCACTCATTCACTTTTAGCATGTATGTGTATTTTATGTAAAATAAGTGAAAAAAAAACACAATTGATCAATTTGAAAAGTAATAAATTTGAGAGAGGTAGAGTTAAAATTTGAAAGAGGTACCGATAAGTGGAATGAATCACGACAGTTAAACTCTCTTGCAGATGATGGAAGATTAGAAATCTTAGTCATCTAACATTGTTTATAGATCACGAAACAAATGTTGTTTAGAGTAGATAAACATATAATTTGAATTTGAAAAAGATTTGTTTGTTAAAATTTCATTTTTAATAATAAAAAATCACAAAAAGCTGCTAATAGAGATTTTATCCTTTTTTATTATGCACCGTTTATACATGTTTATTGATGAAATTACTGTGTTTAAAAAATAGAATAGAAGAGTCTAGCACTATTATAGTTCTAGTCATATTAGGGAAATGAAAAGAATGAGAATTGAAAAGTTTCAGTCAAGTAAAACACGTATAAATCAAATAGCATAAAATCTATTTTAAATTAAGTGATGTTTGACAAAAAAAAAACTTTTTATCATTTCACAAAAAAGGTGCCACGTGGCAGCACCAGTTTCCTTTAAAGCATCTAGTATTTCATAGAAAACTGTCATGTGGTAACAACGACTTCTATTTTAGTAATATTTCATGGATTAGCACTTGTTCAACTTATAATAGCTAAATTAAACCTTTTAGGTTAGGTAAAGACACCAAGTACCAATCCATTCACCCAAGTCATACTTTACTAATTTAGTTATGATTTGTTAGAACACGAAGTAAATAGTCAGAACAGTCCAAAGACTGTAATACAAAAGACAATTGACTCCTTCACAAACTTTGTGGTAAAATAATACACAACTTTATCTTTTCTATTCCAATTGGGTAACACGTGATAACTAAAAGTATTAAATACCTTGAGTAATTTTATTTTCCAATAAATAAGTCTTTGGACGATGGATTCCTACCACTAAATGGTTTTGATCCAAAATCCAATTGCTAATTTGAGCTTCATAGTTTATGACTCGTTTGGTCATTAGTCAACCCACACATGACCTTACATAGGAAACCAATCAAGTTGACTAAAACCATCTGCATAAACTAAAATTTCTAACAAGAATTGTCTTCCATAATCAAGGTTAGATATAAAATTGGGGTGTTTATGTTGAGTTTAATGCTAAGGTAAAAACTTGTGTAAGACGGTCTTACATATATTTTTTGTAAGACAGATCCTATTTACCTGACCCAGCGTGTATTGGTGGATTGAGTTTAGAGGTGAGGCTCTATCTTATAAATCAAGATCTGTAAAACGGTCTTATAGCAGATTTACTCAAATGCTAAAGGGTGGTATATGTTTGGATTCCCATCAACTTGGAAATTGGAATCCTTATGAGAGGGCAGTTTATTTCTAATTTTTTAATCTAGTTAGTTCTTATTTGCTCTATTTTTCATTATTTATAATTAAGATCTTCTTTTACATTGCCATTTCATAAGGGAATAATATAAGAGTAAAATTCCGATATATTATTGATCTAATTTTTTTGCTCCCTCATTTTCAATCAAAGAGTCTACGTTTAATTTTTTTCTTAATAATTAAGGGATATTTTAATATCATTATATCGGAGTTGGTGTAAGGGTAAAATAGGCAAAGCCTATTTTATCTTGTTTTCATCTTTCTTGGTCAAAGAAGGATTTTATTTTAGTCAATGTTTATTTAGGTGTTAGATTTTGTTTAGAATACTTTTGGTAGATTGGTTTGTTTTTTGATAGGAAAATCTTTTAAAAGATTTTAAAGATTTCGGCTATGTTTTTTTGGTAAGATAATCTTGGCAAGTATCTTAGTCAAATCAAGACTCTTGATCATTATCATATTTGGTAAAGATAATCTTGCAAGATTTGAAAAGGTGTTTATTTTCCCTTTAATATCTAATCCCTTTCCTTGTAGGAGTGTATCTCTCTTTGCCGTGTCTTTGTATGTTTGCTGCCTATATAATGAGTGCTGGAATCGAGCAGGAAGAGAGTTGATAAAAGAGAAGATAAAAATCTATACACAGGCAGCTTGAGCAAAAAAAAAATCAGAATTCTATAGAGCTCCAAAAAGGGAACGGCTGTGTGTACAGATATAGAGAGCTGGAGAGACAAGAATAAAGGGCATAAGCTGAGAGCAATATCATAGCAGTTATGAAGCGCCATGGCATGCCAGTTCAAGAAGTCCGATTAGAAGCTTCCAATGTTGCAACATCTAGCCTACATTGAATTCTCGAAAAATCGCTTTTGTGCTTCCTTTTGTTTAAAGAAAGCTGATTTTGTTTCTTCCCACGTTTTTGTTTATCTTGTTTATGTGGGGTTTTTGTTCTCCAAGATTCATTATCTTGTGAGAATATTTTGTGTGTGATTTCACATAGTTTTTTGTAAAACAATTCATTTTTTTTAGTGAAATCTTTTTTGCCATGAGGCTAGATCTACAAGTATAAGCTTGTAGATTGTTTGGTAAATTTTTGTGATTAATTTCGTGCTTTATTTTTAAGTCTTCCGTTGTTTTTGTTATTTTTCTGTCTATTGTGATTCCCATTGGAATCACTTCGTTTTTTTCTTGAGAATCCTAGCTACTCGCGTTCTTTCAATTGGTATCAGAGCCTTCTCTTGACATCACTAAGAGTAGATTCTGTTAGTAGCCATGATGGATTCCCAATTTGAGAATTTTGTTCGTCCTAATACTTTGAGAAATAAGGGTTTGTATAATGATTTTCGTTGCTTTAACTCTTCTGTCTTTGAAGAATGTGCAGAATCAGAATCAGAACTGATGGATGCATATAAGGAATTGTACAATGATTGGGAAAAGAGAGTTTGTCAAGTTAAGTTATTTAAAAAGGCAAATGACTTGCTGAAGAAGGCTAATGAAGATCAAAAGGAGAACATTGCTAGACTGGAATGTTTGCTTAGCAAGAAAGATGTGGAGCTTGAAGAAGCGAAAAAGAACGCTCAAAGCTAATGAGACCGTTGAAAATGGAATTCAAGCCAACACAAAATGGATGATATGAATTCGTAAGTCGTATTGGTTTTGTTCCAAAAGTGTTTGTGAGAGAGGTGAAGGTACTTCTGAACCTAAACAGCCCACACAAAATTTTCAAAATCCAAATTTATTTGAAAAGCCGAAATCAAGAAAGAAAATTTTTTTGTGTCATTTTTGTCATAAGCTTGGACATATACAACCTTTTTGTTTTCTGAAAAAAGCTATTTATGAGGATGATGTTAGGCATGCTTTCTTGGCAAAAAATCAGATGCAACATCATATGAGACCAATGCAAATGCCTAACGCAAAGAACATTGAAGTCACATTGGAAGACTCATCCAAGTCGCATCGAAATCTCATCCTCGAAAAACCAAACTAAAGTTTTTAAACGATGTGGGTTCCTAAGGGTAGTAATGACAAAGGCAAGTCCAAATACTGTGAACCCTTTGATATATGTCCTGGTGCTAAGCGATTCTATGATGAATCTCCTCCAAAATCTTGTAACCAAAGATTCAAACCGAATCTGCACATGATCGAGAACTCGCATATTCGAAAGTTCACCAATGTGATTCACAATGTGTCACCCAATGTTGCAACATCGGCGGACACATTGACGTAAACTTGGCGATTTGAATCGAGGTCTGAACATTCATAAAATCAGTCCAATTTGAATGATTGTAGCCATGGCATATACACAAGGAGAAGAGGTAAGGTTGATTCTCAAAAATTTGCATGCTTATCAAAATATTTTTGAGAGAAGCCTTAAATCTTTTATGGATGCTCCAAATGATCAAAGATTATGTGCTACACATTGATGTGTTAATCTTGTTTTTTGATAACACATATGCATTTTGCTTATCACAATAATCCAGTTCATCATTCTCGTACAAAACACAATGATATAAAACACCACTTTTTTTAGAGACTTTGCTAAATATGGAAATTGTTTGCTTTGTACATGTTGGGATTGAAAATCATCTTGCTGATATATTTGCCAAGGGTCTTATTTTTGAGAGATTTTTCAATCTTTGGAAATCTTTTGTGTTTTGTGTGCCATATGATTTTACACTTAGTTAATTATTAAAAAAAAAAGGCATGATTGTATTTTGTCTTTAGAGGGCACTCTAGGTCAATTGACTCACATGTATGTGTCTCTTGTGGTTGCTTGGGAATTTCATTCAAAATCAGTTGTGATTTTTTGTTATGATTCTCTCTCTCTCTCCCAATTCTTGAGTATGTTTGAAGTCCACAAAGGAAAGAGCTACCTTTTGAAATTTTTGGGATGCTGCAATTTGTCAAGGTACTATGGAGCTTAGGCTTTCATGGGTTGATCTTGAGAAAATTGATCCCCTTTAATTGAAAAAGTGTGAAAGCTACCTAAAGGAAAAGAGCTACCTATGAATAAGGTTGTAGCACCTTTCTTTTGAGACTATGAATCCTCGGATTTCATGGGTTGATCAAATGCAAAATTGCTTCCCTTGGTAAATAGTGTGAAAGGTTCAAAGTGGCATGTTTTTATAGCTTGAAATAAAGTAGAGCTATATTCATAGGGAAATAAAGTACCTATGGATTTTTGTTGTGAAAATTTTATGATCTTGGGAGAGAAATTTGGTTGAGAAAATAAAAAAAAGAAAAGCAAAATTAAAAAAAAATCACAATTTTGGCGAATGCATCTCCCAATGCAGCAACATTAGGAACTACATCCCTTTGATATGGTCTTTATCACTTGTGTGTGATTGCATTTTTTATTTCTTTTGCCTAGCTTTTAGTCATCATGTTTTTAGGCATAAAATTTTAGGACATGCATTGTTGGCAATGATATTCAGCTTGGTGAAATTTTGTCCTAATATAAACTGTGCAAATCAATTTCCAAAAATCTCCATTTTGAAAAATATTTAGTGGTTGTCTAATTTTTGTGGGATACTAAGAGGTATTGAATTTGGATATGATGTGCTCAGTTATTGTTAATGGTGTGATCAAGTCTTGGTGAACACTTTATTGTGTTTTTTCAAAATCTTAGATTTTTGAGAGTTCCTAAAAAGATTGTTTATCCCTCTTCCTTTTCCGGTCAAATAGGGGGAGATAGATCAAGTGTTTATGGTGTTGTATCCTATGATTTCTGATTGTATACCTTGCACAAATTCAGGGGGAGGTGTGATTTTCTAACCAATGCAGGTTAGATGATTTGATTGGTGTTGAATAAACACTTGTCTTTTGATTTGACCAGAAAGGTTCAACAAAGGGGGAGATTGTAAGGGTAAAAATGTAAAATAGGCAAAGCCTATTTTATCTTGTTTTCACCTTTCTTGGTCAAAGAAGGATTTTATTTTAGTCAATGTTTATTTAGGTGTTAGATTTTGTTTAGAATACTTTTGGTAGATTGGTTTGTTTTTTGATAGGAAAATCTTTTAAAAGATTTTAAAGATTTCGGCTATGTTTTTTTTGGTAAGATAATCTTGGCAAGTATCTTAGTCAAATCAAGACTCTTGATCATTATCATATTTGGTAAAGATAATCTTGCAAGATTTGGAAAGATGTTTATTTTCCCTTTAATATCTAATCCCTTTCCTTGTAGGAGTGTATCTCTATTTGCCGTGTCTTTGTAGGTTTGCTGCCTATATAATGAGTGCTGGAATCGAGCAGGAAGAGAGCTGATAAGAGAGAAGATAAAAAGCTATACGGAGGCAGCTTGAGCAAAAAAAATCAGAATTCTATAGAGCTCCAAAAAGGGAACGGCTGTGTGTACAGATATAGAGAGCTGGAGAGACAAGAATAAAGGGCATAAGCTGAGAGCAATATCATAGCAGTTATGAAGCAGTTTCTGAAGCAGTTCTGAAGTGCCAAAGTTCAGCAGTCCGATTGTAGCTTCCAATGTTGCAACATCGGCAGCTACATTGAATTCTGAAAAACTGTTTTGTGCTTCCTTTTTGTTTAAAGAAAGCTGATTTTGTTTCTTCCCACGTTTTGTTTATCTTGTTTATGTGGGGTTTTTGTTCTCCAAGATTCATTATCTTGTGAGAATATTTTGTGTGTGATTTCACATAGTTTTTTTGTAAAACAATTCATTCTTTTTAGTGAAATCTTTTTGGCCACGAGGCTAGATCTACAAGTATAAGCTTGTAGATTGTTTGGTAAATTTTTGTGATTAATTTCGTGCTTTATTTTTAAGTCTTCCGTTGTTTTTGTTATTTTTCTGTCTATTGTGATTCCCATTGGAATCACTTCGTTTTTTTCTTGAGAATCCTAGCTACTCGCGTTCTTTCAGTTGGTCATAATTACAAAAATATTTAAATATAACCAATATGCTTACAACACAAGTGAATGATAAGTAAAAAATTATGAAAATTGTAAGTATAATTATTAATAGTGGACTCTTTAATTATAACATCCCAATATAAAATAAAAGACTCTATACCTAGTAAAAAAATTGCTTTAAATCTTGTTTGATTTTATATCAAGCAATAGAAAATGACCATATAGTTCCTTTCGACATATAACGTTTTTTTTTTAATAAGTAGGAAGAATATGAGGCAAAAACTTGGGTAAGACGTTCTTACGAATATTTTTTTAAAAACGAATTAGCTTTATCCGACCTACCGTGTGTTGGTGCCTAGTGGGTTGAGCTGTGAGAGGATGAGACTCTGTCTTATGAATTAAGATCCGTAAAGTTTTACAGGAGACCTACTTTATATATAACGGTGCATCTAGAGTACACTAAGAACTTGTTTGGTAGTCAGGTAGAGATAATCAATATTATCAATCATAGTATCATTAGTACACTTGCTATTAACCCAATACTATATATTGGGGGTAATTTTGAAACTAAAATATTAATCCCGGATAACACAGATTATTAGTATAGACCCTCTATTAGGTACCAACATCCAAAATTTTGGCTTTTTAATCATATACTGTACAACCTTAATCCGACTACGACTCCCAAAGATATGCATGACAAAGAAAACTATTCGATTAAAAAATTATGGCCAAAATATAATTACCCCCCAAAATATCCACTCAATCCCAAAGTACATCCCAACCTAAATTTTGTCCCAGAATGTCATCTAACGTTACCATTTGTTTCAATTTGCACCCTAGTCATGACAACCGTTAATTAGAAAGATAACGAAAAGTTACCTTTTAAACTTTATAATGGTAGAAATTATATAACAAAATAAAAAAATAGACCAAACTAATATATGCAACTAATACAATTTACACTAAAAAATTACGACCTAAAAAAATTAGGGTGCAAACTGAGATAAATTGTAACGTTACATGACATTCTAAGACAATAACGTTACAATTATATTTTGGCCAAAAATTATCCATAAACTATTAAATATCAACGGATGGAACGATTTCCTTGAATTTATAAAAATTACTACAATATCTAAGACAATAACGTTACAATTATATGACAGAATAAAAAAATAGACCAAACTAATATATGCAACTAATACAATTTACACTAAAAAAATTACGGCCTAAAAAAATTAGGGTGCAAACTAAGATAAATTGTAACGCTACATGACATTCTAAGACAATAACATTACAATTATATTTTGGCCAAAAATTATCCATAAACTATTAAGTATCAACGGATGGAACGATTTCCTTGGACTTATAAAAATTACTACAATATCTAATAGTCCCTTCATTCCAAAATTATAACATTGCTAGTTTTACAACTAATTCTACAACTTGTGTTACAACTAAACTTTGAAGAAATGATAAATTTGTCTTTGTCCAAAATTAGTTTCCCCGATTCAAGGCTTAGTTGTAAGTAAAGTTGTAGGATTAGTGGTAAGGATATCATTTTCCCCAAAACTATTACCATATTTTACTTTTTCGTTCGTTCCAAAATAATTGTCTTGTTTCGAAACTTTTTTTAGACCACTTTTACTAATATACCATTACTTTTAAATCTTACTTTAATTATGGAACACACACACATATACTTAAAAAAATACATTATACATCAAACAAATTTTAATAATCAGGTCAAGTGTTTTTTTTAATCCGTGTGTCGAGTCAAACAATAATTTTTGGATGGAGAGGGAGTATATATCAACCACTTTTAAAATTATTTCATACAAAACTAGTGTTTTTTTCTTTGTTATTTATGTATATAAAAAAAATCGTAATATAATACATTACAACATTAGTTTTTTGTAACTATATACATCACAAAATTAGTTTTATTTTTATGTTCCCTAGCTAGTTGAAAAACTCACAGAAAAGGAAAAAAATGTTACTAATTGGCTCCCTAACTAGTTGAACATCTCTCAGAGAGAGTGGGGCTAACCACACCTCAATTTCCTATCTCTGCACCCCATGTACTGCATTGAGATGTTGTACCCTATGTTGTACAATACAATACATAGGGTGCTGAGATAGGAAATTGGGGTGCGGTTAGCCTCACTCCACAGAAAATCTTTGCTTGCATTGCTTTCACAAGAGAGATGAAATTAACACACACTATTCGCTCTCAGCATCCATACGCTCGATCACTCGTCTTGCTTCTTCTTCCGTAGCTGGTACAACATTACGGATCTTCAAT
The DNA here is from genome assembly GCA_013146195.2 of Codonopsis lanceolata. Lineage (NCBI taxonomy): Eukaryota > Viridiplantae > Streptophyta > Magnoliopsida > Asterales > Campanulaceae > Codonopsis > Codonopsis lanceolata. Next base: position 27,956,860 of record CM028384.1, on the reverse strand, counting down.
CCATTTCTCACAGCCTCTGAGCGAACAGTAAACGTGAAGTAGAACTTGTTGGATACCTTTGTCAGCCAATGCAAGAGAAAAGTTACGTTAAAGATTAGTGGTTTTCAAACACAAAAAGAGGATAAAATGCAGCAGGCCGCTAGTATGTATAAGAAACATTTTGTATGTTATTGCTCAACTATCACCCCCCTCCTCCACCACCACCCTACTCCAAGTGCCGAAAGAGAATATCATTTCCCAACACACATGCTCCCATGAGTATGAATCTAGTAAACGGGTACTATCTCGTATATGAATTTATGTAAGCTACATGGAGATAATGCACACATATATAAGGTCATATACGCACCTCACTGGACCTTAACTCAGGCCTGGTGACATGAGCAACTACTTCCACGTTCATAAGGGGTTGAGCTGGGTTCTCGAGTTCTGTGTACAAGACACAAGACTTGAAGCGGAGAAAGTTTCCCACATCCACCTGTATCAGAAAATCAAGCATATTACAGCCTCGCCTTGCTACTGTATGCTACAAACTATGCCTCTCTAGAAATTTGTAAGTTTTAGAGAAACAATACGGTAGTGTAGGAGGATATTCCTGTTCTTGAACCCTGTCACATCTGTAAGCCTCAACGATTTAGTCAACTCAACCAAATATTGACAATTACACATTTGAAATCCCACTCGGAAGTACATTGGCATGTGTTGTAATAAAACAAGCTTTCTAAAATATGGTCTTTCACAACATTTACGTCTGATTAGTTTCTAAACCAATTGTGCCAAGGTAGGTTTTCTGACTTTTAACAGGTTGGAAAAATGTTGGGCTAGTGAGAGCCACTTACAGGTTTTAAGAAATCAACGTGATCGACTTCAAGAAAAATTGGTGCCCTGCCAGCAAAAGCGTACGCAGTTGCAAAAGCCAGTTCGAAAGCTCTTCTCATCAAAAACCCACCAAAAATTCGACCATGAATGTTCCTTTGCTGTGGCTGGCATATCAAAGAATTTTGAAGGCAAGTATCCTTTAAAAGAATGCTATCTCTGTCTGCCAGAGCTGGCATATCACAGAAGATTCGCCCTTCAGTCAGCAACCCATTAAGCCTATCAAGTTCTCCATTGTCAATCCCCCTCTTTTGTTCTCCTCTCTTCTTTTTTCTTATTTGATTCCTTTCTTCTGCCTCTTCCCAGAGAAGTCTTTCCTTTTCAGTATCAGGAGATATCTGGTTAATAATAGTCGATTTTCCAGTCTTGGAGTCACGGGCCACAAATGTGAAGTTTGCTGTAAGAGCTAGGGAATCTGATGGATCAGAAGTATCTGCAAAAGAATGATTATAATAGAGAATGGCTAGAAACAAATGCCAGCAGCAATTGTTAGACGAGGATGCATTTGTCATTCTACTACTGATTATCAATATGGACTGTTCTTGGGTATATTCTAAGCTCTAGAATTCTTTCCTAAACACAATTTATCAAGTATTTAGTGTCTTAACACCTAATTTCTGCCTTTTACTTGGTGTAACGAAGTGTTGTAACAATTTGGTGTCTGGGTACTCATCAAATGAGAACATTGAAATTCATGGCTAGTTGCACTTACATAAAATAAGTCATAGTCAGGGCGTTTGTTTTAGCTTATAAGCCAAAAACCAACAAGTGAGGTACAACTCTCTTTTTGCACAAAGAAGCCAAAGTAAAAAGCCTAATTTTTTGGCTTCTTCGGTTTATGAAGACACGGAAGGAACACTATTCACTAATGACATTTCATAATTCGCAAACTGCCCTCTAATGTATAGGCAGTATTGTTTCATTTCTGCTAGTTTAATATTTAGTATGTACAATTATGTTAGCTCAAGGCATTGAAAAATTTAATAGATAATTATATTATGTTGCATTTTTTTTTTTTAAATAGTACAATGATTAAATTTATTTAAAATAGGGGGTATATGGGTCACTACTCACTACATTGGAAATCAATTATTGCTTATTAAACAAACATTCATAGTTAACTTATAACAGCTCATAAGTTATTTCTATATAGCCGAAACAAACAGTCTTATCAGTTATCAAGCTTAAGCTATAAGCTATAAGTCATCAGCTGTGACAAACAAGAACTTATAGCAGCACAACAGCATCTCCGTATTCCAATTTATAATGAGTACACAAAAATTATTTGCGTGATATTTCAGTATGTAAGACCAAGACAAATAGGGTGTGTTTGGCTTCGCAATTTAGTGGCTTGATTTAGGGGGTTTAGGTATTTTTTTTTCTTTTTTCTTATTGATTGAAGAAAAAGTTGGTGAGAGATAGAGAGAAAACTAGTGGGATCAAAGAGAGAGAAAGTCCAAATCCACAAACCAAGCCACTAAATCGCAAAAGAGAATAGACCCATAGGCATTTCTCAAGTTTAGATCCATTAAGAAATCTTAAGCTCTTGAGACCAGTAATTTTTTTTAACATGAATGCATAACTACGAGAAATCAAGAAGTGAGCAAAAGAACTAAATAGGACATTTAAGATTATATGAAAGAAAACTTCTTGCTGGGTCGTGTACATGTGCTCAAGTAGAAAGTCAAGGATTCATCCAAGTGTTATTTTTTTACTTGAAATTTTAAGAGGAGAAGTAACTAAGCGTTTATTAGCTTTAATATAATGCCCTGAGCATCTAGTACAATTAGGACCAAGTTTAGTGTATGATGCTCAAATTTCGGGTGTGCATCTTCGCAGGCTCGTTCATCCATGTGTTTGACCTGAAAGTGAATGTGCTCAGTCCATGTCACCAATATGATCTATCCAGATACTTGCCTCAAACCCAGCAATATACGTGATGTGTTGTTGAGAATAACCATCTCACACTATGATACTAGAGCCTAACGTCTCAAAATATGATCATGGGGCTTTGAGTTGGAACCAAAAGTTTAACATGGTATTAAAGCTCCATTTTCAGAGGTATACTAGCATGCAATTTCTTATGTTCGTGTGGTCTACACTCTATATGGCTTATGCATATTGATGCACCTCAGCTTATCTCTGAAAATGCTAGCTTGGGGTTACAAGTTAAGATTTAGCATGATGTGTGTTGTTGGGGACTCTCACTAACAGCATATGATTTGATGTGTAGTAGTTGTAGTGGTAGCGGGTTGTCAGAAGAATGCACCTTGGCTTATCTACTTCTTTCTTGATGGTGGTGGTTGCTACTGTTCAAGTATGTGGTGGTAGGTAGAAGTTATGAGCAAAGACTTACATAAGAACAATCAACTCTTGAAGAGAAGAAGACATTACAAGTTTTACAAAGACTGATATTCAATCAGGGGGAATCATCTCATGAAGATGATGCTCCGTTCGAAGCGGAGTCCATAACATGGGATAATAGTTATGCAGTACCATGAGAAAAGATATGAATGTGAGCTTTTAAAATGATAGCAAGGATTTGACGTCCCAAAGTGGGATTTATATTCTCAATACACGTATGCTCCTATGTAGAGCCACATCCCAATTGTTGCAGAAAATCAACACTCACAGAAAAAGTTCACAATCGCCCCAAGTTTTAACATCCTCTCAAGTTCTAATGGCACTCGTACATCCCAATCACAGAAGAAACGATGAGTAAGAGAATCCTCCAGGTAATTATACATTAGCGAGAAAGAAGGTTACGATAAGGATGACCATGGCTCTAAAACAGAAAAGACTCCATGAGGATTCTACGGGGGTTTCTACCACCACGTTATGATCAGGTCACATGACTCAAGGACACATCCCAATGCTACAATAGAAGAAGCACCATCATGCTAATTCAGTTCAATGCCCCTTGCCCTAAAATAGCGTGATGCTGCTAATTGAAGTCATTTACATCAATTCTAAGAGTATTAGAAAGCATGAAGGGAAGTTTGGCAACTGTACGCAACATGAAGGAAGCTGCTTGGGGTAAAGAAAGTTTCCAAGGAAGCATTTTGCTTGAAAACTTTTAATCATTTTATAAGTTCATCCATAGTGATATTAGCCTATTAGGAACCTGAAAGGGGATAGTAGTATAAAAATAAGCAGGAAAAAAGGTAAAGAAATTCATCACAAGAACCTTGGTTGGACTGAATTACTTCCAGTTGAATCTCCATAGACGATCGGCCAACCCAAGTAACTGAACCAACTATTGTCAAATCAGTATCAACACGAATTGGTTTCTTGAGAACCATCTTGTCCACAGAAGCAGTCACCAACAGTAAGGGCCTTGTCGTGCTATCATCATTTGAACAATGCTGGCCCACCAAGGAAGATTGAGATTAGAAACAAAGAAAAGATAAGAACTTCTCAGGTCAAGGAGAAGAGCGTAAATATCATTTGGTGAAGTGGAATACAGTGTGCTCAAGGATTAAGGATGGCGGTCTTGGACTGAAGAAATTAAGTTTGTTCAATTCAGCGCTCCTTGGGAAATGGTTGTGGCGATATATGGTGGAGCATAATGCTTTGTGGAGAAGAGTGGTGGTTGGTAAGTATGGGGAAGGGGAGTACGAGTGGTTTCCTAAAGCCATAGACAGCCCTCACGGTACTGGAGTATGGAAAGGGATTTGCAAAGGAAGGGCAGCCTTTGAGAGGAATATTTCGTTTGCTGTAGGAAATGGCTCGAAAATCAGATTTTGGAAAGATGTCTGGTGTGGGAAGGAGGAGCTTCGTATTGTTTTTCCGGATCTGTTCAATTTGGTGGCTGATCGAGACATCCTGGTTAGTGATGTGCTTCAGATTGAAAATGGTTCAGTGGTTTGGAATCCGGTATTTCGCAGGAATCTTCAAGATTGGGAAATGGATGCTTGTGTTCAATTCTTGGAACGGTTGTATTCTATCCAAATAGACACTAGCAGGGAGGATAAGGTGAGGTGGGCAATCTCGAAAAACAAAAAGTTTACTGTTAAGTCGCTGTATGCTCAGTTATCAGGAAATAGGGTTCATCGTTTCCCTTGGAAGTGTATTTGGAAATCTCGTGCTCCTGCTCGAGTGATGTTTGCTTGGGAGGCTTGTAGAGGCCATTTTAACCGGGATAATCTTAGGCGGAGAGGAAAGATATATGTGAATTGGTGCTACATGTGCAGGAAGGGCAGCAGCTCGAATCATCTTTTGCTCCATTGCCAAGTTGTCTCAGAACTGTGGAATATGATCCTAAGGCTGTTCAAAATTCAATGGGTAATGCCTAGATCAGTAAAAGATTTTCTATTGTGTTGGCCTGATTCTAATGGCAGGAGGAGGAACCCCTTTTGGAGAGTAATTCCGCTCGCAATCTGGTGGATTATATGGGGAGAGAGAAATAGTAGAGCTTTCGATAATGTGGAGCGGACTTTGGATCATCTAAAGGATCAGTTATTGCATACTCTACACTGGTGGTGGAATCAGGGGTTGGAGGCTGGAAATATTCATCAATCCCTTGGGGATTTAGTGGATAGGTTCAGTTCGTCTTAATTGTGTTGTATACTCCTAGTGTACATGGTTGCGCCTTAGTTTAGGCGCTTTGATTTTAATGAAATTTTTACTTATCAAAAAAAAAAAGAACTTCTCAGGCGATACTTCTAACTACCAAGACAAGATTAAGTCAGTTCACAAATAAACTAGAAACGAGGTCTTATAAAAGCTTACAAACTACAATAACCTGAAGAAATATGCTCCAATATTAGTCAACAGTTTCAAAGTTTGGACAACCAAGCCCAGGCATATAAGAAGGCCTAGTTGAAAACATAACAAACAAGTCTCTCATAGTAAGTTCGACAGAAAGGTGCTTCCTTACCAATCACGAACTAAACAAAAAACAAAAAGAACTGAACAGAACTACAGCAGGCAAACGATTCATCGGTGGAGGCTTTAACAAATGTGACATTGATTTCCTATAGAATGGTCTAGAATTTGAATTCGGCCAAACGTCTACGGATTGAAGCAATTAAATAGAGAAACCAATTTCATGAATGCCAGCTCATGAATCCAAATACAATAACAGCTATATAGGATACAAGGAAAGCAAATTTAAAGAATTTGAAAAGGCCAAAGTACCTTAAAAGATATTGTTCCAGCAAGAGCATCTAGGTCTTCAAGCAATTTCCCCATCCTGATCTCATTCCAAGGATTCCTATACTGTTCTCTCAATACGTAATCAGATGAGAATTTATACAGAATGCTAGTCCTGCTCTGAGATGGGGTTCTTGTAGTCAACTCAGTCTGTGAAGAAGGAGCAACATAGGAGGATGGTCTTTCGAAAATATTTGATCTAGCTTCCCATAGAGCATTGGTAACAGGTGAATTGTACATTCCAGGCCATAGACTAATCGGCTTTCGAATTGAACCTCCTGCATCAATCGAAAGAGAGTCCCCCTCAACAACTGGAGAACCCACTACAGGAATGGTGTCATAAGAAGAAGAATCGGTGGAATCTGAAGGTTTGGAAAATGGGTTTGATGAATATGATCTAGTTTGGTTATAAATTGTGGGTTTTGATTTACGAAATGAATCAACAAAGTGGTGGTTGCCAAATCCATGTTTTGAGGGGTTTGGGGAAGGAATTGAGTGGAAATATGGAGAATTAACTATGTGGGTAGGGATGGATTCATTGATTGCGAGAGATAGAGAAGAAGGAAGGAGGGAATGTGGTGAAGGAGATGGATTCGAATTAAAGAAAGTGAGAGAGTGAAATATAATTGGATGGAGTGAGAATTTGCGTTCATGTTTTGGAATGAGAAAGAATCGATCAAGAAGTGGGTGATAGTAAACTAATAAGGATTTTGCAGGATTCTTCTTCATGTTGTTTTGTGTGTGTGTGTGTGTGTGTGAGGGAGAGAGAGAGAGATGTGAAGAATCTTTCCTTCAATTTTCATTCCTTTTCAAGATACCAACCAACTCAACCGCAGTTGTACGTGGAGTGGGCCTGTGCGTAACGCGACCGCGGAGGCCCCCAAATTTGGAGGGCTCCACAATTATATATATATATATATATATATATATATATATATATATATATATATATATATATATATATATATATATATATATATATATGTATGATTTTTTGGACTTTTTTTAATTTTTCTAATAAAAAGAATTAGGCTATTTTTTAAAAAACAAAACATGCTTCCAATTCATAATATTAATTTAATATGGGCCCCAATTTTTATCATTTAAATTTTTTTTGGCTTTTATTAAGTTTAGTGAAAAGGAAAAACAAAAAATAAATATGAAGAGTTTCGTAACATTAGAATTATTTGATTCCTTTTCTCCATAACTCCCTCACATTCTTAACGTCGGAATTCTAACAATTAGTCTCTCTCTTATATATATATATATATATATGTATATATATATATATATATATATATATATATATTTTTTTTTCAGGTTTCTATGTGGGGCTTCATCCAGTATGCTTCTTTGATGTCTCTAATCACAATAAAAATCAAAAACAAAAAAAATATAATCAATTTCACAATTTGATGTAAAGATTTTATTGATGATTCTGCTTCTCAAAATACTACACATTCAAGATTTTTTCAGCCATTATTTGATACTTATTTTATATTATTGGACTCGCAAGTGTTGTATTATTGAAAATTGAAATTTTGATTGATGACAAATGAAGCCTAAATTGGAGTTTAACTATGAACAATTTTATTTTGATCTAAATAAGTATATTAATCTCATGAGAGAAAAGTTGATGAAATAACTATTTTATATATGTTTGGAACTCGAAAATTTAATATAACTTTATTTTGGCTAAGTATTATATTATTGTATAGATTGGATATAAAATTTGTGTGAACTTATATGATGAAATAATTATATTATAACTCTATAGTTACATGTGTGTGTATATATACAGATACAAAAAAAAGTTTAAATATTGTATTTATTTAGTACGTATTGAGGGCCTCATTTTTCTTGTTTGCCCCAGGCCCCTAAAAAGTGAGAACCGACCCCGGTCGCACCCACTTGAATGGTTCATTACTATTCTTCCCTTACCCTTATTTAAAATAAAATCCATCTATTTACTACTCCATCCGATCCAAAATTTATCATGTTTGACCCGACACACGACTTAAAAAAAATAATTGAATTGATTATTAATATTTGTTTCATGTGTAATTTTTTTAAAGTTCATATATATGTAATCCATAATTAAAGTATGATGAAAATGTAAAGGTAAAGTGGTAAAATTGTTATCGTAAAAAGAAAACGTTTCAAAGAAGACAATAATTTTGGAATAGACAAAAAAATAAAAGCAAGACAATTATTTTGGAACGGATGGAGTGTATAATATGAAATGGATTTTTAATTTTGATGATGTTTATAATGATAATCCTATTCACATTGATTTGAAAATAGATGAATCAGTAATGATTTTTTTTGGTTTTTTTGGGTTAAAAATGGGAGGGTCAAACAAATGGAGACCTACATTGTTTAGGATTGAAAATTTTGAGTTTTTTACGGCTGCCAAGGCTGACGGCCTTCGGTCGCCTAGGGCTCTGGAAACTTTCTATTTTTAAATATTTTGTATAAATGTATTTATTTGTTTAAATTAGAAAGAAGAGAAATATAATAACTTGTAGATCACGATTGTCGGGGTTGTAGGGACCTGGCTCGTGTTCGAATTCTTGGGACATTGTGAATAACCATCTATGATTGTGTTCGAGATAACATATGGTGTATGGGGTTTACGGTTGATTGGAGATGTATCTCAATCCGGATACTACTTGTGTGAATACTTATCTTCATGTGACCTATTATGCAATATGTGAATATTCTCTTATAGTTTGTGGAAATTATGATTTTCTTGTGTATGCATTGCTAAGGTACAAGGCACACTTTTATGTTTCATACACGCATGACATATATAAGTATACCTGAACCCTGCTTAGTTTCGACTCACCCCGTCTTATTTGTTTTCCTTAGATCAAAGCCACGCGAAATATTGAGCGTCGGTGGCCTACAGAGTGCTAGATTGGGTGAAGTCTTTTTGGGGTAGCTTCTGCATTTCAGTAGATTATTTTGTTTGATGGTAGAAGACATGTATTCTTCTCGGTGTTGTATGTAATCCTTTTGAAACTTGTAAATTACAAACTTGAGTTTTATGGTGTACGACAATTTGAGTCTTGTATGACTCCGTTTTATTTTAAGTGAAGTATTTTTAGAAAAGTTGTTTGATATTAAATCTTTCCTATTGTATTTATGTGTTGGTTGGTTGGTTGGTTGGGTTCGCGTACCGAATTGGGGCCTAGTTAGGGCAGCTTTGGGGCGTGACAGTTTTGGTATCAGAGTTGTGTTTAGCTATAAACAAGGAGAGGATCCATGGTCTTATGGTTGTGTTCTTGTGTTGTAGGGTCTAATTTGGGTTATTTGTAGGATTGTGAGATGGCGAGACTGAGAGGCCGGCCACGTGGACCCTGTAGGGTCGATCCGAGTGTGATAGGTGATCAAGGAGGTGCAGAGAGTCACAACAACGCTCCTAATCTGAATGCAGGTGGAGATCAGGTACATGGTAACGAGATAGGTCAGATGCAGCAGGCTATTGCTAGGCAGGGAGAGATGTTAGATAGGTTGGTTGCCTTCGTGACACAACAGCAGGGGCAGGGTAACTTGAATGGTGGGAATCCGCCTAATCACTGTGTGGGGGTTCCTAACGTTCCAGTACCGAAAGTATAGGTTGATACCGGGGTTATTCAGGGTACCACAGTTTTAGAGAGGTTCTTAAAGATGGCACCAAGGAGTTACAATGGGGAGCCTGATGCTTCCAAGGCTGAGGCTTGGATTGAAAACATGGAAAAGATATTCTGACCATTGAGTTACAGTGAGACAAAGAAGGTTATCTTTGTGACCTTCAAACTAGAGGGGGCGACTAACCATTGGTGGAAACTGTTGAAGCGTAGGTGGGATCAGAACGACACACCTCAGACTTGAGATAACTTCCTACTTGAATTCAACAAAACTTATGTACCAGAAGTAGTTCAACATCAAAGGGAAATGAAGTTTATGAATCTAGAGCAAGGCACCTTGAGAGTGGCGCAGTATGAGGCAAAGTTCAAAGAGCTAGTAAGGTATAATGAGCATTTAGCATCGACAGAAGAGAGAAATGCGCGTAAGTTTGTGAAGGGGTTGGCAGATGAAGGTGGATCTTCGAGACAAGTTAGTCCCACTCAACCTTGTGGACTATAACTTGGTGGTTAATAGGGCATTGTCTATTGACGGAGACCTAGAAGAGCAAAGGGTGAAGAGGGGTACTACTTCGAACCAGTCAACGGTTTCTACGGGTAACAGGAATCAATGAGGTAATTATAACAAGGGAGGACCAAGTGTGCCGAAGAACAACAGGGGCAGTTGGAACAACAACAATAGTGGTGGTTACAACAATCAACTGGGACAACAACAAAGGCAATAGGGTGGTCAGTAACAAAATAGGGCTTACGGTGAGTGGTGCATTGGTGTCTAAACCGATGAATTGCAATCATTGTGGGTTGATAAATCATATGATAGAGAACTTGTAACACTCGGGAACTCTGTGTGCCTCTTACCTACACGTTAGAATTTTCATGCGAGACGTTGAGTGTTTGGTGAGGTTAAGATGCAACCAATACCCTTGTGTTGATCGATTTGAATCCGTTAACTTGCTAGGGTTGCAAGTTATGACTTGGTGTTGTTGGAAACCTGACTAGATTGAGGGTTAACTTGTAGGGACTTGTTCGTTACCTTAGATGAAACCCTAGGTCTTTGTTTGATCATCATTTACATATATAAACACGATCTACTTCATGAGAGAAGTATTCTTGAGTTGGACGTGTGTTGGGGGTGATCGTTGCATTGCTTTCATCTCTGTTTGTTGATTTGAATTCGAGTGCGTTAATGTCTCGTTCCTTAGTGTTTAGATACTCTTAATCGTTGTACAACTTCGTTGAAGAGTTCAATTTTATTCTTGAGTTCCCTGACTTGCTTGGAATCTCATATTCTCTCCCGTCGAATCGTTGTTTCATTAGTTACTTCAATTTCTTAGATATTGTGCTTTGTTTCGGTTTCATTCTGGGTTGTTTCGAGTGCCGTTCGGGCACGTTTCGGTTATGTTTTGAGTGAGGATTCACCTTAGGTTGTTTGGGGTTGAGTTAGGGACCCTTTGGACTTGATTTCAAGCCATTTTCTTTCCCCCAGGCCAGACGCTCACCTAGAAAAAGGACCAGGCAACCACCCAGATTCCAGTAAGTTGTGTGGATAGAAAAATCACTAGGCACTTGCCTAGTGGTAGGGACTAGGCGACCGCCTTGTCCCGATGGCTGCTTCGAATTGTTTGTGATTTTTTATGTGCATTACCTATTCTATCCCTAAAGAAACCTTCCCCTTCACTCATGATCACCCATTTGAGGGCATTTTGGTCCCTCTAAACTCTTATAAGATCTGAAACCCTCCCCCCTCTCCTCATTTTACTTCCACAGACTGTGAGAAAGAGAGAGAGGTGTGTGTATGTGTGTTCTTGGTAAGTGAGTGTGTGTTTTGCCGATTCCCGGAGCTATGGGCATCCAATCGACGAGCCGAGACCACCATTGCGAAGCATTGACGAATAGAGTCTTTCCCTCCGGTTTGTTTTCGTTGTCCTTTCTATTTGAGACTCGATTGAGGTACGTTACTAAACCCCCTTCATTCTCTCTCTAGCTTATTTTTATGCTAGGTTGTTAGAGATGTGTTTCCCATGAATTGCGGAGTTAATACTTGTCTAGATGACATGTTTATGAGAGGTTTTGATTAGTGAACATGCGGGATAGATTGAAATGGGTTTGTGGAGGTTGTTGAAGTGATTTGGAAGTAAACTACTTGTTAATGGGTTTAGAAACCCGGATGAACTTAGAAATCACGAAATTATGCTTTGCCCTAGAATTTGGGAATTTGTATTTTGACTCAACGGATTCCATTATATATTTGTGATGTTATTTTGAATCGTAGGATGAATTCCTATGATTTTTCGTGTTGTCGGGTCTCCATTTCAAGATCTCGAGAATTGGTTGGGTGAGACGGAATGAATGTTTTGTAATGAGAGATGGTTTAGGGCTATAATTAAAGTCCTTGGATGACTTTAGCGTGAATTTATCACAAGTCATCAGGTTCTGTATGGTTTGGGTATTTGATTATGAATGGTGACTCGTTTGATCTTTGGTTGAGCACTGATCATTGCCAAACCTCCGGGCATAGGTCCCATTATCACCTTTTGGTTCGTAGCTTAGCATGTCTCACCCTGGGACAACATACGTCTCTTTATGTCTATAAAGATCTTTATTTCTGGATAGCCAAAAAGCACAAATGGTCCTTTCTCCTCTCCAAGGCGATGGAAGGCCTCCGGCGAACTTCGACCTCCATTTTCAGTGTCACCTCCCACCTTCGCACCATCACCTTTACCGTTGTAACCTTATGTCATCGCCTTCACTGCAATATGTTTACCATCAGTGACCACTTGGTGGCGTAGTTCTTTGATGTATGATTTAAGGTTCTTAATCTTAAATTGATTTGGGAATTGGGAATTCTCGAATCTATTATTGGAATCAATCTTAAACCCTTCAATTTCTTCCTTTTCAAAACTCTAAATCTGCAGATTTCTTTTATTTGATTTTACTTTCTTATTGCGAGCCCTCCATTTTATTCTCAATCTCACAATTAACATTTGTCTTCTTTAATGCATTAATTGTTCAGTATAATATGGAGGAGGTGGGTGAGGTTCCCGGGGTGTGCTCCGCGCCCGCTTGGATAGGGGTGTGTGTGCGTGCGGATGCGGGACACCTTGCTCTCGTTCCACCCTCCCTTGTTTAGGGGAAGACGAAATCAAAAGTGCGAGAGGAGTGCTGTCTATATTAGCACGTTGGAATGTGCCTCGGTTGCCTTGAGTGGATTTTGTATCCAAAATGGGAACTAATGGTTTCCCATGTCAAGTTATCCCTTATTCAGGCATAACAAGATATGGGAATGCATTACCCTTCCATTCCCATTCTCCCCTGTTTTCTTTAGGGGAAAACGGAGAAGTGCAAGAAAGGATATTGTGTCGCCCCCACTATGGATTTATTGAAAATAGCCTTATGGCCCATTCAGATCGCTATGGGAGCTATGAGTTTCCCGCATCAAGTTATCCCTTGTTTAGGGGATACCAGGATATGAGAATGCATCACCCCTCCATTCCCGTATCTCCCTTTTTAGGGAGAAACGAGGAAAGTGCAAAGAGGGAATGTTGTAAGGCCCCACTGGATCTGAAAGTTTTAGAGTCGCCATCTTTATTTTAAGGCAAAAATAAAGAAAAACTAGAAAAGAAAACCAGAGATTTTTAAAAGCGGGTTCGGAGGCTAAGTTACGAGTTGGGAAGGTGCTAGGCACCCAACTCGCCCTTTCGGTCTCGAAAATGGTTTTTGGCTGAAGTATGCTTATTGTCACATTTATTTAGCAAATAAATAAGGTATTATAATGACAAGGGAAATTTAAACAAATACATTCGTGGCCACATTATTTACGGACTCGCAGCCGTCTCCTTCCAATAATTACTGAGACATATTTAAGAATATTTGGCCATTATAACGAACGCTCTTTTACATAATATTTCCTAATCTAATCAGGCGGCAAGGCTTATAATGACTACATTGTGCCGGATTTTAAATACAACTTTAAATAATAAAATGAACTGAAAAGTAATTAAATAAATAAAAACGCCCTTAAAGGCTGTTACCTTTTAGAGCGGCGGTGTGCTCGCTCTGTCCTTCTCGGGAGAGGGAGACTTTGTTGTTGTGTAGTTGTTGTTTTGATTTGGGTAGAGTGACGGCTTATATATATGGTAGTTTTAGTTTGTTTCGTTGGGCAAAGTGACGGGTTAGTTTTTTGTGGTTTTGGCCTTTTTGGTTGGGCGGAATAACGGCTTAAAAAGGGTGTTTTTCGGCTCGTTACTCGGGCAGAGTAACGGCTTACTTTGGAATTTTTGGGCCGGGGAAATGAGGTGGATACCTATCAACTAGGCTAGGGATTACTTATAACTAGTGGATATTTATTTTGGCGGAGTTTGGGCAGGGTTTGGAGACTTTAGGAGGTTCCACTCACCTATCTCGCACCTCTCGTAACTATTCGCTTCGAAGGAACGCAGAAGAATTCTTCAGCGCTTCGTTGCGATGAAAAATGAGCACTGAAATGAGGAGCCCGAGCTCTCTATTTATAGTGAGAAAACAGGACCCGTTGGGAATTTTCTGATTTCTTCATCCTGCATTGGTAAGTTGTACCCTGGGCATCAAGAGTGGTACCATTTCATTCTCTGAGAGAGCTACAGGAAGTGGTATGGTGCGGCCAAGGAGACCCTTGGTGTGGCACCATGCTGCCTTCCAAGTTTGGTTTTTTGACACTTTCCTCCCCTGCAGTTCACTGTTCATGCATCCTACTTTTTCCTTTTGCATTTTCAACCCTGTAACTTGACATTTGTTAATGTTTCAACAGTTCTTGATATTTTATGTCATGTCACATATTAGGGGTACGAAATTGGGGTGTCTACAAGGTGATTGATTTTAAAATAGGTATTCCAGAAATTTTTTATACCTTTCTCAAACCATGGCAACTTTAGTCCCTATTTGAGCCTATCACAGCATCTACGAATATGTTTCACTCATGAATTCTTCTGGTCTTTGTGTGGCAGCAGTTATATTCCTTTGACCATGTGGTTTTGGTTATCATGTTTCATTTTTGTTTTGGTTGGTTCATAACTTCTTGTAACTTTTTCCTGCTATATTCTTTGATGCCATCAAAATAGTTTAGTGATGCCAATTGTTGATTATTTCTTCAAAATAGTTTAATTTTTCTACCCTACTAGCATGCAGAGTTGCTTTGCCGGACTCCTACTCTTTGATCTCAGTATTAGTCCCTTCCAGTTCCAGACTCCTACTCTTCGATCTCTCTCTTCTTCTCATCCATGACGCCCAGTCGCCTCCGCTTGCCACTCTTCAGTCCTCACTCCTCATGTCCTCCCTCACTCTATCACTCGTCTACACTCTCCAGACTCCAGTTCTCAACAGCGGCAGACGGCGGCTGCACAACCACAGACCCACAAATGAAGTCATGGCGTCGCAGCCTCCCCACGTTCCAACTTCATTGGGGTCATCTGTATTTTCTTCTATGTGCAGTGTTACAGCCTTCCTAACTCTGTTTGGGGCAAAGTTTTTGTTGGTTATTAGTAACAAATAAACCTGAATCATTACATGGAAGCTACCGCTTGCTTACTTCTTTAGGAAAGATGGTAGATATTTCTCTTATTGGACAGAAATTGATTGGGGTTTGATGAATTTTATGTTTGATTCTGTTCGTTTCTTTCATGTTCATGTAGTGTATTTGGAACTGAATTTTGAGATTATTTGCTGTCAGCCCTTCTACCTTTTAATTGGTTGTCTATGCAGATTGCAGTATCAAAAAATTGTTAAGTTGAACTGAATTTTTCAAAATTTCCCACATTGAATGATTCCTTCTAAAATTATTTGGTGACTGGTTATTTACTGAGCTTAACTGAATTTTATTTGGTGACTGATTCCTCCTAAAATTATTCATATGCTATTAATCTGTTTTGTACTTATATTACTGTGAGGACATTTTGTTAGTTGTTACCCAAAAGAAGTGATAAGGTTGGATTGTTTACTCATACAACAATCATAATGTCTTATTCTAAATAGCAATTTTGTGATTTTTTTAAATAAAAAGCAATATTCTTTTTTTTAGCATTTTGGGTGCTGTGGAGAACCGAAAGTTTATTTATTTTTTCCTGTTTGGTTTCCTGGAAAATTTGGGATTGGGGATTCATCATTGTCTTTTTTTTTTTTTGGATAGTTGAGCCCCTATTGAGAATCATTTTGTTTATGTTTTAGGCTGGTGCAATAGTATCTCTCAAGAATATAGTAAATTCAAACAAAGTTGTTGTCAATGAAATTGTTTTCCGCAACGGAAGACTTTTTGCAAACAAATTAACAGAGTATAACAAGATCAATAGTAAAGAAGAGAGAGAGATTGGGGCCAACGAACTGTCAAAATTTTATTAGAGTGTAGACACCCCAATTTCGTACCCCTGGTATATGACTGACATAAAATATCAAGAACTGTTAAAACTTAACAAATGTCAAGTCGCAGGAGTCAAAAATGCTAAAGGAAAAGCAGGATCGCGAAGCTGAACTGCAGGGGTAAAATGCAAAAAGTTGAAACTTCAAGGCATGATGGTGCCGCAAGCCCCACAGTGCCGCGCCAAGGTCCTGGCCGCACCATCATCTTCACTGTGCGACTCTCTCAGATCTGGATGGTACAAGTTTTAAAGCACAGAGTACAACTCACCGATGCAGGCTGAACAAACGAAGGAATTCAGCGTATCCTCGGTCTCTACTATAAATAGAGACCCCGGCCTCTCATTTCATTCGTTCGGTTTACGTGATAGAAAAATCTGCGCTGCAGCCTGCGATTCCTCAGATAGGTTAGTACGAGAGGTGCGAGATAGGTGAGTGGAAGCCCCTATAGTCTCCAAACCCCGTCCAAACTCGCCAAATCAAAACCCATATGTTATAAGTGATACCTAGCCTAGTTGTTAGGTATCCACCTCAAATCCCAGTCCAAAAATCCCAAAATAAGCCGTTACTACTGCCCAGAGTAACGAGCTAAAAAGTCAAAAACTAAGTCTAGGTTCCGCCCAACTAAAAGGCCAAAACCTACCCAAATAAAGGCGTCACTGCCCGAGTTGATAAGCCCAAACTTCAAAAATCAAGGTCATCACCCGGTTCAAAACAAGACTCCCTCTCCTTGAAGGACGAGGCGAGCGCCGCTCTAAAGGTAGTAATACCTTTAAGGCGTATTTTATTTTATTTGTATTTTTCCCTTTTATTTATTTTTCAAAAATTGTTATTTAAATCCGGCAATGTAGCCAATATAAGCCGTTGTCTTTGCCCGGATTAGATTAGGAAATATTATGTAAAGAGCCGTTATAATGGCCTAATATTCTTAAATGTGCGTAATTATTGGAAAGAGGCAATACGAGTCAGTAAATAATGTAGCCACAAATGTATCGTTTAAATTTCCTTGTCACAATAATACCTTATTTATTTGCTAGATAAATATAACAATGAGCATACTTCACCAAAAAGCGTTTTGAGACGAAAGAGGCGAGTTGGGTGCCTAGTACCTTCCCAACTCGTAACTTAGCCCCGAACTCGCTTTCTAAAATCTACGGTTTTCTCTTACGGTTTTTCTTTATTTTTGCCTTAAAATAAAGATGGCGACTCTAAAACTTTTAGATCCGGTGGGGCCTCGCAACATTCCCTCTTTGCACTTTCTGTTCTCCCAAAAAAATGGAGATCTGGGGAATGGAGGGGTGATGCATTCCCATATCTGGTATCCCCTAAACAAGGGATAACTTGATGCGGAAACTTCATAGCTCCCATAGTGATCTGAATGGGCCATAAGGCTATTTTTAATAAATCCATAGTGGGGCGTCGCAATATCCTTTCTTGCACTTCTCTATTTTCCCTAAAGAAAACAGGGAGAATGGGAATGGAAGGGTAATGCATTCCCATATCTGTTATCCCCGAAATAAGGGATAACTTGACATGGAAAACCATTAGTTCCCATTTTGGATACAAAATCCACTCGAGCAACCGAGGCACATTAAAGCGTGCTAACATAGACAACACTCCTCTCGCACTTTGGATTTCGTCTTCCCTAAACAAGGGAGGGTGGAGCGAGGCGGTGGTGTCTGCATGCACGCGTCTGGCGCACCTATCCAGAGCGGCGGGCGCAGGGAACCTCGCGGTGGCGACTCTGCTGGGGAGTTGTTTTATTTTAAATAAAATGGAGGGCTAGACTCATAAAATAAAACATTTTTTTGTTTTTCTTTGTTTCTGGCTGCAGTATGCTCGTTATATTAATTTACGCATTTCAATAAAGTGTTCCCATTACGGCCGTGGCTATATTTGTGGATATGATCCTCCATCGCGGCGATCTCGTTAGATACATTCGGATATGTTTAAGAGTATAAAAAAAAAAATAATATATATATATATATAATTTCGAAAAATCAAAAAAAAAATTTAAAGAAAAAAAGAAGATAATATATATATTATATATATTACAATAAATTAAAGGCGACACAAAAGAGAGGGCTTTACTTCCAGCTCTATATTTTTATTTATTTATTTCAGTTCATTTTCTTTTTTCACTTTATTCTGTATATTCGTACATATCTGCATTCATGCTGTCATTTTATTTTGGGGACATATGACCAAAATTTGTAATTAATAGGGATAGATAGTTTCTCCGCTTTTCTTTCTATTTCTTAAAGTGGTGTGCTTGCTTGCTTGCGCTCAAAAATAAAAAGCCGAGAAAATCCACATATAACAGCAAGACATGCCAAATTTGTTTTATTTTCTATATCTGTAAAATAAATAAAAACTTTACTGTTTTTCTAGATACCGCACACACGTACACGCATGTAAATATATTCCGAACTGTTACCCTACACCATGGCCAGCCTACCCCCTGCATAAGCCAACTTTAGAATTCATATAGTTTTTCAGGACACTTCACGAGGCCAAGGTTTTGCATCTTTGAATTATGTGAGCCAGCCTGTCAAAAAAAAAATCAAAACAGAAAAAATATAAATATATGTCATAAAAAAAATGCGCAAGTTCAAAAAAAATATACATAATAAGTGCGCACAAAAAAAATATAAATAATAAACAGGGGCTGATTTATAATTCTCAGATGCTCGACCTAGACCATTTCGGATGGTGGATCCCGAAAGAGTATAGGCTCTTCGCTTTAGGACCGATCGATCTGGGGAGTCGAAAGCGAGTGGAATCGTTGGTCTATACTCTGAAGAAAGAATCCAGTATTCGAGGAAAAGTCACGAGGCTGTCAAAATAAAGCGAGTGCTTATCCAGGTCAATTGTAGGAACAAAAATTTTTTAATAATAAAATACTAATAAAAAGGCACGTACTCAAGCCCAGCCTCAACCAACCTTCGATACCTCCAAACCCCATTTTCCTCGAAACCGCTGGCCGAATTTGGAAAGGCGAGATATCTTGGCCGATTGATCTGGAAAGTAGTGCGAACTTAGACGAGGTATCGGCTTTAGCGAATCAGGCCAGGCGAGAATCGATTCGAAGCGAATGGTCGGCGGTATGGCGGCGAAAGTGAAACGATCAACTATGGGTACAGTTCGGGGCTCCGGTATGTTCCGCCTCGGCAATGCGAGAATGGTTTGACGAGGTTGGGTGCAATGATGAGTCAAATGGCTAGTGCAGTACAAAGTCTAAAATCCAGTGGTGAGGTGAACTCTTCCCCCTACTATTCCCCAGATGCATCCACATCTCGGTGCCTCCAAACCCGACCTCGGCCAAACACTAACCGCGCCAAATATTACCACCCAAAATCCATGTCAACCCAAAATCCATATCCAACCCAAAAATCCATGTCCAACCCAAAATCTCTATCCAAAATCCATATCCAACCCAAAATCCATGTCAACCAAAATCCCTATCCAACCCAAAATCCATGTCGACAACCCAAAATCCCTATCAACCTAAAATCCATCAACCCAAAATCCTATCAACCCAAAATCCATGTCAACCCAAAATCCATATCGGCCCAAAATTCATATCCGACCCAAAATCCTTATCTCCAAGACCCAAATTCTACCCAAAATCAAAATCCTTACGAGAACCCTCACTTTGAAACGCCTCCTCAAAATCCTTATCAAATACCACGGCAGAAACTAATCCGGCCTTTCCTAACCTACCGGCGATATACCAAAATCCAACTCCCCTCCCACCAAAATGGAGAAAGACATGGAGAACTTGAAAAGTATGATGCTCAAAGCCCGGACAAAGACAAATTTTCTATGAAGGCATTAACGCTAAAACCTCAGCCATACTACCCCCAAATTTCAAAATGCCCGGGCATAGAAAAAATTCGATGGAACTGGATGCCCTATCTCTTACCTAAAATCTTACTCTAGTGGCATGCGATCAAGAGGGCTAGCTTGAAGCCATGGCCTCAATTTTCACTGCCTTAATAGGGGTTGCTAAGCGATAGTTAATGCTTGCTAGCGGATGATAACACCGTGGGCACTTGGGACCAATAGTGAAGGGTTCTAGAAGGTACAAAGACAATACCATCACTTGAAAATAAAAAGGGAACTTGAGGCATGCACCCAAAAAAAAACATTCGAATTTGCGGCCGAGATGGAAGGATAAAGTCGCCCGGACTACGGACAGACTGATCCGGTGAATCATCGAGAATGTTCATCAAAAACCTCCGACCCGTTTACAGAGAGCATGCGGTATCTCACTTATAGCAATTTTAAAGAAATAGTAGAGATAGAAGTCGTATGATGAGAAGAAATACGTCTGAGGATCCTAAAGATTGATACATACACCCCCGTTTCACTCTGTGACTCAGAATCGAGACAGAAGAGTCTTCGGAAGAAGTCAATGTGGTTGAAAGAAATTCCACACAGTAAAAATATAGTAGTGTGCCATGGTCATATGAATGCCAACTCTGTTGAAGGAAGTAATAATGTCCACAAGAACCTCATGGGACCTAGAGGCAAAAAGAAGGCATTACGATGGGCGAATGCCCCAATGTCTCTGATTTTCCAATTTAATGACAAGGGGTTTTGAAACCTATGGCTTCTAGGCCTCCACCAAAGCTATCGGACACATGGGACCCTCTCTCGATATTGCGGTACTATCGTAGTAGTGGCCATCAACGATAAGTGTTATAAGCTCAGAAGTGCCATCAAGATCTTATTGATGTCCAAATCATTGAAAAGCCACACCCGTGATTGTCTCTAGTAAAAGTGAAAAATACCTAGAATACCCTTGTATATACACCTCAGACTCTTTGAACCTTTGAATGTTCTTTTGTCGAATAAAATCTCCAGGAAACAACTCTTTTCAACACGGTGTCAATTTTGGAACCCTTGTTATTTTCTAGTACCACTAACAATTTTGCGGGGGCTAAAAAGTTGACTATTGTGTCATTACTCTCTTGAGAGGGCTGTAGAATGCGTAATCATTACATCTCATAAAAAAATTTGATTGATTATTTATTTATTTATTTTTAAAAAAAGCAAAAACAAAAGAAAAAAGGGAGATTTAGTTTTCTCACAAAAATAAGAAGAAGTCTTCGAAAAAAAAAAAGAGAAAGTTTTTCTATATGTTATCTTACGTTTCCCAAAACATGTAAAACGGGAAATTCCCCTCACCATTATTTTCAATCGCCATCACCGGTTGATAAGTGCATCAGTCATTCTTGACTCAAAAAAAAAAAAAATCTAAGAGTCCTACTTTGAAATGTCAAGGTCTACCACCCAAGAAAAAAAAAAAGAAAAGAAAGTAAAAAAGAGAAGAAAAATGATGAAAAAAAAAAGAAAAGAAAAAAGGAGAAAATGATGAAAAAAAAAAAAAGAGAGAGGCCAGATAAAGGCTTGAAAAGAAAAAAGTTGGAAAAAGCTGGAGACTGACCAGGGGGAAGCGAGAGTCGGAAGGCTGAAGTCGAAAAGCCAACTCGGGGATCATACCCAACAATTCATGACTAGGGGCTTTCAAACCCCAGAGGTATCTTCTTAACCCATATTAATACCTACAACTTATCATGCGAGTATGCTCATTTGGGCTTCATTATTACGAAAGCCAAGCAGGAGTCTTCAATGAGCCTTCAAAGTATATTCAAGCGACAAAATTCTTGCTTTTCCTATATTAGCTTGTCGAGTCTTCTTAGCGATCTCTGAGGCACCACATATCAGCGAAATATCGTAAAAAAAAGAAAAAAAATGAAGATGACGAGTCAACTCATGAAAAAACATGATAAATCTGTGAGTTGATGGCGAGTCATCAAAAGATATAGACAAAAACTTTTAAGAACATGAAATTGAGCGAGCAAGTCGTCTTGACGAGAATCACCTTCGACCCATTGCGGCCGAGCTATTAAGCGATGCACTAAGGCTCCAGACCATACACCATCCTCTTCCAATACTGAACAAACCCGCTGATTGCTAAAGCCTAACCATCTAAAACCCGGCTTCTCAGCGGGATTGCTCATACTTATATATATATCAAGAGTGACAATCTTCTTTTATCCAAAAGAGAGCGATATCTCTTGAGCACTCTCCCAATTGCTCAGGAAGGTCAAAAAAAAAAAAGAAGGAAAAAAAAAAGAAAGAAAAAAAAGAGAGAAGCCTTTCTGAGCAATTTCTTCAAAATATTTCTCTCATGACAAAGAAAAACATCAATCACACTTGAACCACCCGCAACCCACAACCAAGCCAAA
>CM028384.1:27823057-27934463 GCA_013146195.2 Codonopsis lanceolata | reverse complement strand
GTCATGAAATAACCTTATATAAAAATCATGTTATGGCATCCATGCTCAACATAAATAAAACATGTTATCATTGTAGTATAACATTTCACTAAAATCCATGTCAAGGCATTTATATGCTTAACGATCATAATTCTTGTTATTGATATAACATAGCCTTAGATGATTTACATGTCAAGGCATATAAACTTAACAACAATAATTCACCGCTTTTAACATAATGCCATATCCGAATAATATTCATGATAAAGCATATTAACATAACAACGGTAATTCATGTTATTGTTATAACATAGCCTTCCCATAATATTCATGTCAAGGCATATAACTTAACCATAATGATCTATACCTTTGGCATAAAACCACATTCCAATAATACTCATGTGATAGCATACATGCTTAACAACATTAATCCATATGTTATCTATTAAGTATAACATGTAAGAAACCAAAACAAACATCATATCATATCCAATTCACCAAGCACGTTATTCACTTAAGCACTTGTGAAACAATTCATGTATAAGGGATATGATACCATTACCCAAATTCCTCGCGTGTCGCTCTGCAAAAACACGTGCAAAACCTTTATGTGCCCTCGATATCCCTCTCGTAGATATCGGCGTCGAGCGATCTCCGCTCGAGTTCCATAGTTATCAAAGTCATGTGTATTACTACAACTAAGATAAACTACTTCCCCATGGCCATCGATGGAGGGGTGTGTGCAAACCTTGGCACGGCGATCCATCGCGATCACGAATCTCACAATTCGTGAAGGCGATGTATCGTCCACAAAACTCAACCAAGCCGACTCAGTGGACTCAAACCCAAGCACAAGTAATATATACTCATATGCTCAAAACAAGTAGGTAAACACTCTACTATCAAACTAGTCATGCAATTCATCCACAACTAGCATAAACATCACAACCGAGAATCATATAAGCTCTCATAATCAAGTGTGCTTCACACACTTCAAAACTTCTTGGAGGCTCGACCTCCATGAATTCTACCCAAAATTCCGTAGGACTTAAAATTATAGTTCTAGGATTCATACTAACCCAAGGTTAACTCCGTTGAGTTCAATCTAAGTTTTAAAATTCAAGGATGAGAAGCTTAGGCTTCATCAACCCCTATGTTCATAACTATCGCCCAAAACCACAATCCCAATGTTCAATATACTCATATAAACCCAACAAACTAATTAACAATGCAACTTAGAATAATTTAGCCATCTTGTGCATAATATCATCCAAGTCATCATACCAATCATAACGTTCAATTCATGATTTAAAATTCACATCATGGTTTAATATGTTCTATTAAGCTTGTAAAACATATTAATCAAGCTAACATCATTAGATTGCAAGCTAAAACCAAATTAGGGCAAATCACCCTCCAAGCATCTCAACCAAACCAATTTCAATACTCATGGTTAATCAACACAACTAAGTTCAATAAACTCCACTAAACATGTATAACATGCTAATTAGGCTTACCATCATCTTTAACAAGCCAAATATAATTTGGGGAAAATCCCTTCAAGCATCTTTGTCATCAAGCTCAATACTCATAATCAATTCATATAGCAAAGTTTAATATACTCTATTAAGCATATAAAACACATTAATCAAGCTTACATCATTAATTTGCAAGCTAAAACAAAATTAGGGCAAGACACCCTCCAAGAATCTCAACCAAACCAACATCAATCCCATGAAAAATCAACATAACCAAGTTCAATAGGCTAGTTAGAACATGAATTTCACATATATCATGGTCTCACATAGGTCAATCAAGTTCTATCATCAATTTGAAATCCTAGGGTTCATAGCTTTTCTATAACCTAACAATGGCTTCCATTGACCCACATAGCACACATGGTTGATTCCTAGGGTCAATGGAGCCTAAAGAAGGAAGGAAGGTAGAAACTTACAGCTTAGCCTAACAAGCTGAAATTTGTGCCTAACAATGGTGTCTTCTCTTCAACTCTTTCTTCAAACTTGTAGGTGAATGGGGAAGAATGAAGCTCCATTAATGGCCTCCAAGCTCAGCCCTTCAAGACCCACAATCTCCTCTTCAAGCTCTCTCTCTCAAGCCCCAGGTGCTCAGTTTGCAAGAAGAGGAGGAAGAAGCTTTCTGGCGGCCGAAAAATGAGGAGAATGCGGCAGATTTTTGGGTTATATAGGGGATTAACTCACTAATTACCCCACTAATTAACCCTAAATCTCTAATAGATGTTAGGATTAGTTTAGGTTAAGTAATTGGGTCAAAGTGGTTTAAAATTGGGTTAATTGGTCAAACAATTCGGACATATCAGAAAAGGGACAAAATCGCGACATTAGTTTGACCCCTTGCGGTCGCATTGAGCATGGGTGATGCGACCGCATCACCCCTATTTCCGACAAATTAGGGTTTTTGTCGATCTTGCTCGATCGGCCTCTCCCGCGTGCGTTCGAGTCTAAATGCTTGAAATGGCTCACAATTGAACCCTTAAAGTCCTCAAACATTAAACTAGTCCATCCAAGTCTCAAACCAATTTTAAAGTAGGTCTAGACTCCCATAAACAACACCGAAACAACAGGGGCAAAACCAGCGTAACTACTTGCTATCTAAGCGTCGAATGAAACCACAAGCCAGGGTAATAACCCATGATTGTAAACACTTATTAGGGCTACAAAATAGGCCTGAATGCCTCTCAGATGATGCTCAACGAGATAGGGAAATAGGCTCGAAAGACGAGGCGTTCGCCGGCTCCATCTCAAACTTCTGCGCGATAAGGAGAATTGCTATTCTCGGCGTCAAAACTTCACGAGACTTATGGAATACATCCAATTAGAAGTCTAACACATCTAAACATGTTATTTAATCATCATGTAAAGATCTGGGACCAAATCGAAGTCGAAACACAAAACCATATAAACTCTCAATCGTCGCATTTCGACTATCGTCGGATTCGACTTTGACTTTAACAAGTCAACCACTAAATGACATCTCTAAAAGTGTTTTAGTCTTAATGTGGTCTCTCATACACATTTAGACTCTCTCCAACAAACAAGCGATCAACCAGAAGAAGAGATCACGAGCATTGCACGCAATTCAAGCTAGCAGGAATCGGGATCTTACATATATACCTTTCAATAATTAGACTTTTCTGAACATACACTCTTTGGGTGCTTGATGAGGGTAATATATATTTGACAAGTGATCTCTAGTTGACAAAAGAAGTATTTGGTCATGCACACTATAAAATGCAGTAAATCTATTATACTTGTTAAATTAATGAATTAAAAAATATGTGCGAGAGTCATGTACTTGTTTTTATGATGCCAAATTATCACGTGGATAGTTACCATATGTTGATCAAACGTAGATGTGTTGAGTGTTCTACCATGTTTCATTAATAAAAATAGTATTCAAGTAAGGACTACGTTGAGTTTATCAGGTCCAAATATCTAAATGATTAGAATAGATATAAAGTTAACTACATTTCTGTTTTAATTTAGGTTATACATTTCTTTTGACATGTCACATGGTAACAACAAAAAATAGGTAACAACATAGTCAAGTCATTTTAACTACTTCCTCCGTTCTGGGTAAAGAGTCAACTCTACTATTTCGAAATGTTTCGTATTATGAGTCTATTTTCAAAAATCACATCTACAATTTCTAAAGCATTTCAACATTACCCTCCACATTTGATAATAACATATGGATTATGTGCTAGAGTTATTATAATTATGACCAACTCTAATTCTTATTATATATCTCTCAATAATTAGACTTTTCGAATATACACTCTTTGGGTGTAACGGAGGGGGTAATATATATTTGACAAAGTGATATACCGTCGACAAAAGAGAGTATTCGTCATGCACATCATAAGGTCTGGTAAATCTATTATACTTGTTAAATTAATCATCGCTACTAAAACATTGAAAAAAAAAGTAAATTCAATTTTATTTGACATACATTTGCGTCTACCAAACATACACTAGTATAGTGATTAAGGTGTTCTAGTTACTTGACACACACACACACACAAATATATTCGTTATGAGGAAAAAGGCAATGATTTAAAAGTATAATATTAGTTAATAAAGTTGAAGGGTTATGAAGATTATAAGGATAAGATTTCAGTGAGGACTCTTTCAACGAAACATCCATAAAAGGAATGGTCGACTAATTTTATTCACAAAGGTAGTATATTAGTAGAATAGTCGATGTTGAATTATGAGTGAGAAAAAGAGAGAAATGTTATGATATACATGAGATAATATTTGTTTGTGTTTAAATTTTGATAATTGAAAACTTATTTTGGCAGTCACATATCACGGAGCAATGATTTTAAGAACGAAATGCGAAGAAAGAGAACTTTTATAAAAATTAAATTTTCAAATGAATATGACTAAATTGAAAGAGGGTTTGAAATTTTTGTTTTAGTAATTAAAGGGTTATTTTATAAAAATAATTAAATGTGGAAAAAATTGATTACATAGATGTAATAATACCAATACTTAGTTATGTCACGACCCGACCCGGATTTCAACACGAAATCCCAAGGTTGTGCCGCTGAAAGTTGCAAGAAGAAGACAAACATTTGTTAAACAGTAGTGCAAATCGAACAGTCGAGCTAATACGCTTTAAACATGAACATAAAGCCGCACTAAAATACGGTATTTCAAAAATCGAATTAGTGGAAGCAATAATGAAATGATGTCCTGAGCTATGAAGCTCGAAACCAAAGCCAAAGAAACCAAGAGTGACATTATCTCACAAATGGAAAAAACAAAACTCGTGTGCCGCGACATTGCGAACGCTGAAAAAACCATCGGCACTCCAAGCCGGCGTTTCAACAAAGGAACAACCTAATATATCAATTACCCAACGGCTAAAGCATACCGGGGTCAACCAACAACTATTATAAATGGAATAAAGAAATGCCCCAAAGCTAATGCGTACCCCGAAGACAACTGAAATAAATACGAAAACTACGAACAAGGCACGACACAACACATTGGCCCAAGAAAGAATCAATACAAATACCCAAGTATTCTACCCGACTGTAAAGTCTAAATAACTTTACAAAATGTCGATCTCACAAGAATAGCAAAGTACATGATATCAATGACAATTCTAAAAAGGAGCAGGACTCCACAAGCTGCTACTCGTGAAAGTCAGCTGCTACAAACACGAACCACACGATCTAATCTCGATCTATCGATCAGCTGCGCACTGCTACAGTCATGATCTACTCGGCCTCAACGCGGCCACCAATTACTGCAACGAGAAAACAAAGTACGGGATGAGTCATAATGACCCAGTACGCTACTACAAGAGATATGTAACATATAAGTAAGTAACATAAAAATAATCATGGTTTCATTTTACAAATGACAGAAAAACCTGTGAAGAGGCGTCGTATCGTTTCGATACCCCACAAGATAACCATTTCTTCTTACTTACTAAAACGTCCAAATGAACCAGGGTGTAATTCCCTGTTCAAACACATATTAAATGAATTAGAAGGTACTTCCCGTAAGACTTCATATGCATGTATATATATCATTATTTGTACTAATCAAGCTATTCATATAATCATCATGTATAAGTGTGCACATCTATATATATACACAACAAATCTTTCATATATATCTCATATATAAGTATGTATATCTCTATATATACATATAAAATCTCTCATATAATCATCATGTATAAGTGTGCATGTCTATATATATATGTCTATATATATAATCATCAAGTCTTTCATATAACATCAGCCAGTACAAACATTGTCAATAAGATCTCATGTTCAACTAACACTTTGTTATCACATAAATGCCCATAGTAAGCCACATAAAGGATAGAGAAGGTACCAAATCAATGTTGTTGTGTCACTCCTGCAATCACAACTGTTAATCATATCGTGCTAGTGACACCCGTGTCGGGTATCAAAGTACTTAGCTCTCTTCTCGGGTCCGAGCTCTCTACTCAGGAAAAATAGCACTAGCCAATGTACTCTTTTGGTTACGACAAAGGGGGATACTTCCCCACTGTAGCGAGCAGTGGAGGGGTGTGTGAACCGAATCCGATACGACGATACATTGCAATCACGAATCCCATAATTTGTGAAGACAATACATCGTCCCACCATCAACGTAAAAACTCATGTAATGCCAGCTGGACTTATATGCAATGCACAAGTAGATGTTTACTTGCAAATTCTCAAGTAGATATACAGATCTACTAAACTCATATGATTATGCACATTGTTACAATAATCACAAAACCACAATAGGAGCTCATTTGAGTTTCTAAATCACAAGTGTCATGTTGTCCACTCTATTCATTTCAAGTCCCAAAAGCTACTAATTTAGCCAAATGGAATCTAATTATCATAGGATCTCACCACGATCCTCGTAAGGTTCAATTGTTCCTTAACTTGACTCCGTTGAGTCCTTGCAACAGTTTATCCCAATTAGGTTTTAAATTCTATTTGCATTTCTAAACCTTTTCTAAGTTTTGAGTTCAATCATAGTTAGGTTCTTGTCTCATTAAGAAACCCTAGATCAACAGTTCACAATTTCACCTATTAGTGAAATATAAATTCAACACAAGTTGGTGAATCAATTATCAATGAAACCACAGAGTAATCAAAAGCAGATTGTGCTTCGAGTCAAAATACACAACATGCCTTATAAGTCATATCATTAAATATGGAGATTCAATCCTTAACAAGTTTAAATATTACAAATCACTCGGCACAACAATCTTTCTAATTCCATTAAAAATTCCTCTCAACACAAAATGTACTGAATTTTACTTATTCAGAAAGTAGACACTTTAAACTATAACTTAGCCTTTTAAATCACTTCATTCGGACTTGTATTCAGCTAAAAATCTGTTTTTCTGTTATGATTATTTATGCCCAGTCAACTTATAAATTCGACCATTAATTCCTCACAACTCCAAATGTCATGAATTTTATATATTCAGAAACTAGACTCTTGGAATTATAATTTAGAACTTTAAAGCACTCCATTTAGACTTGTATTCTTTAGGATACAGTCACCTCAAGTTCATGTTAAAAATCTGGTTCTCTGTTGTGACTCATTATGCTTAGTCAGCTTGTAAATTCAACCATGAATTTCTCACAACTCCAAATGAGGGGATTGTTGCCTAGTCTGAAACTAGACTCTTGAAACTATATTTTTCCATTTTAAAACACTCTAATTGGATTTGTATTCATCAACTTATGATCACATGAAGATCATGTTAATAACGAGTTCCCCTTGTTCAGACTCACTGTCGTAGCCATGGTTCATGATTCATTAAAAACACTTCTCGAACTCCAAAATTTATGAAAATTTACAAAGAATGTGGCGACCTAACCCGGATTCCGGAACGGAATCCCAAAGTCGTGTCGCAAGGACAAGGCAAGAACAGGACAAGCACTTGCAAAACAGTAGTGCGAGTTGGACAATTGAGCTAACGAACTCAACAAAGGCAGAGAAGCCGTAAACGTAAATACGGGTCACGAAGAAACGAATCTGCGGAAGCCGTAGGGGAAAGAGTCCCAAGCTTAAGGCTCGAAAACAAAGTCAAGAAACCAAGAGAGACAATATTCTCCCGAAGGGGAGAACAAAACTCCCGTGCCGCAACATTGCAGACGCTGAACAAACCATCGGCATTCCTAACCGGCGTTTCAACAAAGAACAAACCTGATAACAAAATTACCCACGGCTAAGGCATACCGAGGTTAACCAACAACAATAGTGACTAAAATAGAGAAAAGCCCCAAGGCTACTGCGTACTCGGGAGACAACTGAAATAGATATAGAAAACACGAACAAGGCACGACACAACACGTCGGCCCAAGAACGAACTAATACAGAAACTCAAGTATCTACCCGACCGTAAAGTCTAAATAACTTTACAAGATATCGGTCTAACAAGAATAACAAGGAACATGAACAAGAGACAATACTAAGGGAGTAAAACTCCACAACTACTGCTCGGGGAAGTCAGCTACTAGAATCACGAACTACACGATCAAGTCTCGATCTATCGGTCAACAGCGATCTGCTATAGTCACGATCTACTCTACCTCAACACAGCTACTGAAACTGCAACTAGAAAACAAGTACGGGATGAGTCATAATGACCCAGTACGCTACCACTAAACAATATATATATATATTTTTTTTTTAGGAAACAGGGGCGGAACCCTGCCTCAATTTATTAAAAAACAGGAAAAAGGATAATACAATGAGGGGGACAACCAGCCATACCCACAGGAGGGAGGGCAAAGGAGCCTTACCTCTACAAATCAACTACGAAAACTAAAAATGCCAAGATTATCAAATCTATAAGCCTGACTCACACTTCTTGGAAACTGTTGAACACTATCATAAGTCACAGTTGTGTCGAATAAATGAGCCACCTCCGTAAGTTTATCAGCTACCCCATTCACCTCCCTATAAACATGACGAATGGAATATGAGCCAAGAAGATCTCTACAAGCAGAAAGTTCATACTCATACTTCCAAGGAAAACGATGAACTCCTTGTAAACCTCGCGAAGCTACTAAGGAATCTGTTTCGACAAAAACATTTTCCAACTGAAACTGTCTACATAACTCCAGACCATCACGTAACGCCGAGATTTCTGCCAAAGTATTAGTACGTTCTCCATAAAATGTAGAGAAAGCATAAATTAGATGCCCTTTATGATTTCTGATGATGCCTCCTCCAGTACACTGCCCATTCCTAGCCGAGCCGTCTGTATTCAACTTGTAAGTGCCAATAGAGGGAGGATCCCATCTAATCCATTTGCCTCGACGAAAAACAACATCCTTTATAGGGACTTGCAAAGACTGGATGCTCAGACTACCAAACCTGCTAATCGGTTTCAAAGGATTATAATTGTGCATTATATCCCTTAATCCTTGACAAACTTTCTGTAAAATCTCCTCGCCACGCATGGGAATATTCTCAAAAATTGGTTTACACCTTGCTTTCCATAACTCCCAACAAACTAACGCGACAACCCCAATCTTACAAGCACCAGCCTGATTTTTCACTGAACTGTGCTTCATCCAGGTTGATAGCAGATGGTTCAAACTTTCGTAGTGCCCAATGGTTCGGAAACGACGAGCAAACACTGACCATACCTCCCTAGATGCTTCCGACCTCAAGAGCAGATGTTCGATGGACTCACAATCATGATTTTGAACACAGCACACACATTTAGAGGCAAGAAAAATATGCTTCGATTGAAGGCGACAGTCAACAGAAATTGCGCCATGAACAAGTCTCCAAATGAAACCACTTACCTTGAGAGGAATCCAGCTTTGCCAAATCTTCCTAGCCCAAAATTGATGCGGCCAAACATATCTAAAATGATTCCAGTGAGCTGTAACATTAAATTCTCCGGAGTTTGAAAGACTGTATATAAGCACATCATCACGGTTCTCATTCAGCCGGACTCGACAAATCTGCTTCAAGTTTTCATCATCTATCAAATGAGAAAATTGATCCAATTGAGGAAGAGCGTCACGAACCCGAAGATGCAAATCCATCGGCTGAGGGCCTATCAATTGCACTCCACACCAGTTGTCGCCCCAAAATGAGATATCACCTTTTCCAACTAACCAGCGACTGCAGCTCAGAACCCCGTCCATTTGCCAAAAGATAGACCGAGCAATCAGAGACATCACCCCAGAGTTTTGACTGCCTTGAGGGCCATATTTAGCTATCACAAACCTCGCCCATAAACTATTACCTTGTAACACTGCCCATGCTAATTTTGCCTGTAGCGAACCCATGACATGTTCGAGTTTACGAATACCCAAGCCTCCCTCTTCTAATGGTCTGCACACCGTGTCCCATGCAACCCAATGTAAACGTTTCTCCCCACTATTACTCCACAGAAAAGTTTCCATAGCCATCTCAATACGATGCAAAACCTTCTTCAGGATCCTTATAGCAGCCAACGAGTATACCAGAATGCTTGACAATACAGCCCGCAGTAATGTTAACTTGCCCCCGAAAGAAATTAGATGAGATTGCCAGTCCTCAATACGGCATAAAATTTTATTTATAAGTCCCTCAAAGTATTGAATTTTAATCCTACCTTTGAAGAGTGGAATGCCCAAATATAGCATGGGAAAATTCTTGTGCGCGCACCCAGACCACTCAGAAATTTGTCGACGGTTTCTTCCTGTGCAATGCTTAGAAACATAGAATCCACTTTTTGCTAAATTAATTAGCTGCCCCGAAGACTTCTCATAAGCACTCAGCAAATTCCTCAATGCCAGAATAGAATTTTTACTCGCATTGCAGAAGATTAGCATGTCGTCTGCGTATAAGAGATGAGAAATCACCATGCCACCTCTCCCGTGATTAAAAGGCTGTATCGACCCTTCCTCAATATTTCTTTTAATGTTTAGAGAAAGAACCTCTTGGGAAAGAATAAATAAAAGAGGGGACAATGGATCCCCTTGCCGAACCCCTCGAGTAGAATTGAAGAATCCATAGCTTCCGCCATTAATACGAATGGTGTACCAAATATTACACAACATCCGCTCAATCAACCCACAGACCCTCATACTAAAACCAAATCCCTGCAATGCCTTTAACAGAAAATCCCACTCGACTCTATCATATGCTTTGGACATATCTAATTTAAAAATCACGTTACCACCTCTGATTCTTTTATTAGTGCGATGAACTAGCTCATGTGCCAAAACGACATTCTCCTGGATACTACGCCCCCTCACAAAACCTGTTTGTTCCATCGATATTAATCTTGGAAGCAAAGAAGCCAAACGAGAAGCCATAATCTTGGAAATCACCTTACCCACAAACGGACATAAACTAATCGGACGAAAATCTGTGAGGTCAGTAGGAGCTTCCGATTTTGGGATCAAAACAATTGCTGTTGTAGAAAAACCCTTATGTAAATCTGCCCCTTGAAAAAAGGCTTGTATAGCAACCACCATATCTTGCTTTATAATCTCCCAGCATGCACTAAAAAACCATCCAGTATAGCCATCAACCCCCGGGGCACTATCAGGATTTAAGCCTTTAATTGCAGCCCAAATTTCAGTCTCACTAGGAATAGCTTCCAGCAGGTCATTTGCATAAGTAGGAATGAAATCGGGTTACGATTTAAAAACCGAAGTCGTTGTAATGCATGTAACTGCCTTTACCAAAGCTACCAAGATGAACTAGGGTGAATCCCCTATTCACAAACAATCAGGTAAGTCAAGAGGCAAGTGACAAGAATAATCGTACAGTTAGGGACGTATGTCTTGACATGAAACATCCCAGGTATCTTATAGAATAATTAAGTAAAAGTATGCATATATTTACATGTATACACGTATCAAGTCTCTCATAGAATGATTAGGTGGAGATGTATAAACTCATCACAATTGTCAAGCAATCAAGGACAAGTATATATGAGCATAAAGATCATATATTCAAGATGCACATTATTGCACATAGTTCACATAATGTGAGGATATAGAGTTGGGCCGCTACGTAAACCTGCAAAACAAACACCTTCTGTACGTGCCGTCATCGATGGGTGTGATAATACATCGATCTTCCGAGGATATGCTCGGGATAACAGTAGTCAATCTCAATGGGCGCGTATTGGTTGGCGAGAGAGAGCTCTTCCCCACTGTGGCCAACAGTGGAGGGTGTGTGCAGTATCTGGTTCGGCAACCCATCACTATCACGAATCTTACGATTCGTAACGGCAATGCATTGTCAACCAGGGTAGACAGGACAAGACAAGTATGCCAGCTGGACTTATGCAATGCCAAGTAGTATTTACTCAACAATGGTTAGTATGGAACGAGTCCGACAAGAGCGTCCTCGTTCAAGACAAGTATATAATCTCATCAATAACAAGCAAGATTGAGCTCGACAAGAGCGAACTCAATATTTCAAGTATGCATTTACTATGTCAAAAAGATACAAGCATGACAGTCAATCCAATTCAAGAGTCTAGAAATAGTTTTCTAGTGGAACACATGTAATAACGTCGTAGGGATTGATCATTGAGCCGGTATTGTTCAATAGCTCACTAGTGTCGACTCCGTTGAGTCATTTCTATAATTCCAACCAAGTAGAGTGGGAACACTATATGTGTTCCAAGACTCTTTTCTATGTTCTCACTTGAAGCATGACTAGGTTCTTGTTCCAATTAGGAACCTTAATGCAAAGTCACTAAGTCAAGTATATAAGGGGAGCCTAAGTTGATCATTATGAAGTCAAGCTTAATTCAATTCCAATTTATAATTCCACTTAATAGTAGAATCCAAGTTCAGTATAAATCATTAACTGAAGAACGGATCAAGCATGGGGGCAAGTACATTCAATATGCTTATAATTCATATTATAGAAACATGTAGAAGAATCAATTCATGACAAGGTAGGAAATCATGCTTTTAGCCATAATATCAATGGTACATACTATTCCGTATTTAAATGTGAAACCAAGTTAGGTTGTAACTCAGCCCTCAAACCATCATATAGTTGGTCTAGGATCATAAGCCATTTACTTGTAGGTAATAAAGTCTTCCAAGAATAATACTTCATTCTATAACCCAAAGGTCTATAGTAGTCCAATACTTAAGTAAACACTAGAGTGACGATCATTCGTAAGGTCAACCGTACTAGTGAATCTTAGATAACAACTTAGTCATCCTAGCGACTTATACAAGTAGACTCCATGTGTATTGTACTAAGAAAAGTCCCAATTCAAATCATCTCATATAATGGTCCTCAATTTCGTTATCTTGGTCTTTCCCAAAATATTCACAAGGCGACTTTAGAGAGTCGGCATTCAATAACAACAATCATGATTCCTTAGGTTTCATACAAGCATAGATCACATCCTTACAAGTTTCGGGGCTTCATTTGAAGTTCGACAAGCATCAACAGTTCTAATTCATAATCGAATCAATCCAAAGGTCTTTCATTCAAGTCGTGCATTTGTGACCCACACAAACCCAATCCAAAGACTAGCGATAATCTTGTACTTAATATCACTAAAGGTCCTCCATTAGAGTCCTAAGCCACAATTCGATCTTAACACCAATTCGGCCTCACCCGACCAAACCTCAAGATTTCATGATTTAGATTCAACGAGTACAAGTAGTCATAGGGGTTTATCCTAAGACTCGAATAGCAACTTTTATAACTCAATGCTTCCATTTGAGTCAAATTGCAAAGTCTCAAACTCTAGGTCAAGGCATAATTTCAGGATTTCCAATTTATCCGGGTTTCTAAACCCAACCACAATCAATCTTGAATCATAACTATTCCGATATACCCAATCATAATCGTATGGGTTCAAACCCTAACTTTCATAGATTGATATCCATCAATAACGTCTCATTTCGACATGTATTACAATGACAAATCACAAGGAACAAGCCTCTAGCAACCTAACATCAACATTGAGTTAGAGAGAGAAACTAGGGTTTCGGTAACGTACCTTTATCGAGCCACAAACGACTAGAAAGAGGGAAACAAACCCAAGGGAAATGATCTACTCGGCAAGGACTTCATGACGGTGGTCTCGGCTCGTCAAACGGATGGCTGGAACTCCGGGAATCGCCGGAACACGCACTAGTCGCACGCTCAATCTCCCGCACTCTCTCCTTCCCGTTCACGGCTGAAAGCGATCACTAATGAAGAGAGGAGAGGAGTTTTGGGGTTATAAGGGTGATTAAGGACTAATATACCCTCAAAATAAGTGAAGGGGCAAGGGTTAAGTAAGGGTAGAATAGGAGTTTCACGCCAGAAATCAAACCAGCACAAAGCTGATGTCGGGAGCGTTGTTCGGTTGTCTGGACCAAACTCTTGTGTGCTTGTTCGGTCAGTATGGCCGAACCATTCAAAAGGAGTTCGGTTGCCATGGACGAACACTTCCCAAAGTGTTCGGTTGACAGAATAGAACAAGTTCTCAGGTCACATGCAAGGTCGAACAGATCCAGAATTGGCTATAACGCGTACGTTGGGTAAATGCAACTCAAACAAGCATAAAACTTGTGTACCAAGGCCTTATGAGACTCAAATAACCCTCAAGAAAAGTGGAGGAATGACCTAGGGTATAACCGAGGTCACACGAAAGAACTACGCGATAGAACTCTCAACCGAGTCGAGTAACGAACAGCGTCGGTATGCGACTTGTAACTTTAACTAGTTAAGGTCTATGGAACATAGGGAACTAAGGTATTGGCTTCTAGATAGCCTACCTACACCAATAAAGGTCCTTACCTCAAGTCAAGTAAGCAAGGTCACGATTAAACGACACGTAAAGCAAGAATGTCAATTACACAAAGTTTCGGGGTCTTACATCCCCACACCTTAAAAGAATTCATCCACGAATTCACAATCCTACAACCACCAAAGTTCAATATTATGGCCTGCAAATGAAGTAGAGGAAACCACCTTAGTGTGCCTCAAAACACGAGGGGAAGAAATACTTAAATATCATCTCCAATCAATTCCAAGGTCGAGTCATCTTGACTCTTGACGGGGTTCAAGGACATTATCAAGGCTTACAAAGTTCCAACAAATGTGGACATTAAGGTGAAAATTCCTCTTTGTCAACTAATCAAGTAATTCATAAGCATGGGCAATAGTTGCACCGAACTAACAAACTTCCCAACAAAGAGTTTTCCGGGCTAACTAAATTATCCCGGTCACGACACGAATCTCTAGGGTCTAACGCCCTTACACTAAAATCAAGTAGTCATTCATCATCATGGACCACATATTCGCCCAACAAGAAGGACATTCAATACAATGTAACTCATTCGATCAACTCACAAGTTCATTTCATTCATGGCATGATTTCAATATACATGTTGCACATATTTGCACAAGCAAAACAAGATACCACTTTCAATTTCATTCCATTTGGTAACGGGTTCGGTCAATTCCTATATCATATAATACCGTTCTAGTTCTCCGACGAAGACCTCTTGATAATCAAGTCAGGGGCCCTCTAAAGTGACTTCAAAATCTTTCGTCGTTTAGGATGCGAGGGGGTTGCAAATCAACATAAAAGCATCCTTTATGAAGGTCTCATGCACATATAATATAGTTACATATAGGCATGGAAATCAATATCATATACATAGTATTTTAATCTACCATGCAAGTATACCAAGTATGGAACATTCATACCCTTAACGATCCACTAATGATAGATAAATCCTTTTACAAAATACTAATACTCTATTAACGTATTAGTCGAATAACGGTACAGGACAATAACTTAATAATTCCTGGCTAGCAAATAGTTACTAACTAGTAGACCTCAAATCACTATGGGTCAAGCTGCAAGCGAGTTGATGATCAATCCAATCATAGGTCACGTGATCACCTATCGGGTACTCACCAAGTCTGAACTTGAAACCACAACAATACCTTGCTTCTTAGCGTATCCCTCTAATCTCAATAACAGGCAGCAGGAAAGAGTCCTCCAATTCCCGACACTAGGCAGCCCAAGCACTCACGATTAGGTACTATAGTAGCTATATATACTTATATAGAAATCACGGAATACACTAGGTACTACGGGAGGCTTAGCCACGCCGCTCAAGAAGGTGTAACAACGTTCAAAGACACCAATGGACACCATGACGATCACGCTTGGGATCGACAACCTGAACTTATTTGGTCACTCACAACGGACAAGAAACAATAGCTCTACAAGGCAGCAACACACACTCTTGGTATAACTGCAGCTTAAAAGCAACATAGGAGGAATATGATACTCCTAGACACAAGCTTGCACTCACGGC
Source organism: Codonopsis lanceolata (assembly GCA_013146195.2). Taxonomy (NCBI): domain Eukaryota; kingdom Viridiplantae; phylum Streptophyta; class Magnoliopsida; order Asterales; family Campanulaceae; genus Codonopsis; species Codonopsis lanceolata. The sequence goes on along the minus strand of CM028384.1, from coordinate 27,918,631 downwards.
AATCTAGACCAAGTCGAACTTAGTACTCCAAGTCCTATATTTGTACAAAAGAACATGCCGATTAGGCACTAACAAGAACACTCGACGATAAATACTCGACGACAATCCCAAACCCAACCAAGGCTGTGACGACCCGACCCGGATCCCAAGACGAAGTCCCAAGGTCGTGCCGTCAGGGGAACAAATAACAACAAGCAAGTAGCAAATAATGGGTAGGGCCATAACGGCGATACGCCAACAACTCAAAATATATGCGGAAGCAAAATAAAATGAAACAGTGGCGCCCGAGCTAACAAGCTCAAACTAAAAACAACCAAAGAGATAATTAATCTCTCGGTCCAAAAATTCGATTCGCGTGCCGCAACATTGGGCACGTAGGACAAACTCCCTGTTATGCAATTCAAATATAGCATAAAATAAACCAAGTCATCGGCGAAGCTACGGCCGGAACCCAACATTAAACTAAGTCTAAGACTCTAGTCTAACAACTCAACGGCTAAACACATGCCGGAGAACAAACATAATACTTTAACTAGCAATGTAGCATGCTATACATAATCACTAATTAACCAAGCACGACTAAAACCCATCGGCTACTAACAACATAAGTACTAATAATTATAAGTACTAACAACCAGAAAACATATGGAAGTTTAACTACCAATATACATCAAGCACGACTTCTACTTGTCGGCTACCAAAAGAATAGGCTAACAACATAAATACAACATTACTAATCACATTCAGGTTTACTACCCAATAATGAAGTTTACATAACTTCATCTTCCCAACGACCTCACCAAAAACAAAACAAACATCTAAGTAGCAACCTTGCCAAAAGAATTCTTTGTCAACGTAACCTTCTTGATTTACTTGGATCCGCTCGCACGGCTTGGATCTAGGGAAAAACAACCAACAAATAAAAGTAAGTCACAATGACTTAGTAAGTTACTAACCGTAACTTCCGACCATGGCATAATGCTCAATCATAAATAACATCATGCTATCGTCATGAATTAACCTTATACAAAATCATGTTATGGCATCCATGCTCAACATTAAATAAATATGTTATCATTAAAGTATAACATCTCATCATAAAACCATGTCAAGGCATTTTAGTCTTAACAATAATAGTTTATACCTTTGGCATAAAACAACATATAAACAATGTCCATGTGATAGCATATATGCTTAACAACATTAATCAATATGTTATCTATCAAGTATAACATGTAAGAAACCAAAACAAACATCATATCATATCCAATTCACTAAGCACGTTATTCGCTTAAGCACTTGTGAAACAATTCATATATAAGGGATATGATACCATTACCCAAATTCCTCCGCGCGTGTCGCTCCTGCAAAAACACGTGCAAAACCCTTATGTGCCCTCGATATCCCTCTCGTAGATATCGACGTCCCCGAGACGATCTCGCTCGAGTTCCATAGTTATCAAAGTCATGTGTATTACTACAACTAAGATAAACTACTTCCCCACCGTGGCCATCGATGGAGGGTGTGTGCAACCCGACACGGCGATCCATCGCGATCACGAATCCCATAATTCGTGAAGGCGATGTATCGACCCACCAAAGACTCAACCGCGCCATTTGGACTCAAAACCCAAGCACAAGTAATATATACTCATATGCTCAAAACAAGTAGGTAAACACTCTACCATCAAACTAGTCATGCAATTCATCCACAACTAGCATAAATATCACAACCGAGAATCATATAAGCTCTCTTAATCAAGTGTGGTTCACACACTTCAAAACTTCTTGGAGGCTCGACCTCCATGAATTCTACCCAAAATTCCGTAGGACTTAAGATTATAGTTCCTAGGATTCATACTAACCCAAAGGTTAACTCCGTTGAGTTCAATCTAAGTTTTCCGAAAATTCAAGGAATATAAGCATAGGCTTCAACATCCCCATATATTCATAACTATCGCCAAAACCATAAACCCAATGTTGAATAAAATCATATAAACCCAACAAAATAATTAACAATGTAACTTAGAATAAATTAGCCATCTTGTGCATAAATTCATTCAAGTCACCATACCAATCATAATTTCCATTTCATGATTAAATCATACAACATGGTTTAATATACTCTATTAAGCATATAAAACATATTAATCAAGCTCACATCAATAAATCGCAAGCTAAAACAAAACTAGGGCAAGGCACCCTCCAAGTATCTCAACCAATTCAACATCAATTCTCATGGATAATCAACATAATCAAGTTCAATAGACTAGTTAGAACATGAATTTCACATATATCATGGTCTCACATAGGTCAATCAAATTCTATCATCAATTTGTAAACCTAGGGTTCATGCTTCTTCTACAACCCTAACAATGGCTTCCATTGACCTCAAATAGCACAAATGGTTGTTTCCCTAGGGTCAATGGAGCCCAAAAATTAAAGGAAGAGAGGTAGAAACTTACGAAAACTCAGCCCTTACAAACTGCCAAACCCGAACCTAGAGAAGAAGTCGTTCTCTTCACTTCTCTCTCTTCAAACTCACGGGTTGAATGGGGAAGAAGACTCCAGCTATGGCTTCCAAGCTCAAGCCCTTCAATCTCCCTAGAATCGCCCCCTTACAGCTCTCTCACGAGTTTCTTGGACTGCTCGCAGAAGACGCAAGAGAGAAGACGCAAACAGCCTTGGCCGAACAATGAAGGAATGCGGCTGATTTGGTTTATATATGGGGGATTAATTCCCCTAATAAAGCCACTAATTAACCCCTAAATCTCTTAATAGATGATTAGGATTAGTATTAGGCCAAATAAGTGCGTTTAGGATAGGTTTAGAATGAGTTTATTTGGTTAAAATTCGGACAACGCACAAAACAGGAACAAATCCCGTAATTCTGTATTAGGGACCCTTGCGGTCGCATCATGCAAGGGGGATGTGAGCGCATCCTCCAGAAATCCTTTTCCCGGCCTTTGTTGCTTCCCTGATCGATCCCGGACTCTCCCGCATGCATTCCCGAGTCCTTCCAAGCCAAAAAATGGTCTACAAATCAACCTTAATGTCCTCCAAACCATAACCAAAGCAATCAAGCCTCAAACCCCAACAAAACAAGGCCAAGAACTCAGGCAGAACTCTCCCGAACGACAACCGAAAAAGTCAAACTGAGAAGGGTTTTCGCTAGAATCAAACTAGCAACCAAACCGACAATGCAACAAGCATCTAACCAACATCCAAGGCATATAAATGATGTTATAAATGCCCTCTAACCATTATCCATGTGATAACCACATAAATCACAAACCCGAGACTCAACGCATCTCGCGAAAGAAAAATGCATACGTGCATCTCAAACGACGTCAATGATCATGCTATTGACTCTAAACATATACGGGAGCTAAATGAACATATTCATGATGATTATAAGTGTATGAGTTCATGCATATCACAAGCAAGCAACATTTCAGGGTTTTACAAAGGCCATGGAACCTATCCTGACGTAGCTAACGAAAGCTCTGATACCAACTGTGGCGACCCGACCCGGATTCCGGAACGGAATCCCAAAGTCGTGCCGCAAGGACAAGGCAAGAAGAGGACAAGCACTTGCAAAACAGTAGTGCGAGTCGGACAGTTGAGCTAACGAGCTTAACAAAGGTAGAGAAGCCGTAAACGTAAATACGGGTCACAAAGAAATGAATCTGCGGAAGCGGTAGGGGAGAGAGTCCCAAGCTTAAGGCTCGAAAACAAAGTCAAGAAACCAAGAGAGACAATATTCTCCCGAAGGGAAGAACAAAACTCACGTGTTGCAACATTGCAGACGCTGAACAAACCATCGGCATTCCTGACCGGCGTTTCAACAAAGAACAAACCTGATAACAATTACCCACGGCTAAGGCATACCGGGGTTAACCAACAGCAATAGTGACTAAAATAGAGAAAAGCCCCAAGGCCACTGCGTACTCGGGAGACAACTGAAATAGATATAGAAAACACGAACAAGGCACGACACAATACGTCGGCCCAAGAATGAACTAATACAGAAACTCAAGTATCTACCCGACCGTAAAGTCTAAATAACTTTACAAGATATCGGTCTCACAAGAATAGCAAGGAACATGAACAAGAGACAATACTAAGGGAGTAAAACTCCACAACTACTGCTCGGGGAAGTCAGCTACTAGAATCACGAAATACACGATCAAGTCTCGATCTATCGGTCAACAACGATCTGCTACAGTCACGATCTACTCGACCTCAACACAACTACTGAAACTGCAACTAGAAAACAAGTACGGGATGAGTCATAATGACCCAGTACGCTACCACTAAACAATATAACATAATCATAACATTTCCATAAGTAGGAATGAAATCGGGTTACGACGACGAAAAACCAGAAGTCAGGTTGTACTGTACAGAACCGTTCCTTTACCAGGCTACCAAGATGAACTAGGGTGAATCCCCTGTTCACAAACAATCAGATAAGTCAGGAGGCAAGTGACAAGAATAATCGTACAGTTAGGGACGTATGTCTTGACATGAAACATCCCAGGTATCTTATAGAATAATTAAGTAAAAGTATGCATATATTTACATGTATACACGTATCAAGTCTCTCATAGAATGATTAGGTGGAGATGTATAAACTCATCACAATTGTCAAGCAATCAAGGACAAGTATATATGAGCATAAAGATCATATATTCAAGATGCACATTATTGCACATAGTTCACATAATGTGAGGATATAGAGTTGGGCCGCTACGTAGACCTGCAAAACAAACACCTTCTGTACGTGCCGTCATCGATGGGTGTGATAATACATCGATCTTCCGAGGATATGCTCGGGATAACAGTAGTCAATCTTAATGGGCACGTATTGGTTGGCGAGAGAGAGCTCTTCCCCACTGTGGCCAACATTGGAGGGTGTGTGCAGTATCTGGTTCGGCAACCCATCACTATCACGAATCTTATGATTAAATAGCAACACAACCGGGGTCTGCCGGTGGACTTATGCAATGCCAAGTAGTATTTACTCAACAATGGTTAGTATGGAACGAGTCCGACAAGAGCGTCCTCGTTCAAGACAAGTATATAATCTCATCAATAACAAGCAAGATTGAGCTCGACAAGAGCGAACTCAATATTTCAAGTATGCATTTATTATGTCATAAAGATACAAGCATGACAGTCAATCCAATTCAAGAGTCTAGAAATAGTTTTCTAGTGGAACACATGTAATAACGGCGTAGGGATTGATCATTGAGCCGGTATTGTTCAATAGCTCACTAGTGTCGACTCCGTTGAGTCATTTCTATAATTCCAACCAAGTAGAGTGGGAACACTATATGTGTTCCAAGACTCTTTTCTATGTTCTCACTTGAAGCATGACTAGGTTCTTGTTCCAATTAGGAACCTTAGTGCAAAGTCACTAAGTCAAGTATATAAGGGGAGCCTAAGTTGATCATTATCAAGTCAAGCTTAATTCAATTCCAATTTATAATTCCACTTAATAGTAGAATCCAAGTTCAGTATAAATCATTAACTGAAGAACGGATCAAGCATGGGGGCAAGTACATTCAATATGCTTATAATTCATATTATAGAAACATGTAGAAGAATCAATTCATGACAAGGTAGGAAATCATGCTTTTAGCCATAATATCAATGGTACATACTATTCCGTATTTAAATGTGAAACAAAGTTGGCTTGTAACTCAGCCCCTTAAACCATCATATAGTTGGTCTAGGATCATAAGCCATTTACTTGTAGGTAATAAAGTCTTCCGAGAATAATACTTCATTCTATAACCCAAAGGTCTACAGTAGTCCAATACTTAAGTAAACACTAGAGTGATGATCATTCGTAAGGTCAACCGTACTGGTGGGTCTTAGATAACAACTTAGTCATCCTAGCGACTTATACAAGTAGACTCCATGTGTATTGTACTAAGAAAAGTCCCAATTCAAATCATCTCATAGAATGGTCCTCAATTTCGTTATCTTGGTCTTTCCCAAAATATTCACAAGGCGACTTTAGAGAGTCGGCATTCAATAACAACAATCATGATTCCTTAGGTTTCATACAAGCATATATCACATCCTTACAAGTTTCGGGACTTCATTTGAAGTCCGACAAGCATCAACAGTTCTAATTCATAATCGAATCAATCCAAAGGTCTTTTATTCAAGTCGTGCATTTGTGACCCACACAAACCCAATCCAAAGATTAGCGATAATCTTGTACTTAATATCACTAAAGGTCCTCCATTAGAGTCCTAAGCCACAATTCGATCTTAACACCAATTCGGTCTCACCCGACCAAACCTCAAGATTTCATGATTTAGATTCAACGAGTACAAGTAATCATAGGGGTTTATCCTAAGACTCGAATAGCAACATTTATAATTCAATGATTCCATTTGAGTCAAATTGCAAAGTCTCAAACTCTAGGTCAAGGCATAATTTCAGGATTTCCAATTTATCCGGGTTTCTAAACCCAACCACAATCAATCTTGAATCATAACTATTCCGATATACCTAATCATAATTTTTTGGGTTCCATCCATAACTTTCATAGATTGATATCCATCAATAACATCTCATTTCGACATGTATTACAATGACAAATCACAAGGAACAAGTCTAGAACACCTAACATCAACATTGAGTTAGAGAGAGAAACTAGGGTTTCGGTAGCGATGCGTTACCGAACGCAAACTAGGAAGAGAAACAAACCCAAGGAAATGATCTACTCGGCAAGGGTTTCGCTGACGGTGGTCTCGGCTCGTCAAGCGGATGGCGGAACTCAGAATCGCGGAACACGCACTATGCACTCAATCTCCCGCACTCTCTCCTTCGAGTTCACGGTGAAGGCGTCACTAATGAAGAGATGAGAGGAGTGTTTGGGGTTATAAGGGTGATTAAGTACTAATACCCTCAAATAAGTGAAAGGGCAAGGGTTAAGTAAGGGTAGAATAGGAGTTTCACGCCGAAAATCAAACCAAAGCACAAAGGCGATGTCGGGGCGTTGTTCGGTTATGCGGGCCAAACTTTTCACCACTTGTTCGGTTGCTATGGCCGAACACTCCCCAAGGAGTTCGGTTTGGCTGGCCGAACATCTCCATGATGTTTGGTTGTCGAGTTGGAGCGATGGTTTAAGTCTAAAAGCAGGCCGAAAGGGTCTAGGGTAAGTGATGCACGGTTGGGTGAATGCAACTCAAACAAGCATAAAACTTGTGTACCAAGGCCTTATGAGACTCAAATAACCCTTAAGACAAGTGGAGGAATGACTAAGAGTACAATCGAGGTCTCACGAAAGAACTTCTGTGAAAACTCTAAGCAGGTCAAGTAACGAACAGCGTCGGTATGCGACTTGTAACCTTAACTAGTTAAGATCTATGGAACATATGGAACTAAGGTATTGACTCCTAGATAGCCTACCTACACCAATCAAGATCCTTACCTCAAGTCAAGTAAGCAAGGTCACGATTAAACGACACGCAAAGCAAGAAGGTCAATTACACGAAGATTTGGGATAAAACGGGCCGCCCTGTCTTAACCCGAATTTTCCCTAAAAAATTCATACATTTATAGAGTAAAAACGATCGGATCAAAAGGGGTAACAGGTTCGACACGCTTTCCCAACCCGACTCAACCCAACCCGTTAACTGACTCGTTTCAACCAAAAAATATTAACATGTTGGGTCGAGTAATTTTAAGGTCGTTGGGTTAACGGGTTTCGGGTCGTAATTTCTAGGCTTAGTCCCTGGTGGTGCAACCGCCTTCGTGCGATAAACCCAAAAATCCTCGAAGGACTTGACTCATTGTCTAGGTAATCGAGCCATACTGTTCATATCAAATTCTTAAAACATCAACTAACTATATAGTTTTTATTTATTATTTTTCATTTTTCTTAATATACATATATATATATATATATATATATATATATATATATGGACTCGTTTCATGCTTCATCGTAAAAAAATACGTTCATAAAAGTATTCATCCACCAAATTTGTAGATAATATGTAATACTTCATTACTATAAATAAATAGTAATTTAATTTAAACAATATTTTTATAAAAATAAATGCAATAAATACGTTATTTTAGGTATTAAATTATTATCAGTTTTAATCAATTTATAATTAATATTTAGAATTTGATCACGACTATAACATAGAGTGACTAGTTGTCGTAGTCCCCGATTGGTAGACAAGTGCACGAGGGGTTATTAGGCTAAGATATCTGGCTTTTGCTTTTGAGAGAAGGTATGTCCCAGACAACTCTATTACCTGAAATTAAAGATAAAAAGAACTATCGTAAGGTGATTGATGTTGCCCGGCCTATGACCCTCTGACGCGAGAGTGAGTAAACGTCTCAACTAGGGGACCTCCGAGTTGTCGTACTCTAAAATCTCCCAGGTACCGGTGATAATTCAGTGAATAGTATAGGATTTTAGAGAGAGAGAGAGAGAGATATAGAGAGAGAGAGAGAGAGAAAGTATATTGTATGAAGTCAAGAGAATCCAACCTTTTTTATGTTTGTTAAAAGGGTGAATTGGTGTCCAGCTCCCTATGAATTGTTAGGCAAGTTTCCATTAATGCTGATAAGATGGCGGGAGTCGCTGTCGTCCAATGAGTGATGTCATGCGGCGGAGTGGGTGAATAATCACCCCATTGCTATTGTCCCTCTATATTTCCTAGTGAATCCTCCATTGCCTCTAATTGACGGGGCAGTGGCATGGGAATTCCCACCTTGATCATGGCTATGACGCCACTCGATTCCCTCAATATATTTTCAGCATCTACCTCTAATGGGGATTTGGTCACCTGATTCTGCCGAGGTCCCAGACCGTTAGGCCATGATCTTTGGCTGGGTGAGTTCCATGGTTGACCTGCCCAAGATATGACATTTTGAGAGGGGCACAGATCATGCCACGTGGCTAAGGTCTACTTTTGGTCTCTTCAGAATCAATTGTTATTGGCAGACAAAAAGGACTAATACTTTACGATCTGATATCAAAATATTAATTTACTTTGGATTGTTTTTTTACAATTATATCTTTTAATTAATCTAACTGCACATCTTTTTATTTCAATAAGTATCAATCACATGTTTTCTGAAGTGACAATTGATAATTTTTTTAAAAAAGATATTAGTTTTTTTATTATTATTTAACATGACTGTTACCATGAATTTTATTGACTAAACATTTTTTAAAAATTTAAAAAGAATAATTATGTTCTTTATTTGGACGGTAACCAAATATTTTTTGTTATTTTTTAAATTAGAAAATTATGTAAGAATGCAAATAGGTGAGTAACATCCTTAGATAACTTAATATAAGCAAGTAATCAAGGGATAAATTTGTCCACATATATGTTTATTTGATGTAATAATTGGTGATGTAGTGAGCGAATTTCTTAGTGAAAATAGCCTCTTCATATTATAAATACGTAAACCCTAAACGTCGCACCCTAAAAACACTAAACGTCGCACCCACTTAAAAGCCAAATTACAAAAGTACCCTTATGAAAAAAATAACATTTATTTCCTTCACTCCTCATTTTTTCACAAGTTTCAACAATAGACCCTCTCAATATCAAATTTTACACTTCAATGAATTCTATTCCTGACGGCAATGGGAATTCCAACGATAATATGAATCCTAACGACAATGGAAATTCTGACGACAATAAATATAATGAATCCGGACAACAATGATCATATAGATTCTTTCGCTCTCCCCTTTTTTGTATCACTTTCAACAATAAACTCTCCCAATATCAAATTTTACTCTTCGATGGATTCTAATCCTAAATACGTACACCCTAAACGTCGCACCTAAAACCACTAAACGTCGCACCCACTTAAAAGCCAAATTACAAAAGTACCCTTATGAAAAAAATAACATTTATTTCTTTCACTCCTTTTTTCACCGGTTTCAACAATAGACCCTCCCACTATCAAATTTTACACTTCAATGAATTCTATTCCTGACAACAATGGGAATCCCAACGATAATGTGAATTCTGACGATAATAAATATAGTGAATCCAGACAACAATGATCTTATAGATTCTTTCGCTCCCTTTTTTTAATCACTTTCAACAATAAACTCTCTTAATATCAAAATTTACTCTTCAATGGATTCTAATCCCGCCGGCAATGGGAATCCCAACGACAATGCGAATCTCGACAACAATCCTCATAATGTTCATGCTATCATTCCTAAAAAAACTGCAACCTTAAATGATCTAGAATCTACAACTCCCAACTAGAGCTACCAAAAACCATTGCCGAACCTAGTGGATTGCCTTTTGGCAGGTATATTCCAAAACATGGGACACTTGCATTCTGCCAAATTTAACAATCAAAAACATTTCTCTGACCCCTACCTTTAGAAGCATAAATATCAACCTAACTTTTATATAAAATTTTCTAATACACAAAATTGTTGTGGTATTCTTTCCTTCATCAAGGAAACGAACTCTAGCGTTTACAACTCCAAGACACATTCCAACTATAGCACCTATCCTAAAGCTATCCCAAACATACAATGTGAAGACCTTGTTCACTTACCCATTTAACAAACTGAAATGCTCTATATTCAAGTATGATTGGTGCAAACTTACTTGAAATTGGAATGAATGTTTAAACAAAGAATCTTACATCCCTTTTGTAGACACCCCAATTTCGTATCCCTAGTATGTGATAGGGGTGAGCAGAAGTTTTCCGGAACCGGACCGGACCAATGAAACCGGACCAGACCAGTCAAAAATGGACCGGACCAATACTTTGGATTGGTCCTGGATCTAAATTCTTACAGAACCAGACAATTGGGTCGGTCCCCGGTTCTAGAAACCAAAAAAGCAGAACTGGACCGAACCGGACCAATGTGTATTTGTTATTATTTTTTTATATATAATATACTAATATAATATAATTAATATATATTGATAAGAAGATAATAAAAGGGATACAACTTACAACCTAAAGAAAATATATAATAATTTGATTCAATATTCAACCAAGTTTCTTTATTTGATTAAAGAGAAAATAGGAGGGAAAACATTGTTCTTCCCTATTAATTAATTACCTGCCTCTTTTTGTGATTCCAAACATTATTAGTTTGAAGGATTGTTACATGTAAATTAATTAAATTAACCATAAGGGGATCGGAGAGGAAGATGACTTGCAATAAATTTCCTTACAACTTTCCTTTTCATTTCTCTTTATTAATTTGGAAGTAATGATTTTTACATTTAGTTTATTTTCACAAGAACAACGAACCCAACAAAATGTTGTATGAAGGAAGAACATGATTTGATTATTGATCATTGTTTTTTAGAAAATCTAGTTATCCTCTTGATCAAAGATACGCATCGTATTGGTCCGGTCCTGGTTCGCGTATGTCTTCAATTGGTTTTGGACCGGACCAATGTATTGGTTCTCAGACATATTGGGTTGGTCATGATTCTATATTTTTTAAGAACCAGACTATTGGTCTGGTCCTGGTTCTCTCAGTTTTTCCAAAAAAGTGGACCGAACCGGACCAAGCTCACCCCTAGTATGTGACATGACATGCGATATCAAGACCTGTTTAAACTTAACAAATGTCAAGTTACAGGGTTTGAAAATGCAAAATGAAAAGCAGGATGCGTAAAACAGTGAAATGCATGGGCCAAAGTATCAAAAAGCAAGCGAAAAAATGGAACCAGGCGCCACCATCATGCAAACCTGGCACGGTGCCCAAATCCTATGGGGTCAGCACCCAGGACCTAAATATGTGCTTCCGTTTTGACAATTTGTACAAGCTTTCAAGCGCGCGGTACAAGCTGATGAAACACAAAGAAGAAAATTTAAAGACAACGAGGTCCCTTCTTCAACCTATAAATAGAGGGCGTCGGCTTCAGAATTGAGGGCCGAGAAATCATTCTCACTCATAAGTTCACACACAGCGTTGAGTTTACGCAGTGAGAGCGATCGTGAGAAAGAGAGAGTACCCCTCCTCCTATAAGCCTCGAAACTCCGTCAAATCTCCTCCAAACACAAATCCAATCGGTCAAAGTTAGCCTTCCAGCTAGGATTTCACCCTATTTCTCCGGTCCAAAAATCCCAAAAAGAGCAGTTTCTCTGCCCGAATCAAGAGGCCAAATCCGCCAGAAGCAAGCAGTTGCTGCTGCGATTCTGCCCGGCGACAAGCAAACAACGCAAAAAGCGGCGGTTGTTCCGCCCGGTTTCACGATGCCTAAAAGCAACTTTCGGAAGCGGTTACTCTGCAGAATCTCCAGCGACAAAAGACTCCCTCTCCCGGAAGGACAGAGCGAGCACAACCTACGCTATTAATGGTAAGCCTTTAAGCGATTCTTATATAAAAGTGTTATTTTCATCTGACCCAATGTAAAAAATATAAGCAGGTATGCTGCCCGGATTTATATAGAAAATAGCACTAAAAAGAGCCATTATTATGGCCAAATATTTTTAAATGTATTTGTAATTACTGGAAGGAAGCGGCTGCAAGTCTGTAAATAATGTAGATACACATATGATTGTTTTAATGCTTTATTTTATTTGCTGAATAAATATAATAAAAGCATATTTTAGCCAAAAATTATTTTTGAGACCGAAAGGGCGAGTTGGGTGCCTAACACCCCTCGAACCCTTTTTTTTTACAAACCCTAGTTATTTTTTGTTTTTCTTTATTTCTTCTTAAAATAAAGATGACGACTCTGTTACAACATTTTGGATCACAGTGAGGCATGTAACATCCTTTTTTTGCACTTTTCCGTTTTCTCCTAAACAAGGAACGATTGGAATGAAATGGGTGATGCACTTTATGTATCTTGTTTTCCCCTAAACAAGGGAGGATGAGACATGGGAAACCCAAAGCACTCATAGTGACCCAGAATGAACAACAGTTCATAGTGAGGCAGGGCGTGTTCTCACGCGTCTTCGCAACATCCTTTTTTTGTACTTTTCTGTTTTCCCCTAAACAAGGGACGATGGGAATGAAAAGGGTGATGCGTTTTATGTATCTTGTTTTCCCCTAAACAAGGGAGGATGAGTTATGGAAAAATCCAAAGCACTCATAGTGGACTAAAGCACACTCAGTGACCGAGGCGTATTCAACGCGCTTTTCGACAACACTCTTTTTGCACTTTTAATTTCGTCTTCCCCTAAACAAGGGATGATGAAATGAAAAGAGTGATGTCCTTCTGCATGCCACGTTCCCCTAAAAAGGGAGCACGGGGTCCGGGAGAACTTCGGGGCACCCACAGTGGCGACTCTGCTGGGGACGTCATTTTTATTTTAAAGAAAATAAAAATGGAGAGCTAGACTCAGTTTTTACAAAAAAAAAAAATCAGTTTTCTTTAGTTTCTGGCTAAAATATGCTTATTATATTTATTTAGCATTTTAAATATTGCATTCTTATATATCTGTGTATATATTTGTGGATATGATCTTCCATCTTGCAACAATTTCGCTCTAGTTACCATTATAGGTATATTTACAAAAAAAAAAACAAACAAACAAAAATGTAGATTTCCAGGTAGCATGACAAAAAGGCTCAGGCTTTATTTTATTATTGCTTTATTGCTTTATATTTTTAGTCTACGCGCTTTATTTTTATTGCACAAAAATATGTACATATTATTTCATTCTGTCATTTTATTTTGGGGACTAGGACCAATATGTAATTAATAGGAATAGATAGATTCCCCCACTCTTTTTTCTATTTCTTGATCTGAATGATTGCTTGCTCACGCTCAAACTAAATAAGTCGAGAAAATCCACAAAGAACAGCAAGACAAGCCATATATGCTTTATTTACTACTTTATATCTAAAAAAACATTTTACTGCTTTCTATATACCGCACACACGCGCACGCATGTAAAAATATTCCGAACTGCTACCCTACATCATGGCCAGCCTACCCCCTGCATCAGCCAACGTTAAATTGCATATAGTTTCTCAGGACACTTCATGGATCGATCGGTTTTTATATCTTTGGATTATTGACCGGTCCCTGTGCAAAAAACAAAAAAAAAGATATGAATAAAATATGCACAGGGGCTGACCAATGATTTTCTGATATTCGAACTAGACCACTTCGAATGGTGGATCTCGAAAAGAGTATAGGCTCTTCGCCTGAGATTAGTCCGATCTTGGGGAGTCGAAAGGCAGGTGGAATACGATGGTCCTATACTCTGGAGAAAGAATCCACTATTCCAGGAAATAGTTCTGAGACCGTCAAAACAAAGCGGGTGCTTGTCCGATCAATTTTAGGGAAAATAAATAAAAAATAATAATAGTAATAATAAAGGCACACTGTACTCCAAACCCAGAAAGCCTTCAGTCAACCCTTTTTGATGCCTTCAAACCCCTTTTCCTCAGAAACCTGACCAAAGTTTGAAAAGGCAGAGATAGTACTGGTCATTTGATACGAGAAACAGGCACAGAGGCCAGATCACAAAATATCATAATCGGTTCAGAAAATATAGATTTGGACAGAATGGTTGCCGAAAATGAACAGTCAACAGCAGGTACTGATACAGGGGCTCCCGGGTTCGCTCCTACTTCGGCCATGCAGCAATGGATAGACCAAAAGTTGGATGCGCAAAATAATCGCATAATGAGCCAGATTGAAAAACTCGTGCAAGGTCTAAAACCCAGTGGTGAGGGAACCTCTTTCCCTACAACCCTTCAAGAAGCATCTACTTCTCATGCTCCTCTAAACCCAAACCCTCAGCCAAACACTAACCTTCTACCAACCACCAGTACCCCAATCACCAATTTCTCACCAAATACTTGGTACCAAAATTTTAACCCTTTCTTACCAAACCCACCATGTCCTTTCCCAAACACCTATATACCCCAAAATCCAAGTGGCCTCCCATTTTCCATCATTAACCCACTACAAAACAACTCATATATGGACCCCAGAAACTATACCCAGCTAGGCCAAGTAACGACCTATTTACCCTTCAATGACCCTAGTCGTCAGGCAAAAACCAATAATAACCTACCTCCTCAAAATCCGTACCAAATACCGCAGCCAGGAATGAACCCAACCGCTCCCAATCCTTCCAACATATACCAAAACCTAGCACCTCCTCCTACAAAATTAGAGGTAGATATGGAGAACCTAAAAAATATGATGCATAAAATCTTGAACAAAGGGGAATTTTCTACACGGGCATTAACGCTGCAACCTTCAGCCATACTACCTTCAAAATTCAAAATGCCCGATATAGAAAAATTTGATGGGACTGGATGCCCTATTTCTCACCTAAAATCTTATGCTACTGGCATGTAGTCAAGAGGGGCTAGCTTCGAAGCCATGGCCTCCAACTTCCATCTGACCTTAGTAGGGGCTGCTAAGCAATGGCTCATGTTAGTAGATAATAGTACGGTTGCTACTTGGGACCAAATAGCAGAGAAATTTCTAGAAAGGTACAAAGACAATACTACCTCCGAAAATAAAAGGAAACTTGAGGCATGCACCCAAAAAGAAAATCAAACATTTGCAGAATTTGCAGACAAATGGAAGAGAAAAGTGGCCCAGACTTTGGACAAACCTGATCCATCTGAATCAGTCCGGTTGTTTATAAAAAACCTACAGCCAATTTATCTTGAACGCATGAGGTATCTTCCCTACGGTGATCTCAATACCATTGTTGAAATATGAAATCGTATTGATGAAGATATACGTAAAGGATCCCTAGAAATTTATACGCCTCCAAGTTCATTCTACTACTTTGAATCAGAGGAAGAATCTACGGAAGAAGTCAACATTATAGAAAGATTTCCAACTGGTAAATACAGTAATGTGCCATGGTCATACGAGACGGACAAGTCTGCCAATTCTGTTGAAGGAAGCAGTAATACCAACAAAAGCTTCATAGGACCCTACCAAGGAAACAAAAGGCATTACGATGAATTATATGCCCCAATGTCCCTAATATTACAAGGTTTAATGACACAAGGGGTCCTGAAACCAATGGAGAATTATAAACCTCCAAAACAGCTACCAAACACATGGAATCACTTTCAGTATTGCGAGTACCATCATAGTAGTGGCCACCTCACTGATAAGTGTTATATGCTCAAAAGCGCCATCCAAGATCTTATTGATGGACAGGTCATTGAGAAGCCACGTCCCTAAATCAGCATAATTAAATCAGCCAACCAGGACTAGTTTAAGAAAAATGATGCTACTCTGTCCTTTATGATCACCCCTCCATCTGCAGAAAAGAAAGTTTTATGCCAAAAGTAGCATGCTGAGCAGTGGTTGAGCATCGTCTGAGAAAGAACTTGGATAGGATGGAACATCAGTACAAGAAGTTGTTAGCCACTCATGGAAGGACAAGGAAAGACTTTAAGACTCATTGAACCCTGAAATACCCTTTTGTATACACCTCTTCAAACCCTTTTTCCTTAAAACCTCCTTTCGCTGAATAAAATCTTCAGGAGGCAACTTTTTTCAAACTCAGCGTCAGTTTTCGTAGATTCTCCATGCATATCTTCTCTTTTCAATTCAAATCACCTATTTCTGAGTATCCCTAGACAGGTTTTCTTCTAAGGATGATAAGTTGACTCTCTTAAAAACACCTAAATCTACACGAGTTGATAATGATTCATCCCAAAGATATGGACCTGCAAACTATTAAGAACACATGAAATTCAAAGCAGGCAAGTCGTCTTGACCGGAATCACCTTCGACCCATTGCGGCCGAGCTGTTAGTAGCGTACTAGGGCTTTCCACCATACACCTTGAAACCTTTTTTTAGTCCACCTTATGCCCTACTTAAACTAAGACCTTCCAAATATCCCCAGCCAAGCAACTACCCGCATGATTTAGCTTCCCAAAAACTGGGGCTGTATCGCCTTTTTATCCACCAAAAATGATTATCCCTTTGCCCCAAAAAGAGAGATGACATTCCCCAACTGCTATGATGATGCTCCGAAAAAAAAAAAGAAGAAAAAAAGAAAGAAAGAAAAGAAAAAGAAAAAGAAAAAAAAGAAAAAAAAGGAGAAAAAAAAAGAAAAAAGAAAAAAATCTCTTTGGAGCAAGTCCATCATTTGTCTATTTCCTTCTTACCCAAACTAGTTTTGGGCTTCTCGAGAAAAATTAACACATACGCTTTTTAGATGTGGATTGAAGGAAAAAGAAAAAGCCCGACATACCCAAAAGCCCAAGCTATACCCAAAGTCAAAGCCAAAAGGCCTATCATATTCAAGTCCAAAAGCCAATTATCCATCCAGAACCCACAGCCTGAAAAGTCAACCAACGATCAAATTATTATTCACTTTTCTGTGAAGAGACCTTCTAACCTCAAAACCAATCCATCTCCAAAAGTTTAAACATAACACCTTGAACCAGTCGCGATCAACAGCTCTGCTTCAATTGATTATAACGTGATCTGAGTCAAAGATAGAACTCCTTACTAAAACACTGAAAACATTAAAAGATAATTATCAAGTAGGGTCCATAAACCCACCAAACCTGGTGATACTCGGCAACAAGATGAATTCTGAATACAGACTCTTGTTCAGTAGAGTCTTCCTCATATCCCGTGCCTCTGATTTTCTCTTCAGAAAGAAAAAAAAAGAGAGAGAAAAGTCCACCTAGGGGCTTTCCCTCCATCAACTTCTGGAATCATCTGTATTCATAAAAATGCACCAATTGAGTATACTAGGGGCTTTCTATTCCATTTTGAAAAATTATTGATTGAGTCACCCTGGGGCTTTTCCCACCGAACTCATGAGTCTCGTCTATGCAGTCTCCAATCGCATATTCCCCGAATCATAGAGGTATTTTGGAAACACATATCAACTGAGAAAGTTCTGTCTCAGCCTTACTAAGCAGGGACTTTTTAGGAGGGTCTTTCATAATTTCTACGAGCCAGGTCGATAATTTCGGGTACACTTTACCCTTACCTTCCTGTCAATGCTAGATTGGTTGTCCACCAATTTCTGTCCAGAATACCAAAGGTTCGAAACTCCACTTACAAGATTAGACTATCTACTTCATCATGCCAGTGTTCCTAAGTTCTATCAGATCTTGCTACTTGACCACCGTGTTATCTCCTCATATGGGCCCGGTTTTTGAAACCCCTCCTTACTTTCTTTGCCAAAACCATGATATCTTGTTACCAAGTCAAAAGAAAAAATGGGGACCTTCATTAAGAAACCCCACCAGGTGCCAGAAACCAAAACATATACATCATACCTCATATGTTTGTGATCGAAGCTTCAAGTATACCACAATAAAGCAACAACCTCAGCCTTCTCACCTACCAACCAAAGAGTACGGGGTGTTCATAAAAGATGAATTAATTCTTGCTTAATTTGCAATAAGTACCGCAGTCTAAATCAATGTTTTTCTCAAAACAATGCAATGAATATTGCATCAGATCCCCCTGCATTTACCTTTTATGCCTACATATCACATGAAATTTTGCATCTAGTCTTTGTGATGAGTCTTTTGTGGATGCAATGGATATTGCATATGATCTTTCGTTAGCCTGTAATGATGCGATTAATATTGCACCAATTATTTGCATGCACTTTCTCTATTAGTGATGCAATGCATATTGCATCGGATCTCGCATCAAGTTCGTAAAGATGCAATGAATATTGCATCAGATTTCGTGAGTTTTGTAGCAATGCAATGGATATTGCATCGGTATTTCTGATAATGCGATGGATATCGCATCTAGCGTACCAATTCAATGGATATTGCATCCGTCTTTCTGGTAATGCGATGGATATCGCATCTAGCGTTGCGATGCAATGGATATTGCATCTGTCTTTCTGATAATGCGATGAATATCACATCTAGCGTTGCGATGCAATGAATATTGCATCTGGGTTTTTGGTAATGCAATGAATATTGCATCTTTAGCATTGTGGTGATGCAATGAATATTGCATCAGTTTTGGCCTTAGGTTCCTGTTGGATGAAATGAATATTACATCTGAATTTACTTTAGTCTCGCTCGGTAATGCAATGAATATTGCATCTGCGTTTGCGGCGATGCAATGAATATTACATCCAGTCTTTGCAATGCAATGGATATTGCATGTGCGTTTGCGGCAATGAATATTGCATGTGCGTTTACGGCGATGCAATGAATATTGCATCTAGGTTTGTTGCAATGCAATGAATATTGCATTGGCTCGCGGTGATGCAATGAATATTGCATGTGCGTTTGCGGCGATGCAATGAATATTGCATCCAATCTTTGCGATGCAATGAATATTACATCTAGGTTTGTGGCAATGCAATGAATATTGCATTGGCTCACGGTGATGCAATGAATATTGCATCTGTGTTTGCGGCAATGCAATGAATATTGCATCCAGTCTTTGCAATGCAATGATGTAGACATCCCAATTTCGTACCCCCTGGTATGTAACATGAGATGCAATATCAAGACATGTTGAAACTTAACAAATGTCAAGTTACATGGTTTAAAAATGCAAAAGACAAAGCAGGATGCGTAAAACAGTGAAATACAGGGGCCAGAGTGTCAGAAAAGAGGCTAAGAAAAAGGTCCAGGCGCCACCACCAAAGGAACCAGACGTGGCACCCAGAGCCTAAGGGTTCGGCGCCTAGAGCCCAAACAATGATTACGATTTGAGAATTAGTACAAGCTCTCAAGCGCGCGGTACAAGCTGATGAAGCACAAAGAATAAATTTTAAAGACAGCGATGTCCCTCTTCTCACCTATAAATAGAGGTGTCCGGCTTCAGTTTAGGAGGCCGAGAAATTTTCTCACTCATACACTGTTTAACGTTGTTGTTACACCGTAGAGAGCGATCGTGAGATAGAGAGAGTTCCCTCCTCCTATAAGCCTCGAAGCTCTGCCAAATCTCTTCCAAACACAAAACCAACCGATCAAAGTGAACCTTAGCCCTCCAGCTAGAATTCCACCCTATTCCCCCGGTCCAAAAATCCCAAAAAGAGCAGTTGCTCTGCCGAATCCAAAGCCAACCGCCAAGCATGCGCTTGCTCGCCCGATTTCCACCAAGAAGAACAAACAACGTAAAAACGCAGCGCTTGCTCCATCCGCTTTGACGGTGCTCGAAAGCAACTTTCGGAAGCGCTTATTCTCGCCTCGAACCGCAAAGAAGAAGAAAAAGACTCCCTTTCCCGGAAGGACAAAGCGAGCGCACCTCATGCTCTTAAAGGTTAACCTTTAAGGGTATTTATATTAAAAATGCTATTTTCATCCTGCCCAATGTAAAAAATATAAGCTGTTATGCTGCTCGGATCTATATAGAAAATATCATTAAAAAGTGACATTATTATGGCAAAATATTTCTAAATGTATTTGTAATTATTGGAAGGAGGCGGCTGCAAGTCTGTAAATAATGTAAATACATATATATCTGCTTTTTTAATGCTTTATTTCATTTGCTAGATAAATATAACAAAAACATATTTTAGCCAAAAACATTTTTTGAGACCGAAAGGGCGAGGTGGGTGCCTAACACCTTCCCACCTCGCAACTTAGCCTCCGAACCCTTTTCTACAAACTCTGGTTATTTTTTATTTTTCTTTATTTCTACTTAAAATGAAGATGGCGACTTTGTTTTAAACATTTTGGATCACAGTGAGGCCCGCAACATCATGTTTTTGCACTTTTCCGTTTTCCCCTAAACAAGGGACGATGAGAATGAAAAGGGTGATGCATTTCCTGCATCTTGTTTTCCCCTAAATAAGGGAGGATGAGATACGGGGAAGCCTAAAGCACTCATAACGATCAAAAATAAGCTTAAGATCATGGTGAGGCTCGCAACATCCTTTTTTTGCACTTTCCCGTTTTCCCCTAAACAAGGGACGATGGGAATGAAAAGGGTGATGCATTTTTTGTGCCTAGTCTTCCCCTAAACAAGGCAGGGTGAGATACGAAGAAATCCCATGCACTCATAATGACCTAAGGCAATTTTTGAAAAGTCCATAGTGAGGCAGGGCGTGTTCCCACGCGCCCTCGCAACATCCTTTTTTTGCACTTTTTCGTTTTTCCCTAAACAAGGGACGATGCGAATGAAAAGGATGATGCATTTTCTGTGCCTTGTCTCCCCCTAAACAAGGGAGGATGAGATACGGATAAATACAAAGCTCTCATAATGGACCAAAAGCTCACTCAGGTGACCGAGGCGTATTCAACGCGCTTTTTGACAACATTCTTTCTACACTTTTAATTTCGTCTTCCCCTAAATAAGGGAGGATGGAATGGAAAGAGTGATGTCCTCCCCGAGCCGCGTGTTCCCCAAAAAAGGGAGCGCGATCCGGGGGGATTACCTCTGTGGGCACCCACAAATGAATATTGTATTTTGATGTGCGTTATTTTCACTAGGTTATAATGAATATTGCAACAATCTTTCCGCATCACAGCTTGTTTGTTTGCATCGAGCCGAACTATGTTTGGTCTGATTCCTTTTATTAAGGGATACGTAGGCAATCTACTTCGGTAGGTCCGACCATCAGAGAACTTAATTTACATATCTGCTTAAAAACTACGATAACATGCTACAACCGACTAAATATGTCTAGGACATGCGAGATTTGACATGCATTATAAACTGATGCATTATAACTGCTACATGTTGCATCACTCCCCATTATAATTTCCACGAAATTAGGGAGTCTATTTCTTATCAACGATGTTCGTTTACTCGGTAAGCTGTAGGTTACCCGTAAACTCCATCGTTGAGGGGCTCTGTAGACACCCCAATTTCGTACCCCTGGTATGTGACATGACATGCAATATCAAGACCTGTTTAAACTTAACAAATATCAAGTTACATGGTTTGAAAATGCAAAAGGAAAATCATGATGCGTAAAACAATGAAATGCAGGGGCCAAAGTGTCAAAAGACAGGCTAAAAATGGAACCAGGCGCCACCATCATGCAAACCTGGTGCGGCGCCCAGGACCTAAATATGCACTTCCGTTTTGACATTTTGTACAAACTCTCAAGCGCGCGGCACAAGCTGACGAAGCACAAAGAAGAAAATTTAAAGACTACGAGGTCCCTTCTTCAGCCTATAAATAGAGGGCTTCGGCTTCAGAATTGAGGGCCGAGAAATCATTCTCACTCATAAGTTCACACACAGCGTTGAGTTTACGCAGTGAGAGCGATCGTGAGAAAGAGAGAGTACCCATCCTTCTATAAGCCTCGAAGCTCCGTCAAATCTCCTCCAAACACAAATCCAACCGGTTAAAGTGAACCTTAGCCTTCCAGCTAAGATTCCACCCTATTTCTCCGGTCCAAAAATCCCAAAAAGAGCAGTTGCTCTGCCCGAATCAAGAGACCAAATCCGCCAGAAGCAAGCAGTTGCTTTGCCCGATTTCTGCCAGCAGTAAGCAAACAACAGCAAAAACGCAAGCAGTTGTTCTGCCCGTTTTACGATGCCTAAAAGCAATTTTCGGAAGCAGTTACTCTGCTCGAATCTCCATAACAGCAAAAGACTCCCTCTCCCGGAAGGACAGAGCGAGCACAACCTACGCTCTTAAAGGTAAGCCTTAAGAGATTCTTATATAAAAGTGTTATTTTCATCCAATCCAATGTAAAAAAATATAAGCAGTTATGCTGCCCGGATTTATATAGAAAATAACACTAAAAAGAGCCATTATTATGGCCAAATATTTTTAAATGTATTCGTAACTACTGGAAGGAAGCGGCTGTAAGTCTGTAAATAATGTAGATATAGATATATTTGTTTTAATGCTTTATTTTATTTGTTGAATAAATATAATAAAAGCATATTTTAGCCAAAAACTATTTTTGAGACCGAAATGACGAGTTGAGTGCCTAACACCTCCCACCTCGTAACTTAGCCCCCAAACCTTTTTTTTACAAACTCTGGTTATTTTTTGTTTTTCTTTATTTCTCCTTAAAATAAAGATGGCGACTCTGTTATAATATTTTGGATCACAGTGAGGCCCGCAACATCCTTTTTTTGCACTTTTCTGTTTTTCCCTAAACAAGGGACGATGAGAATGAAAAGGGTGATGTACTTTCTGTATCTTGTTTTCTCCTAAACAAGGGAGGATGAGACACGGGAAACCCAAAGCACTCATAGTGACCCAGAATGTACAACAATCCATAGTGAGGCAGGATGTGTTCCCATGCGCCTTCGCAACATCTTTTTTTTTTTTTTTTTTTTTGCACTTTTCCGTTTTCCCCTAAACAAGGGATGATGAGAATGAAAAGGGTGATACGTTTTCTGTATCTTGTTTTCCCCTAAACAAGAGAGGATGAGTTATGGAAAAATCCAAAAAACTCATAATGGACTAAAGCACACTCATTGACCGAGGCGTATTCAACGCGCTTTTCGACAACACTCTTTTTGCACTTTTAATTTCATCTTCCCCTAAACAAGGGAGGATGGAATGAAAAGAGTGATGTCCTTCCGCATGCCGCGTTCCCCTAAAAAAGGGAGCGCGGGGTCCGGGAGAACTCCGGGGCACCCACACCTTTCTCAATGAGTGGGCACTACCAAACACAAATCTTAAACTGTGATTGATTTCAGTTCTGTTGAATTTCCCATTTACCATTAAAATTTTCAAGAATGAAAAATGTTACAAATGGTATGGTATCTGCAGATAATTATTGAGAAACAAAAAAGGGTTGTAATAACAGATAGAATGTGGGCAAGGGTCCTATATTCAACCAATTAGCCAAGCTTTCTGAGCTCGAAAGATGTTAAAGAATTTTAGGTAACAGTCAAGTCGATAGGCTGAATGGAGTAAACATGTACAGAGTCGACTAGGGTTTGGGACTTAAGACGGGTGTAAGTCTAAATACCCTAGCGACTTGAACAATAAAAACAACCCAACTGTATTGCTGTCTGGGAGAGAAATCGAGATTAGAATCGATTAGGGTTTGGGACTTACACAAGTACAAGTCCAAAGAGCCTAGCGACTTGAAGAAATAAATAGCCTACCTTGTCTTGGGCGTCGCTCGTTGCCGACAGATATTGGGGTTCGTTGTTTCCTATCGGAGAAGAAGGGCAGTGTATGAGACGCTTGTTGCTGCCTGGAGGCGAGATTGCTAATTTGTAAAGGGAGGGGGTGTTTGGAAAATTATTAAAAAATTGTGGGTTATTTTGTTTTAAGGGGAGTAACGGTGTAATTGTAATATGACCATTTAAAATGATGCGACGTTTAGTAAATGGGGTGTGACATTTAGTGTCACCCAAGTATTGGTATACTATGTAAGTTCCTTAGAACTTATGTGCATGTAGAACCATTGTTAAAGTAGGAAGAAAAAAAAAGTGGGAAGAACAAGTAAATAAAAGTATCTTTTTGAAAGGAAAAGTTAAGAAACAAGATAATTTTTTGGAACAAATTAAATAATAAAAACAAGACAATTATTTAAGAATTAAAAACAGAGGAAGTAGCAAAAAAAGCCAGAAGTGTAAATTTTAAAACACCCCCTAAGTATTACAAAAAATCATAGGTTTACAACTACTTCTACAACTATTGCTACAAATAAGCTTTAATAAATGCTAAATAAGTTTTGAAGAAAGACAATTTTGGCCTTTTTTAAGACTTAGTTGTAACAATACCGTAGAAGTAGTAATAATCATAGCATTATTGTAAAATTATCATGGAATAAAATAGAGAAAAATACCAAAAAGTCCTACAAAAAAATCTCATATCCAAAAAAAATCCCAAAAATCCCAAAAATTATTCTTCTATCTAAAAAGTCTCAAAGTTAAACTCTTAATACCAAAAAGTCCAAAACTTAACACTTCTTCTAACATTGTTAGATATGAGGTTTTGTTTGAAAAAAACTTATTTTTATTTTCAATAATTTTAATGATTCAATATTTTAGTTTAAATAATAATAATAATAACAAAAACAACATCAACATCAACAACAATAAATAACTTACTATTAATAATAACAATAACATTAAAATTTTGCATTAATATTATTGTTGTTATTAATAATGTTATTATTATTAATAAATAATAATATAATATTATTATTATTATTATCATTACTACAACTACGAATATTACTACTACCACAATTTCCTAAAAGTGTAAAGGTTAACTTTTAAAATTTTAGTATGAAAAAATGAAGTTTAAATTTTATAGATTGAATAGTTGTTATGAGATCATTGAAAAATGAATTTCTTAAATAGACTTTTGATATTTAATACTAATAATGTTAATGAAGATAATAATATTACTATTATAATAATATTATTATTGTTATAATAATAATAGTAGTAGCAGTAGTAGTATTAATAATAATAATAATAATATTCAATACAATTCTTATCATCACTGTCATAAATGAAAAGAAAAATAAAATTTTCGTCAAAATAAAGACTTCTAACATAGCATCGTTTGTAGGTATGTTAAGTTTTGGACTTTTTGATATTAAGAGTTTAAATTTGGGATTTTTTAGATAAAATAATTATTTTTAAAACTTTTTAGATATGAGATTTTTTTAGTAGGACTTTTTGATAATTTTTCCCAATAAATATGTAAGTGTCATGGAATAGAATATCGATATCCAATTATTTCTCTATTTTTGATACAATATCGATGTATAAAAGTTATATGGTTTCAATTGTTTTAAGCTCAAGCTTAAGCTCGGACCAAAAAAAAAAGAAAAAGAAAGAAGAATTTAAAATTTAGGTGGCACGTGCGTAGGACATGAGTAATGGTAACATAGGAAGTTCATGTACTAAAAAAATCTAACGAAAGCTTACTTCACTATAATTTTGAAATTACTCTCTCATAATTATAAAATATCTTCACCAAATTTAACAGTTTATTGATTTAATAATTTTATATAGTATAATCCTCCACATTTACCGTTTATTCAAGTGATCGATTATTTCATAATCAGATAATAAAGTAGAGATCTCAACCCATTCAGTTATAGAATTAAGTAATTAGAGAAACGTCTTTCAACTTCTTGTAAGAATGAGTGGATTATATATTTGTGAATCTATATTATTAGGCATTTAATTCAATTGTGAATCTAAAATACGAGTGTTGGGAGTTGGGACTGTTGAATGTCGAATGATGAATTTACACGGAAAAATAAGAATCACACTAAAATAAATAAAAGCCTATAATTATTTAGAAAGTGAATGGTCTTCTTGGTTTAGAGGTAGAATTAGGAGTTTGATTTTAGGTGGTAAAAGGTACGGGTGTAAATCGAAATCATTGAACCACGGAATCGAACCGAACTAAATTAAATCAATCAGTTTGGTTCGATTTTAGTCGACGAAGGTTCGGTTTCAGTTTTAAAAATTGGAAAACCACCCGGTTCGGTTTGGTTGGTATCGAACAAAACCAACCTGTATATTTTTATTTATTTATTTATTATATAATATATATTATGAAAGATCAATAGTAGTTAAGATTCACAAAATCTGTTAATACAGTTCGCAATGTAGCTTGTTACTGTAGCTACATTGGGAAGTGCATTGGTCAGAAACTCAAACAACGGAACTTTAAAACTAAAGCAGGAATTTAACACAGAGGAATACCAAACAGTCTACAAGCCTGTTCTTGTAGACCCAGCCTTATGGCTAAAAAGATTTCATTAAAAAAGATGAATTGTTTTACAAAATAATATGTGAAATCACCAAATCAACAACTCTCACTAGACAACAAGTCTTGGAGAGCAAAACCCACAGAAACTGCGGTAGAGAAAACGTGAGATTAAAAAAATCAACTTCCCAGAAACTTTAGGAAAGTAAACAATCACAGCAGTTTCAATGTAGTTCAGGATAAAGCTTCATTCAAATTCAACAGCAGCAACGTCTTTCTGACTTTTCTCTCAAGTTGTATTCTCTATGCATATACTGCTCTGTCTCAGTTCTGGACATCATCTTCTCTACGCCATGGCGGCCATGCTCCATATAAATAGTTGGAGGAGTTCTACACTTTAATTAGGAAACAAACTCCAACATACTAAAGGATTAGGGATTAGTTTTAGGCAAAGACTTGTGTAGGACGGTTTTACGGATCCTAAATCCGTAAAACGGAGCCCCATTTAGGAATTCACGGGTTAATAACTAAACATGTTAATGAAAGTCACATTAACAGAATATCCAATTTGGTGAAAGTTGAACCTTTAAGGTTTAGTGCTTGGAGGTTGATCGTTTGAAACCTTCCATCCACATTATTTAGTTTTAATGAGAAGTTCCGCTATTTGCACCGGTGCCCCTGCACTTTCAATGTTTCTCGTCGAAATTCTTATGTTTCTCACACCTTGCAATTTAATCTTTTGTCAGCTCCGTTAGCCATCCGTTAGCATCAATTGCCTTTGGATACTTGACGGATCCTAACGGACTTTGACGAAATGCTAAATAACACATCTAAAGTCAGACGTGATACATTGAAAACACAAAAATGACACATTTTAATGTTAAAAGTGATACTATAACGGGAAATTTATTATAATTTCCATTAAAATACAAAGTAACACTTTTAATACTAAAAGTAGTACTCTTAATACTAAAAAGTGACACATTTAATACTAAAAAGTGACACATTTAATACTAAAAAGTAACACATTTAATACTAAAAAATGAAACTCTTAATACTAAAAAGTGAAACTCTTAATACTAAAAAGTGAAACTTTTACTATTAAAAAGTGATACTCTTAATACTAAACAGTGACACATTTAATACTAAAACGTGACATTTTCAATGTTAAAAAGTGACACTTTTAAGGTCAATAACAACGATTTTTATTTATAAAGCAAAATGACACTTGTACGGTCAAAAGTAACACATTTAATTCTAAAAAGTTACATTTTTAATGTTGTAAAGTAACACTTTAAAGTCAAACGTAATGCTTTTTATTTATAAAAAATAAGACACTTTTCAAAGTGAAAGTAACACGTTTAAGACTAAAAGTGACACATTTAAAACTAAAAGTGATACATTTAACTCCAAAAAGTAACACTTTTTTATGAAAAAATTATAATTTTCATTAAAAATGCAAAGTGACATTTCTAAGGCCAAAAGTGACACATTTTATACTATAAATTTACACTGTTAATAGTAAAAAGTGACACTCTGTATATATAAACATGAGGGGTGGCGCTGTAATTTTCAAAAACAAAGGGATTGCATTGAGATTTTTGAATTTTGCCCCATTTAACATGGATAGATCCGTCTTACGGATAAGGATCCGTAAGACCGTCTTACAGGAGACCACCTCTTAGTTTTAATAACCAAATAAATCACCTTTTTACCTAGATTTAATTACCAAATGTATAAGGACTCTTGGAGAAGATTTAAGAAGAGGTTATTACCGAGATTTTGTTTCCAAATTGGTTCCAAAACTTTAGGACCAAGAAAACCAAAATATTGCAAAGATTTTGTTTCCAAATATACACCTAAACTTTAGGACCAAGAAAATAACAAATATGGTAAATATTTCGCATATCATTTGGACCAAGAAAGGGCACAACAAAAAATTCAATTGAAGAAAATAGGCCGACCCTATTTTACCCTAACATATTATATTACATTTGTTCACTATTTTGAACCTTTTGGATTGATGGAGCTGAAAATATTCTGATTGATTCTAATTATATTGATGAAGCTGAAAATATTCTAATTGATTCTAATTATATTTCTTAGCCTTGTAATTATTCCTTTCCTTCATTATGAGATCTTGGATATTAGGATATTCGTTTGTAAAGATCTGTTGAGATCTCATAGCCTCTCATTGTGTATATATATAGGGCTCTTTGTATATCAAACACAAGAAGAAAAATATATGAAAACCTTTTGCAAATTTCCTTGAAATCTATCATGGTATTAGAGCAGGTTTTACCCTGAGCAGCTTCCGCAAAAAAAAAAAATTCATCATTCATGGCTGAGGTTAGCGGCGAGAAGGCAGGGGACAAAGCCACCAATGGAACCATGGTGGATGTGATGTCGCCCTACTACATCGCAGCTTCGGACAGCCCCAATATTGTGTTTGTCAGCGATTTACTTCACGACGAAAACTATGCGGACTGGCAGAAGAAATGGCTAATGCCTTGTTCGCAAAGAACAAATTTGGTTTCGTTGATGGATCAATCTCAATTCCCAAGGAAGGTGCAGCGGATTTATTGCTATGGCGACGCTATAACGCCATGGTAAAGGGGTGGCTACACAGTGGAATGGAGAAGGACATCCAGAATAGCGTCGAACACGCTGCAACAGCGTATGAAATCTAGGAAGATTTACGTGAACGCTTTGGGAGTGAGAGTGCCCCAAGGGCGTATGAACTGAAACGCGAAATAACTCTGACCCGACAAGAGAGACTTTCCATTTCATTGTACTATACAAAGTTGAAGGCACTATGGGACGAAATACAAGCAATTTCGCCCATTCCTAAATACAAGTGTGGGGGATGTTCTTGTGATGTCTCAAAGCAGTTGACAGAGATGAAGGAGAAGGAGAAATTGTATGAATTTCTCATGGGCCTTGATGAAAGCTTTGGGATGGTCAAAACACAAATTTTGAGCACAAAACCAATTGTTTCTCTAGGGACGGCCTACCATCTAGTTTCTGAAGACGAGCGACAAAAGCAGATCACGTCGACATGAAAAATGAATATAGAGGCAGTAGCGTTCCAAGCAACGGGAGGATCATGACAACACAGGGAAGAGAACAAGAATGGCCAACGAGAAAAGCCAAAGTGCAGCCATTGTGGAAAGTTTTATCATACAGCAGAAAATTGCTATGAACTTATAGGGTACCCGGACGGCTGGAAAAAGAACCACAGCAGTGGGACGAAAGGGGGAGATGGCCACGGTAAGATGAAGGGAGGTGGAAAGTTCGCAAATTTGGCTGACACTGGAGATAGTCCCATACCCAGATTGTCTGCAAAGAATTATGCCAAACTTGTTCAATACTTGAATATGGGTCAGACAACAATAGGTGGTGATCAAGGAAGCAACACACCGACTGCAAATATAGCGGGTAAGATTCCTTTGACACCATGGATTATCGACTCGGTGGCAAGTGAGCACATTACATGCGATGGCAGAATTCTCATAAACCTGAGACAGTCTGGAACAGAGTTACCGGTCCGGATACCTAATGGTGATTCCATCCCAATTCGTAGCATTGGTGGAACTAGTCTTCCAAATGGGCTTAAAATTAATCATGTTTTGAACATTCCCAATTTCAAATGCAATATACTTTCTGTTAGTAGACTGACAAAAGATTTCAACTGTGCCCTAATATTCTTCCCAAATTTTTGTGTCATGTAGGACTTAGCTTCGAGGACTCTGATTGGGACGGGTAAGCGTATCAATGGTCTATACTACATGGAA
This sequence comes from Codonopsis lanceolata, assembly GCA_013146195.2. Classification (NCBI taxonomy): domain Eukaryota; kingdom Viridiplantae; phylum Streptophyta; class Magnoliopsida; order Asterales; family Campanulaceae; genus Codonopsis; species Codonopsis lanceolata. Next base: position 27,888,297 of record CM028384.1, on the reverse strand, counting down.
CCAGTTGCTCAAGAAGGTATGGCTTTGACGCCTACCGTTGATTCCATTGTTTGGCACAGACGATTAAGACATTCGTCTATGTTGAAATCTCATTATTTTGATAATGTTTGTGGTAGTAAAATAAAAGAAGAACATTATGATTCATGTTTTCGAGCCAAGTTGACACGGCTCCCTTTTCCAAGTAGTAATATTCAGTCAAATTCTTGCTTCGATCTTATTCATTGTGATATTTGGGGAGCGTACAAAACACCTTCTTTTTCTGGAGCAAGATACTTTTTATCCGTGGTTGATGATTTTAGCAGGGGAGTATGGGTTTTTCTTATGAAATACAAATCTGAGGTTTATCGTTATCTCACCATGTTTTGCAATATGATTCACACTCAATTTGGGAAAAGAATAAAACGAATCCGTAGTGACAATGGACTTGAGTTCCAATCTCAAGACATAGTGAATTATTATATTGAACATGGGATGGTACTTGAGATGTCTTGTACCGACACTCCACAACAAAATGGAGTTATCGAGCGTAAGCATAGACACATTTTAGAGGTAGCACGGGCACTAAGATTTGAGGCTAGGCTGCCAAAACAGTTTTGGGGAGAATGTGTGTTGACAGCCACCTATATCATTAACCGCCTACCCTCTAAAATCCTAAAGAACAAAACTCCTTATGAGGTCTTGTTTCACAAAAAACCCAAGTACGAACACCTTCGCACTTTTGGTTGCCTAGTTTATGCTAAGGATAACAAAAAAGGGGGAGATAAATTTGATGTTCGAGGTAGGCCTTGTGTTTTTGTTGGATACCCACATTCACAAAGAGGATATATGGTTTTTGACCTTGCGACACACCAAATCTATACTTCCCGAGATGTTAAATTTGTGGAGACTATTTTTCCTTTCAAAGACAAACTGTCAAAGCCAAGAATGGAAGATTTTGCTCATCAAAGGAATTGTGATTGGGAAGATGAAGTCAGCTCCATTTCTCCTGTTACCATTGAGCCGAGTATTGAGGTGTAAGGGCAGCAACATGTACCACCCGACGACACTCCATATGAGCCACCAGCTCCAACCGAGCATGACCAGACCACCATTGCACCACCTGAAACTAATTCGAGTCATAAACAACCACGGCGTAGTGAACGGGTTCGAAGGCATCCTAAACATCTTGAGCAATACGTACTAATTCCAGGCATGAACAACCACGACGTAGTGAACGGGTTCGAAGGCATCCTAAACATCTTGAGCAATACGTTTTGGAGTTACCGAATTCTATAAACCATGCGCCACCTATCACCACTTCGGAGAACTCGAAGGTATATCCTCTGTCCAATTTCGTTTCCTATGACAGATTTTCTTCCACTCACAAAGCTTTTTTAGCGGCCATCACTTCACATGATGAGCCTAAATTCTATCATCAGGTCATCAAAAATGAACATTGGTGTGAAGCAATGAAGAAAGAAATTAAAGGTTTGGAAGAAAATGGGACGTGGACACTTGAAACATTACCTCCGGGGAAGAAGGCAATTAGTTCCAAATGGGTTTATAAAATTAAGTATAAACCCAACGGAGAAATTGAGTGATACAAAGCATGGTTAGTTGCCAAAGGATTCATTCAAGTCGAAGGCATTGACTACCATGAGACATTTGCCCCGGTTGCTAAGTTGGTGACAATGCGTAGTTTAATTGCAGTGTCTGCAAAGAAAAATTGGGAAATCCATCAATTAGACGTGAATAATACTTTTCTTCATGGGGATTCGGAAGAATACGTCTATATGAAACTCCCACAAGGCTTTGCGAAGGATGATGACACACGAGTTTGTAAATTGCGCAAATCTCTCTATGGCCTTCGACAAGCATCCCGTAATTGGTATCACAAATTTACTTGGGCGCTTCTTGACATTGATTTCCGACAGTCCAAGGCAGACCATTCTCTTTTTATTTTTAAACACGGCACCACTTATGTTGCAACACTTATTTACGTTGATGATGTCATATTGGTTGGGAACAATATTCATAAGACTACATATGTGAAGTCGTACATAGATTAAAAAAAAATCAGCATCAAGGACCTTGGTTCGCTCAAGTATTTTTTGGGGATAGAGGTTACAAGATCCCCCGGAGGGCATTGTTCTTAGTCAAAGAAAGTACACCCTTGATATTTTAGAAGAATCGGGATTACAAGGAAGGCGGCCGAGTCCTTTTCCCATGGACCAAAACCTCCGCCTCCTTGCCAAATATGATACTCCCCTCGTGGACACACTACAGTATTGCAGACTTATTGGACGCCTACTTTACTTGACTGTTACACGGCCAGACATTCAGTTTGCTGTGAATTTTCTTAGTGACTTTGTTTCAGTCCCACGCCAAAGTCATATGGATGTTGCCATGCGAGTCGTACGCTTCCTCAAAGGTATTGCTGGTTAAGGTGTGGGTTCCCCAGGATGCGCCCGCGCCCCGCGCGCCCTTGGATAGGGGTGCCCGTACGTGCGGAAGCGGGACACCACGCTTTCCATTCCACCTTCCCTTGTGTAGGGGAGGACGAAATTAAAAATGCGGAAATGGTGGTGTCTAAATAGCGCGTTGAATACGCCTCGGTAACTTCAGTGAGTTTTTGGTCCATTATAGGAGCTTTGGGTTTTTTGTATCAAGTTATCCCTTTTTTTAGGGGATACCAGGATGCGGGAATACATAACTATTTCATTCACATCTTCCCTTGTGTAGGGGAAAATGGAAAGTGCAAGAAAGAATGTTGCAAAACCCCACTATTGATTTTATGAAAATTGTCTTATAGCCTATTTCGGATCACTATGAGTGCTTTGGGTTTTCTATATCAAGTTATCCCTTTTTAGGGGATACCAGGATATAGGAATACATCACCCTTTCATTCACATTCTCCATTTTTTAGGGGAAAACGGAAAAGTGTAAAAAAGGATGTTGCGATACCCCACTGGATCCAAAATGTTTTAATAGAGTCGACATCTTTATTTTAAGGGAGAAATAAAGAAAAAAACAAAAAAGAAAATCAGAGATTGCAAAAACAGGTTCGGAAGCTAAGTTACGAGTTGGGAAGGTGCTAGGCACCCAACTCGCCCTTTCGGTCTCAAAACAGTTTTTGGTTAAAGTATACTTTTTGTTATATTTATCTAGCAAATAAATAAAGCATTGGAAGACAGGAAATAAAAACAAATACATCCATGTTAACATTATTTACGGAATTGCAACCGCCTCTTTTCAATAATTACAAATATTCTTAAAAATATTTGGCCATAATAATGGCTATTTTTAGTGCTATTTTCTAAATAAATCCGGACAGCACAACTGCTTATATTTTTACATTTGGTCGGATGAAAAGTAGCACTTTTTTTACAAATTAAAACTTAACAATTACCTTCTAGTGGGTTAGGGTGTGCTCGCTCTGTCCTTCAGGGAGAGGGAGTCTTTTTTTTTAATGAAGTGGTGCGGAGATTCAGGCAGAATGACTGCTTCCGAAAGCTGCTTTTGGCCTCGGGATCCGGGTGGAGCAACTACTTGAGATTGATTGATTGATTTGATTGAGGGAGGCGGAAATCGGGCAGAGTAACTGCTTGCTTCGTGGATTTAGTTTTTTACTCTGCAGCAACCGGCTCTTTCCGAGATTTTTGGACCGGGGAAATAGGGTGAAAACCTAGCTGGGGGGCTAAGGCTCACTTTGACCGGTTAGATTTGAGTTTGGAGGAGATTTGGTAGGGTTTCGAGGCTTATAGGAGAGGGCGCTCACTATCTCTCGATCGCTCACATCGTAATAACAATGCAGAGAGTTTGGGCGATGCTTTTCTCGTGTCCGAGAGTGAACCCCGAAGCCTTATTTATAGGCTGAGCAAGGGATACAGAAGGAATTTCTTTTTCCTTCTTCATGCTTCAATTGCTTGTACAGAACGCCGGACGATTTGCACATTACGCGAACTGTAGCTGTCCTGTAGCAAGTCTGGGATCCCTGTAGCACAAAGCTGGCGCCACCCTAAGGTAAACTGGGGGCCAAGCCCACTTTGAGTGTGGGGGGCACTTGGTTTGATTCTTTGGTCTTCTTTTGGCGCTTTGACCCCGTGCATTTCATTGTTTTACGCATCATGCGTTGTCTTTTGCATCTTTGAACCTTGTAACTTGACATTTGTTAAGTTTTAACAGGTCGTGATATTTCATGTCATGTTACATACCAGGGGTACGAAATTGGGGTGTCTACAGAGCCCCTCAATGATGGAGTCTACGGGCAACCCGCAGCCTACGGAGTAGACGAATATCGTTGATAAGAAATAAACTCTCCAATTTTGCGCAATTATAACGGGGGAGAGATGCAACAGTAGCGCTTATAATGCAAAGAGCTTATACGCATACCAAACCTCCATATCCTAGACATATTTAGCCTGGCTATAGCATGTTATCGTAGTTTTTAAGCAGATATGCAATAAAATGCTCTGATGGTCGGACCTACTAAAGTAGGCTGCCTACGTACCCCTTAATAAAAGGAATCAAACCAAACGTAGTTCGGCCTAGCCAGAAACAAGCATGCTGCAACGGTCGTGCCTACCGAAATAGGCTACCTACGTATCCTTATCCAAGGAATCAGACCGAACGTAGTTCGCCGATGCAAACAAACAACAACACATGGTGAGATGGATGGTGTGTTTTGTCTAGCATAGGCAAAACTGGCGGGACTTTTTAAAACGCGCTTTTCCCCAGCATAGGGAAAGCGATGCTGCTTTTTAAAACATGCTTTCCCCAGCATAGGGAAAGTGATGCCACCTTTTTTAAAATGCGCTTTCCCCAGCATAGGGAAAGCGATAGAATCCCTTTTTTTTTTAAATGCACTTTCCCCAGCATAGGGAAAGCGATGCTGCTTTTTAAAACATGCTTTCCCCAGCATAGGGAAAGCGATACCACTTTTCAAAACGCGTTTTCCCCAGCATAGGGAAAGCGATGAAACCTTTTAAAACGAGCTTTCCCCAGCATAGGGAAAGTGATGCTACTTTTTAAAACGCACTTTCCCCAGCATAGGGAATTTTTAAAAAAACAGGCTTTCCCCAGCATAGGGAAAACGATGCAAATTTTTTCCTTTCAAAATGAGCTTTCCCCAGCATATGGAATTTTTTTTTTTTTTTTAAAAAAACAGGCTTTCCCCAGCAAAGGGAAAACTATGCAAAAAAAATAAATTAATGAATTTCTCCCAGAATAGGGAAAACGGTGGAACCTTTAAAAACAAGCTCTCCCCAGCATAGGGAAAGTGACGGAGCGTTTGAAAATGGGCTTTCCCAGCATAGGGAAAGCGATGAAGCTTTTGAAAATGGGTTTTTCCCACCATAGGGAAAGCGATGGAGCTTTTGAAAATGGGTTTTTCCCAGCATAGGGAAAGCGACAGAGCTTTTGAAAATGGGCTTTTCCCAGCATAGGGAAAGCGACTTTCCCCAGCATAGGGAAAACGAGGGAGCTTTTGAAAATGGGCTTTCCCCAGCATAGGGAAAGCGACGAAGCTTTTGAAAATGGGCTTTCCCCAACATAGGGAAAGCAATGGAGCTTTTGAAAATGGGCTTTCCCCAACATAGGGAAATCGACGGAGCTTTTGAAAATGGGCTTTCCCCAGCATAGGGAAAGCGACGGAGCTTTTGAAAATGGGCTTTCCCCAACATAAGAAAAGCGACGGAGCTTTTGAAAATGGGCTTTCCTCAGCATAGGGAAAGCGATGAAGCTTTTGAAAATGGGCTTTCCCCAACATAGGGAAAGTGATGGAGCTTTTGAAAATGGGCTTTCCCCAGCATAGGGAAAGTGATGCAGATTTTTTTTTCTTAAAATGTGCTCATCCCAACATAGGAGAAGCGATGCAGATTTTTTTTCTTAAAATGTGCTCATCCCAGCATAGGAGAAGCGATGATTATGAAGCGTTGTTGCAGAATGCTGTCGATGATCGGCTTGTGTAGCTTTTGATGATGCTGCTGAGGATCTTTGGGAGATGATCCTTGGTGAGATGGTGGCAGAACACTTACAGGCCGATGCGGCAGAAGACCTGATAAGATGCAGTAGAAAGACGCAAACAAAAGATATAAGCATGCGAATGAACTTTCTTCATTTTTTTTTAAAAAAAGACTTTTGAATGTGCATGTGTATCATCTGTTTCTTAAACATGTTAAGACAAGATAAGGTAAGGTGATGGAAATGTAATATAAGAGCTTGAGATGTGGCTTCTAGTTGGCTTTGAATGGTTATGATAGGGGTGAGCTTGGTCCGGGTTGGTCCATTTTTTTGGAAAAACATAGAAAACCGAACTGAGCCAATAATCCGGTTCTCAAAATTTTAGAACCGAACCAACCCAATAGGTGTGGGAACCAATACATTGGTCCGTCCGTAACCAATCGAAGACGACGTAACCGGGACCAAACCAATATTATGATTACTTTGCTTTTTAACTGTTTAATACAAGCTTTACATGTCCCCTACATGCTACATGCATCAAAACAGGCAGAAAATACAATAATCTTCATCCTCTACTCTAGCAGCCTAGCAGGTGTTACCACACCCCCACAACACATTCTATAAACTTGTATATTTTCGGAGATGACACTTTGATAGACCTGATTGGAAACTGGAAAGGAGTCAAAGGACAGATATTTGTCAGTGTTCAACAAAACAATCCTAATTTCACACTTTACCTTCTAAAGAAGATGGACAAAAACAATCAACAAAACTAACAGCTTAGCCAGCATTCATCCGTTTGGACAAAAGCTCACGAAATTTGCCACATAGATTATCTTTTACAGTTGTACCAAGACAAACCATAAGTCTTCAAACATATTCTCGGCATAGACAAGCACGCCGATAGATAGTGTTTCAAATTTCCTTCGTAAATATATAGAAATGGAACATTCAAGAAAAGGTAAAATGTCCTCAAAAGTCAAAACCAAGATACGGTAGGAAATGCCACAAGAAGAAACGTAAGCCAAAGATACGCTAGCTACAATGTAAGATTCTACTTCACTAAGCAAAGAATCGCACGAGATTCCCCTGTTCTTTTCCTTTTTCCAGATATTTTTTGTAGAAGCCCGCCAACAACTTTCACAAGCTTCACGAAAGTCTAAAAAAGAAAAACAAGCCACAATAAACCTGAAGCAATATGAGCCAATGGTCAAAAGATCAGTCAAGTCTGAAAAATAAATAACAATTCTCTTATTCTTTAATTCTCTATTGATTTATTCCTACATAAACTCGAACAAAGTTACGCCACATGTCGATCATATTTTTCTCAGCGACCATGAGCAGGCGATTGTACACATACCTGTATGAGAAAGAAAGACTTATTATATAATGTAATGAACTTCAAGTAACAACGCTCAAAATGAAAAAGAAAAATCCATATTCAAATGTACTAAATAATATACCACACCTTGCTGAATGATAAAATTAGTAATAGGTATGCAAGGACTACCCTCTACTATAACCAACAAAATAAAAGCTGGCGAGAAAACTGAGGCGAATCGACCAACAAAATAAAATTAGTAATAGGTATGCAAGTTTCCTATGTGTTGTGGCTTGAAATTTTGGTGTACACTCTTTGGCATCCATGGGGAAGATTGGGTTTGCCCTTCTTTGATAGAGGCATTCATGCATTTCTTGTAGAGGCTTCAGGAGGGAAAATTATGCAAGGATGGTTGCTTGCAAAAGAAGAGTTGCACAGGGCTGTTCAGGCTGAAAAAGGGGGCAAAAGTTTGAAGTTTGATTCCAAAACACCAGGGCAACCTTGGGCATCTCACCTGGGTTCTTGAGCATCACACACATGGGAATTGCATCTCACAATTCAATAAAGTAAAGCTATTTGGTGTTGGAATAAGAAACTTATGATTGATATCTGAATGTATTGAAAGTATAACAAGCTATATTTAGGCTACTCCTAATCCTGAATCCACAAGGATATTGAAAATACATATAGAAACCTAATAATTGTAGGACAAGACACATTAACCTGACTGCTAATAAAATAAGAAATTATGTAGGTTGAAAATACATATAGACACATTAACCTGACTGCATCGGCCATATTTGATTTTTTACTAGGCCACCCAAGTACTCAAACAAATTAATTGGAATGGCATACCATCCACCATTAACCGAAATAGGAGATACATCTCACCAAGGTCTGATAGATTGGTTCTTTGTGTTTCTGCAAACCCCCTGGTCGGATATTCTAGGACTATGCAAGGATTACCCATAGAGTTGTGTGTGTGTGAGAGAGAAAGAGACTAAGAGAGTGTTCGTGTCGGTACTGTCGTGTCGTCTTTGATTTACCCGATGGGTCTTGGCGGCGGATCTGAGATTCTGAGGGTTGAGAGTCAGAGTCTCAGAGAGGCGAAAGAGGGAGAGAGAGACGTGAATCGGAGACGCGAAAGAGGGAGGCGATTTAGGGTTGAGTGACTTGAGTCTTCAGTGAGGAAGGCAGGAACTAGGAAGAGCCGAAGAGGAAGCTTTGGCCTTTGGCTGCGCAGAGAGCCCGTCTGCCGTGGCTGCGCAAGTGCGCATAAGATCGGTGAGATTAAGAGGAAATGAGGAATAAGAGCTGAGAGTCTGAGACAATTGAATTGTAATATTGTATATCAATATTTATATTTTCCAATCTAGGGTTTTCTTTTTTAGGTAAAAAAAACATTAATAAATAAGTAAATATATATATATATATATTGGTCCGGTCCGGTTCTAGAACCAATTTTAAAAACATAAAACCGGGACCAGACCAATTATTCGGTTCTTAAAAAATTGTGGACCAAGACCAAACCAAAAAATTGGTTCGGTCCAATTTTCATTGGTCTGGTCCGGTTCTTTGGTCCGGCCCGGTTTTTCAAAAAACCTTGCTCAGCCCTAGGCTATGAGTATAGGAGCTGATTGTGATATTTGAGATGGAGGTGAGTGAAGTTTAGGGTTGTTTTTTGGTCTTTAGTGCATCATTCAAGAAAGGAATTCAATCAGGATTAATGAGCCCAACAAATCGATGCCTTGGAGGGACCACCCTTTTTTTTTTGGTGTTCTAACTTTTGCCTAGGCCGCCCTTTCGGGTTTTCAACCTAGCGAGCTTTTACCTCATAGGGAGCTGGTCTTTCAATGCATGCGATGATAGTCTGCTCATTCTTAAGCGATCACAGTTTTGTTGCTTCTTCATTTCTTCAGGCGAAAATGGAAATGACAGCTGTTTCTAGAGATGATGAGCCTTTATGTATCCAATGAGTTTGGCGGGAGAAGCCCCAGGATGGCTCGATGAACCATATTTTGTAAGATGGGATGGTCAAGTTCTTGAAGAGATTAAATAGGGACAGCCCCAGAAAGACTCAATTGGGAGAGACTTTTTTGTGGGAGACAGAAATGAGTATGCTTAAAGAAAAAGGATGACTTTAATGGACAAAAGAAAGAGTCATGATCCAGAGTTTACTGCCGAGTATCACAAGTTTCATGGACCCTACTTAATATTTATCTTTTGATAATTTTATATGTCTTTAGCAAGGAGTTCCGTCCTGGACCCAGATCACGTTATAACCGATTGAAACAGAGCTATAGGTGGCAACTAGGTTATGGTATAGTGTTTAAATATTTGGGATGGATTGGCTCTAGGGTTGAGGATCTAATTGGCCTTTTGTTCAAAGGTATTTTGGGTTGTGAATTTGGTTATTTTTCGAAAGGCGATCGCAAAGTGATCATTGGATGGCCTTTTAAGTTGTGGGTTTTGGATGAGAATTTGGTTTCCAGACCTGGTTGTAGGTATGGTTGGGAGATCGGCTTTTGGCTTTGGTTGTGGGTCATGGGGTTGTCCCAGAGTGATTGGTCTTTTTCTCTTTTTTTTTTTTGGAGAGATTTTGAGGAAGTCGCTCAGGAGAGGCCTCTTTTCTTTTTCTTCTCTTTTTCTTATGCATAGGCCTCCTTTTTTTTGAATTTCCAACTTTGCTTTTTCTTTCTTTTTTTTTTCCTCTCTCTTTCTTTGTTGACTTCTCTGCGCAATTTGGGAGAGTTCTTGAACAGATATCTGCCTTCTCTTTCTTGGGATAAAGGAAGATTGTCACTCTTAGTGGATATATATAAGGGTGGAACAGCCCAAGGTTTGAGAAACTGGCTCTTAGAGATGGTTAGGCTTTGGTATATGGTTTTTTAGGTATTTGGAAGGGTTTTGGTGTATAGTGGAAGCCCCTAGTGTGCTGCTAATAGCTCGGTCGCAATGGGTCGAAGATGACCTTTCACCAAGACAGAAGGTTGCTTTATCGAACAAAGATTTTTAATGGTTTGTGGGTCCATATTCTCGAAATGACTCATCACCAACCCGTGTAGTTTTATCATGTTTTTTCATGAGTCGATTCATCATTCATTTTTTTTTACAGATATTTCGGCGATAGATGATGCTCAGAGATCAAGAAGAAGACTCGACAGGCTAGTAAGAACTTATCAGATTCGAATTTTTGGAACGCTCGATCTGAGGACTTGATTAGACTTTTGAAATAACGAAGACCAAATGGATTCGTGAGCATACTTTTGCACGGATGGACTGTAGGCATCAATATGAGTAAAAGAGATACCCCTGGGTTTTGAAATCCCCTAGTCTTGAATTGGTGCGCATGATCCTTGAGTTATCTGGCTTTTATGGATTTCCCAGCTTCCCAGACTTTTCTGCTTTCTTGGCTTCCCGAGCTTTCCTTTCTTCCCTGGCTCTCTATCGATCTTTTTTTTTTACTTTTTTTTTGAAATGGTAGCCCCTGACATCTCGAAGTAGGACTTTACTTTATATTTTTTGTTTTTTTTTTGAAATCGAGAATGAAAGATGCACTTATCAACTGGTGATGCATTTATGAAAGGTTAAGAGAGAAGAAGAATTTGGAGATGGCAATTGAGTATAATGGTGAGGGGATTTCCTGTCTTTTCATGTTTTGGGAAACAAAAAGAAACACATAGAAAATACCTCCCTTCTTTTTTTTCAATTTGAAAGAATAGAGATTTTTTTGTTTAGAGAGAACGAATTTTCCCCCTTTTTTTTAAATGATTTTTTTTTCTTTTTGCGATCTTTGAAATGAGATGTACTGATTACGTACCCCTGGACAATCCTCTCAGGATAATAAATGATAATAGTCAAATTTTTTTATTTTTCAGCCCCTGCAAAGTTGTTAGTGGTACCAAAAAAACGACAAAGATCCCAAAATTTATGAAAATTGACGATGAGTTGAAAAGAGTTGTTTCCTGGAGATTTTATTTGACAAAAGAACATTCAAAGGAAAAAAGATCTTTGGAGGTGTATACACAAGGGTATTATAAGATATTTTTCATTTTTTATTAGAAACAATCATGGGTACGACTTCTCAATGATTTATTTTATCATCAATAAGGTCTTGGATATCATTCCTGAGTGAGAAGCATTTGTCGGTGACATGACCACTGGATTGGTGGTATTCACAATACTTGTTGCGGCTCCATTTGGTAGGTAAAGGATTTGGAGGTTTATAGTTTTCAAGGGGATTAAGGACTCCTTGTGCTGTTAACCCTTGTAGTATCTGTGACATTGGGGCATTCAATTCATCGAAGTGCCTTCTGTTTCCTTTGTAAGGTCCTATGAGACTCGTGTTGGTATTACTGCTTCCTTCAACAAAATTGGCAGATTTGTTTGTCCCATATGACCATGGCACACTACTGTACTTACCAGGTGGAATTCTTTCAACCACGTTGACTTGTTTCGAAGATTCTTCATCTGATTCAGAATAGCAGAATGAACTTAGAGGTGTACCAGTTTCTAGGGATCCTTTGTGTATATCTTCGTCAATACGGACTCCTATCTCCACTATTTCTTTGAAATTGCTATAGGGGAGATACCGCATGTGTTCCAGGTAAATGGGCTGGAAGTTTTTGATGAACATTCTGCATAACTCAGCTGGATCAGGTCTGTCGAGTGTATGGGCGACTTTACTCTTCCACTTGGCTGCAAATTCTGCAAATGTTTCATTTTCTTTTTGGGTGCACGATTCAAGATCTCTTTTATTTTCAAAGGTAGTATTGTCTTTGTATCTTTTTAGGAACCCTTCAACTATTTGGTCCCAAGTACCCATGGTACTATTGTAAGCTAGCATTAACCATTGCTTGGCAGCCCCTATTAAGGTAAGATGGAAATTGGAGGCCATAGCTTCAAAGCTAGCCCCTCTTGACTGCATGCCAGTAGAATCGGATTTTAAGTGAGAGATAGGGCATCCAGTCACATCAAATTTTTCTATGTCGGGCATTTTGAATTTTGAAGGTAGCATTGTCGAAGGCTGCAATGCTAATACCCGTGTGGAAAATTCTCCTTTATTCTGAATTTTGAGCATCATATTTTTCAAGTTCTCCATGTCTACCTCCATTTTGGTGAGAAGGGAGTTGGATTTTGGCATATGCTGGTAGGATTAGGAAATGCTATGTTAATTTCTGGCTATGGGATTTGGTAAGGATTTTGAGGAGGCGTTTGGTAAGAGTTTTGGTAAGGATTTTGGAGAGGTGGGTTTTTGGCAGCTTCTGCCTGATAACCAGGATTATTGAAGGGTAAATAAGTTGCTACTTGGCCTGGCTGGATATGGCTTTTGGGGTCTATATGTGGGCTGTTTTGGAGTAGATTGGTGATGAGAAAATGAAGGTCATTTGGATTCTGGGGGATATTGGTGCTTGGGAAAGGATATGGAGGATAGGATGAGAAAGGGTTAATATTTGGGTAATAGGGATTAGGTGGAGGATTTGGATTTGGGGTAATGGTGGTATTTGGTGGGTTGGTGTTTGGCTGAGAAATTGGATTTGGAGGAACATGTGAGGTTGATGCTTCTTGAGGGACTGCAGAGGAGGAGATTACTTCACCACTGGATTTTAAATTTTGCACCAGATTAGCAATTTGGCCCATTATACGATCAAACTGTGCACCCAAATTTTGGTCCAGCCACTGTTGCATAGCCGGAGTCGGAGCGTTTTCTGGAGCCCCTGTATCCGTACCCATAGCGGACTGCTCACTTTCTGCTGCCATACTTCTCAGGTCTGTACCCTCTAAATTGATACTGCCTTTTTCTGATCTGTTTTTGATATTTTCTGATCTGTTTTCTGCACTTGTTTCCCGTATTAATCGGCCAGTATTATTTATGTCTTTCCAAATTCGGGCCAGGTTTCTGAGGAAAATGGGTTTTTGAGGTATCAGAAGGGTTGACTAAAGGCTTTCTGGACTTGGAGTACAGCGTGCCTTTATTAGTATTTTTTTTATTATTATTTATTTATTTTTGATAAAGGCAGTAATGCATTCGATTATCTTGACCGTTTGGACCGGGTGCGCGAAAAAGGGCATAACTTTTGACTCTGGTGGAATTATGGGGCCTGTCGCATATCAAAACGAAGCTCTCGAAAAGACGAAAGAAATTAACAGAGTGAAACTCAGTTATGAGCATTTTTTAAGGCCAAAAAATGTCATTTAGATAGTGTTACGGGCCACTGAAGTTTTTTACTAGTTTCAGGTTTTTTTTTCCAGATATATAAAATAGATATGACATGTCTTGCTGTTATTTGTGGATTTTGTTGGCTTTTTAGTTTGAGCGCGAGCAAGCAAGCAATCACATCAAGAAATAGAAAGAAAAGCGGAGAATCTATCTATTCCTATTAATTACAATTTTGTCATAATCCCCAAAATAAAATGACAGAATGAATGAAGATATGTACAAGTTTTGCGTAATAAAAATAAATAGAGCGGAATAATAATATAGAGCAAAAAATAAAGCAATAATAAAAATAAAGCCCCGACCCTTTTTGTTATGTTGCCCGAAAATTTATTGCATATGTTTTTTTTTTGATTTTTTGTTTTTTTTTTAAAAATATATTTTTAAATATACATGTAATAGTTACTGGAACGAAACTGCTGCAAGATGGAGGATCATATCCACAAATATAGACATGGATGTATAGGAACACAATATTCAAATGTATAGAAAAATATAACAAGCATACTTTAGCTAGAAACAAAAGAAAAACAAAAAAAGTTTTTTTTTCTATGAGTCTAGCCCTCCATTTTTATTTAAAATAAAAACGATCTCCCCAGTAGAGTCGCCACTGTGGGTTCCCCGGGATGCGCCCGCGCCCTTGGATAGGGGTGCGCGTACGTGCGGAAGCGAGACACCACACTTTCCATTCCACCCTCCCTTGTGTAGGGGAGGACGAAATTAAAAATGCGGAAAGGGTGTTGTTTAAATAGCGCGTTGAATACGCCTCGATAACTTAAGTGAGTTTTTGGTCCATTATGGAAGCTTTTGGTTTTCTGTATCAAGTTATCCATTTTTTAGGGAATACCAGGATGCAGCAATACATCACTCTTTCATTCATATCTTCCCTTGTGTAGGGGAAAATGGAAAGTGCAAGAAAGAATGTTGCGAGACCCGATTATGGATTTTATAAAAATTGTCTTATGGCCTATTTCGGATCACTATGAGTGATTTGAGTTTTCTATATCAAATTATCTCTTTTTTAGGGGATACCAGGATATAGGAATACATCACTCTTTCATTCTCATTCTCCCTTTTTTAGGGAAAAACGGAAAAGTGCAATAAAGGATGTTGCGATGCCCCATTGTATCCAAAATGTTTTAATAGAGTCGTCATCTTTATTTTAAGGGAGAAATAAATAAAAACCAAAAAAGAAAACCAGAGATTGCAAAAACGGGTTCGGAGGCTAAGTTACGAGTTGGGAAGGTGCTAGGCACCCAACTCGCCCTTTTGGTCTCAAAATAGTTTTTGGCTAAAGTATATTTTTTGATCTAGCAAATAAATAAAGCATTAGAAGACATGAAATAAAAACAAATACATCCATGTTTATATTATTTACGGACTTGCAGCCGCCTCTTTTCAATAATTACAAATATTCTTAAAAATATTTGGCCATAATAATGACTCTTTTTAGTGCTATTTTCTAAATAAATCCGGGCAGCACAACTGCTTATATTTTTACATTGGGCCGGATGAAAAGTAGCACTTTTTTACAAATAAAAACTTAACGTTTACCTTCTAGCGGGTTAGAGTGTGCTCGCTATATCCTTCAGGGAGAGAGTCTTTTTTTTAATGAAGTGGTGCGGAGATTCGAGGCGAGAATGAAGCCAAAATGCTTTTGGCATCGGGCGGAGCAACTTCTTGAGATTGATTGATTGATTTGATTGAGGCGAGGCGAATCGAGGCCAGAACAACTTGCTTGCTTCTAGCGGATTGGCCTTTTACTCGGGCGAGCAAGCTCTTCCGAGATTTTTGGGGGAAATAGGGTGGAAACCTAGGTGGGGGCTAAGGCTTACTTTGAACGGTTAGATTTGAGTTTGGAGGAGATTTGACAGGGTTTCGAGGCTTATAGGAGAGGGCGCTCACTATCTCTCGATCGCTCACAGCGTAATAACAACGCAGAGAGTTTGGGTGGATTTTCAGTGCGTTTTCTCGTATGCAGTGAACCCGAAGCCTTATTTATAGAATTTGAGCAAAGGATACTGGAAGGAATTTCTTTTTCCTTCTTCATGCTTCAATTGCTTGTATAGAAGCATGAGACGATTTGCATTACGCCGTAGTTGTCTGTAACAAGTTTGGGATCCACAGCACAAAGCGGCACCACCCTAAGGTAAGCGCGAGCCCACTTTGAGTGTGGGGGTGCACGGTTTGATGCTTTGTCTTCTTTGGCGCTTTGAACCCCTGTATTTCACTGTTTTACGCGTCCTTCTTTGTCTTTTGCATCTTTGAACCTTGTAACTTAACATTAGTTAAGTTTTAACAGGTCTTGATATTTCATGTCATGTTACATACCAGGGGTACGAAATTGGGGTGTCTACATAAGGCATATTCTTACCGTCGAATGGGGACTTAACTCTTTAAGCATACTGTGATGCCGATTGGGGTGGGTGCCAAATGACCAGACGATCATGTTCGGGGTATTTATGTCTTTGGGTGGTGCTCCTATTTCTTGGCGCACCAAGCGACTATTGTGTCACGTTCTCGGAGAGGCGAATATCGAGCCATGACCACCACCGTAAGTGAGCTCTTATGGCCCATTTGGTTCTTGATGTGGCCGACTTAGAGGCACCTTAGTCTCAAGCCACGCCTCTTTACTGTGACAATCAAGCTGCTCGACACATTGCCACTAATCCGGTGTTTCATGAACGTACCAAACATGTGGAAATGAATTGCTATTTTGTTCGGGAACGTTTTGAATCCAAAGATGTTTCTCCTCGCAAAATCTCCATCGAGCTACAAGTCACTGATCTATTTACAAAAGCCATCTAAGCAGCTCGTTTTCAGTTTTTGGTTGGCAAGTTGGACATTCGTGATCTTCATGCGCCAACTTGAGGGGGGAGTGATGGAGTTGAAAATATTCTGATTGATTCTAATTATATTGATGGAGCTGAAAATATTATGATTGATTCTAATTATATTTCTTAGCCTTGTAATTATTCCTTTATTTCATTATGAGATCTTGGATATTATGATATTTGTTTGTAAAGATCTGTTGAGATCTCATAGCCTCTCATTGTGTATATATATATGACTCTTCGTATATCAAACACAAGAAGAGAAATATATGAAAACCTTTTGCAAATTGCCTTGAAATCTATCATGGATCATCTTATATGCATAATTTAGGTCTTTGATTTAGTAATATATTTGTATATATATAGACATACTAAACCAAACAAATTAAATCTTGATTGTTAGAGAACTATTATTTCTTATATTATTGTGTTTATTTTAGAATTTGTATTGTTTTCTTTATGATAATTTGTTGTTAGTAGGTTATTTATTAATTTTGATGTTAATTCCAAATTAAAATCTTAATTTTATTGTTATTTTTAATATTGATTAATTTAATTAAAAATAATTTATAAAAACCATAAAACCAAACCGACTGATTCGATTCGTTTCGGTTACAATTCTTACTCGATTCAATTCGACTTAAGATTTTTAAAACTAATAAAGGACGATTCAAATTGTAATTTAAGTATAAATCAAACCAAAACAAAACCAAACTACTTCATAAAAGGGGCGAGGTAGGACTTTGATGACAAGGAGGCATAACCCAATGGGTTGAATTATAAATGAATCATGATGTACGACTTCTCAATTTACACATTTACCATTTTACCCCTTGTTTCTATCTCTTCTTCCCCAAGCAGCCCCGCCCGCCCCTCGGCGCTTCTTTTCTTCGTGTCCTACTTCGACCAGCGATCCTAATATACCTCTCTCTCTCTCTCACACACACAGAAACACACACACACACAGAAACACACACACACACAGAAACACACACTTGGATTTCGATTTTGGAGGATTGCGTGATTGATTGTTGATCGTTGGTGTATCATTTGCTCCGGCGAGTTTCCATTATAACTGTAAGTTATTCGTCACTTGAGATAAGTTTAATCTCTGTTTGATTTTTAGTTATTTGATGTTGCTTTTTTAAACGAAATAGGTTTGTCGATATCAGTATTTTACTATCAATCATTTCAATAGAAATCCGTTGCTACTCGCTCACACCGTTTGTGTTTATCAAGTTTGTTTACTCACTTTCAAATTAGGTTGCTCATTTGTTACCTGTTTGATTTCGTTGCTCTCTACTTAATCCGTTTCCTCTTTTGTTTGAATGATATTTGTTTTTTTTAGTATTTGATTTTTTATTTTGACTTAAATGTCAAATTTCACATGCTAGTGCGTGTTTTCGTACAATTGTTCTAGTACAAATGAAATGTAGATTATTGTTTAGGTTTTGGATTCTGGACGAGATTAGCAGTTGTTCGTCCAGAATCAACAGATTTTGATGTCTGGCAAAGAATTTTGTACCCTTTTTATTTGTTTGTTATGATACGAAACATTGTGGACTGTTACTGATTGGGACTTAATGATGTTAGGCGAAGGGTTGTATGAGATGTGATTGTGCTCTAATTTGATAATGGCTTCTAGAGCACTTTTAAGGAAGCGACAGCTTGTGTCCAGTTACCTCAATGTATCTGCCCGCTCAGTTCAGGGGTTCCAATATCTGGGGCAGGGCTATGGGGAGTCTAGTGACTCTAGTCAGTTTGTAGAATCTCGTGGTTTCAGCTATATTCCTTATCACCCTTCACGAGATTTGGACAGCAGAAAGAGTGGTGATACTGTTTCTGTTGGGAAGGAGGAGTTGCTCAACATTTCTGCATTGGGTCTGTTTAGGCAGAATACAATTTATGCTGCAGGAATTGGAAAATCACAAGTAAAATTTTCCACTAGGGTTGGGTTTGCATCACAATCAATACGTTATTCTTCCACGGCCGGCAGGTCAACCTGATTTAGGCAATGAAGATGAAGATAATGAACAATCTGTAGCTAAGAAGAGGAAGGAAGCATCTCCAGAGGAATGCGATCAAGCTGTTGAAGGTTTAAGTAGTGCGAAGGCCAAAGCGAAAGCCAAACAGTTACCAGATTCCCAGAAGCCTACCATATCCATACTGCAGAGGACATGGGCCATACTTTTGGGGATTGGTCCTGCTTTAAGAGCTGTGGCTTCTATGAGCAGGTTAGGAATTTCCTCTCGTTAATTAGTGAGTTTTGGACCAACTTGATATTTCATATCTTCTGCTTTGTTGACTTGTACTTTCTGCTTTTTTTCACCGTCAGGCAAGACTGGGCCAACAAACTCACTCACTGGAAAAATGAATTTGTATCTACGTTGAAACATTACTGGTTGGGTATTAAGCTCCTGGGGGCGGATGTGAGGATCTGTTCCAGATTGCTGCTGAAACTTGCTGGTGGGAAGAGTCTCTCTAGAAGGGAGAGGCAACAACTGACACGAACCACAGCTGATATATTTAGGCTTGTTCCTGTTGCAATTTTCATCATTGTTCCCTTTATGGAGTTCTTGCTGCCAGTTTTCCTTAAACTGTTCCCCAACATGCTACCATCAACCTTCCAGGACAAGATGAAAGAACAGGTACTGGCTCTGTTGACATCTATTTGTTGCATTATTATGAAGCTGAATTGCATGTCCTTAACAACTTTGGATGGAAAACTAGTTGCTGCATCAGTTTTCTTTTTAACTGCTGGTTGTTTGATACCTCACAATGAAGGGATCAAAGCATTTGAAAGATCCATTAATGTACTTTTCCCATACGTCGAGTTATGTCCCCATAGCCTACAATAAGAGGTTGCTACGGGTGACATAAGCACACTTTATATTTATGATTCACACACATATATGTCAATGTGGATTGATCGACATATACTTCTATTGTCATGTTGGCTACTGCTGGGCCTTTCTCTCCTTATTGGAATCTGGCTGGTCATTTCATATGATTTAATGAGAGCATGAAGACTTTGTGCGATTCAGTCTTGCTATGTTTTGGAAGCGCCAATCCTCTATCTTTCTCCCCCTCCCTCTCTCTCTCTCTCTCTCTATATATATATATATATATATATATATATATACACTAGATCTTCATGCCGTGCCTATGACACGATGCCGGAATATTTGAATATTTGTCAATTTGATAGTGCTAAATAGAAGGTGCAATTTTAAAAAAATGCGCTAGGCCTAAATAGAAGAAAAAAGCAATTTTAAAAAAATGTGCGCCTCTTGCGCTAGATGAGGCGAGTGCGCCTCTGCTAGGCGCTGGAAAGGTCGACTCAGGCAATTTGCGCCTTTTTTGCTTTTTTTTTTGCGTCTTTTTCGCCTTTTGTCGTCTTTTTGCGCCTTTATCGCCTTTTTGCGCCTATGCCTGTGAATGAGGATGATGAAGATTATGGAGATGACGATGAGATAGATTCTGTCGATTTTTAGCTTCTTGTTGTGTTGTTAATTGTTAATTATTACATTTCATGACTTTAGTTCTCTTTTGCATGTCTTTATTTTCATTTGCTTTAATGACTATTTATTTTCTTATTTGGAATTGAAGTTACATCCAATTCTTTGAATTTCAACTATGAATGATGAAATTTGTGTTATTAATATTATGTTGTTAACTTAACTAGTTTTTTTAACCCGTGCGTTAAACGCACGTCAACTAAATTGTACATAAACAAAATAAAGAGAATAAAAAATCTTAAAGGATAAAATAAGAAAAATATGTTTATTAACAATTACACATAAGTATATCACTAATTATTATAGATTCTAAAAAAATTCCTTATACACACCATTTGTTATCTCATTAGTTGGTTTTTCATTTTCACCGCATATTCAATATCTAGTTTCTTCAAAAAGAGACCTACGGCTACGTGCAATTATTGACTTTGACACTTGTTAATTGTTATTGCATATGATACCAGTAATGAAAATTGTTTTATCTGGAACATGAAATACAGTTTTACATCGGATGAAGTTAATGACAATTTTGGGATAAGAACATTTTCTCCAACATAGCTTCCTTTCAAAAAAAAATTTCAACAATATGATCCCCAAGATTTATGATGATTAGATTTGTTCCATTGCACAACCCTGCATGGTCAATGTTTCTCAATAACATTACTTGAACACACACAATTAATGACACAGCAACCCGAACACTTTATACTATTCAAAATTATGTAGAATGAATGTCTTAGAACAAATTTAAAATTTTTCCGCCCTGCAAATAGAATCAGAATTCAAATAAGTTCTTCATTTTGAATGATTTACTTTTATTAAATTATATTTGTATTTTATGAATAAAGAAATTTCTGATAAGAAAATAAGCTAAAATCAAAATTACAAAATTATTTTTACCGTTAACTATTATTTTTATTTCGTAAATTATTTTGATTTTACTAACTTCCATTATATTTTTTTGTTTTATTGACTTCATAACTATTATTTTTGTTTTATTTTTAAGAATTAGTTTTACGGAAAACTTTTGTTCCGTAAATTATTTTTATTATTTTGTTAACCTCAGTTTAAATTGCTTAGTTTTATTAACTCTATAACTATTATTTTTGTTCATCAAATAATTTTATTTTACTAAATTATTTTTGTTTTACATAACTATTTTTAAGAATTTGTTTTAAACTTTTGTTCCGTAAATTATTTTTATTAATTTACTAACCTCGGTTTAAATTGTTTTTATTTTATTAACTCCGTAACTATTATTTTTGCTCCATTAAATATTTTTATTTTACTACTGTATTTTTGTTTTACATGGCTATTTTTAAGAATTTGTTTTAAACTTTTGTTCCATAAATTATTTTTATTATTTTAGTAACCTCAGTTTAAATTGTTTTTGTTTGATTAACCGTAACTATTATTTTTTTCCATCAAATATTTTTATTTTACTAACGTATTTTTGTTTTACTTTTTTTTTATAATAATTTGTTTTAAAAAAAATTTCCGTACATTATTTTATTTTACTAACCTCCGCATTAAATTATTTTTGTTTTGTTGATTCTGTAACTTTTATTTTTATAGTGACTTGTTCTATAAATCATTTTTATTTTACTAACCTCTTATATTTTTGTTTTCTTGACTCTAAAACTATTATTTTTTGTTTTAGTTATTATTATTTTTTGTTTAAAGAGAGAAACATATTTATTTAAATATTATTAAAAGAGAGGAGGTGGTTGTAAAATATGGAGGAGACAACAGAGAGAAAGAGAAATACAACCAGAGAAAATAGGAAGAAGATAGGAGAGAGAAAGAGTGGAATGGTAAATTAAAAGTCAATAATTCAAAAGTATGATTTTGGAGGGATAAATCTACCCTTGTCATTATATATATATAGATTTCATCACTCATGACATGTTTTATTGAGATTTGTTATGTTATATATATATATATTTATTAATTTTTCCTTAATATTTGTTTCGTGAGCGCCTTTTTTACGCCTCGCCTCTCGCCTCAAATTTTGACCTGTCGCCCGCCTCTCGCCTTCCACTTTTTTCAACTATGGTTGAGGGATACATTGCTTCAAGTGATAGTTGAGGGATTGATGTTTTAAAATGGGTGATTGTTTAGAAGATTAATCGCAGGGTGTGACATTGTAATGTGAAGATAAAGCGCATGGAGAAGAAAAATGAGTGACTGCTCATGATATTAATTGTAGGGGGTGACTTGTAATAGGAAAAAAAATAGGGAGTTAAAAATGGATAAACATGAATGTGAGGGTAAATCTCAACCGTTAAATTTTTTAAAATAATTTAATCTCAACCTCTGAATAGCCCTAGTCAATTACCTAACTGTTTTATAATATATATATATATATATATATATATATATATGCCTAGTTTGTGATTGTATATACCTTTGCCTCACTTTCTTCCACTTTGTTTCGCTCTCGTATTGACAACCTTAAACATACCTTCTGCAGGAAGCATTGAAAAGGAGGTTAAATGCAAGAATGGAATACGCAAAATTTCTTCAGGATACTGCAAAAGAAATGGCGAAAGAAGTCCAGAACACACGCAGTGGAGAAATCAAGAAAACTGCCGAAGATCTTGATGAATTTTTGACCAAGGCAAGTGTGCAGTTTATTGGCAACATAGTATACTAATTCCTTTCCTTCTTATAATTTGCTGTATGTGGTGATGCAGGTGAGAACAGGTGGCGTCGTTGCCAATGAGGACATTTTGGGCTTTGCGAAGCTGTTTAATGATGAACTTACTCTAGATAACATTAGTAGGTTGGACTTCTTGTAGGAGCTTTTGTATACTAATGATATACACCCTTCGTTTTCAAAATATTGTCTACTTTGACCCGGCACACCAGTTAAGAAAAAGAAGTAATTAACTGTATTATAAATATTGGTAAAATGTATGGTTTCCTTTAATGCCCTTGAGTATGTGGTCATAATTAAAATAGGTAGAAAAAGTAGGGTTAATATGGTAAAAGTGTTTTCCTAAAAGGGAAAGTTTTGAAAGAGGACAATTATTTAAGAACGGACGAAAACAGAAAGGAGGACGATAATTTAAAAACGGAGGGAGTATATTCAGTTGATATCACTATTTTTCTTATTGATTGGTGATTATATGACTCACACTGTTGCTGATATCAGGCCCCGATTAGTGAATATGTGCAAGTATATGGGCATCAACCCTTACGGAACAGACGCTTATTTGCGCTTCATGCTTCGCAAGAGATTGCAGTGGTAAGATATGCCTGAGCCTGTTGAACTTTGTGTAGTTGCCACTAAAGATACTGAACGAAAAGTACATCAGCATTTAAGGTCTATTATAAGCTTAACTTAAATCTTCTTGAGTTCCTTCAGCACAGACTTGACTTGTTAAGTTATGAAGCTGCTTTTTTTGTGTGTGGATGTGTGTGTGTGTGTGGGGGGATAGAATTTCAGTGCAAGTAACTACTACTTTCTGCTCCCATAAAAGAGTCAGATTTTACACTTCTAAAAATCATCTTTGGCTTTTTTTAACGAAAATTTATTATGGACTTACTTGTTTTTCAAAAGTTAGAAAGCATAAAATTTATAGGTCTCTTAATGTAGTTAACTAAGGTTATAATCTTATTCTCAAGAATTAAGCATTATGTTAAACGTGTATCCAGAAAATGCCCAAATTGACTCTGGGAAGTCTAAAAGCGACATTATTTATTATTATTTTTTTGTGACGGTGAAAGTATCATGTAGAAAAATATTTTAGTTTGAATTCAGACATTTAGAGCTTGTTTATCTTATTTAGGAACTTAGAAGGGAAGCCTAGAATATGAGGGCATCTAGTGTCCAAAAATGTCGTAGAGTATTCAATTATGAAGAATGGTCCATAGCTACCATGAAGAACGTGCTGATTCGCACTATCCACTTTTGGTGTTCAGAGACATTATTGCTTAGCTCTCATCACTATGTGTTGATTTTGTTAATAATTTTACAATTTCTTAGTTTGGGTTAGGGTATACTTCTGGTGTTCAAAGGACGTGTCACCTGTTTTGACGCCTTTTGGTATATAATTTTTCACTTATCAAAAAAAAGTTGTTCATTTATATGCCTAGCTGATAGTTGTTGAGTTGGGATGGGGTGAAATATTCTTTTATGCTGCCAGAATGTACAGCTGGGTTTGGGACAAGAAAATACCTCTGTGACAAACACATACATATATTGCAGTTTGTCAGACGTCTTGTGTATGTTGAGGATTAGAAAACACCTTGCCAAGATGTGAGTTTTCTACCGCAAAACTCCCCAAATTTTGTCGGATTTTACTGGTCAAATTCTAATTTGAATATATAAAAGCTTGTTTGTTTGAGCGGTGAGTGTTATGGTAAATATGTGGCAAAACTGAAGGGGTAAATTAAATGTATTCGGCAGAATATCCTATAGTTTCCATGATCACTTGGTTCATTAAATTGGCATCTCTTACTGCAACCGTTAGTGCAGAAGCTGGAAAAATAGATCACATACATAAAGCCAGAAAAATAAATAAAATTCATGCAGGCCTTAAAATGATGGGAAAGGTTAGGGTCTTAATGTTGGGCAGAGATTTCAGAGTTTGTAAGGAATGGTGAACTTATATCTCATTTTCACATAAACCTCCTTTCTTCTCTTTTTCCTTCGAGCTTAAAGGGGGTTGAGAAGTAAATAGGGGTTTACATGAACAAAACTTATTTGGTCGCCATGAGATATGATGATTTACTGTTGGTTTTGGTGCACAATAATTTCCTTCCGTATATAACTGCTGTTTGTTTTATAGGATAAAGAATGATGATAGAATGATTCAGTCGGAGGGTGGTGTGGAGGCTCTTTCTGAAGATGAACTTCGTGAAGATTGCAGAGAGCGGGGCATGATTGGATTACTTTCAGTAGAAGAAATGCGTCAGCAGGTTTTGAAGTCAAATTGCTCAATTTTCTTTTGTCATGTCAAATAACTATCTTATGAGTTAATGTTGCTTCTGAGTTTAAAAACCGGTTCATGAATTAGATGTGGTTAGTGGGTTCTAGATTACATGCTCAATCATCATTGATTCCACCTAGGTTACTTGAGTACGGGTGTTGGGTGTGGATATGTGCCTAAATAACAAATCTTCTTACCTCCAAATTGAATGACTTGAGATGCGGAAAGATTTATATGTATTTACTCTCAGGGTTAATTAAACTAGTGTCATGAGATAGTGTTCAAAATGTCATGTTTCTGTTTTTTACATAATATTTTGGTTAAATTGAGTTTTTGGGTATGCTTGCTAGTATTATAGCCTAGAAGTTTGCGCATGAGCTAATCGAAATATTACCAGATCATCCCTGCACCAAGTTATTCTAACAAAGGGCTTATAAGAGTCGAACTGATACCTGACACTAACTTGCCCACTTTAGTTTCTTATCTGGTGCTCTTTGATGACTTTCCCGGTCTAATATTTCCCATAGCCTCTAGTTCCATATTTTGGTCAAACAAAGACATC
The DNA here is from genome assembly GCA_013146195.2 of Codonopsis lanceolata. NCBI lineage: Eukaryota > Viridiplantae > Streptophyta > Magnoliopsida > Asterales > Campanulaceae > Codonopsis > Codonopsis lanceolata. The sequence continues at coordinate 27,862,968 of CM028384.1, read as the reverse complement.
CAATGGAATGAAGCAGGTTAATCTTTAACTCCTTGAAGCTGTTTCTTTTGCCAAAGTTTCTCCAACGCTTGAAAAATCAGATGCTTCCTTTTCAGTAAATTAAATTAAGAACTATGAGGACCTATGGGTTGTGCATCTTTTACTTATTTATTTAAGATTTTGACTTACAGATATGATTTCCCTTCCTTAAAGTTGACATTTTCGGGAATGATTACTCCTACTCTAGACAAAAGGCTATTCATATGGAAATGCATCATATATAATAATTTTTGTATTCTTATTCTCTTCTTCCTCTATATTTTATGTTGGTACATGGTGTTTGTTATTTTATATGGCTTGTTGTGTCTTTGGTGTTCAAATTATGTTATTGGAGATTTTATTCATTGTTTTTGAAATTTATAAATATGCTTTTAGATTGATGTGATCTCGCAAAGATATAATGTAATCTGTGCGCATACACGTTGCATCTCATGGCTAGTCTGATAAGTGCAAAATTTTGTTATATTCTTCTAAATATAGTAACCTTCATTGCAGCTTCGTGATTGGTTGGATTTATCTCTTAATCACTCTGTACCTTCCTCATTATTGATTCTTTCCAGGTAAATATTGAGGGCCATCCTTTCTCCCTCCCTACACATACACACATTTAAAATTCTAACACCAGCAGTTATCTTGGGCCATTTGTGACTCTCTTATGGTCTTATGATGTTGGCAGAGCCTTCACTGTGTCTGGAAAGTTAAAGCCCGAGGAAATTGTTCGAGCTACATTGTCTTCACTACCGGATGAGGTTGTGGAAACTGTTAGTGTCACAGCCTTGCCATCAGAAGATACTGTTTCTGAAAGGAGAAGGAAGTTGGAGTTCCTGGAAATGCAGGAGGAACTCATTAAGGTTGTTATTCATAGATATTTATATCCTAGCGAAGCATTTTGGAATTTGCTACCCCTTCTTGATTATCCTTTAAGTTTACTGTGTGAAGGTTCACTCCATCCAATCTCCCCAAGAGCAAGGATTCATGATTACAGATCTTCTAATGAAGAACTTTTTTTTTTTAAAATATAGTTCACCATAAATATTTTGGTCCATCAGTTAAATATGAAGCGAAATATCATGTCTGACTGTGCTCAATATGTATTTAAAACTTCAGTTTTGAGGTTGTGTCCCTCTAGCCTCACCCTTTTAAGTAACAGTCGGATTTGCTAACCAGTGTTAATTTTATGAATCACAGGAAGAGGAAGAGAGAGAAGAAGAAGAGCAAGCGAAAATGAAGGAATCTGTAATTAACCAGGAGGATGTGGCTTTGAAAGAGATGACCATTCCAACAGCAAGAGAAGCACAAGAACAAGCTAGATCAATAGCCCAGGATAAACAAGAGCATCTGTGTAAACTCAGTGAAGCTTTAGCTGTTTTAGCTTCTGCATCTGTAAGGCTTGAGAAAGTTTTTAGCTATTCAGTTTCTGCCAGCAATTATCACCTGGTGTCTTGTGAATTTGTCAGAACTGAATGTTTAATTTTCTTTTATTTCTACATTGTGCAGTCTGTGAGTAGGGAGCGTGAAGAGTTTCTGAGGCTTGTCAATAAGGAGGTATGTCTTAATCACTGACATTCCGGCCCTTGTAGAACTTGCACTTTTTCAAGTATAGTTGCTTCCATCTTGTTCATGTCTTCCGGGACAAATATTTCCAAATGCTGGAATCCTTTTTGATTTTTTCTTGCATCAGTGGTTAGTAGCCATAAAAGGTTGCTGTTTTATTTAATCATTGAAGCAAATTACCTATTTACAATTGACAAGCAGAATTAGTGTGGGAAAAAAGTGCATGTTCAACAGCAGAAGATAAGCAGCAGTTAGTCTTTTCTTTCTTATGATGCTATCAAGTTTTGTCTAGAACATATTGTTAGTGTCCTTCGCTTTTTGTTTATCAAAGCTTGCAACAACACCATTCAGTTTCCCTGATGTCTGCCATGTCTACCTAATGTGATTGATTATTCTTTTTTTTTTTGTTCATGGTTGCTAGCAGTAGATTGGAAACCTGACTCCTTCCCTCAAATACCGGTTATCTGTTCATAGCCACATGATATTAAAAAGTTGGAGTCTGGCTTATAAAAATATTCTTCATAATTACTCCACTAATCATCAGGTTCATTGGAAGTGTAGCCTATTTGGCTGCTGTAGTCAAAGAATCTTTGGACTTTTTGGTATGTGAAGGTTCAATGAAACTCAGATTCTCGAATCTGACTGTTTGAGCTGGACTTATTATATATCACTCTACTTCTTTTCTCTAAATCTAACTTGCTAACTAACGACCGTTTGACTGATCTTTTTTTCCTCCTAGTATATAGCACATTATTAAGCTGTTTCCTAATATATTATTTTCTTTCATCTTTCTAGATAGAACTTTACCATACCATGGTGGACAAGGAGGGCACAGAAGGTGAAAAAGAAGCTATGAAGGCATATAGAGCTGCCCGTGAGGAAAGTGACCAGGATACTGAAAAAGCTGAAGCAGATGAGGTTTCTTCAGCACTTATAGATAGGGTAAGGCAATCCTCTTCCCTGCTCCCAGCCCTCCCCTGTCTGTCTCTCAATACTCCAGAACTAATTCTTTTTGTGGTGCTTCTACCACAGGTTGATGCTATGCTCCAAAACCTTGAAAAAGAAATTGATGATGTGGATGCAAAGATTGGTGACCGCTGGCGCGTGCTGGACAAGTAAATGAGTATTTATTTTATTTGGTTATATCTGAATAGTTTATATGCAAATGTTAAGTAGGAATCATGTTAACATAGTGGTGATAAATTTTGAGGGCACTGAAAATTCTGAATAGTAGAATCATCAGACTGAGAACTGGCGCCACCCAACATTGAGCTACATGTCACAGTCTAGTAAAATGAATAGTTAAAAAAAAAAACCGATACCATATTTGTGGCAATCAGCATTGTCACTTTTCTAGACATGGATATGCAGTAAGTAAATCCTCAACGATAAGAGCACCATGATCTAATTTTAAATAAAATCTGCATTTATACTTTTATGGACTCTTGCATATAAGCACTCTCAAAACTTGGGTAAGATGTAATATGAAAGCCCCAGCACCCTCAATCCCTCTGCCCCTCTGTGGTTTGCCCTTGGCGCTAGTTGAATGAATGTGTTGCACTGACAGGTACATAATCCCCTCGTGGTTGCATCTATTATCTTTCCCATCCAAACCAACAAATACGTGTACCCCATGCGCCAGCAAGTAAAGGAATGGACTAATGTCAAATGGAAACAGTGTTGTCTTCCCTTTCATTCTTCCCTTATTCTATATTGTAGAGTAATGCTTAATTTCATCTTTCCCTCATCTTTATGACTATACCTGTACACCATGTGCAAGAAGTAAAGAAGTTGACAATTTTAAGTGGAAATGATAATTTTACCCTCAGTTAATCCTAAAATAAATCATAATTTCATTTCCCTCTTCTCTTTCTTTCCTTGAATGCAATCCAATCTTCCAACAAAGAATCACTTAACCCATCAACTACTTCCAGTCATCTCCGACTCTGCAGTTTTTATATCAGGACTAAATCCCTTTCCTTAGGCTTCCATCATTATATCCACCTCAAACTACCTTTTGCTTATCAACTTCGAAACACTAGCATCTTGCACTACTTCCATCTGAAACTTTGCACCACCGTCACTACTTTTCCTAATCTTCTCAAAGTTTGCATTATTACATCTTCCACACTCTTCACCACCATTGCACCACCTTTATTTATCTTTATCAGATCTAAGCTTAAGTTGTCGGAAAATCCCACTTCCCTGATGAAGTGCATTTAGGTATGAGCGAAACACGGAACATGTCTTTTCCTGAGCACCTTGAATCTAGTGATCTGAAACATGTTTATAGTTTCTTCTTTAGTAGCTCAAACGTCAGTAGATTAAAGTAGTGGAGGATGCTCAGCCTTCACAGTTTTCTACACCAATGTTATAAACATAACACACTTACAGAAGTATCATTTACTTTTTTTAGGAAGACATTTTTACATATAGAATATAAAGACACGTCCTTACCATTGCATTACCCGAAGGAATCCCTAATGATCCAATTTTAACTGGTATGGCATACAACATTCCTACACCCATTTGTGTTGCACATTTCAGAAATTGGTTGGTCGTTTGGTGGAATGATGGCAAAACTTTTTGGCCATCAACAAGCTATCTAGCCATTGGAGTTCCTGTCAAATAATGGAAGTCGCTACTTTCTGAAAGTTTCTCTTGACAATTGATCAGAGTGAGGGGTTGAGAGTCAAAAGATGGAAAGGATTCTGGGCAACGAACTGAACAAATGCCAAGGGAGGGGATAAAATAAATTATTAAGAGGAAATTGGTTTTGGTCATTTGTGTACACGTGAGTTCAATTAGTCTCTACATTATCCATGGAGTGGGGAGTGATGGTCACAAGTTCAAATTGAGTTTTAGTGGTTTTCCGATGGTGTGGTCCATGGTCTGATTGATTTGGGCCTTTTGGGGTTTGAACTCTGGATATGCTCCTATTGTTAGATTGCTAGTAGTTTTTAGTTTTTACACCTTAAAGAAATTTACATGGAAAACAAATGACAAGTTTGAGCCAGTTGTTATGCTATACAGCACTGTTTTTTGTTTACTTCGTAGTTGTCTTGCAGTAATGCTGTACATCAGAGGGAGCTGAAATAAGATTCATATACTCCGGTTGTTTATATATCTTCTCACTGTGATTAGTTCTTTGTTGTGACTGCTGATTTTCTGCATGTCTTTTGTCTTTGCATCTTGCCTCTTTGATACATTTTGACTTTTAAGTTTAGTTAAAAGCTTGACCAATGATATATCTCTGCAGAGATTATGATGGAAAAGTTACTCCTGAGGAGGTGGCTGCTGCAGCCATGTATCTGAAAGATACTTTAGGCAAGGAAGGAGTTCAAGAGCTCATCAGCAATCTTTCCAAAGACAAGGGTAAGTACTTGGAATATTTGCTTAGGCCGTTGAACATGCATCATTGGTTCTATTGCAACTCTTTCTAAGTATTAATCAAAACTGAGAATTCTTTAACAGAAGTCTGCATCATATTCCGTTGACACTAAGAAAAATACATTTTTTTTAGTGGCACATGAAATAAGTGTGCCAAGCGACCGACTATTTTCTCCTGTATTTTAGCTGCATTCAAGACAATCTTCTATGGGTTGCTTGTATTTTTTTTCCAAATAAAGTTTTGTTTTAGAGAGTTTTATTTGTTTACCTTTTTTCTTTGTGGGGGGGTGTTGCGCATTAAGTAACCTTTGTTTCTGCCCTTTCCATTTCTCATTGATTCAACAGCAAATTTATGTAGTAATTTTTATTCATCGATTATCCTGACAGTTACTTATTTTTATTGTTACAGAGGGAAGATTCTTGTTGAAGACATAGTGAAGTTGGGGGAGCCGGGAGGATGTTAATTCATCTTAAGCCACCAGAATATGAAGGAATGCAGATAGAATTTTCAATACTACCTAAAACTATCATTTTGATAAAAATGTCATTAGCACTTTCATCGTGTGATCATCTATCTTCTTGGCACCTAACAACTGGTTCGGGCGTCAAAGCTTCCAAATACTCTATTGTGTTACGTCAATGTGAATACTTAGTGGGCATTGGCGTTTACGTAAACGAATGGCTTGTCAATTTTGTTCCTAGCAGTCAAGTCTAAGAGGACGTGTGATAGTGCTGTAAAAAGTAGTGCTCATTGATGAATAGACATTTGTACACAGCAGCTTAGTAGCCTCCCTTTTCTAAACTTTGAATTACACATATTGAGTAGTAGTTGACTGCAGTGATATCACTCTATATTTTGATGGGAAAGTATTTTTCTGCGAAAATGAAAAACTTGCATGCTTTATGCTTGTATGTTGTGCCACTTGTGAGCGCGCTCGGGTTATGAACTTGTGATTCTGTGAACGTATAAGGCTGCTGCCATGGCCGGTTGTCTTCTTACAAGGTCTGTTTATTGTTCAGGCAGTGAGCCTGATGAGTTAATACAAACGTGGCCGGAGGTCAGCTGGTTTTCTTCATTGGGGTGTTGTGCCCAGCCACCATTGACACGAGACTCGGTGAGAAGACACCATAATTATTTGGAGTAAATTTGGGTCAGTTCACTTTAATAAATTTTCACATACTAGTTTTTTTAATCTAAAAAAGTCACTTTTGGAGGTAAAAAGATTACGATACCCTTAATGGGTCTGAGGCGCATTACGGATCACTCAATCAAATACATTGTGTTGCATCAATTTTTGCACTGCAATGTGTCGATTTAAATTGCAACAATTTTTGTATTGCGATATACCAATTTAATTATTTAATCAAATTTTACACCGTGTTGCAAAAATTAATGCATAGTGTTGCAAAATCATAATGAATCAGGCCTTCATGTCCTCTTTCTTTTTCCTTCTCTTCTGTCGGAAGCTTTCTTTTTCCTTCAACCCAGGCTGCAAAAGTTGATCCCTGTTTCATTGCATAATAATCGTGATTTTCGAACCCTTAGGCGTTGGTCAGAGTTATGGAAGAAGACGATCTGGATATTTTAGGAATAATATTTTGAAAATAAACTTTTACAGTTGAAAAGAAACAACGAAAAAATGATTGAGAAAAGATACCGGTGCAATTTCTCCTAATTACTTGGCAAACCCGATTGCCTTGGCTAACTCGGTGCAGAAAGAGGTGATTTGCTAAGAACATATGTTTGCGATGATGGATCACATTTCTCAATTAGAGCGACAATGACACTATTGTCTCTTTGACATGGATCTAGTTACCTAGTTCAGTAACCATTCTGATGACATTTGGAGTCCAGCTTTGCCTTCAACGGTCAAATTTACTGACTTGAGTTTGAAAAATTCAAATATATGTGAATAGTCAGGAATTATGTATCTTCTCATGAAATGAGCCAATCATTGAAGATACTTTCGGTGAACTTGGTCTATCCTGATAAGAGTTGAGATTTCATGTACCACATAGTGTAACCCTTCATGTGTCACCAAACAATATGACTCATTGATGGCCCATGACCCACATTCAAATTTATTTATTGACACAACAAGGGGTACATTATATGAAACATGAGATCTCAACTCATCTTTCCGCAATTGGTAGTTTTAGGAGCTAAACAAAGGATTCCTTGTAGAGAGTAGGCCTTCGGCATTGTAGCTACAGGTCGCTTCGCTCCTAGCTTATAACTCGGAACTCGGGCGGTTTTTATTTCAGAATGCCTTCGGCGTTTTAGCTACAGGTCGCCTCGGAAACCCTCGTCTCCCCCATCCCCCTAATTGGGAAAGCCTTCGGCATAGTAGCTATTGCTTTATGGTACAAAGATGAGTACATTTCTATATATTAGAATGACTTCAAAGTTAACTTTTTTACATTTTTACATAAATTTAAATGCCTTCGGAGCAAATGTGCTCGGAAAGATTGAGTTCGAAATTAAACCAATAGATAACAAAATCGACACCAACATCTGGACTTTTGATTGAGTTCGTGATAGACCTAATTGACCCAGGTGCTTAGTAGGTAGGCTTTCGGGAAGACTCAAAATTGAAATTGAGCCAATAGATTACAAAATAGACTTATTTGTGAAATGTTTTTGGAGCAAATGCGCTCTTATTGATGTATGTCGTAGATGAACTTGACACAAATTCCATAGTATTACATGTGTGTGTGTGTGTGTGTGTGTGTGTGTTTCCATGGTTTTAAGGTATAAACATACATCAGGTTTCAATCTCATGCAACTGTAAGCTCAGAGATGAAGTCCTCAATGTTCTTTTCAGAACTTCCACCTTCATCAACTGCCTCTTTAGCCAATTCCTTCCACACAGCAACCTTGTTTCTAATCTCATTTCCATTCTCTCCCTCCATCACTTTTCTAACACACATATCAATCTCTTCACTTCTAGCAACCCCATTTTCATCAACCTTGACCCGAACCCCAGAACCCCATACATCAACAATAAATTTCGCATTAGTAGTTTGATCGCTCCATTGCGGAAAAACCAGCATTGGTACCCCCAAGCTCAGTGCTTCGAGTGTCGAGTTCCATCCACAGTGTGTCATGAAACTGCCCACTGCCCTATGTGCCAAAACCTCCAGCTGCGGACACCAATTCACAACCAGAATTCTCTCGTTGTTTGTCGTGAAATCACTAGGTAACTTGCTCATTTCCGAGGCTCTGACTACCCATAAGAAGTAATGCCTGCTTTTCATTAAACCCATGGCTAGTTCTTCCATTTGACCTTCTACAAGACTGGCCATGCTCCCAAATGATACGTAAACAACTGATCGAGTTTCTTTCGTGTCTAACCAGTTTATGCAGGATTCACCTTCTGGCTTGAAGAGACTGAGTCCGTACTCTTTGTTGTCCTCCAATCGTTCGTCTAAGTAAATTGATGGCACCGCTGGTCCAATGGTCTTGATTGACCATTGGCTTGCCATCCACTTCACTACCTAAGGATCAAAGTCAGCAATCAACACGACCGGCCTTGAACTTTTGGGGGCATATGATGAAAAAGAATAAAACTGCCCTTTACAGAGATATTCATTAAAATCAATTGAATGCCTAGGACAGGAATCAAACATAGAATTTCAGAGATATTCATGCAACTAGTTGTAAATATTTTTAACATTATTTGGGGCCCCCGAAATTGGGAGCGCATGGTTGTCGCCCTTCTCGCTCTTTTTCGAGCAAGTCAAAAGTATTGAAAAAGAGCCAATTTGTCTTTTCTAAGTAGGAAAAAGAGCCAATATGTCAGCTAAGGAAACATATATGGGCTCTTTTTCAATACTTTTGACATGCCTTGGGCCAGCTCTGGCAATCAACCAAAACTACACAAACTTCAACACAAATGTGAATGAACATGAAGATGGTTGCAGCCTAGGTTAGTAAAGCTAGAGTTACCTCGTTTTCGAGCTTGTCGAAAGTATTGAAAAAGAGCCAATCTGTCTTGCCTAAGTAGGAGGATTGAATGAAAGCAAGCCTCAGTAAAGGTGGGTACGAACCCATATCAGAGATGAAAGAAGGGATATCGTGAATACCCATTACAGGTAACGAAGGCAAGGTTACAACCGAATTCTCCAATGGTAGTTTCAATGTCCCTTGTTGCATATGGTAATAGATGGCACAAACAGCAGCAGACTGTGTGAAAAATGAAGCCCCTTTGATACCAAGACTATGGGCTGTGTCCAAAACATACGGCATAAACGAATCATACACGATAACGCTAACCGGGGAGTCCGAGTTGCTTAGATTCTCGACGAGTCTAGATAAGTTTTTCGGGAACACGGTTTCGAAACGCTCGAAATAGGCCTCCAAGCTAGCGGGTTTATCTTCGTCGTAGCCATCGGAAATGTGCTCGATGTTGATCGAGTCGGGTACTAGGTTTTGCATGGATTTGGAGAGGGATGTGGTGATCACTAGTGTCACCATAAGGCCTTTTGAGGCCAAGCGCTTGGAGAATTGTAGCATTGGGTTTATGTGACCTTGTAGTGAGAATGGTACCACTAAGATGTGGGCATTTTTACTTCTCATTGTGTGTGTATGTGTGTGTTGAAGGGAAGGGGTGACAAATTGACAAATTAAAATGAACAGGAAAGGGCAAGGAAGTGGAGTCTCCGGTGGTGATTTATAATAAGATTAGGTAGGAATTTGAAATTTCTTAGGCCATTAAGTTGAATTTTTAAAAAAGTTTCTTGTTTTCTTGTACGCGTCTCTTGCGTACAAGACATTGACAGTTATATTCTTCTTTTAAAGGCATAAAATTTTTTTTAAAAAATGATAAAATTAGGAAAGACGGTTTTACGAACATTTTTTATAAAACGGATTAATCGTGTGTTGATAGATTAAGCTGTAAAAAAGTACAATTTTATCTGCCGATCCGTAAGACAAATAAAATAAAATCTCTTCCTTCCGACTACTCAGTTTTCAAGTGCCGGCATGCTAATTGAATAAAGGGTGGGTCCCGTGGTCCAAGTCAATGAGCCATCTCTTTGGGTTCGTCAGTAATTTTTTTCTTGAATCTATTAAATTTGTTATTTTTCAAAATCTAGTATATTATGGTTTAAATATGATCATAATTGTTTTTTTTTTCTAATTTCTTAAAACTTTTTACTAGTCAATATTTTTAAGTAAGTAAAACAATTGATAAAGTAAAATATTTAAATAAAATATATTAAAATGATTATTAGATGCCAACCCATTTTCTCGGTTCGACCTTCCATAGAAATTAAAGGCAAAACAAACAGTTGAGTCACCTAGCTTTGTCATTTTTTTCAATTCGGTCATCGAAAGTTTAGAATATCTATTTGGGTCATTCAATTTTAGTCATATTACAAGAGACTCCATTTTTTAGATGGTTGTTAGATTTAACCGTCAAGTTATGTCAATTATCTATTTTTACGCTTCTAAATACATTTTTTTGAATGCTATTAAAAATTAAAAGGGTCTAATTGAATTATTTTTTAACATATGTCATTTATTTAAAGAGAAGGGGTTAAAGTATAATTAAAAAGAGCATAGATGTGGTCAAAAATACACCCAGATCGGGTGTTTAGCCTAATTTACGGTCTCAATTTCTTGTTTTGATTTGAGTTAGATTAATGATTAAATTGTGCGATTTTTGTTTGGTTAAGTTTTGAATTTGTCGAACATAGATCTAATTTTTAGTATTTTTGTTTCTACATCTTTGTAAAGACCCTCACCGGAGAGACGATCACTCTCGAAGTCAATAACTCCGACACCATTGACAACGTTAAAGCTAAGATCCAGGACAAGGAAGGAATTCCCCAAATTAGCAGCGTTTGATCTTTGCTGGAAAGCAACTCAAGAACGTTCGTACCTCGCCGATTACAACATCCAGAAGGAATCAACTATCCATCTCGTCCTCCGTCTCTGTGGTGGTATGGAGATCTTCGTCAAGACTCTCACGAGCAAGACGATCACTCTTGAAGTTGAGAGTTCTGATACGATTGACAACATCAAGGCCAAGATCCAGGACAAGGAAGGTATTCCCCTAGACCAGCAGAGGTTAATCTTTGCTGGAAAGCTGGAAGACGACAGGACCCTTGCTGACTACAACACCCAGAAGGAATAGACCATTCACCTCGTGCTCCTTATCCGTGGAGGCATGCAGATCTTCGTCAAGACCCTCACGGGGAAGACCATCACCCTTGAGGTGGAGAGTTCTGACACCATTGAAAACGCGAAGGCGAAAATCCAGAACAAGGAAGGTATCCCACCAGACAAGTTGGGGCTAATCTTCGTCGGAAAGCAGCTGGATCTGGATGAGGAGAGGACTGCACCCGGATGCTGGAGCTAGCCAAACTGGTAGGGGAAGAGGTCATCCAGATCTGTGACTTTGATTTGAGGGGAGATCTAGCTAGGAGATGAGAAAGAGCTGGAAGAGAATGGACTCTTCCTCACCAACCTCACCCTCTTTCATACCAACTCAAATATTTTTGCCTAGATTTGATGTATTTTTTTGATGGATTTGGAAACTAAAATATTTATAATCCAAATTTGATGTATTTTCATTATCCCTATCATATTATGTGTGAAGCCCCACCACCTCCTGATCCGACTATCCTTCCACCTCCATTCACGCCGACGTTGCCCTTAAATCCCTCTCCATACTTCTCCTCCATTCCCGCCGTTGGATTGGGCAACAACATTGATGAATTGGATTTTGTATTATCTGAATTGTTGCCCACCAACGTTACTTTGATTGCTAAACTATTCAACATGCCCCCTTTTAATTTGATTTTGCTTTTTGACATTTTTAACGTTGTTTTTCTTATTTTGCCCCTAAAGTTAACGCCCTAGTCTAACGAACGTTAAAAATAAACTCACTTGCAACATGACTAAAGTTTAATGACCCAAATAGATATTTCAAACATTTAGTGACCTAATTGCAAAAAATGAAAAAGTTAGGCTGCCCAATTGTGTATTTTACTGAAACTAAAAGATGAAGACAGTCCATTCTCCGTCACGTTTTGAAACTTTGTTATCTTGTTTTTTTACACTTTCTCTCTCTTTGTTGCTCTCTCACTCTCTCTCTCTCTCTCTCTCTAAGTTTATAGACGCAACAAAAAAAAACACACAATACTAAAACACATCGTCAAACGATTCCATTTTTTCTTCAAAATCTTCGGCAAGTGTTGCATCAACAGACAAAGTAAAGAATAAGTCCAACGACTCCACAACACAACTTAGAAAGTTAGGCCAGAGTTGTCTCTAACTTCTAACTTCTATTACATATTTTATGTAACAAGGATTTTCTAACCCGATTCACCGTGTCTTTATGGATAAAACTGTAAAAAAGTGACGCTTCGTATTACAAGTTAGGATCCGTAAGATGGTCTAAAGCACGAGACCTACTCTAACAAATGCTCCTTACGTTCCAGACAAATAATTCTCCATACTATTTTGGAATGCTTCACTTAAAAAATCTACTTTAAAAAATTATGTCTAACAATCTCCATAACATTTCAACACTATCCATCACAATTGATATTAACATATTGGTTATACTCGAACATTACTGTAATTATAATCAACTCTAATTTTAGTTATATATCCCTTAATTATTAGACTTTTCAAACATGAAGTGAAGGGATGAGGTCTCATCTATCACACAAAATGAATGAACAGAAGTGAAGGAAGGCTACAGAAATGGATTAAAAATACCATAAAAGAATGGGGTTCAAACCCCATAGGTGAGGAAGGAAAGAAAATAAAAGATTAAAGTCCAAACATATAGGCAACCATACCATGTTCACAATAATTTTTTTCATTATCATCAATTTTTATTGAACAGAAACTAACACCGTCTCCAAATGAGTTGATGCATGAGACCCCCATCAGCAGAGTGCTTTATGCTTTCTCTTTCAGTAATGAGACACCTAACAAAATAGAGCAAGTTAGAGAGAGGGAGAGATTCAGATCTTTAGGTTCACAATTAAAGATCTTTAAAACTTCTGACAATTACTTCCTATCATCTTGCATATGCAAGAAGGAAGGCCACAAATAATTCACCTTGAGGCAAATAAGGGACAAAAAGGCTGGAATCAAACATATACGACATGTCCACCACCACCCACCACTCACCACCCAAGAAAAGCCCCAGGCCACATGCGAGGAGAGAAACAGGACAGGCTACTGTAGGCTTGCATCTATCAAATGATAAAATGCCAGATGCCTTCGAAAGATCAAGCCTCCTAATCCTATGTCCCACAAAGCACCTGCCTTGTCTAGTCACGAAGTATTTACCGAAATTTGAAAGTTGCAACTTAGACATAGCTGCGTGACATAATGTTAAATACTATTCACAACGTTTTTTTTTTTTTGACAAGTAACAAATCCACATTTGTATTGAAACAAATCAATCAACAAAAGTCGGAGTCACAGTAATGGGAGAAATCAATAATGGCAGTCTAGCAGGTACCAGAAGTGGTGAAACACTCTTCAAATATTTCCCCTCAATGGCAACAAAGGAAATGCTGTAAGTGATTACTTCAAATTAACGAGTTGTTATTGATTTGTCCAAAAAGAAGATAGCCACATGTTATTTATGGATATTTTCCTGGTATAACTAGCACGTAAACAGCATATACAAATATAAATATTTAAGCCGCCAGTATTACCAAAGTGGTAGAGGCAACAACCGAAGCAGATAATGCAGTAAGACATTTACCATACACATGCACACCTGTAATTTGGCCTTTAGCAAATAATTTTTTTGTTTTGCCAATATGTATAGGAGCTATAGCTTATATTTTTTGGTCATTATCAATGTAATTCTCTATCCCCGTTTTCTTTGTATTGTTGTTTCAGGAGGAGAAAAAGAGGATTGTTAAAACCATATAATATACTTCTTTTATGGAATGTAAAAAACACATGCGTACATACTTTCAACAAGATTCACGTCTTCTGGTTTCCTATATTCTTTTTTTAAAGGTAAGTGTGACCCCTTGTTGGTATGGGGATTGGAACCAAGGACCTCAAGGTGACTAGATCCTACATACACAAACATGTGCAAAATACAATCCTTGAAAAATGCTTCTTAAACTATAATTTATTTATGGGTTTCAAATATAAATGAACAAAATTTAACTTCTTTATCTTCTACTTCAATTATTCTACTCTAGGTGTTTGATAACAAATTTTACCAGGGTGACCCCATCGAGCAACTTTAGAAGCATGAAGAAAACGAAAACCAACTTTCAAAACAGAATCAGAAATCCTATTAACCAAATTTTAGAAATTACCAAGTGATTAATTAGCAAACAAACCAATATGGATCCCAAAGATGTGGCGAGGCTCACATTCCCTCCCCCATTATAACCCCCCCGCCCCACCAAGAAAAATAAAATAAAATACTCATTGCATTATAAAACCACTTGACTGCAGATCCCAGAATTTACCTAATGCTCAGGTCCATGTTCATGTCCATGATCGCCATGGCCATCCCAAGGATGCCTCCAACCCTAACCGAATACAAAATTAGAAGGCATATAAAAGAACTAGATCAATCAAACAGAAAGGAAAAAACACTAGAGCTCACCAGTACTACAGGACCATCTTGCTTAGCTCTGTACAGAATCCAAAACCTGAAATCATCGTGTACCACCAAGTGAATATGACGTCTGAATTGTGGGTGCAGATCAAAACAAGTACAAGTTAAGAAAACAAAAAAGCTGTATCAAATGCCTGTGATATTATACTCTCCTCCACTATTCCATTTTGGGATGTTCCATTTAAACGGTCCACTTTCAACAATAAGTAATTTTTCATTCACCGGCGGGTGTAGAATCTTTGTTACACAAGCAGCCGTTGGAACACGACACTTAGCACTTAGCTGACCAAAATCTAAAAAATTCAAGACAAAAATTGTGATTTGCCAATGTCATGTTCCAAAGACCGCTTGTGTAAAAAAGATACTACACCGCCGGTGGATGAAAATTTTACTACAAAAATTATGTACAATCTATTTAACCTTTCGACTTTAATCTCCGAGTACGATATAAGCATCTTGCTTAAGCTCAATCATGATCAACTCCAAGTATACTTATAAATCCCTTAATTATCACACATGAGTAATAACAAATAATTAGACAGTCTTGCTAAGCAGGTATTTTCTTGTATTAAACTCCATTTTATTTCCCCTTGCAAGATAATATGAAAATGTTGCACATTTAAAATTAGTGAACCATAGCAAGGAACAAGTGCCAACTCAAGGATACGCATCTTTCAAACAGAATAGTCTATTTTAAATCTTCCACTTGCAACTAACTAGATGATTTATATTAAATTTATGGAATATACAAATTTACAAAAATTGGAAGCCTCATTCATCTATTTAAAATATATCTCTAAGGGAATGAACTGGAACCTGCAAGATTAGAACATTAGAAAGGAAATCTTATAAAGGTGTGGGTTTGCCATTTCCTTATTTCTTTTTTTGATCAGCAAATGAATTAATTTTTTGTCATTAATATAACAATAGAGATACAAACATCAAATTGAGCCTCAAAGGCATACCGAAGCCAAGCCTTCAGAGTTCAGACTACCCCAAGACAGTACCCAGGAGATAGAAAAATAGTAAATCCATAGACACCAAGCCAAAAGCATAACAGCAAAAACATGACACAAATGCTGCTCCACCGAGGCACCGACAAACAAGCATTAGCCAGATTGCATAGTTATTATGCCATAGTTATTTCAATACACATATTAGCATCCAGTAAAACATGAAGATAAACCACAGTAGATAATGGTCCAAATAGCATACATTGGCCCCCAAAAATCTGAAATTAGAAGCTTAATTGATCTGCATTAAGTGTACCATCCCACAACATTAGAGGTCCCTATATTCATTGGTGCTATATGTGTAAAGGAGATGAGGAAAATGTTAACCACCTGCTCATTCGTTGTTCTGTAGCTAAGGATCTTTGGAACCTTATCTTCGGGCTCTTCAAAATTTCGTGGGTTATGGCTAGATCAACGGGCTGTTTCTAAGCTGGGCTTTTTATTAATGGAGAAGGAATTTAACTTGGCAAATTGCTCTTTTGTGTGTGTGCTAGACCATTTGGATTGTGGAATAGAAGGGTTTTTTATAACAAGGAGAGGTCCTTGTCGCAGTTGAAAGATACTGTGTTGCGAACCCTACGGTCTTGGTGTTCTAAAGATGCTAATACTTCCAATTCTCACCCTTATTCCTTTGTAGATTTTGTCAATAGTCTCTCCTTAGATTAGTTTTCTATCCATACTTCTAGTGTACAAGGACGTGTCACCTTTTATTGCTTTCTAATATACAATACTCTTACTTATAAAACAAAACGTTAGAGGTCCCTATCAGAAGGAACAACCATTGAGAATAAATTCTCTTTTGTTTTTTAAATTATGCGGCCATTTTGATAAAACAATATCCTACTAGTCAATATAACTTAAACCTATCCTTGCCATTAATAAACAAAAAGATCATCCTTAATTACATAAAGAACACCATCAGTTCATATGTACTTTTTCTTCTATACTGGCATTACCTTCAAGGCTAGCTAATATTTTATAAACTCAAGCTATTCTAGGGAAGTCACCAACTCAGCTTGACTCAACAATTGCTTAACCAATATTATTTTGAATTCGACCATTCGCTCTGTGCGTGTGGTCTACATAAGTCTTATTGTTTCATCACTACACGAGCTAGCCAAGAAGGCAGAAACATTTTTTTTAATTTTTATTAAGCTGTACATCGTACTAAAATTGAAATATAAATGTTTTCGGATGAAAAAGAACAATATTAATGGAGCAAAAGAAAGTACGAATAGGATGACGAGCTGTCCCATTATGAGGATAGTAGAACAAGACCTTCTCCTACATAACCAGAAAAGAGAGTGCCTGATCACAAAAGATCTTGGAGTTTTGCTCCATCACAAGTACAATGGCACGATTTGCAACAACGAAAACAGGAAACTCCGTACAGCCAAAGGCACACCACATCTTTACTACCCCCAGGTCATCTATAACTGATCCCTCAAAATGCCTAACAATATATGCCACAACCACCAACAAGGCAGTGAAGGAAAAAATATTCACGAGTATCACTCATTCACTCTGCTTCCTACACATAGCACACCTATTTATTTGGTGACAGGACTTTGTCCAGACTGCAGCGTTCAACCTATTAGACAGAAGAAACCTGAAAATGCCTTCAACTTGAACTCATGGTTCAGAGACAGTTTTGAATGCCTGAATTATGTTTCATACAGGGTTTCTTTTGTTTTTGGGCAATATGCAACAAAAGCCTACTAAGAGGGCATGAAAACATAAATTAAAATTATAAATAGATTTTACGTATCCTACTTAGCATGATGGAATGGAACCTTAGATTTACCAAAAACAAAATAAAAAGAAAATGGCCTTTCAATAGCCCAAGACCAATGATCAAGAGCACAAATGAGAGAAAATGTCCATATTTAAGCCGGTGATATCTTTAATTCCCACATTCTGTTTGGGGATCAGTGAAAATTTGGACCACAATCGAGCGGGACCTTAGATTTACCAAAAACAACATAAAAAGAAAATGGATGCAAACCAAAGACCTCAAGAGACTGGCCATATTTGTGCTTGTGATATCCAAAACCCAAGACCGATAATCATGAGCATCAAAAAAGCGTTTCTCCTTCAAATACAAATGAACATTTAATCATAGAAAGGCTTCAGAAAAGAAAACCCTCTATCGATAGAAAGTGAGTCTTAGCACCTTTATTTTAGAAACAATATATAAAAAATTTCCAACCCATGGCCATAAGCCACTTGGATAATAAGTTGACAAAGCTACTACGTGCTAAGTTAGACCACATATGAGGAAAAAATATGATCTGCTCAAGGATTTCTTACTGTAAGAAAACTAAGAATCAACTAGAAATAAGAAATACCAACACTAATAGAAGTCCTGAGTAACTATTAAAAAGAAGAAGAAGGAAAAATTGAAAATTGTGACAACAGTGTCAAAACAATGCCTTCAATTACTATAGTATACTCTGTTAAATTACTATAGTATACTTTAACTCAATAAGAGAGCATAGGCCAAATTATGTAGCTTTTCTTTTGCTTCAGCAAATGTAGAAAGAGAGGTATGATTGCTATCGTCTTGATTAACCTAGTATGCAAATGAGAAACAGAGGGGAGCAAGTTTTTTTCTGGAAATGCTAAGTTGGCCCAGTAATGTATAAAAAATCCCATTTAAAATGAATGTATGAGTTCATAACCTTTTACAGAAATATGCAAATGTAGAATCCAACATCAGAACAATAAATCAACGAGCTGAAAATCAAATTCACTTGAATGAAGACCCAGCAATAGTAAAAATTAAAATCCGAATCAAGTTTTGCCCTGAATTCAACCCTAAAATGAAAAATATTCATCGGCGAGATCACATTTCATTTTCACCCACCAGCTCAAAGATCGTGAAATTGATTAAAACTTTATAGAATATGAATAGGATCAACTACCTAACGGAATTAACAAAAAAAAAAACAACAAAGCTAAGTTTGTAAAACAGATCGAAGGAAGAAGAAGAAATGAAAAATGTTACCACATGACGGCGCACAAGCCCTTGCCGGTGACTGTGTGCCATCGCTTTGGCTGATGCAAGGTCATGCCTTTGTACGTGACGCCATGTCCGTCTCCTCCCATCTCTCTCTCTCGATCTATCGATCGAATGAATTAGTGCCGTCCAATGAGCGCAGAATTGAATTGAATTGAATTTGGTCGGAGCCCTAGCTAGCTGGGAACTGGAAAGTCTTTAACTGTCTAGTCTGCCGCAGTTAAAGGTAAATCTAGTTGAACCATCTCCATCCCTTTTCGCCAAATCTCTGCACAAATAAAATATTTATTTTTATTTCTTTTATTTTATTTATCAATATGTATATTAATTTGCTATTAACCTTTTAAATAATTATTATTAAGATTACACAATTAATAATTTTAAAATATTAAATAATTTTATAATTATAATATTATTTAAGTCATAAATAATATTTTTAATATGAATGTATTTTTTTAGTTTTAATATGAAATTAGTATTCTCTAATTAGTATAATAATAACGTATTTATTTATTTTTATATAATATATACAAATTATTGAAAAAATGTTAAATAATTTAAATTACATAATATTATTATTATTTATATTATCTAATATTATATATTTATTAGTTTTTAATACATTTAAATTAAAAATATATTATATTATAAATAATTTTCAGATTTAATCATCCATTAAAAAACTAATTTATAGCATGGTCCCATAATACCAAATTTGGGGTATGTAAACAGTGAAACCCCAAATCTGGGGTAGCACTGTTCATAACCCCAACTTTGGAAAAGGGTTTGAGGTTGGGTTGGAGTTGTTCGGTACCCCCAAATTGGAGAAAAGGGGGCACGGTTGGAGATGCCCTTACTCTCCCAAACGGTCGACCGCCCCCCATCCCCCCCAATGGGTAAAATATTTGGAGTGTTGGACAAAAACTTAAGAAGAATCATCTTATCGTATTTTCTGTAAAACTTTTTTTTTTCGTCTGATTTATCGTGTATTAGTGAACTGAGCTATGAGAAAATATAGTACTGTCTTACAGATTAAGATTTTTTAAATGGTCTCACAAGAGTCATATTCTTGTCACGAAGACACCTTAAATTTTGAGTTTTGTATTTATATTTTTTAAACATAGAAGAACAAGTAAAAGAGAAATAAAGAGAAGTTGATGAAACAAAAAGGTCAAAATCAAAAACTTAAGTTGCTAAATTGTGCAAAGAGAATAGACAGTTGAATACTTAGGTTAGACTTAAGTTCTTGAATTAGTTAATTGTTGTTTGTCGATGAGGGTTTAACTGAAGTTGCTAAATCAAAAACAGGAGTTTGCTAAGGGTTGGGTTAAGGGACTCGTCTTACTTAAAATAGACATAAGATGATTTTTCTTAAGTTTTTACAAATAAGAAATAGTCATTAATATTTACTAGTTTTATACTCGTGCGTTAAATGCACGGCCATATATTATTTTTAATTAAACTATACATAAACAAAATAGAAAGATAAAATAAATTAAGGATAAGTAATGTTGGAGATATTTCAATGTTTGCAATGGCCGTAACAAAATGATTTCAACCATCATCACGATGTGTTAAATTAATAATTTGTAAGATGCTTGGACCTGTGAATGATGGAAACCAATAACAATTTATGTTTCTAGTATTCCTTACATGCGTAATACCTTAATAAATAATTATTATTTTAAATAATAATATATAAATAAATTTAATAAAATTCAATTTACAAACATTACTGTTAACAAAATAAGGAAAAATAATTGTAATATAAATATTACTAGTTTGATATATATAAATTAAATAAATAAATATACCTAAATAATTTTTTGCACAAGAAAAGAAGAAGTTATATGAGTATGAAATCTATATTAATCTATATTATACTAAACATTCATTTTTTTAGATATGAAACTTATGATAATTAAAGAATCATTTACAAAAATAAATTTTTCATCGATTCATTGGTGGTATAGAATCATTTTTGCACAAGCGACCTTTATAACACAATACGTGGCCAACCAAAATCTAAAAAAATAAGAGTAAAATTTTCATTCGTAGACGGTGTAGAATTTTGACATTTTTTGTGTGTCTAATCCAGTTTATAATATGGTCAACAATAAAGTTGTATGTCATTTCATATTCTAAAGCAAGCTCATATGTCCAACGCATTTACAACGAATATGTAAATTAATCTAGAGCTAAATGAGAGTCAAATAATTAGATTTGTGTTTCCAATGAATTCATTTACTCATATTAGATAAAGATGACTTTCTATTTTTAGTTAGTAGATTTAGGCGAGAATGTAATACCCCGAATCCTTATGTACTTGACTTCCTTGTTTAGTGTGCTTGATTCCCGTGGATTTGCTAGATAGACTTGTGTGAGAGTCTTGATGTTTGTGGGTAGGCTATCTTGAGGCCGATACCCTAGTAGTATATGTTTCATAGTCATTGATTTGTTAGAGTTACAAGTCGTAACTCGACGTTGGTCGAAACTCGACTTCGTCGAGAGTTTACTATCGTAGTTCTTCCTTATGACCTCAATTATACCTAAGGTCTTTGCGTGATTTTCTTGAATGTACTTAAATGTGTTAGACTTCATGTGGGATAGGTTGCCTAAGTCTATTTTTGCTTTTGATGCTTTAAGTGTCGCCTTCATCTTTATCGCGATGCGTGAAACCAAGTCTTGTGTATGTCGCGTCGTTTAGGGTTTCGATACCCTTATTTGTTATTCAACTTCATGGAAGTATTCATGCATATTCATTAGCCCTTGACTTTCCCTAAGTCCGTTGTTTATACTCTTACAATCATTCTTCTTTTGGTGAATTTACCTTGTAACCTTTAATGAAGTCGGCCCAAATCAGTTCCTAACCTCTAGATTAACCCTAATTAGCCTAGATTAATCCTAATAGATATTACTTAGCCCTAAGTCCTCATTAGTTAGCTTAATCAAGATTAAGATCAACCAATTGAGAGTGGACACTTCCCCCATTCACTTAATAACCTTTGGGGAAGTCTTCTTCAGCTGGAGAACTCCATTAAGACTTCATTTCTCCAGATATTTTCAGCCTACAATGGTGAGAGCTCTTTTGTGTGGGATTCATGGTGAGATTACTATGTGTTATATGGTTTCTGATGCTATAGTTACCCGAATGATTATCCGAGACCAGCTACGCGCTCCCCTCGCCGAGTAGACCACTTTACCATGGTTTGAATTCCATTTCTCTCATTTTAAAATCGAGCTAGGTAAGCTACTAGCCCTCCCTTCTTTGTGAAATCTAGGTGCACACATGCTAGAGTATATCTATCATGTCTACCATGATTTATTTGAGATTTCTAAGTCTATATGATGAGGTTGTTCTTGACTTATGCCCTAAAATTTATAACTTTCATATAAGAATGAATTGAGGGTGGTTGTTTTAAGGTTTTAGAGTCTAAGACCCTAACTTAAGGGTTTAATGACCCGAAAAGTTTATGACTTCCGGAATTTATTACGTGGCCTAGTTTATGAGACTTGGAGTATTGACTCAACATAGTCACAAAAGGGGTTTTTTTTTAATGTGCTAAATGACTGTAGGATGAAGTCCTACGGGTTTTGGGAATGATCGGGTCACAAATTTGTGATCCCGAGTACTAGAGATTTGAAATGGTTTAAGTGTGCCTTATGTCTAATGACACTTTAGGACTTCAATCGAAGTCTCGAGACTTGCAATGTTATGACCTACCCTTATTTTGAACCCTATGGATTTAAGGTTAGTGAAATTGTGGATTCTGACTCGCTGGAGTCGCCTTGTGTGCACAAATGCACGTGCACTTGTTAAGGTTCTTGCTTGGGGACCCTGTGGACATCTCGAGGAAATCAAGAAGATGACTTAGAGAATCATTCCATAGAATGATTCCAACAAGTATATGCGCACTTGATGTATAAGGACTACTAAGGTAGTCTTGATGTATAGGAGGGATTTCTACAATGATGTACTTCCAAGTATTTGGGTTTGATGAGTCTTAGTACTCGAACATGATATGTACTAAAATCATTCCGGGATTTGAGAATAAGTATTGTTAGTCCCAATGGGCACAATAATAAGCTAGAAGGGGGGGGGGTTGAATAGCTTATTAGACACTTTAAACTTTTTGTATAAATACCTAAAACAAGCACTTACAATCTATTGAAAAAAATTGAAGTAGCGGAAGTCTTGTAAGGAAGACAGTTCACGTCTGCCAGTGAAGCATTACCGGTAGACTTTACTGAATACTCAAGTCTGCTGTTTGAAGTGATAAGTAAATAGATATGAAATAGTTTAAAGCAGTAAGCAACAGTAATGAAAGAACACAAGTATTTTGAGATGGTTCGCACTATAAAGAGTGAAATGTCCACCACCAAGGCAGTCAACCTTGGATTTAAATGTGCACTATGTTTTCCACTAGTTCTATTACAAAGAATTCCAATGGATCGTGTATAAAATATTTGATTTGTGTTTGGGGGTTGGGAATTGAATATCTGGACAAACAGAATATTCAATGGTACAGAAGAATAGTTAAAGGAACAACAATAAGAAGCAAAAGATAAAGTGTTGATGCAGATCTTCTTGTTGTTGTTGAGGACTTCTTGATCAGTTTACGATCTCTTGAATGCATTGAGTATATAAGACTTGAAGTTGTTGGAGAATTTCAAAGTATTGTTTTCTTCAGTCTTTAATGGCAGTATTTATAGCTGGGGCATTCTAGAGATCGTTTGGAGAAGACGAAATGTAACAGCTCTATCAGGTTGAATGCATTAAATGCATGGAGCTGACTTGTAGATTTCGTCTTCACTGATACTGAGCAGGGAATGGTACAGAGTTGTTGCAGCAACTGACAGGTAAGAAAGTCAGAGTTGCAGACCTGCAATAGTTGGTCCGTAAGTGTCGGTCATTCACTCTGTCACTATTCAGAAGGTGAAAGTCTTCTTGCTTTTTGGAAAGCTGGTCAGGCGTGTCTGAGAAGTCAAGAGCTGAGAGAGGATTGGTTTAATTCAAATTCAAACTGATAAAGGTCGAATTTAATTAATCCACTAAAAGCTTTGAGGACACGTCATACTTGAGTAGGTGCAAACAAAGTCTGCCGCTGGATGCTGAATGAGGTCTTCCGGTGAAGCTTTGCTGAAGTCTTCCGCTGAACCTGTGAAGCCTATAAAAACTATTCTATGGCAAAGTTCTATACACAGTTGCCACGCTAATTGATACGCAGCCCAATTAGCCACTAAGTATAGAACCTAATGTAATGTATGAACAGATGTAAATCAAAATACAAATGAGAAACAACATGTATCTTACGGTGTTCTAACACCGAATAGAGTGTGGTAATTAGTCTTTTAGAATGAGGTACCATTATAGGATATTGAAGAGTGTATACTCGACCTCGACATAGAAACCATTAGATGTTCTTGTAGCATGATTGTATATATGATACGATCCCATTGACTTGAACTTGTTATGATTGGTTTACGAACATTGCACGATTAGTGATACTTTGGGGGTTATTGAATGGATTACCATCCTTATGAAACCTTGGTAGGTGTATGTTTGGCACTCGAAACCATAGCGATGTTCTCCAGGTACTATATAATTGATTACTTGCTAATTACGAATTTAGCATTTGTTTCTTGTTACAAGTGGAACTTCTTATGATTATTTTCTATCATGACTCATGGAAGCATAATTATAATATTCGGTTATGATTTGAATCCCTTATACTTATTTGATGATATGACTCATGAGAGCATGTTTTATGAAATTGTGTGAAGCATATGACTTATTAAAGCATATTGTGTACCTTTGAAGCTTGTTTAATTTCTTGAATGCCTTAAGGTTTCAATGATTATGGATTGGTGAACTTGAGGTGAACTAGGCTTGAATTGATATTAATCAACTTAGGCTTTCAACATACACTTGATTTGGTGATTTTTGAACTAGGGTTTCTAAATGAAACGAGAACCTTGATATGCTTGAATCAAGAACATAGAAAATGGCTAGAAATGCATGTAGCATTAATACCCTATTTGAATGAAATTGTAGTAAAGACTCAACGGGGTCGAGTTTAGGGAATAATTGAACATTATGAGTATCATAGATGGTTCCTACGACATTTAGTCCATTTGAGTAGGTTTACTAGCTTTTGGAACTTTGGTTGATTTGAGTGTACATACTTGTTGCTTATGATTTCAAGACTCGATAAGAGCTCCTTACGTTATTTTGTGATTATAACAATGATATGCATAATCGTGTGAACATTAGTAGAGTTACATACCTACTTTGATATTAGACGAGTTCGCTTGTGTCAAACTCAATCCCTATTTGATTAATGACAAGTAAACATCTACTTGTGGATTGCATATAAGTCCAGATGACATTATTTAAGTTTATATGTTGATGGTGGGACGATGCATCGTCTTTATGAATAATGTGATTCATGATTGCTATTTATCGTTGTACCGTATACTACACACACCCCTCCACTGCGGTGTGTAGTAGGGATGTAGCCCCCTCTGGCGTAACCAATAGATCGCATTGGCTAGTGCTATTAGATTAGAGGTGTTCTCAGTATATCGTTGTATCTCACATGAGCATCGTAGTCAGGATATGGTTTTAACACTTGTGATTGCAGAAGTAACACAACGACACTGATTCAGTATCTTCTCAAACCCTTATCTGGCTTACTATGAGCACTTATGTGATAACAAAGTGCTAAATGGAACATGAGATTTATGTGACTGTGTTCATCTGAATTGTGTATTATTTGGGAGACTTGATATACTTTACATACTTAACATACTTGTTATGACATACTTGATATACTTAATGATATTGTTGGTCCACAAGTATGCTCAAATAGGCTAGAGGGGGGGGTGAATAGCCTATAATGCCAATTTAAAAATCATCTTTGAATATTCATAAAGAATGAATAAGAACATATTTTTAGGCATATGCAATCTGCAGAAGATGCATGTCTGCTGACAACACGACAACAGACTTGGTCTAAGCAGAGTAATGAGTTCTGCTGGCAGATTGCTCATAAACTATTAGCTAGTAAAGAAGTATAGCAGCGGAAAGATCGAATTTTAACAGATTTATCAAAGAAGTCTTAAGTAGTTATATGTGAATATATGTTCAGAACAACAATATACTTAATCCTTCTCCAAATGCAGATTTGAGGAGTCATGAGAAGATAACTTTGAAAGAAGTTAAACAGTTTATACAAGCTAATAGATGAATCAAGGCTGAGTTTGAAATATATCTTATATAAAATTTCATCTGAAGTTTGTTCAAAGATAAACTTACAAAGTACATCAATCTAGATACTCTATGTAATTATCTATCCTCTAGGTCCAGAACTTTAACCCCTACTCAAGAATTCATAAATGAATTTCCTAAGTAAAGGCTGCAGTAGGAGATGACAACAAGAGATAGATATGAGAAGACAATTTTTAAGGTCACTCATATATGAAATATTTGAGTAACTAAGTGCAAGACACTCAACTCCCTATGATGATTTATGATTGCACAACCAACAACACTTGCAATCAAGTACAAGTCTGTAGGTATGAATGCAATGCAAATAGACAACTCTTCATCTTCTTTGGGTATCTTTCAGGATCTATCTTCAACAGATCTGAAGTGCTAGACCTCTAGCTAAGAATAAATTCTTTACAACTTTGGTAGAGACTAAGATTTTCGAAGGAGGTTGAAGGACTCATATCAAGAACTAAGTTCTTGATCAAGGCACCGATCTCTGTCTTGTAGATTTTCTGAACTCTCTCTTCTCCTTTTCTTTTTTCTTCATAGTAACCCACAGAAAGTGTTTTGCTAAGGTTTGAGTTCTTTCACCGTGATCTCTTATGAAGATCTATGTAGATCGTTGTTGAAGACAATCTCTTTGTAGATCTCACTGCCTCGACGACCAGCTCTATCATCATTACACCGCATTGCTCTATTGAGAAAGGAAGAAAGAGTTTTCTTTTATAGACAGGGGTCTTTAGATCATTGAGATATGTTGAGTGATCCTTTATCCATTGGAACAGTGTTGATTTTGAAGTCTGTAGGATAAAGATATTACTCTGAAGATCTTGAATAGTTACCTATCAGACTTAGTTGATGTTTTTCTGAAGAGTAGGTTTGATGAACAATACACTGACAAATGGTATGTCCAATAAAGTAGATTCTTTTGACTTTTCGGATCAAATGCAAAGAGAAGATATCTTATTGGATAATGTAGAACAATATCCAACTAGATCTTGTATGATATGAGATGTCAGGCTTTTTAGATCTGATTGACTTTTGAAGTTTGAGCACCTTTACGTATCTGAATGGCTATAATCTTTTTTTTTTGTAGTTCGCACATGCATTCATTGATAAAACAAAGGTCTGCTGGTCGACGTAGTTGAGGTAGGAACAATCCAACCGTAGCAAGTCTGTTGGTGAGGTATCTTTAGGAGAACAATCACATTGTAGCAGGTCTGCAGGTGCTGGTGTTGGTGTACTGGAAGTCTTTTGATCATCATGTAAGACTAGGACTGAGACAAGGACTTTCCTAGTCTAAGACCTATACGATGTTCAATAAGTTTCCACACTAATCGATGCGCAGCCCTTTCAGTCACTTGTTAGAACATGTAGTAATAGGAACAAGAAAATCAAAGTGTTCGGAAATATGCAAAGGAATAAGTCGCTTATCAGTAGGCATGTTCCAACAGATATCTTGTGTTTTTATATGATTATGCATCTTGCCATGTCATATTGTTGCATGTGGTAGCTTATTGGGTATTTATGACCCATCCCACGCCTTTGTTTATTTAGTGTGCGGGTTTCCTGTTACAACAATGAGATCATATAGTTTGTGTGTCACGGTTGATGCTTCGGGACAACTTCGTGTTCAGGACGTGTCTTTGATTATGTTTGGCAAGGACTGTAGACACCCCAATTTCGTATTCCTATTATACAATGTCCTATAAAATATTATTTCAAGTCAATTGGACTAAAGAACGTTACTTTTTTTAACGTTTCAAGGGGCCAAGACATCGAAAGGAACTTGAAAAGGCTTAAAATGACAAATATGACAAGGCAGGGGGTGAAATGAAACATTTTGTAAAGGAAAAGCAATTCGGGGCGCAACACATGCAGATGTGGGCGCCACTCCCCTTTCTGCTTTTTTGGCTTCTAAGTTTCCTCCTTCAGACACTACATATGTACCTGTGCAATCACTCTGGTTGCCCTTCTGTCGGTAGCCCACTGCCTTCACTACTATATAAGGAGGCCTTCCCCTCCTCATTCGACACACCAAGCAACACAAAAAAGAGCAACATATATATATATATATATATATATATAAGCTTTCTAGACTAAAAATGTACAAAAGAAATGAATAAGCATGTTAGCAATCCTCTGAGACCGAAAGGGCGAGCTGGGTGCCTAACCCCTTCCCAATTCATAACTTAGCTCCCGAACCCACATTTTTGGTTTTTTTTTTTGGGTTTTCTCTGTTTAACTTTAAAATAAAGGTGGTGATTCTGCACATACATTTTTAGAGTCCACGACGAGGCTGAGCGTATTCCACGCGCTTAAGTTTTGAAACCACTCGCTTCTCACGCGAGGGTGCGTAGGTCAAAACGGGGTTCTAACATATGGGCCCAACCTGATAGGGTCAGGAATCAATAGTGTTGTCCATTACTTAATTATTACTACGTACTATTTATTTATTTATTTATTTTTAATATTTGAAATTTCATTGTGATACAATTTTCTGACAATTCCCATCATAAGTGTTGGAATTGGCCCACTAACTTAAAAGTGTTTGAAATCTCTATATATATTTAAAGTTGGTGAGGATCACTATGGTTGTGCCACCTCACCACCTTTTGATAAAACTTCATTGTAAAGCATCCATATGGAAACTTTATAAACTCTTGGTTTTCAAGTCATTAACTAATAATAATACATAATAATAATATGATAAGGGGTTGTTGATTATTGAAACATGCTTCTTGAGAATTTAATTATCACCTTGCAAATTTCATATATGTTGATTTGCTTGCCCCCATTACAAGTGAATCATCACAAGTGGCTAAAAGGTCTGCGTACCGGTTAGTGTGACAACTTGTATGATTTCACATAGGTTTTAGATTAGGTGTGACCTGATCTAGTCCTACCCTCCCATATGATGATCAAGACAGACCAGCACTTTAGAATGCACTCGGCACCGGAAGACTTGCAGCTATGTCAAAAGCCTTCAGCTGCAGACATGCCACAAGTTAAAATGCTTGTACCGGCAAACATCAACTCTCCTGTATCAGAAGACTTGTCTCCACTGGCTCGAAGCTTTCCAATGGCAGACTTCAAGATCTGCACGTGCTATAGAGAAATGTCAACTAGCTGCTCAAATCAAGATAAATATGCATGTGCCTCAAAAAGCCTGACATACTTAAAGCTACACGAGTTTCTCTCACTCAAGTAGTTTTTTAAAGTCAAAAAGGAATTACTTTATTGAACAGACCACCTGACAGTGCAACAGACATCAGACCTACTCTTCAGAGAATTATCAACATAGTCTGACAGACAACAAGTTCCAAGATCAACAGGACTAAATCTCTACTCCAGACAATCAAAGATCTCGAGGACAAAGATCTCTATTCGATACTCATCAAACCACTACATCTTCAACGGATAGAAATCTTTGAAGTCTTCATCTCTCAACGATCATATTGATTCTCGCCTATATAAACTCTTCCCCCTTGCTGAACACAATGGTGAAAAACCGTGGAAAAACTGTGATACACTGTGATATACAGAGACACAGTAACAGTGTATGCTTCATCTAGAACATCAGACGATACACTGTGAGAAACGAGTGACTCAATCTACTCAAGAACTTCATAGAAAAAGAAATCATCAAAGAGATCGTCTTCACCAACGCTTCTCTGATTTCTACAACAGTTTGCAGTGAACTCATCCAGCTCTTAGCAAGACACCTTCAGTGGATTGCTAGGAAGAAAAGCCTGGAAGAGAGGAGAAAGTGATCATAAACTTCAATAGGCAGAGATCAAGATCTGAAGATCGATGTTAGACAATGTCTGAAGAAAAATGAAGAGTTGTCTGTAGATATTGCATTCATATCTTCAGATTTGTATTCCAATACAAATGCTGGTTATTGTGCAATTATCAATCATCATGGGAGGATGAGTGCTTTTGCACTCAATCCTTCAGATATATTTTTATATCTGAACGACCTTAAGAATCATCTTCTCATAACAGTTTCTCATTCTGGTCTCTTATTGTCCTTTGCAAGCTTAAAGATCCTTGAATGGATAATTAAGTAAAGATTGAGACTCAGGAAGACAAAACCATAAACTGTACATAGATTATTTAGACTAATGTAATATATAATTTATCTTTGAATAAATTCATATGTTCTTACTAATGCTTTATCTCTCAATCAGTAAATATCTATGAGATTTTTATAAATGATTTATCTTTAGAAAAACCATTCTCTACCTGATCTCCTAAATCTGCATTTAAAGGAAGTATTAAGTGTGCTGTTGTTCTGAACATATATTCGTGTACAACCACTTAAGACTTTTTCAAATCATAGCCTCTTTATTTTCCGCTATACAAATCTTTTATCAGGCTTTTGATTTGATTAAACAGTTTATCGGCGGAGATATCACTTCTGCTTTGAGTAAGTCTACCGATAGTCTCTACCAACAGACATACTCAACTTGATAAATTGTATTTGCCACTTAAACTATGGTTTATGTTTTATCCAAAGAAAAGTTTTTAAATTGACATCATAGGCTATTCACCCCACCCCCTCTAGCATATTTGAGCATTCTTGTGGATCAACAGGGGTATTAGTATTAATATATATAACTTCTTCTATTGTCAATAGTAGAAGGCTTATATTTAAAAACTTTAACAACTAACATTACTTCTAACCAATGTGAGATAAACCTTCCGATGAAGACTCTCTTCTTGGGTATTGTTCATATGGTCCAACATCCTCTATATACTTTTTTTTTCCCATATGCCCATCAGTAAACCTTCGAATCCTGACCCTATTTTGTCAAGTAAATAAGTCTCAAAAACCCAAGTTTTGCTCTCTCATTCTAGGCAAAAAAAAAAATATTATGTGTTTTATACGCCCTAAAGATTTCTCTATTACAAAAATGTTTTAGCCCCATGTTGAAATGTTTTGGGAAGGAAATACAAAGATTTATGTTGTAGCTTCTCGACATTATTAAAACAAATATTCGAAGTACATTAATAATTATTTGTATTATAAAGTGTAGAAAATAATATTGATTTGATAAAATTTGAATATAGAATAATTATTGGACAAATTAATTTATTCCAGAAGTTGAATATATATTAATGCACTTCCAACTTCTTAAAATAGAAGAAAAGAGCATTTGGCTCTACACTTTATAATATTTTATCAACCATTTTGATGCAATCACTATTCGTCCTTTTCAACTTTGATGGTTTTGTCAATCTTTATCATATGAGTTCTTGTTGATGAACCACCATCCTCTGGGTCTTTACTCGTTGCAGCGTCTTCGCTTAACATTAGACAACGTCGCTTTTGCAAAGCACATTCAAGAGTCATATCGTTATTGTCACTTACGAAGTCCTCAATCTATAAGGTAAGAAATAAAAGGTTAATACATTAATCAACATAAAAAATAGCAATAGTTAGAAATATGTTAGAATTGCATGCTTACCTCTATTACTTCTTCATCAGCATTCTTAATTGCTGTTAACACATCAATTCTCTGATTCAAAGATGTGTCATTAGTAATTTTATAAGTTATGTTGCATATATATAATTTTATAATAAGTTAGATTTATAAGTTAATGTATTAACTTACTCCTTTCATACTTAAAACTTTTTTTCTTGTATTTTTCGATCAGGTTTTCCTCAATGCAAACTTTGCTAACTGAATAAATGTTATCATCCCCTGTAATATTATATTGTTTTGCATTGACCTTGAAAATTGCAAGTCGCCCAACCAATGATTGAATATCATCGGGAATGTTTCCCTTTGTTGTACACTTGCACTTTTGTCTTCAGCTTTGTGCTATGTACAAATACAAAAGCATTTAAAATTAGATATACGATTAATAACATTTTTATTTAAAAGTTAGATAAATTGTCAAGTATAAAGTTGCTCACACCTTACTATCATGCTCAGTCAATTGCACAGCGGTCTTCCCGGTTAATGTTTCACAAGGTGAATCCCATAGTAAGAATGTTGTACAATCACTACCATC
The DNA here is from genome assembly GCA_013146195.2 of Codonopsis lanceolata. Lineage (NCBI taxonomy): Eukaryota > Viridiplantae > Streptophyta > Magnoliopsida > Asterales > Campanulaceae > Codonopsis > Codonopsis lanceolata. Next base: position 27,831,036 of record CM028384.1, on the reverse strand, counting down.
TAGGACATTGACCTTTAGCTTGTACCTTGGGGTTGGTTTTGATACCTTTTTATCACAAGTAACACAAAAGAAATGTCTACCATTGATGCTAAGCTTTTTCATGCACCTGCTGCAGCTATCAAAATACCAACTTCTGTCTAATATAATTTCAGAAATTTGAGCGACAACACAATAAAATCCATCCTGTATAGATATAAACAGTTAGTCACACATCATTTTACTTGAGATATATTTTAAATATTTTGTATGTAAAAGTTATAACCTGAGAGCATTTAATTAAATCATCAATTGACTTGACGTCAATTGTTCCACTTTCGAGCTCACTTGTACCACTACAGGTGGTGTTGGAGGATAATTGGTTAATTATTTGGGACGAACTTCTACATTGTTCCAAAAACCTAGTGATAAAAAGGAAATGTTTGTTAGTATTTATATAGACAAATTTAATCAGAGAAGTTCAAGTAAATAAATCTACCTTCTCTTTACATCAGCAATTTCAGGTACTATAGAATCCACTAAAATCTTTGTAGCATAAAAGGCATTTGATAACGTGATTTTCCATGTATAGTTAAAATGACTTAGTTTCACAAAGGTGACATAATATTATGTCGTATTATTTTTTATTCAAATTTATGTGTTACCTTGAAATGATTTTGGCTTGCATAGTTGTAGCAATATAACCAAACCATTTTTGTTTGAGGTTTCAATGTGTGATAGTATCTCATCAGCATAGGTTCCCCACAACGTACACTTGATCTTCTTATTACTTAATGTTGGTAATTGGGCTTGCGGACCGATTATTTAGTCCCGCCCACATGGAAAATATATTTATATTATTTATTGGTTAATTAGTATCATAATCCAATTGAGTTTAGGATTACTTAACCTACAAGAAATATGTTTCTTGTAATAATATAAATAGGGCAACAAAAGGGATAAAACCCTAATCACACAATTTGGAGAACACGTCTCCTAGCAAAGTGACGCCCTCTCCTCTCTCCTAAATCTATCTCACCAAAATACTCCCTCTAGCCTAACCATCAAGATGTTTGGATTTGCGGTGTGAACCAGTATTGATATCCGTGCTCCGTGATATCAATCCGACGAGAGACTTGCAGTGCGTGGATATTGGCATACGAAGATCGTAGCTCAAGCGTAATTCTTCCGCTACACACAAGGTTCTAGTTCGCATAAAGGTAATCCGTAATTACTGCTTTGTTAGCGAACTTGTTTGATATATGATTAGATATATCCTTCATTGGTATCAGAGCCTTATTGCTTGATTGCTCGTATCGTTATGCCATGAATTGCATGCTCTTGTTTTTGGGTTTGTTTAAAAGTTTTACCCGATAACGAAACAAATGAGTTTTATTATTTTATGTGTAAAACTTTAAAATTTTCGAGAAAAATTTATATGTCTGAGTTCCCTACGACGAGGCGAACAACATACTAAATTCTCGTTGAATTCCGTTGGGTATTTTTCAAAATATCACAAACCCAAGTTTTGTTGAAAAGTGATTTTTCCGAAACTTTGCATGATGTTTTGACCAGTTTATGTTCTGTAAAATCGTGATTTTATGGATTGTACTTGTAGTACTCCGTGAGGGCTTTCCAACGACATATTATATGCTTAATTTGGACTTGAAATGAACGTTTTATGGCCTCGCGAAGTTGGCCCTTCGCAAATCGATTTTTTGGGTTAAAAATTCGACCAAAAACGAACCCCACTCTCGGCCTCGATACATGTGCCATTTTTGGCACTCCTTTCGAGATAAAAAGTACACCAATGGGAAGTACTCAATGAGACGAGTCCAACGCCACCAACCGTGCAATCATCGGACCACCGGAAGGCGGCGCGTGAGACTCACTCTCCGGCCAGGCGCGTGGAGGAGACGGCGTGAAGATCCAGTCATCCGTTGACTGGTCAACGGTCAACGTTGACTGACGACGTGTCTCCCACGTCATCACCACGTCATCAGTGGGACCCACTCCAGACATATCCTCTGTGCTGACGTCATCATGTCACGTCAGCGGACACGTCAGCCCTACGCCCGATCGCCATGATCGGCTTGAAGGAAGCCCACACGCAGTGGCGCGTCGCCTCTAATTGAAACTCTGGCGCTCGGCTCTGTTTTGGCCGTCTGAGTGCAATGGTGGCCTCTGTTTTGATCAATTCAGCCTGTAAATATTTGTTTTTGATTTTCCAATGTATAAAAACTTGTTTTTTGATTTTTTAAAAATACAAAAATAATATCCGAGGGCTGTTTTGTCATTCGGTATTTTGTTTAGGGCTGTTTGGAATTTTTAATTTTTAAAATTCTTTGTGAATTTTAAGCTATTTTAAGTCATTTTTAGCATATTTAATTGTCATTTTGGGCTCTAAAATTGCGTTTGGGACTTCACGAGACCCAATAAATTTATTTTCAGTAGTGAAAATATTTATGTACATGATATGTACTTGATGGATTTGTTCTATCATATTTCTTTTGTTTAAATTGTCAATTTATGAATATTTTCACGTTGTGCATGCTTTGGTTGTGATTACGAGCCTCGCGGATTTTCCCTCCTTACGTGTATGATGTGATTATATTTAGTAATTGATTTTTTAAAACAAAAGTGAATCGAAATATATATATGCTTATGTCTTATTTTTGCAACAAAGTGTAGTGAAATTGCTTCTCAGAATGTAATCGCTGACCTTAATAAGGGTGAAAAATTGGATGACACAAACTATAGTGTTTGGCAAAGGAAAATCACGTGCTTGCTATACGAGCAAGAGGTTCTTGAGAACTTAGATACCGTGATGGCTAAACCAGAGTTGGGTAATTCTACCCAAGCTCAAAATCGCAAAGATGAGCTTGAGGCTACGTCTTTATGATACGAGTCGCATGATGAGTGTTGCAACTTGTGATCTTTCTTTTGTTTCCCTTGAGGGTCCACGCATGCCATATGGGCAATGTAAGAAACAAGTTAAAGGAATGCAAGCTCATAATCTACCAAAACTAAATCAAATCACTATTCTTGAGGCTGAGTGTCATGAATCGAATCGCGCGATAAGTGCTGCGACTCGTGATCTTGCTCTTGTTTCCCTTGAGGGTTCGCGCAAGCCACACGAACGCGCAAGAAACAAGCTAAAGGCAAGAAGACTCATAATTTGGCCCCAAAGTGACAAGATTGCTAAGCCGTAGAGGCAAAAAGAATATTGCTAAGCGAAGTGCTACAAGCTGTGGTGCCTTGGGTCATTTGCTCGGACTTGTCTGAGCCCAAGAAGGTGTCACTTAATCCTATTTCCATGCAAAGTTGTGTTTGCTCTCATGTTTTATTGGCTGACTCTCTCCCTGTGTGGATTGTAGACTCAGTCTCAACCAAACATGTGACGAGGGATCGAGAAGGATTTGTAGATTATCGAAAAGTTCCTGCGGGTACAAGAAAGATTTTCATGGGAAAGCAGTTCATCTGTTGAAGTCAAAGGAGTTGGCTCATACCAACTTCAATTGCGGAGTGGGCGCACATTGACTCTTCATGAAGTTCTTTATGCACAGGAATTCGACATAATCTACTATCAGTAGTACAATTGCTAGGACATGGATATTCTTTTAATTTTAGTGATGATCACTTGGATATTTTTTTGGTTTGGTGATGAGATTTTGGGACATGGTTCTTTGTCGGATAATTTCTTTAAATTAGATTTGTTGGATTCCCATAATTCTTACATTAATTCTTCTTCTTGCATGGTTTATGATGATTCTAATTACGAGTTATGGCATGCTAGACTTGGACATATAGGAAAAGATAGGATGACTAGATTGGCTAGAAGGCTATTGGGGTCTCGGCCAAAATCAACCTACCCTTGTGTGAATCTTGTTTGGCGAGGAAAAGCTTGCGAAAGCCTTTTGGTAAGGCAAAAGAGCCACACATCCATTAGAGTTAGTCCATTCGGACATTTGCGGACCAATGAATGTTAAAGGCACGTCATGGAGCTTCCTATTTTCTCACTTTTATCGATGACTATACACGCTATGGTTATGTTTACCTTATTTCTCACCGCGATGAAGCTCTCAAGTGTTTTGGCGCTTTCTCGCGAGGTTGAGAATCAAAAGGATAAAAGCTTAAAAACTTTTAGAACTAGTGGCCGTGAATATTTATCGATCAATTTAAAGAATTGTGTGAGAAAAGGGAGGGAACGCCGGCAGTTGACAATTCCTAGAACTCCATGACAAAATGGTGTTGCGAGCGAAGGAATCGAACATTGTTGGAAATGGTTAGGTCGATGATGGCACGGGCCAACCTCCCAATTTCGTTTTGGGGGATCTTGCTAATTGCCGCCATACTAGCAGAGTGCCTTCTAAGTCGGTTCCCACACCCCTTATGAACTTTGGAAAGGTGAGAAGCCTAAATTGGGGCATCTTCATCCTTGGGGTTGTGCGGAGTTATGTCCATAGTACTTCAATAAGTTTGGAAAACTAGGCCCTAGAGGAAACAAGTGTGTTTTCATAAGGTATTCGAGATACCTCAAAGGGTTATGTTATGTGCGGTGGAAAACCTAACGAAGGAATGGTGAATCGAGTCGCGCAATGTTGATTTCATTGAGAATGATTTCCACAGATAGGTGAAGTTAGGAAAGACTTTGAACTTTTTGAGATGGAAGAAGAACACATGACATCTTTTGGCGAAGGTGGGGAATTGCCTCAACCTAATCCTATGGTACAACATGAGGTTGAACCTATGGAAGTCGCCAATGAGAGTCAAGGTGATCTTCATCCGAGTGGGATGCAGTTCTAGTGGGAGTCCGATACTAGAGCGAAGAAATAGCGTGGAAATATACCTCGTCGTCGATTCGCGATCGAAGAGGAATCTTTCTAACTACTTCTTTCAATTCTAGTGAGCCTACATCGTTCAAAAAACCCTTTCTTTACCTACAAGCAGTGAATGGATGGCGCAATAGAAGATGAAATTTCCTCATGAAAAAGAATCGGGTTTGGGAGTTAGTTGATCTTCGCAAGATCGCAAGACTATTGGAAACAAATGGGTTTTCAAAGTCAAGCGAAAGGCAGATGGATCAATTGACAAATATAAGGCACGTCTTGTGGCGAAAGGCTTTACCCAAAGAGAGGTTTAGACTATGAGGAGACATTCTCCCACGTGGTGAGATTTTCCTCTGTTCGCCTAATCTAGCGATAGTAGCACACATGGATCTAGAACTTTATCGGATGGATGTTAAAGCTGCATTTCTCAATGGAGAACTAGATGAAGAGATCTATATGACTCAACAGAGGGTTTTGAAGTCAAGGGACAAGGCGCAAAGTGTGCCGACTCAAGCGTTCCATCTATGGTCTCAAACAATCATCTAAGCGGTGGTACATTCGCTTTCATAGCGATAACCTCAATTGGCTTTGTGATGATTGAGGAAGACCACTATGTGTATGTTAAACGATCCAAGAAAAAGATCTTGATTCTGTCATTATATGTTGATGACATCCTACTAGCTGGGAATGATATGGAGATGATAAATGCCACTAAAGAGTGGCTGTCTGCGCTTTTCGATATGACAGACTTGGGTGAAGCAAGCTATGTGCTTGGAGTAAAAGTCATTAGAGATCGTTCGAAAAGATTTCTTGGTTTGTCTCAAGAGACTTACATTAAGAAAGTTATCGAACGATTTGGCATGACTAACTCAAAACCCGTTGTCACTCCAATGGAAAAAGGATGTGTCCTTAGTACAAACCAATGCCCTAAGAATGAAGAAGAGAAGAAGAGAATGTCTACGACTCCATATGCAAATGCGGTAGGAAGCTTGATGTATGCTATGGTGTGTACTCGGCCTGACCTATGCTTTGCAGTTGGGATGTTGAGTCGATTCCAAAGTAATCCTGGACCTCAACACTGGATGGCAGTGAAGAGGGTTCTGCGTTACTTGGTGGGAACCACAAATTTAACCCTATGTTACCAAGGTGGTGATTTGAGCTTGAAAGGTTTCACTGACGCGGATTGGGCTGGAGATGTAGATGGTTATAAATCTACTTCGGGCTACGCTTTCCTCCTTGGTGGTGGAGCTATCTCTTGGAGTAGCAAGCGACAGACTAACGCCCTATCTCGATGGAGTCGAGTACATGGCTTGCTCGGTGCGGTTGAAGGCTTTGTGTGGTTGAGGAGTTTTCTTCAACATCTTGATGTTACGGCAGCGTGTGGATAGATCTGTAGTCATTGCTTGTGATAGCATGGCGCTTTAGGTTACACTAAAGATCCCAAGTACCATGGGAAGGCGAAACACATTAACATCAAATATCATTTCACTAGAGACATGGTTGCGAGAAAGAAAGTTGTTCTAGAATATATTCCTACTAGAAGCATGTTAGGCGACCCTATGACTAAACCTCTAGCTAGAGATCTTTCGAGGATCACATGTTGGGTCTAGGGCTTCGTAGGATTTGACTTTTATTACGAGAACACTTATGTTGACATTTGATTATTATTCATTATCGTTTGAATAAATTGCGGTTTCATTTATTCCTTTTATATGTTAATTGGATATTTTAATATGAAATTGTGTAGCATATATATTTTGATTAAAAGATGTCGTGGATATTGAATTGGCCCTCTCACGGGTAATTCACCTTGTCGCAGTGGGCGAGCAAGTTGAGATAGTAAAAGTCTTTGGTACCTACAAAGGGAGATGCGAAATGACATTACATTTATCGCCTTGGCATACGGCCAAGATGAGACCTTTATAAGGTCGACTTTATATCCCAAGGAAAAGTCGAATGTGAGATCTTAAAGAGAGTCACTAGAAGAGTGGCTGCTTTTAAGTACTCAAGTTAGGCCGCCGAGAAGAGCGGCTAGACTAAGGTTCGTATGACGTTTGAGCATGACATGCCTACTTCGTGTGGGAGTTCCGTCATAGCATACACTTCATCTTGTATGTGACTATAATGCGACTTAAGAAAGTGATTGAATGATCCATGCTTCATCATTTGTGTGAGTTCTAGTGATCAAATCGGATCACAATTATACCTATGTGACTTAGAACTATATCATGAACTTGGGCGTTGATGATGCTACTTTGGCATGCCGACCAGCGGGCTATGCATCTGATCAACGGGCATTCTTTGGGAAAGTAGTTAACCAAAGTGATTAATATGAGTGTCTAAGGAAGATAGTATGATATGCATCTCTATTTTTTGTGTTTCAATGCCATGGCGATCATATTGAACATACGGTTCAGGTTGATCTTGATACACAAACATATTGAGATTTAAGCACCGCTTTTGACTTGAGGGATTGAGGATGCTTAAATTGATGCATATATACTGATGCAGGGTATAGGCGAGTTTTGTTTTCTAACGAGGGCGTTCTATCTTTGGTCGAGATGGTGATTTGGTATAGCGCTCCACCCTTTATCTTTCTCGTCATGTCGCCGCGCTTCACTTCAGTATGAAGAGGCGTGTTTAACGGGTTTTGATGATACGATGTGGTTAGAGAGGTGAGTCCATGTGTGCGAGTGGGAGATGTTGGTAATTGGGCTTGCGGCCGATTATTTAGTCCCACATGGAAAATATATTTATATTATTTATTGGTTAATTAGTATCCTAATCCAAGTGGGTTTAGGATTGACTTAACCTACAAGAAATAGGTTTCTTGTAATAATATAAATAGGGCAACAAAAGGGATAAAACCTAATCACACAATTTGGAGAACACGTCTCTAGCAAAGTGCCGCCCTCTCCTCTCCTAAATCTATCTCACCAAAATACTCTCTCTAGCCTAACCATCAAGAGGCTTGGATTTGCGGTGTGAACCGGTATTGATATCCGTGCTCAGTGATATCAATCGACGAAGACTTGAGGTGCGTGGATATTGGCATCGAAGATCGTAGCTCAAGCGAAATTCTTCCATTGCACACAAGGTTCTAGTTCGCATAAAGGTAATCCGTGATTCTTTGTTTGTAGCGAACTTGTTTGATATATATATTGATATATCCTT
>CM028384.1:27735983-27822957 GCA_013146195.2 Codonopsis lanceolata | reverse complement strand
CATGAATAAAATAAGATAAATAAGTTTAAAAAATGTGTCATAATGTCAAGAAGATGAAAAAATGAAGTATCATTTGATGAATTTGTGCCTTTTGTTAAGGACAATACACATAAATTTATCATGCCAAATAATAATGATTAGAAAAAAGTGTCATAAATATTATAAATCACACCATGAATTAAGGCCAAAAGAGTAAATTTGTCATAAGCAAATTAATTTCGTGAATAATTAAATAATAAATTGAAATGTCGCCCAATATTTTCGAAGACAAAAATACCCTTACTCGGTTGAGAAACTAAAACTTTATTGAAACTAAAAATAATATTGTTTACTTTCATAAATATGTTGGAAAAAGACATTATAAGATTTATATGAAAAAATTGTATCAATAGTAATACAATTTAATTTAATTTAATCTAATTTAATCTAATCTAATCTAATCTAATCTAATCTAATCTAATCTAATCTAATCTAATCTAACTACTTATAAAAGTGTAGGTTGTCTCTTACAACTTAATGTACGGACAAATGTACCCTTTAACTTAATAAATCACTCACCATTAATTAAGGTCAAAAGAGTAAATTTGTTATAGACTAATTAATTCAATGAATAATTAAATAATAGTTTGATCCCTTAACTTGTACCTATTTTCAATTTACGTCCTACATTATTTAATTCAATTCATTTAGTCTTATATTTTGATTTTTTTCAATTTCCCCCACCTACGGGATCGTTACAAATGTCGCCCAATATTTACTGAAATGACAAAAATACCCTTACTTGGTTGAGACACAAAAACCTTATTCGAAACTAAAAAAATAATATGGTTTTACTTTTTTAAATATGTTCGGGAAAGACATTATAAACTTTATATGAAAAATTATATCTATAGTAATAGAATTGTCGGTTAGTATAGAGATATTAAACAAATTGGTAGCATGTTTAGTTATTACCCATGAATAAAATAAGATAAATAAGTTTAAAAAATGTGTCATAATGTCAAGAAGATGAAAAATGAAGTATCATTTGATGAATTTGTGCCTTTTGTTAAGGACAATACACATAAATTTATCATGCCAAATAATAATGATTAGAAAAAAGTGTCATAAATATTATAAATCACTTGCCATGAATTAAGGCCAAAAGAGTAAATTTGTCATAAGCAAATTAATTTCGTGAATAATTAAATAATAAATTGAAATGTCGCCCAATATTTTTTGAAAGACAAAAATACCCTTACTCGGTTGAGAAACTAAAACTTTATTCGAAACTAAAAAAATAATATTGTTTTACTTTCATAAATATGTTCGGAAAAGACATTATAAGATTTATATGAAAAATTGTATCAATAGTAATACAATTTAATTTAATTTAATCTAATCTAATCTAATCTAATCTAATCTAATCTAATCTAACTACTTATAAAAGTGTAGGTTGTCTCTTACAACTTAATGTATGGACAAATGTACCCTTTAACTTAATAAATCACTCACCATTAATTAAGGTCAAAAGAGTAAATTTGTTATAGACTAATTAATTCAATGAATAATTAAATAATAGTTTGATCCCTTAACTTGTACCTATTTTCAATTTACGTCCTACATTATTTAATTCAATTCATTTCGTCTTGTATTTTGATTTTTTTTTTCAATTTCCCCCACCTACCAGGATCGTTACAAATGTCGCCCAATATTTACTGAAATGACAAAAATACCCTTACTTGGTTGAGACACAAAAACCTTATTCGAAACTAAAAAAATAATATGGTTTACTTTCTTAAATATGTTCGGGAAAGACATTATAAAATTTATATGAAAAAATTATATCTATAGTAATAGAATTGTCTTGCAAGATTCGGTTAGTATCGAGATATTAAACAAATTGGTAAAAGCATGTTTAGTTATTATCCATGAATAAAATAAGATAAATAAGTTTAAAAAATGTGTCATAATGTCAAGAAGATGAAAAAATGAAGTATCATTTGATGAATTTGTGCCTTTTGTTAAGGACAATACAAATAAATTTATCATGCCAAATAATAATGATTAGAAAAAAGTGTCATAAACATTATAAACTTTATATGAAAAATTATATCTATAGTAATAGAATTGTCGGTTAGTATCGAGATATTAAACAAATTGGTAGCATGTTTAGTTATTACCCATGAATAAAATAAGATAAATAAGTTTAAAAATGTGTCATAATGTCAAGAAGATGAAAAATGAAGTATGATTTGATGAATTTGTGTCTTTTGTTAAGGTTTCACATATAAAAATTATCATGCCAAATAATAGATATTAAACAAATTGGTAGCATGTTTAGTTATTACCCATGAATAAAATAAGATAAATAAGTTTAAAAAATGTGTCATAATGTCAAGAAGATGAAAAAATGAAGTATCATTTGATGAATTTGTGCCTTTTGTTAAGGACAATACACATAAATTTATCATGCCAAATAATAATGATTAGAAAAAAGTGTCATAAATATTATAAATCACTTGCCATGAATTAAGGCCAAAAGAGTAAATTTGTCATAAGCAAATTAATTTCGTGAATAATTAAATAATAAATTGAAATGTCGCCCAATATTTTCTGAAAGACAAAAATACCCTTACTCGGTTGAGAAACTAAAACTTTATTCGAAACTAAAAAAATAATATTGTTTTACTTTCATAAATATGTTCGGAAAAAGACATTATAAGATTTATATGAAAAATTGTATCAATAGTAATACAATTTAATTTAATCTAATTTAATCTAATCTAATCTAATCTAATCTAATCTAATCTAACTACTTATAAAAGTGTAGGTTGTCTCTTACAACTTAATGTATGGACAAATGTACCCTTTAACTTAATAAATCACTCACCATTAATTAAGGTCAAAAGAGTAAATTTGTTATAGACTAATTAATTCAATGAATAATTAAATAATAGTTTGATCCCTTAACTTGTACCTATTTTCAATTTATGTCCTACATTATTTAATTCAATTCATTTCGTCTGTATTTTGATTTTTTTTCAATTTCCCCACCTACGGGATCGTTACAAATGTCGCCCAATATTTACTGAAATGACAAAAATACCCTTACTTGGTTGAGACACAAAAACCTTATTCGAAACTAAAAAATAATATGGTTTTACTTTCTTAAATATGTTCGGGAAAGACATTATAAAATTTATATGAAAAATTATATCTATAGTAATAGAATTGTCGGTTAGTATCGAGATATTAAACAAATTGGTAGCATGTTTAGTTATTACCCATGAATAAAATAAGATAAATAAGTTTAAAAAATGTGTCATAATGTCAAGAAGATGAAAAAATGAAGTATCATTTGATGAATTTGTGCCTTTTGTTAAGGACAATACACATAAATTTATCATGCCAAATAATAATGATTAGAAAAAAAGTGTCATAAATATTATAAATCACTTGCCATGAATTAAGGCCAAAAGAGTAAATTTGTCATAAGCAAATTAATTTCGTGAATAATTAAATAATAAATTGAAATGTCGCCCAATATTTTCTGAAAGACAAAAATACCCTTACTCGGTTGAGAAACTAAAACTTTATTCGAAACTAAAAAAATAATATTGTTTTACTTTCATAAATATGTTCGGAAAAGACATTATAAGATTTATATGAAAAATTGTATCAATAGTAATACAATTTAATTTAATTTAATCTAATCTAATCTAATCTAATCTAATCTAATCTAATCTAATCTAATCTAATCTAACTACTTATAAAAGTGTAGGTTGTCTCTTACAACTTAATGTATGGACAAATGTACCCTTTAACTTAATAAATCACTCACCATTAATTAAGGTCAAAAGAGTAAATTTGTTATAGACTAATTAATTCAATGAATAATTAAATAATAGTTTGATCCCTTAACTTGTACCTATTTTCAATTTATGTCCTACATTATTTAATTCAATTCATTTCGTCATGTATTTTGATTTTTTTTCAATTTCCCCCACCTACCAGGATCGTTACAAATGTCGCCCAATATTTACTGAAATGACAAAAATACCCTTACTTGGTTGAGACACAACCTTATTCGAAACTAAAAAAATAATATGGTTTTACTTTCTTAAATATGTTCGGGAAAGACATTATAAAATTTATATGAAAAATTATATCTATAGTAATAGAATTGTCGGTTAGTATCGAGATATTAAACAAATTGGTAGCATGTTTAGTTATTACCCATGAATAAAATAAGATAAATAAGTTTAAAAAATGTGTCATAATGTCAAGAAGATGAAAAAATGAAGTATCATTTGATGAATTTGTGCCTTTTGTTAAGGACAATACAAATAAATTTATCATGCCAAATAATAATGATTAGAAAAAAGTGTCATAAACATTATAAACTTTATATGAAAAATTATATCTATAGTAATAGAATTGTCGGTTAGTATCGAGATATTAAACAAATTGGTAGCATGTTTAGTTATTACCCATGAATAAAATAAGATAAATAAGTTTAAAAAATGTATCATAATGTCAAGAAGATGAAAAAATGAAGTATGATTTGATGAATTTGTGTCTTTTGTTAAGGTCAGTACACATAAATTTATCATGCCAAATAATAATGTTAAACAAATTGGTAGCATGTTTAGTTATTACCCAAGAATAAAATAAGATAAATAAGTTTAAAAAATGTGTCATAATGTCAAGAAGATGAAAAAATGAAGTATCATTTGATGAATTTGTGCCTTTTGTTAAGGACAATACAAATAAATTTATCATGCCAAATAATAATGATTAGAAAAAAGTGTCATAAATATTATAAATCACTTGCCATGAATTAAGGCCAAAAGAGTAAATTTGTCATAAGCAAATTAATTTCGTGAATAATTAAATAATAAATTGAAATGTCGCCCAATATTTTCTGAAAGACAAAAATACCCTTACTCGGTTGAGAAACTAAAACTTTATTCGAAACTAAAAAAATAATATTGTTTTACTTTCATAAATATGTTCGGAAAAGACATTATAAGATTTATATGAAAAATTGTATCAATAGTAATACAATTTAATTTAATCTAATCTAATCTAATCTAATCTAATCTAATCTAATCTAATCTAATCTAATCTAATCTAACTACTTATAAAAGTGTAGGTTGTCTCTTACAACTTAATGTATGGACAAATGTACCCTTTAACTTAATAAATCACTCACCATTAATTAAGGTCAAAAGAGTAAATTTGTTATAGACTAATTAATTCAATGAATAATTAAATAATAGTTTGATCCCTTAACTTGTACCTATTTTCAATTTACGTCCTACATTATTTAATTCAATTCATTTCGTCCTGTATTTTGATTTTTTTTAATTTCCCCCACCTACCAGGATCGTTACAAATGTCGCCCAATATTTACTGAAATGACAAAAATACCCTTACTTGGTTGAGACACAAAAACCTTATTCGAAACTAAAAAATAATATGGTTTTACTTTCTTAAATATGTTCGGGAAAGACATTATAAAATTTATATGAAAAATTATATCTATAGTAATAGAATTGTCGGTTAGTATCGAGATATTAAACAAATTGGTAGCATGTTTAGTTATTACCAATGAATAAAATAAGATAAATAAGTTTAAAAATGTGTCATAATGTCAAGAAGATGAAAAAATGAAGTATCATTTGATGAATTTGTGTCTTTTGTTAAGGACAATACACATAAATTTATCATGCCAAATAATAATGATTAGAAAAAAGTGTCATAAATATTATAAATCACTTGCCATGAATTAAGGCCAAAAGAGTAAATTTGTCATAAGCAAATTAATTTCGTGAATAATTAAATAATAAATTGAAATGTCGCCCAATATTTTTTGAAAGACAAAAATACCCTTACTCGGTTGAGAAACTAAAACTTTATTCGAAACTAAAAAAATAATATTGTTTTACTTTCAAAAATATGTTCGGGAAAGACATTATAAGATTTATATGAAAAATTGTATCAATAGTAATACAATTTAATTTAATCTAATCTAATCTAATCTAATCTAATCTAATCTAATCTAATCTAATCTAATCTAATCTAACTACTTATAAAAGTGTAGGTTGTCTCTTACAACTTAATGTATGGACAAATGTACCCTTTAACTTAATAAATCACTCACCATTAATTAAGGTCAAAAGAGTAAATTTGTTATAGACTAATTAATTCAATGAATAATTAAATAATAGTTTGATCCCTTAACTTGTACCTATTTTCAATTTACGTCCTACATTATTTAATTCAATTTATTTCGTCCTGTATTTTGATTTTTTATTTTAATTGAGGAAAATACGATGTTAATAAAGTTTTTAATGCGACGTGCTTCTCATTCAATCGACATGGATACGATAAGTACAACAATATTAATCTTAGCATCTTATTCGTATTCGTACCTTAGACAATATTAATCTTAGCATATTACATTTATATACATTTGATCATTAGACAATCGTTATATATTTAAAATGTTTACTTTTTCAGGATTTGAATAACTATTCATAGCTTGTATTCGTATACATTTCATCATTGGACATTTTTTAAAAAAAAATTTAATATATTTACTTTCTCTTAATTTCAATAACTGTAACTTAGCTCTCTTCCCCTTAATTTAATGAAAAATACATTTCACAACCAATGCAATAGATTTCTGTTTTAAGCAAGACAATACGTGCAACGCACGTGCCTTTTCCTAGTATATAGAAATGTACTCATCTTTGTACCATAAAGCAATAGCTACTATGCCGAAGGCTTTCCCAATTAGGGGGATGGGGGAGACGAGGGTTTCCGAGGCGACTTGTAGCTAAAGCCGAAGGCATTCTCGAAATAAAACCGCCCGAGTTCCGGAGTTATAAGCTAGGAGCGAAGCGACCTGTAGCTACAATGCCGAAGGCCTACTCTCTACAAGGAATCCTTTGTTTAGCTCCTAAAACTACCAATTGCGGAAAGATGAGTTGAGATCTCATGTTTCATATAATGTACCCCTTGTTGTGTCAATAAATAAATTTGAATGTGGGTCATGGGCCATCAATGAGTCATATTGTTTGGTGACACATGAAGGGTTACACTATGTGGTACATGAAATCTCAACTCTTATCAGGATAGACCAAGTTCACCGAAAGTATCTTCAATGATTGGCTCATTTCATGAGAAGATACATAATTCCTGACCATTCACATATATTTGAATTTTTCAAACTCAAGTCAGTAAATTTGACCGTTGAAGGCAAAGCTGGACTCCAAATGTCATCAGAATGGTTACTGAACTAGGTAACTAGATCCATGTCAAAGAGACAATAGTGTCATTGTCGCTCTAATTGAGAAATGTGATCCATCATCGCAAACATATGTTCTTAGCAAATCACCTCTTTCTGCACCGAGTTAGCCAAGGCAATCGGGTTTGCCAAGTAATTAGGAGAAATTGCACCGGTACCTTTTCTCAATCATTTTTTCGTTGTTTCTTTTCAACTGTAAAAGTTTATTTTCAAAATATTATTCCTAAAATATCCAGATCGTCTTCTTCCACAACTCTGACCAACGCCTAAGGGTTCGAAAATCACGATTATTATGCAACGAAACAGGGATCAACTTTTGCAGCCTGGGTTGAAGGAAAAAGAAAGCTTCCGACGAAGAAGGAAAAAAAGAGGACATGAAGGTCGATTCATTATGATTTTGCAACACTATGCATTAATTTTTGCAACACGGTGTAAAATTTGATTAAATAATTAAATTGGTATATCGCAATACAAAAATTGTTGCAATTTAAATCGACACATTGCAATGCAAAAATTGATGCAACACAATGTATTTGATTGAGTGATCCGTAATGCGCCTCAGACCCATTAAGGGTATCGTAATCTTTTTACCTCTAAAAGTGACTTTTTTAGATTAAAAAAACATAGTATGTGAAAATTTATTAAAGTGAACTGACCCAAATTTACTCCAAATAATTATGGTGTCTTCTCACCGAGTCTCGTGTCAATGGTGGCTGGGCACAACACCCCAATGAAGAAAACCAGCTGACCTCCGGCCACGTTTGTATTAACTCATCAGGCTCACTGCCTGAACAATAAACAGACCTTGTAAGAAGACAACCGGCCATGGCAGCAGCCTTATACGTTCACAGAATCACAAGTTCATAACCCGAGCGCGCGCACAAGTGGCACAACATACAAGCATAAAGCATGCAAGTTTTTCATTTTCGCAGAAAAATACTTTCCCATCAAAATATAGAGTGATATCACTGCAGTCAACTACTACTCAATATGTGTAATTCAAAGTTTAGAAAAGGGAGGCTACTAAGCTGCTGTGTACAAATGTCTATTCATCAATGAGCACTACTTTTTACAGCACTATCACACGTCCTCTTAGACTTGACTGCTAGGAACAAAATTGACAAGCCATTCGTTTACGTAAACGCCAATGCCCACTAAGTATTCACATTGACGTAACACAATAGAGTATTTGGAAGCTTTGACGCCCGAACCAGTTGTTAGGTGCCAAGAAGATAGATGATCACACGATGAAAGTGCTAATGACATTTTTATCAAAATGATAGTTTTAGGTAGTATTGAAAATTCTATCTGCATTCCTTCATATTCTGGTGGCTTAAGATGAATTAACATCCTCCCGGCTCCCCAACTTCACTATGTCTTCAACAAGAATCTTCCCCTCTGTAACAATAAAAATAAGTAACTGTCAGGATAATCGATGAATAAAAATTACTACATAAATTTGCTGTTGAATCAATGAGAAATGGAAAGGGCAGAAACAAAGGTTACTTAATGCGCAACACCCCCCACAAAGAAAAAAAAGGTAAACAAATAAAACTCTCTAAAACAAAACTTTATTTGGAAAAAAAAAATACAAGCAACCCATAGAAGATTGTCTTGAATGCAGCTAAAATACAGGAGAAAATAGTCGGTCGCTTGGCACACTTATTTCATGTGCCACTAAAAAAAATGTATTTTTCTTAGTGTCAACGGAATATGATGCAGACTTCTGTTAAAGAATTCTCAGTTTTGATTAATACTTAGAAAGAGTTGCAATAGAACCAATGATGCATGTTCAACGGCCTAAGCAAATATTCCAAGTACTTACCCTTGTCTTTGGAAAGATTGCTGATGAGCTCTTGAACTCCTTCCTTGCCTAAAGTATCTTTCAGATACATGGCTGCAGCAGCCACCTCCTCAGGAGTAACTTTTCCATCATAATCTCTGCAGAGATATATCATTGGCCAAGCTTTTAACTAAACTTAAAAGTCGAAATGTATCAAAGAGGCAAGATGCAAAGACAAAAGACATGCAGAAAATCAGCAGTCACAACAAAGAACTAATCACTGTGAGAAGATATATAAACAACCGGAGTATATGAATCTTATTTCAGCTCCCTCTAAGTGTACAGCATTACTGCAAGACAACTACGAAGTAAACAAAAAACAGTGCTGTATAGCATAACAACTGGCTCAAACTTGTCATTGGTTTTCCATGTAAATTTCTTTAAGGTGTAAAAACTACTAGCAATCTAACAATAGGAGCATATCCAGAGTTCAAACCCCAAAAGGCCCAAATCAATCAGACCATGGACCACACCATCGGAAAACCACTAAAACTCAATTTGAACTTGTGACCATCACTCCCCACTCCATGGATAATGTAGAGACTAATTGAACTCACGTGTACACAAATGACCAAAACCAATTTCCTCTTAATAATTTATTTTATCCCCTCCCTTGGCATTTGTTCAGTTCGTTGCCCAGAATCCTTTCCATCTTTTGACTCTCAACCCCTCACTCCGATCAATTGTCAAGAGAAACTTTCAGAAAGTAGCGACTTCCATTATTTGACAGGAACTCCAATGGCTAGATAGCTTGTTGATGGCCAAAAAGTTTTGCCATCATTCCACCAAACGACCAACCAATTTCTGAAATGTGCAACACAAATGGGTGTAGGAATGGTGTATGCCATACCAGTTAAAATTGGATCATTAGGGATTGCTTCCTGTAATGCTATGGTAAGGACGTGTCTTTATATTCTATATGTAAAAATGTCTTCCTAAAAAAAGTAAATGATACTTCTATAAGTGTGTTATGTTTATAACATTGGTGTAGAAAACTGTGAAGGCTGAGCATCCTCCACTACTTTAATCTACTGACGTTTGAGCTACTAAAGAAGAAACTATAAACATGTTTCAGATCACTAGATTCAAGGTGCTCAGGAAAAGACATGTTCCGTGTTTCGCTCATACCTAAATGCACTTCATGAGGGAAGTGGGATTTTCCGACAACTTAAGCTTAGATCTGATAAAGATAAATAAAGGTGGTGCAATGGTGGTGAAGAGTGTGGAAGATGTAATAATGCAAACTTTGAGAAGATTAGGAAAAGTAGTGACGGTGGTGCAAAGTTTCAGATGGAAGTAGTGCAAGATGCTAGTGTTTCGAAATTGATAAGCAAAAGGTAGTTTGAGGTGGATATAATGATGGAAGCCTAAGGAAAGGGATTTAGTCCTGATATAAAAACTGCAGAGTCGGAGATGACTGGAAGTAGTTGATGGGTTAAGTGATTCTTTGTTGGAAGATTGGATTGCATTCAAGGAAAGAAAGAGAAGAGGGAAATGAAATTATGATTTATTTTAGGATTAACTGAGGGTAAAATTATCATTTCCACTTAAAATTGTCAACTTCTTTACTTCTTGCACATGGTGTACAGGTATAGTCATAAAGATGAGGGAAAGATGAAATTAAGCATTACTCTACAATATAGAATAAGGGAAGAATGTAAGGGAAGACAACACAGTTTCCATTTGACATTAGTCCATTCTTTTACTTGCTGGCGCATGGGGTACACGTATTTGTTGGTTTGGATGGGAAAGATAATAGATGCAACCACGAGGGGATTATGTACCTGTTAGTGCACCACATTCATTCAACTCGCACCAAGGGCAAACCACAGAGGGGCAGAGGGATTGAGGGTGCTGGGGCTTTCACATTACATCTTACCCAAGTTTTGAGAGTGCTTATATGCAAGAGTCCATAAAAGTATAAATGCAGATTTTATTTAAAATTAGATCATGGTGCTCTTATCGTTGAGGATTTACTTACTGCATATCCATGTCTAGAAAAGTGACAATGCTGATTGCCACAAATATGGTATCGTTTTTTTTTTTTTAACTATTCATTTTACTAGACTGTGACATGTAGCTCAATGTTGGGTGGCGCCAGTTCTCAGTCTGATGATTCTACTATTCAGAATTTTCAGTGCCCTCAAAATTTATCACCACTATGTTAACATGATTCCTACTTAACATTTGCATATAAACTATTCAGATATAACCAAATAAAATAAATACTCATTTACTTGTCCAGCACGCGCCAGCGTCACCAATCTTTGCATCCACATCATCAATTTCTTTTTCAAGGTTTTGGAGCATAGCATCAACCTGTGGTAGAAGCACCACAAAAAGAATTAGTTCTGGAGTATTGAGAGACAGACAGGGGAGGGCTGGGAGCAGGGAAGAGGATTGCCTTACCCTATCTATAAGTGCTGAAGAAACCTCATCTGCTTCAGCTTTTTCAGTATCCTGGTCACTTTCCTCACGGGCAGCTCTATATGCCTTCATAGCTTCTTTTTCACCTTCTGTGCCCTCCTTGTCCACCATGGTATGGTAAAGTTCTATCTAGAAAGATGAAAGAAAATAATATATTAGGAAACAGCTTAATAATGTGCTATATACTAGGAGGAAAAAAAGATCAGTCAAACGGTCGTTAGTTAGCAAGTTAGATTTAGAGAAAAGAAGTAGAGTGATATATAATAAGTCCAGCTCAAACAGTCAGATTCGAGAATCTGAGTTTCATTGAACCTTCACATACCAAAAAGTCCAAAGATTCTTTGACTACAGCAGCCAAATAGGCTACACTTCCAATGAACCTGATGATTAGTGGAGTAATTATGAAGAATATTTTTATAAGCCAGACTCCAACTTTTTAATATCATGTGGCTATGAACAGATAACCGGTATTTGGAGGGAAGGAGTCAGGTTTCCAATCTACTGCTAGCAACCATGAACAAAAAAAAAAAAGAATAATCAATCACATTAGGTAGACATGGCAGACATCAGGGAAACTGAATGGTGTTGTTGCAAGCTTTGATAAACAAAAGCGAAGGACACTAACAATATGTTCTAGACAAAACTTGATAGCATCATAAGAAAGAAAAGACTAACTGCTGCTTATCTTCTGCTGTTGAACATGCACTTTTTTCCCACACTAATTCTGCTTGTCAATTGTAAATAGGTAATTTGCTTCAATGATTAAATAAAACAGCAACCTTTTATGGCTACTAACCACTGATGCAAGAAAAAATCAAAAAGGATTCCAGCATTTGGAAATATTTGTCCCGGAAGACATGAACAAGATGGAAGCAACTATACTTGAAAAAAGTGCAAGTTCTACAAGGGCCGGAATGTCAGTGATTAAGACATACCTCCTTATTGACAAGCCTCAGAAACTCTTCACGCTCCCTACTCACAGACTGCACAATGTAGAAATAAAAGAAAATTAAACATTCAGTTCTGACAAATTCACAAGACACCAGGTGATAATTGCTGGCAGAAACTGAATAGCTAAAAACTTTCTCAAGCCTTACAGATGCAGAAGCTAAAACAGCTAAAGCTTCACTGAGTTTACACAGATGCTCTTGTTTATCCTGGGCTATTGATCTAGCTTGTTCTTGTGCTTCTCTTGCTGTTGGAATGGTCATCTCTTTCAAAGCCACATCCTCCTGGTTAATTACAGATTCCTTCATTTTCGCTTGCTCTTCTTCTTCTCTCTCTTCCTCTTCCTGTGATTCATAAAATTAACACTGGTTAGCAAATCCGACTGTTACTTAAAAGGGTGAGGCTAGAGGGACACAACCTCAAAACTGAAGTTTTAAATACATATTGAGCACAGTCAGACATGATATTTCGCTTCATATTTAACTGATGGACCAAAATATTTATGGTGAACTATATTTTAAAAAAAAAAAGTTCTTCATTAGAAGATCTGTAATCATGAATCCTTGCTCTTGGGGAGATTGGATGGAGTGAACCTTCACACAGTAAACTTAAAGGATAATCAAGAAGGGGTAGCAAATTCCAAAATGCTTCGCTAGGATATAAATATCTATGAATAACAACCTTAATGAGTTCCTCCTGCATTTCCAGGAACTCCAACTTCCTTCTCCTTTCAGAAACAGTATCTTCTGATGGCAAGGCTGTGACACTAACAGTTTCCACAACCTCATCCGGTAGTGAAGACAATGTAGCTCGAACAATTTCCTCGGGCTTTAACTTTCCAGACACAGTGAAGGCTCTGCCAACATCATAAGACCATAAGAGAGTCACAAATGGCCCAAGATAACTGCTGGTGTTAGAATTTTAAATGTGTGTATGTGTAGGGAGGGAGAAAGGATGGCCCTCAATATTTACCTGGAAAGAATCAATAATGAGGAAGGTACAGAGTGATTAAGAGATAAATCCAACCAATCACGAAGCTGCAATGAAGGTTACTATATTTAGAAGAATATAACAAAATTTTGCACTTATCAGACTAGCCATGAGATGCAACGTGTATGCGCACAGATTACATTATATCTTTGCGAGATCACATCAATCTAAAAGCATATTTATAAATTTCAAAAACAATGAATAAAATCTCCAATAACATAATTTGAACACCAAAGACACAACAAGCCATATAAAATAACAAACACCATGTACCAACATAAAATATAGAGGAAGAAGAGAATAAGAATACAAAAATTATTATATATGATGCATTTCCATATGAATAGCCTTTTTGTCTAGAGTAGGAGTAATCATTCCCGAAAATGTCAACTTTAAGGAAGGGAAATCATATCTGTAAGTCAAAATCTTAAATAAATAAGTAAAAGATGCACAACCCATAGGTCCTCATAGTTCTTAATTTAATTTACTGAAAAGGAAGCATCTGATTTTTCAAGCGTTGGAGAAACTTTGGCAAAAGAAACAGCTTCGAAGGAGTTAAAGATTAACCTGCTTCATTCCATTGGATGTCTTTGTTTGACCAAAATATGGAACTAGAGGCTATGGGAAATATTAGACCGGGGAAAGTCATCAAAGAGCACCAGATAAGAAACTAAAGTGGGCAAGTTAGTGTCAGGTATCAGTTCGACTCTTATAAGCCCTTTGTTAGAATAACTTGGTGCAGGGATGATCTGGTAATATTTCGATTAGCTCATGCGCAAACTTCTAGGCTATAATACTAGCAAGCATACCCAAAAACTCAATTTAACCAAAATATTATGTAAAAAACAGAAACATGACATTTTGAACACTATCTCATGACACTAGTTTAATTAACCCTGAGAGTAAATACATATAAATCTTTCCGCATCTCAAGTCATTCAATTTGGAGGTAAGAAGATTTGTTATTTAGGCACATATCCACACCCAACACCCGTACTCAAGTAACCTAGGTGGAATCAATGATGATTGAGCATGTAATCTAGAACCCACTAACCACATCTAATTCATGAACCGGTTTTTAAACTCAGAAGCAACATTAACTCATAAGATAGTTATTTGACATGACAAAAGAAAATTGAGCAATTTGACTTCAAAACCTGCTGACGCATTTCTTCTACTGAAAGTAATCCAATCATGCCCCGCTCTCTGCAATCTTCACGAAGTTCATCTTCAGAAAGAGCCTCCACACCACCCTCCGACTGAATCATTCTATCATCATTCTTTATCCTATAAAACAAACAGCAGTTATATACGGAAGGAAATTATTGTGCACCAAAACCAACAGTAAATCATCATATCTCATGGCGACCAAATAAGTTTTGTTCATGTAAACCCCTATTTACTTCTCAACCCCCTTTAAGCTCGAAGGAAAAAGAGAAGAAAGGAGGTTTATGTGAAAATGAGATATAAGTTCACCATTCCTTACAAACTCTGAAATCTCTGCCCAACATTAAGACCCTAACCTTTCCCATCGTTTTAAGGCCTGCATGAATTTTATTTATTTTTCTGGCTTTATGTATGTGATCTATTTTTCCAGCTTCTGCACTAACGGTTGCAGTAAGAGATGCCAATTTAATGAACCAAGTGATCATGGAAACTATAGGATATTCTGCCGAATACATTTAATTTACCCCTTCAGTTTTGCCACATATTTACCATAACACTCACCGCTCAAACAAACAAGCTTTTATATATTCAAATTAGAATTTGACCAGTAAAATCCGACAAAATTTGGGGAGTTTTGCGGTAGAAAACTCACATCTTGGCAAGGTGTTTTCTAATCCTCAACATACACAAGACGTCTGACAAACTGCAATATATGTAAGTGTTTGTCACACAGGTATTTTCTTGTCCCAAACCCAGCTGTACATTCTGGCAGCATAAAAGAATATTTCACCCCATCCCAACTCAACAACTATCAGCTAGGCATATAAATGAACAACTTTTTTTTGATAAGTCAAAAATTATATACCAAAAGGCGTCAAAACAGGTGACACGTCCTTTGAACACCAGAAGTATACCCTAACCCAAACTAAGAAATTGTAAAATTATTAACAAAATCAACACATAGTGATGAGAGCTAAGCAATAATGTCTCTGAACACCAAAAGTGGATAGTGCGAATCAGCACGTTCTTCATGGTAGCTATGGACCATTCTTCATAATTGAATACTCTGCGACATTTTTGGACACTAGATGCCCTCATATTCTAGGCTTCCCTTCTAAGTTCCTAAATAAGATAAACAAAGCTCTAAATGTCTGAATTCAAACTAAAATATTTTTCTACATGATACTTTCACCGTCACAAAAAAATAATAATAAATAATGTCGCTTTTAGACTTCCCAGAGTCAATTTGGGCATTTTCTGGATACACGTTTAACATAATGCTTAATTCTTGAGAATAAGATTATAACCTTTGTTAACTACATTAAGAGACCTATAAATTTTATGCTTTCTAACTTTTGAAAAACAAGTAAGTCCATAATAAATTTTCGTTAAAAAAAGCCAAAGATGATTTTTAGAAGTGTAAAATCTGACTCTTTTATGGGAGCAGAAAGTAGTAGTTACTTGCACTGAAATTCTATCCCCCCCCCCACACACACACACATCCACACACAAAAAAAGCAGCTTCATAACTTAACAAGTCAAGTCTGTGCTGAAGGAACTCAAGAAGATTTAAGTTAAGCTTATAATAGACCTTAAATGCTGATGTACTTTTCCTTCAGTATCTTTAGTGGCAACTACACAAAGTTCAACAGGCTCAGGCATATCTTACCACTGCAATCTCTTGCGAAGCATGAAGCGCAAATAAGCGTCTGTTCCGTAAGGGTTGATGCCCATATACTTGCACATATTCACTAATCGGGGCCTGATATCAGCAACAGTGTGAGTCATATAATCACCAATCAATAAGAAAAATAGTGATATCAACTGAATATACTCCCTCCGTTTTTAAATTATCGTCCTCCTTTCCGTTTTCGTCCGTTCTTAAATAATTGTCCTCTTTCAAAACTTTCCCTTTTAGGAAAACACTTTTACCATATTAACCCTACTTTTTCTACCTATTTTAATTATCACCACATACTCAAGGGCATTAAAGGAAACCATACATTTTACCAATATTTATAATACAGTTAATTACTTCTTTTTCTTAACTGGTGTGCCGGGTCAAAGTAGACAATATTTTGAAAACGAAGGGTGTATATCATTAGTATACAAAAGCTCCTACAAGAAGTCCAACCTACTAATGTTATCTAGAGTAAGTTCATCATTAAACAGCTTCGCAAAGCCCAAAATGTCCTCATTGGCAACGACGCCACCTGTTCTCACCTGCATCACCACATACAGCAAATTATAAGAAGGAAAGGAATTAGTATACTATGTTGCCAATAAACTGCACACTTGCCTTGGTCAAAAATTCATCAAGATCTTCGGCAGTTTTCTTGATTTCTCCACTGCGTGTGTTCTGGACTTCTTTCGCCATTTCTTTTGCAGTATCCTGAAGAAATTTTGCGTATTCCATTCTTGCATTTAACCTCCTTTTCAATGCTTCCTGCAGAAGGTATGTTTAAGGTTGTCAATACGAGAGCGAAACAAAGTGGAAGAAAGTGAGGCAAAGGTATATACAATCACAAACTAGGCATATATATATATATATATATATATATATATAAACAGTTAGGTAATTGACTAGGGCTATTCGGAGGTTGAGATTAAATTATTTTAAAAAATTTAACGGTTGAGATTTACCCTCACATTCATGTTTATCCATTTTTAACTCCCTATTTTTTTTCCTATTACAAGTCACCCCCTACAATTAATATCATGAGCAGTCACTCATTTTTCTTCTCCATGCGCTTTATCTTCACATTACAATGTCACACCCTGCGATTAATCTTCTAAACAATCACCCATTTTAAAACATCAATCCCTCAACTATCACTTGAAGCAATGTATCCCTCAACCATAGTTGAAAAAAGTGGAAGGCGAGAGGCGGGCGACAGGTCAAAATTTGAGGCGAGAGGCGAGGCGTAAAAAAGGCGCTCACGAAACAAATATTAAGGAAAAATTAATAAATATATATATATATAACATAACAAATCTCAATAAAACATGTCATGAGTGATGAAATCTATATATATATAATGACAAGGGTAGATTTATCCCTCCAAAATCATACTTTTGAATTATTGACTTTTAATTTACCATTCCACTCTTTCTCTCTCCTATCTTCTTCCTATTTTCTCTGGTTGTATTTCTCTTTCTCTCTGTTGTCTCCTCCATATTTTACAACCACCTCCTCTCTTTTAATAATATTTAAATAAATATGTTTCTCTCTTTAAACAAAAAATAATAATAACTAAAACAAAAAATAATAGTTTTAGAGTCAAGAAAACAAAAATATAAGAGGTTAGTAAAATAAAAATGATTTATGGAACAAGCCACTATAAAAATAAAAGTTACAGAATCAACAAAACAAAAATAATTTAATACGGAGGTTAGTAAAATAAAATAATGTACGGAAAATTTTTTTAAAACAAATTATTATAAAAAAAAGTAAAACAAAAATACGTTAGTAAAATAAAAATATTTGATGGAAAAAAAATAATAGTTACGAAGTTAATCAAACAAAAACAATTTAAACTGAGGTTACTAAAATAATAAAAATAATTTATGGAACAAAAGTTTAAAACAAATTCTTAAAAATAGCCATGTAAAACAAAAATACAGTAGTAAAATAAAAATATTTAATGGAGCAAAAATAATAGTTACGGAGTTAATAAAATAAAAATAATTTAAACCGAGGTTAGTAAATTAATAAAAATAATTTACGGAACAAAAGTTTAAAACAAATTCTTAAAAATAGTTATGTAAAACAAAAATAATTTAGTAAAATAAAATTATTTGATGAACAAAAATAATAGTTATAGAGTTAATAAAACTAAGCAATTTAAACTGAGGTTAACAAAATAATAAAAATAATTTATGGAACAAAAGTTTTCCGTAAAACTAATTCTTAAAAATAAAACAAAAATAATAGTTATGAAGTCAATAAAACAAAAAAATATAATGGAAGTTAGTAAAATCAAAATAATTTACGAAATAAAAATAATAGTTAACGGTAAAAATAATTTTGTAATTTTGATTTTAGCTTATTTTCTTATCAGAAATTTCTTTATTCATAAAATACAAATATAATTTAATAAAAGTAAATCATTCAAAATGAAGAACTTATTTGAATTCTGATTCTATTTGCAGGGCGGAAAAATTTTAAATTTGTTCTAAGACATTCATTCTACATAATTTTTGAATAGTATAAAGTGTTCGGGGTTGCCAGGTCATTAATAGTGTGTGTTCAAGTAATGTTATTGAGAAACATTGACCATGCAGGGTTGTGCAATGGAACAAATCTAATCATCATAAATCTTGGGAAGCTATGTTGGAGAAAATGTTCTTATCCCAAAATTGTCATTAACTTCATCCGATGTAAAACTGTATTTCATGTTCCAGATAAAACAATTTTCATTACTGGTATCATATGCAATAACAATTAACAAGTGTCAAAGTCAATAATTGCACGTAACCGTAGGTCTCTTTTTGAAGAAACTAGATATTGAATATGCGGTGAAAATGAAAAACCAACTAATGAGATAACAAATGGTGTGTATAAGGAATTTTTTTAGAATCTATAATAATTAGTGATATACTTATGTGTAATTGTTAATAAACATATTTTTCTTATTTTATCCTTTAAGATTTTTTATTCTCTTTATTTTGTTTATGTACAATTTAGTTGACGTGCGTTTAACGCACGGGTTAAAAAAACTAGTTAAGTTAACAACATAATATTAATAACACAAATTTCATCATTCATAGTTGAAATTCAAAGAATTGGATGTAACTTCAATTCCAAATAAGAAAATAAATAGTCATTAAAGCAAATGAAAATAAAGACATGCAAAAGAGAACTAAAGTCATGAAATGTAATAATTAACAATTAACAACACAACAAGAAGCTAAAAATCGACAGAATCTATCTCATCATCATCTCCATAATCTTCATCATCCTCATTCACAGGCATAGGCGCAAAAAGGCGATAAAGGCGCAAAAAGGCGATAAAGGCGCAAAAAGACGACAAAAGGCGCAAAAAGGCGAAAAAGACGCAAAAAAAAGCAAAAAAGGCGCAAATTGCCTGGAGTCGACCTTTCCAGGCGCCAGACCCTCGCCTCATCTCGCCTCTCGCCTTAGGCGCAAGAGGCGCACGCTTTTTTCAACTATGCCCTCAACTGTAACATTTTTTTAAAATTGCACCTTCTATTTAGGCACTATCATTTCAATTGACGAAATCAAATATTCTGGCATCGTGTCATAGGCACGGGCATGAAGATCTAGTGTATATATATATATATATATATATATATAGAGAGAGAGAGAGAGAGAGAGGGAGGGGGGAGAAAGATAGAGGGATTGGCAGTTTCCAAAACATAGCAAGACCCTGAACTGCACAAAGTCTTCATGCTCTCATTAAATCATATGAAATGACCAGCTTCCAGATTCCAATAAGGAGAGAAAGGCCCAGTGTAGCCAACATGACAATAGAAGTATATGTCGATCAATCCACATTGACATATATGTGTGTGAATCATAAATATAAAAGTGTGCTTATGTCACCCGTAGCAACCTCTTATTGTAGGCTATGCTGTGGGGACATAACTCCAGACGTATGGGAAAAGTACATTAATGGATCTTTCAAATGCTTTGATCCCTTCATTGTGAGGTATCAAACAACCAGCAGTTAAAAGAAAACTGATGCAGCAACTAGTTTTCCATCCAAAGTTGTTAAGGACATGCAATTCAGCTTCATAATAATGCAACAAATAGATGTCAACAGAGCCAGTACCTGTTCTTTCATCTTGTCCTGGAAGGTTGATGGTAGCATGTTGGGGAACAGTTTAAGGAAAACTGGCAGCAAGAACTCCATAAAGGGAACAATGATGAAAATTGCAACAGGAACAAGCCTAAATATATCAGCTGTGGTTCGTGTCAGTTGTTGCCTCTCCCTTCTAGAGAGACTCTTCCCACCAGCAAGTTTCAGCAGCAATCTGGAACAGATCCTCACATCCGCCCCCAGGAGCTTAATACCCAACCAGTAATGTTTCAACGTAGATACAAATTCATTTTTCCAGTGAGTGAGTTTGTTGGCCCAGTCTTGCCTGACGGTGAAAAAAAGCAGAAAGTACAAGTCAACAAAGCAGAAGATATGAAATATCAAGTTGGTCCAAAACTCACTAATTAACGAGAGGAAATTCCTAACCTGCTCATAGAAGCCACAGCTCTTAAAGCAGGACCAATCCCCAAAAGTATGGCCCATGTCCTCTGCAGTATGGATATGGTAGGCTTCTGGGAATCTGGTAACTGTTTGGCTTTCGCTTTGGCCTTCGCACTACTTAAACCTTCAACAGCTTGATCGCATTCCTCTGGAGATGCTTCCTTCCTCTTCTTAGCTACAGATTGTTCATTATCTTCATCTTCATTGCCTAAATCAGGTTGACCTGCCGCGGCCGTGGAAGAATAACGTATTGATTGTGATGCAAACCCAACCCTAGTGGAAAATTTTACTTGTGATTTTCCAATTCCTGCAGCATAAATTGTATTCTGCCTAAACAGACCCAATGCAGAAATGTTGAGCAACTCCTCCTTCCCAACAGAAACAGTATCACCACTCTTTCTGCTGTCCAAATCTCGTGAAGGGTGATAAGGAATATAGCTGAAACCACGAGATTCTACAAACTGACTAGAGTCACTAGACTCCCCATAGCCCTGCCCCAGATATTGGAACCCCTGAACTGAGCGGGCAGATACATTGAGGTAACTGGACACAAGCTGTCGCTTCCTTAAAAGTGCTCTAGAAGCCATTATCAAATTAGAGCACAATCACATCTCATACAACCCTTCGCCTAACATCATTAAGTCCCAATCAGTAACAGTCCACAATGTTTCGGTATCATAACAAACAAATAAAAAGGGTACAAAATTCTTTGCCAGACATCAAAATCTGTTGATTCTGGACGAACAACTGCTAATCTCGTCCAGAATCCAAAACCTAAACAATAATCTACATTTCATTTGTACTAGAACAATTGTACGAAAACACGCACTAGCATGTGAAATTTGACATTTAAGTCAAAATAAAAAATCAAATACTAAAAAAAACAAATATCATTCAAACAAAAGAGGAAACGGATTAAGTAGAGAGCAACGAAATCAAACAGGTAACAAATGAGCAACCTAATTTGAAAGTGAGTAAACAAACTTGATAAACACAAACGGTGTGAGCGAGTAGCAACGGATTTCTATTGAAATGATTGATAGTAAAATACTGATATCGACAAACCTATTTCGTTTAAAAAAGAAACATCAAATAACTAAAAATCAAACAGAGATTAAACTTATCTCAAGTGACGAATAACTTACAGTTATAATGGAAACTCGCCGGAGCAAATGATACACCAACGATCAACAATCAATCACGCAATCCTCCAAAATCGAAATCCAAGTGTGTGTTTCTGTGTGTGTGTGTTTCTGTGTGTGTGAGAGAGAGAGAGAGGTATATTAGGATCGCTGGTCGAAGTAGGACACGAAGAAAAAGAAGCGCCGAGGGGGCGGGCGGGGGCTGCTTGGGGAAGAAGAGATAGAAACAAGGGGTAAAATGGTAAATGTGTAAATTGAGAAGTCGTACATCATGATTCATTTATAATTCAACCCATTGGGTTATGCCTCCTTGTCATCAAAGTCCTACCTCGCCCCTTTTATGAAGTAGTTTGGTTTTGTTTTGGTTTGATTTATATTAAAATTACAATTTGAATCGTCCCTTATTAGTTTTAAAAATTTTAAGTCGAATTGAATCGAGTAAGAATTGTAACCGAAACGAATCGAACCAGTTGGTTTGGTTTTATGGTTTTTATAAATTATTTTTAATCAAATTAATCAACATTAAAAATAACAATAAAACTAAGATTTTAATTTGGAATTAACATCAAAATTAATAAATAACCTACTAACAACAAATTATCATAAAGAAAACAATACAAATTCTAAAATAAACACAATAATATAAGAAATAATAGTTCTCTAACAATCAAGATTTAATTTGTTTGGTTTAGTATGTCTATATATATACAAATATATTACTAAATCAAAGACCTAAATTATGCATATAAGATGATCCATGATAGATTTCAAGGCAATTTGCAAAAGGTTTTCATATATTTCTCTTCTTGTGTTTGATATACAAAGAGCCATATATATATATACACAATGAGAGGCTATGAGATCTCAACAGATCTTTACAAACAAATATCATAATATCCAAGATCTCATAATGAAAGAAAGGAATAATTACAAGGCTAAGAAATATAATTAGAATCAATCAGAATATTTTCAGCTCCATCAATATAATTAGAATCAATCAGAATATTTTCAGCTCCATCCCTCCCCCTCAAGTTGGCGCATGAAGATCATGAATGTCCAACTTGCCAACCAAAAACTGAAAACGAGCTGTTCCGATGGCTTTTGTAAATAGATCAGTGACTTGTAGCTCGGTGGAGATTTTGCGAGGAGAAACATCTTTGGATTCAAAACGTTCCCGAACAAAATAGCAATTCATTTCCACATGTTTGGTACGTTCATGAAACACCGGATTAGTGGCAATGTGTCGAGCAGCTTGATTGTCACAGTAAAGAGGCGTGGCTTGAGACTGAGGTGCCTCTAAGTCAGTCACAATCAGTAACCAGCGAAGCCATAAGAGCTCACTTACAGTGGTGGTCATGGCTCGATATTCGGCCTCGGGCGAGGAACGTGACACAATAGTCTGCTTCTTGGTGCGCCAAGAAATAGGAGCACCACCCAAAGACATAAAATACCCCGAACATGATCGTCTGGTCATTTGGCACCCACCCCAATCGGCATCACAGTATGCTTAAAGAGTTAAGTCCCCATTCGACGGTAAGAATATGCCTTATGTAGACACCCCAATTTCATACCCCTGGTATGTAACATGACATGAAATATCAAGACCTGTTAAAACTTAACCAATGTCAAGTTACAAGGTTCAAAGATGCAAAAGACAAAGAAGGACGCGTAAAACAGTGAAATGCAGGGGTTCAAAGCGCCAAAAGAAGACCAAAGCATCAAACCAGGCACCCCCCACACTCAAAGTGGGCTCAGCGCCCAGTTTACCTTAGGGTGGTGCCAGCTTTGTGCTACAGGGATCCCAAACTTGCTACAGGACAACTACAGTTCGCGTAATGTGCAAATCGTCTGGCGTTCTATACAAGCAATTGAAGCATGAAGAAGAAAAAAGAAATTCCTTCCGTATCATTTGCTCAGCCTATAAATAAGGCTTCGGGGTTCACTCTCAGACACAGAGAAAACGCACTGAAAATCTGCCCAAACTCTCTGCGTTGTTATTACGTTGTGAGCGATCGAGAGATAGTGAGCGCCTCTCCTATAAGCCTCGAAACCCTGTCAAATCTCCTCCAAACTCAAATCTAACCGTTCAAAGTGAGCCTTAGCCCCCCAGCTAGGTTTCCACCCTATTTCCCCGGTCCAAAAATCTCGGAAAGAGCAGTTTCTCTGTCCGAGTAAAAAGGCCAAATCCGCCAGAAGCAAGCAGTTGTTCTGCCTGATTTTCGCCTCCCTCAATCAAATCAATCAATCAATCTCAAGAAGTTGCTCCGCCCGGATGCCAAAAGCAGCTTTCTGAAGCAGTCATTCTGCCCGAATCTCCGCACCACTTCATTAAAAAAAAAAGACTCTCTCTCCCTGAAGGATATAGCGAGCACACCCTAACCCGCTAGAAGGTAAACGTTAAGTTTTTATTTGTAAAAAAGTGCTAATTTTCATCCGGCCAAATGTAAAAATATAAGCAGTTGTGCTGCCCGGGTTTATTTAGAAAATAGCACTAAAAAGAGTCATTATTATGGCCAAATATTTTTAAGAATATTTGTAATTATTGAAAAGAGGCGGCTGCAAGTTCGTAAATAATGTAAACATGGATGTATTTGTTTTTATTTAATGTCTTCTAATGCTTTATTTATTTGCTAGATAAATATAACAAAAAACATACTTTAGCCAAAAACTATTTTGAGACCGAAAGGGCGAGTTGGGTACCTAGCACCTTCCCAACTCGTAACTTAGCCTCCGAACCCGTTTTTGCAATCTCTGGTTTTCTTTTTTGGTTTTTCTTTATTTCTCCCTTAAAATAAAGATGGCGACTCTATTAAAACATTTTGGATACAATGGGGCATCGCAACATCCTTTCTTGCACTTTTCCGTTTTTCCCTAAAAAGGGGAGAATGAGAATGAAAGAGTGATATATTCATATATCCTGGTATCCCCTAAAAAAGAGATAATTTGATATAGAAAACTCAAAGCACTCATAGTGATCCGAAATAGACCATAAGACAATTTTCATAAAATCCATAATCGGGCCTCGCAACATTCTTTCTTGCACTTTCCATTTTCCTCTACACAAGGGAAGATATGAATGAAAGAGTGATGTATTGCTGCATCCTGGTATTCCCTAAAAAATGGATAACTTGATACAGAAAACCCAAAGCTTCCATAATGGACCAAAAACTCACTGAAGTTATCGAGGCGTATTCAACGCGCTATTTAAACATCACCCTTTCCGCATTTTTAATTTCGTCCTCCCCTACACAAAGGAGGGTGGAATGGAAAGTGTGGTGTCTCGCTTCCGCACGTACGCGCACCCCTATCCAAGGGCGCAGGCGCATTCGGGGAACCCACAGTGGCGACTCTACTGGGGAGATCGTTTTTATTTTAAATAAAAATGGAGGGCTAGACTCATAGAAAAAAAAAACTTTTTTTGTTTTTCTTTTGTTTCTGGCTAAAGTATGCTTGTTATATTTTTCTATACATTTGAATATTGTGTTCCTATACATCCATGTCTATATTTGTGGATATGATCCTCCATCTTGCACCAGTTTCGTTCCAGTAACTGTTACATGTATATTTAAAAATATATTTTTTTAAAAAAATCAAAAAATTAATCAAAAAAAAAACATATGCAATAAATTTTCGGGCAGCATAACAAAAAGGGTCGGGGCTTTATTTTTATTATTGCTTTATTTTTTGCTCTATATTATTATTCCGCTCTATTTATTTTTATTACACAAAACTTGTACATATCTTCATTCATTCTGTCATTTTATTTTGGGGATTAGGACAAAATTGTAATTAATATGAATAGATAGATTCCCCGCTTTTCTTTCTATTTCTTGATGTGATTGCTTGCTTGCTCGCGCTCAAACTAAAAAGCCAACAAAATCCACAAATAACAGCAAGACATGCCATATCTGTTTTATATCTAGAAAAAAACCCGAAACTAGTAAAAAACTTCAGTGGCCCGTAACAATATCTAAATGACATTTTTTGGCCTTAAAAAAATGCTCCTAACTGAGTTTCACTCTGTTAATTTCTTTCGTCTTTTCGAGAGCTTTGTTTTGATATGCGACGGGCCCCATAACTCCACCAGAGTCAAAAGTTATGCCCTTTTCCGCGCACCCGGTCCAAACGGTCAAGATAATCGAATGCATTACTGCCTTTATCAAAAATAAATAAATAATAATAAAAAAAAATACTAATAAAGGCACGTTGTACTTCAAGTACAGAAAGCCTTTAGCCAACCCTTCTGATACCTCAAAAACCCATTTTCCTCAGAAACCTGGCCCGAATTTGGAAAGACATAAATAATACTGGCCGATTAATACAGGAAACAAGTGCAGAAAACAGATCAGAAAATATCAAAAACAGATCAGAAAAAGGCAGTATCAATTTAGAGGTACACGCGGTATGGCGGCGAAAGTGGCGATCCGCTATGGGTACGGGGGGCTCGAGCGCTCCGACTCCGGCTATGCAACAGTGGCTGGACCAAAATTTGGGTGCACAGTTTGATCATATAATGGGCCAAATTGCTAATCTGGTGCAAAATTTAAAATCCAGTGGTGAAGTAATCTCCTCCTCTGCAGTCCCTTAAGAAGCATCAACCTCACATGTTCCTCCTAATCCAATTTCTCAGCCCAAACACCAACCCACCAAATACCACCATTACCCCAAATCCAAATCCTCCACCTAATCCCTATTACCCAAATATTAACCCTTTCTCATCCTATCCTCCATATCCTTTCCCAAGCACCAATATCCCCCAGAATCCAAATGACCTTCATTTTCTCATCACCAATCTACTCCAAAACAGCCCACATATAGACCCCAAAAGCCATATCCAGCCAGGCCAAGTAGCAACTTATTTACCCTTCAATAATCCTGGTTTTCAGGCAGAAGCTGCCAAAAACCCACCTCTCCAAAATCCTTACCAAAACTCTTACCAAACGCCTCCTCAAAATCCTTACCAAATCCCATAGCCAAAAATTAACATAGCATTTCCTAATCCTATCAGCATATGCCAAAATCCAACTCCCCTCTCACCAAAATGGAGGTAGACATGGAGAACTTGAAAAATATGATGCTCAAATTTCAGAATAAAGGAGAATTTTCCACGCGGGTATTAGCATTGCAGCCTTCGCCAATGCTACCTTCAAAATTCAAAATGTCCGACATAGAAAAATTCGATGTGACTGGATGCCCTATCTCTCACTTAAAATCCTATTCTACTGGCATGCAGTCAAGAGAGGCTAGTTTTGAAGCTATGGCCTCCAATTTCCATCTTACCTTAATAGGGGCTGCCAAGCAATGGTTAATGCTAGCTTACAATAGTACCATGGGTACTTGGGACCAAATAGTTGAAGGGTTCCTAAAAATATACAAAGACAATACTACCTTTGAAAATAAAAGAGATCTTGAATCGTGCACCCAAAAAGAAAATGAAACATTTGCAGAATTTGCAGCCAGGTGGAAGAGTAAAGTCGCCCAGACACTCGACAGACCTGATCCAGCTGAGTTATGTAGAATGTTCATCAAAAACTTCCAGCCCATTTACCTGGAACACATGTGGTATCTCCCCTATAGCAATTTCAAAGAAATAGTGGAGATAGGAGTCCGTATTGACGAAGATATACACAAAGGTTAGAAACTGGTACACCTCTAAGTTCATTCTGCTATTCTGAATCAGATGAAGAATCTTCGGAAGAAGTCAACGTGGTTGAAAGAATTCCACCTGGTAAGTACAGTAGTGTGCCATGGTCATATGGGACAAACAAATCTGCCAATTTTGTTGAAGGAAGCAGTAATACCAACACGAGTCTCATAGGACCTTACAAAGGAAACAGAAGGCACTTCGATGAATTGAATGCCCCAATGTCACAGATACTACAAGGGTTAACAGCACAAGGAGTCCTTAATCCCCTTGAAAACTATAAACCTCCAAATCCATTACCTGCCAAATGGAGCCGCAACAAGTATTGTGAATACCACCAATCCAGTGGTCATGTCACCGACAAATGCTTCTCACTCAGGAATGATATCCAAGACCTTATTGATGATAAAATCATTGAGAAGTCGTACCCATGATTGTTTCTAATAAAAAATGAAAAATACCTTATAATACCTTTGTGTATACACCTCCAAAGATCTTTTTTCCTTTGAATGTTCTTTTGTCAAATAAAATCTCCAGGAAACAACTCTTTTCAACTCAGCGTCAATTTTCATAAATTTTGGGATCTTTGTCGTTTTTTTGGTACCACTAACAACTTTGCAGGGGCTGAAAAATAAAAAAAATTGACTATTATCATTTATTATCCTGAGAGGATTGTCCAGAGGTACGTAATCAGTACATCTCATTTCAAAGATCGCAAAAAGAAAAAAAAAATCATTATTGGTATTTTGGGTTGGGTGTTGGTATATCATTGGATGTTTAAGCATCTTTTGAGAGGATGGCAGGAGACGAACAAGGGTGTGAGCCATCTACGAATTTGTAGAGGTCATAGCCGATGAGAGTTTCCTCTACTTGGAGTTTCCAAGAAATGTAATTGGTGGAGGTGAGTTTGGTGATGTTGTGGTAGGAGATATTGATGAGTTGGAAGGTTTGAGTTGGATTGTCAAGGTTTTGGATGGTGAAGGTATGATTGGCAGCCATGAATACTAGCTTGTGGGCAACAACAGTCCAGCGACGACAAAGAACAAGCAA
Organism: Codonopsis lanceolata; assembly: GCA_013146195.2. Taxonomy (NCBI): domain Eukaryota; kingdom Viridiplantae; phylum Streptophyta; class Magnoliopsida; order Asterales; family Campanulaceae; genus Codonopsis; species Codonopsis lanceolata. Next base: position 27,794,225 of record CM028384.1, on the reverse strand, counting down.
TACACGACTGAGAGGGTTTAGCAGCAAAGGTCTGAAACCATGTAGAAACTCACAATAATTATGAATAACGACATAAGTCTTTCATTGATTGAATCACCTATTTATAGGGTTACAAGTATGGTTACATTTAGGGTTTACAACTAGGGTTACAGTTAACTAAGGATTACACAAGGAAAAAATAATACTAGGTAACTACCTCTATACATTAATTACAAATAAGGTAAATAATAAACATTATCTATCTATCTATCTATCTATCTATCTATCTATCTATCTATCTATATAAAGAGAGAAGCCAAATCTGGAAAGTTCCTGCCAAAATGCACTTTCCAGATTTGGAAACACTTCTATTTAGTTGAAAAGTCATTTCTATCTCGATATTTGTATAATCATTAAGTGGATAAACTGATTCAAAAACCTTTCATATTTTCATATAATATGTAATTTCCATATTTGTAAATACATCTGGTTTACATATAGCCCAGTTTTGCATTAGAACTTTTAATGTAACAATGAAATGAGCAATTCATTGGAATATCAAATGAAGTAATTAAATATGTAAATGTATTGGGACATTTTGAAACTTAAACATGTTTTTTACTGCATTTATGTGGGAAAAATTGTGTTTAAAGAATGAAATTGTGCAATCTTGTGGCACAGATTTCTTCACATGTCGTTTGTGTAATGACAAGGGTAATAGTGAAATCGTGTTCTACTCCGTGAGAACATTGAAATCATATATTTATTTGTCCAATTTAGTGTTTGGATGAATAAGTTATGATTGATTAAAGTATGGTTGTTGGAAGTGGTTTTATCCCACATTGGAAGATTAACAAAAACTTGAGTGGTTTATATACAAGTACCTTATGTGATAAGGGTAAGCTTGTATAGAATAAAAACTCTCTCTCACGCACGCCTACGCAGGGGGGGGGGGTGCAAATCATGGTCCAGTTTAGCATTCGGGATACCGTACTCATGTGCGAGTGCGTCCCACGGATACGAATGTCAGACCAAATTTGTCTGTTCAGACCAACCCACGTTTTGTTAATTATTCTTTTGGTTTTTGTAACTCCAACATTTATAGCAGACTTTATGGGCTGTTATTACCAACTTTAATGAGAGATATTATTTGCCTATTGATGATGGATTTATTTCATCATCAATGTGGTCCTTAATTAGTCTCGATTTTCTCCTATATAAGGAGATTATTTCCACAATTACAGAACACAATCAAGAATAATCTCCATTTCTCCACTGCATTCTGCAAATCGTTGAGCATATTCCTTTGGCCTCCTATTTTCTTATTGGTGATAGAGTCAGGCACAAATTCAGTTCGCCAGAATCCTTAGTGCTGAAGGCTTCTCCGGTGTCTCCATTGTATCATGGGTGACAGACGTCCGTTAGAGCTTCCAAGCACAGACGGTAAGGGACGAATCTGTTTTAAGGAAACTGTGTGCTACACAGGCCTCAGACTTGAAGGTTGATCATAGCTCTATAAAAGCATACATTATATGAAGCACCGGCAGCCTTCAGTCCACCAGCAGACCTGAAGTTCACCTGTAGACTTGAAGTCCATCAGCAGACTTGAAGTCTACCTGCAGACTTAGAAGACAAAGCAGTAACTTTTCAATTGGTTTCAATTATGTAATTTGATTTAATTACTGTTTTTCCCAGTTCTCTTCTCTAACAATTTATACATATAGTTGCATTGGATATCATTGAAACTGAATATTACAAACAATATAAATGAGAGAGATCCTTCAATAGTATCCTCCACATGACCAAACTGTGACACAATGAGCTCACAAACATTCCACGCCCAGGGCATATCCAATAGCGGTATTCTCTACGCCATTAACAACATAGTTTGAATTTGTTGTCGTCGACAAGAACTTAAACGAGTGAAGAGTGCATAAAAGGCTTATAACAAGTTGACTGCTACTTCTTGGTTTGGTGTGATTGAGTCATTGGGGCCATCATCATTTTGTAGTATCTGAAGTAGAGGAAGAGAAAATTTGATCAAGAAGAATCGTAGAAACTTCACTGTTGCCCATTAGAAGCTACCATTGCATCATTATGTGACATTAGTATGATGTTTGAATAGATACATAGGGTATGTAAAATTTGAATTTAAAGCTACTTTTGTACTGGAGAACTTGAATTGAATTGTCAAATTTGTGACATCAATGACAAAATATTTTTCATAGCTATATTAGAAAAAATAAATTAGTTGAGTTTTACCTTTAGGTGTAGATAAATGGCAAACCAATTTATAGTTAGTAACATTACCACTCAGTAATGGAGATTTATCAATTTGACATAAATAATTGACATACCATACACCAGTAACATTTATCAGCCAAAGTGGATTGCGATTTTTTTTTTTTAGCAATTCCAGCTCCCATGATTCAATCCCTCCCTTAGATCTACTACACTTCTTAGCACCCACTTTCATCTCTAATTTAATTCATCTCTTCTTTTTCTTGCTTAGATATCTCAATCACTAAGAAGGTTTTAAGTGTTTAATGTTTTTGGATACTGAGAGAGAAAGAATGACTGATGGAGAGAATATAGGGAGGTCGCTGAAATTGGGGAGAATGAAAGATTGGAACGAGAGCTAGGGTTTTTGTGTTCACACTATTTATTTATATCTACAATAAAACGATGTCGTTTTATTTTGTGATAACTGAGAGGACCAATTGATAGCGTTAACCCAACTTATGGCTGCACCCACTCCCAAGCCCTCTGTATTTGTTGTCTTCATAAACGGTAGTGATTCTAGTATTTTTATTATTTTCATCGGTCAATCAATAAATTACTTTGTAGCATAATTTTTAGGGTGAAAAATTCGAGCCGATTCCTTATAAAAAAATTCAATTACTCTAGTCCATCATGGTTTTTTAAACTGGAAAAAGACACGTTTTAGGGCGAAAAAAACTACAATACCCTTAATGAATTGAACGCACGCGCTCAAAAATATAATTCATGCATTGATTTTGTATCCCGATGCACGAATTGGATGCAATTTGTTCGGGTTTTTCTGCATCATCGATTTTGAAGTCAAAGTTTCCTTATCTTCATTGATATTGTAATTAACGTATGATGCAGAAAAACCCGACCCGAATCCCAATACGAGACCCCAAGGTCGTGCCGTCAGAACGCACAAATAGCAAGCAAATGGTAAGACTATAACAGCGATACGCCAACGACACAACAAATGCGGAAGCGAATAACATAATGGAACTCGAGCTAACAAGCTCCGAAATACAAAACAACCAAAGAGATAGTAAATCTCTCGGCCCAAAAATTCGACGCACGTGACGCAACATTGGACACGTACTACAAACCACCTGTTACAATTTATAAACAATATTATATCCAAGTCATCGGCGACGTTACAGCCGGAACCCAACATTAACGAAGTCTACAACTCTATTCTACACACTCTACGGCTATACATGCCGGAGTACAACATAACCAACAATATAACCAAACTTGAGATGGATAAAATATGTAATTAAATAACATGGCTCGACTAACAGTTGTCGACTCACAAAAGACTAAGTACTAATAATTTAACAATTACAAGTACCAAATCAATAACACAAATCTTACTACCCAAAGTGAAGTTTATATAACTTCACTTCCCAAACGTCCTTTCTATAAACCAAGGCTACAAAAATAAATTAATAGTAGCAACCTCCTCAAAGAACCAAACGTTCTATCGTAGACTCGGCGAATTCCTTCAAATCACTAGCTCGGCTCGAATCTAAGGAAAACAAAGTGAACGAGTAAATCATAAAGACTTAGTAAGCTACTAAAGATGCAATGTCATGACATGACATAATGCTCAAATAAAACATGTACACTTCATGTCATACTCATAATATATCATTTCATGGTATGATCCTCAACTACAAACCAAACCCAACCATAGTCACATAGTTCTTCATAAATTATCATAAAATAAATCATATCAAATAGTATATGATTCTAAATTCCAAAAAATGTGTAGCACTTTATTTCCACATTTTAACCTATCATCAACCACCATCCACATAACTCAATTTTACCATGAGCCTCATACCTCAACATTTAACATAACTCGTATAATAATTATTTATATGAAAGACCATTGTTTTCCATTCTAATCATGGATAGCATGTTATATTTTTGGTATAACATCATATCATAAAAATCATCATTTCATTAGCATCTTATATTTCTATTATAACATTTCATCAAGTAATCATCATCTCATGTAAACCATATCATTAACCACGTAGCACAACAATTCATTTAAGTGCTCGTAAAATAAACCACATAAGAGAGAAGATGATTCATTTTCTGCATCCGCCGTGTAGCTCCTGCAAAACATGTGCAACCATATGTGTCCTCGATATCCCTTTCGTGGATATCGACGTCCCCGAAACAATACCCTCTCGGGTTCCATAGCTATCAAAGGTAGGTGTATTACTCTAGCAATGATCAGTTACATCCCCACCATGGCCATCGATGGAGGGGTGTGTGCAAACCCGGCACGGCGATCCATTGCGATGACAAATCCCACAATTCGTGAAGACAATGCATCGTCCCACCAAAAACTCAAACCAAAACCATGCCAGCTGGACTCAAACACAAGCACAGGTAATATATACTCACATGCTTAACCAAAGGAAAAGTACAACATAACGCACTAATCCAATCAAGTAGATATTTACTTTTAAATCACATAGTTATACATTTCTATGCTAACTATCACATAAACACATTAGAGCAATAATATCAAGTCTCTAATACCCAAGTGTTCTTCATACACTTGAAAACGCTCAGAGGCTTAACCTCCATCAAAACTACCCCAAATTCCGTAGGATCTCAATATGTAATTCTCTATGTTCATATTAGTCTCATAATCGACTCCGTTGAGTAATTTCTACCTTTTCCAAATTTGAAGGTATAGAAGCTATTTGCATCATAGCCCTCCCATTATTCATTAGCTAATATTCATGGCTAAGTACTCAAGGTTAGCAACATTATTCAACCCAACATATCCATACCTTCCTAACAAAATCCCCAAAACATGGTTCATATGTCAACACTTAATTTTTAGAGTCAATCATCACATTTCAAGCATGCATAGCAAGATAGCATTTAATCAAACATGCTTTCACCCAAAATAGACATCTATCTATTCAAGATGTAAATTCATCTAGCATGTTCATAACCTTAAATTCATGAATTAGAGTTGAACAACATACTCTTATATGCATAAAAGTCAACTCAACCCAAAAAAGTCAAACATTACATTTTAATCATGTAATCCATAGTGATAATTCATTATTCATGCTCACAACCAAAAATAGAAGTTCATCAAGTATACTTCCAAACTTTAAACATATATTCATGTATAATTCCAATAATTCATAAGATCCAATAAAAACTCCAAAAATCATTCATATCATCAATAACCCATTTACTACCTAAACATATAGTCAAACCCTAGGTTTTTAGGAAATCATGGCCATCATGCTCAAAGTCCAAACTTACAAGATGAAGTTCAATAATATACTCCATTAAACATAGAAAGCATCCTATTCATGCTTCTAACAAGTTCACTCCTCAAAAATCCAAAACTCAAAATAAAATCACACACATCATACATGTGTACTCATTGATCTCAAATAGCAAGCCCCTTTGTTTTCCTTAGGGTTAATGAGCACAAAATCCATAGAAGGAGGATTGTAATAGCTTACTTGACTTGGATGAAAATTCCAAAGAATCAAAATCTGATCAGTGAAGTTGTTCTACTCGTTGAGGGCTTCACGAATTCGAAGTTTGGAGGCGATCCAACGGTCGGATCTTCATGGATTGGAGGAAGAAGAAGCTAGGGCTTCAAACCCCCATGGTCTCCCACTCTCTCTCTCTCTCTCTCTCTCTCTCTCTATACGTATAAGAAGAAGGGGAAGAATGAAGAAAATTTTCTAAATTTACAAAGGGAAATGGGTATTTATACCTCCCCAAATAAAGAGGGCACAAAGGGAATTTCCTTTGTACAATTAGTGATCATTAGATGTAATCCACCACTAATCAAACTTTAATTAACTCCCAAAGAGTGTTAGGACATGTTTAGGACTAAGTATGGGAGGTTAGGAAGAGTTTAGAGGGGGTTTAGTAAGGGTAGGATAGGAATTACACTTCAAAATATCAAAACAAGGACAAGGCTGCGCTTGCATGGTCTTCAACCATGCGACCGCTTCACTCCTTCATGCCATTGCCTTCCCTTTTTTGCAACCTTGTTCGGGTACGGTCCTTCCCGCATGCAATCACAAGCCTTGAAGCTTCAAAATGGCTTGTAATTCAACCCTAAAAGAACTCAAAACACTTGGCTAAACCAACCAAGTCTCAAACCACTTTCAAAGTAGGTCTAGACTCCCATAAACAACACCCGAAACAACTCGGAGCAAAACTGAAGCAAGTTACAACAACTCGCTAACGAAACGACGAATGAAACCACAAACCGACGGGCAACAACACAAGATTATGAACACTTCAAAAGGCTATTTAATAGAATTGAATTGTTTCTCAAATGTTAAACAACAGATAGGAGAAAAGAGCTCATGAAAGACGAGACGATCACACAACTCAATCTCGCACTACGCGATAAGGACGATTGTTATCCTCGAAGCGTCAAAACATCGCTAAACTTAAGGAATGTATCCAAATAGAAGTCTAACACATCTAAACATGTTAATCAATCATCATGTAAAGATCTATGACCAAATCGAGATCAGGAACACAAAACGCAAGCAAACTCTCAATCGCGTCGCATTCCGACTATCGCCGTGTTACGACTTGTGACTTTAGCAAGTCAACAACTATAGGGAATCTCTTAATAGTATTTTGGTCTTAATGTGATCTCTCATCCACATCTAGACTCTCTCAGAAACCAAACAAGTAATCAACCAAGGAAGAAATACGAGCATTGCACGCAATTCAAGCTAACCGGGAATCATGGTATTACATGGTTAGTTAGAAGATATGAAATACTATAAAACATTTAAGACAGACAAAAAAGTTTTCTATTGATAAGACAGACATAAAGAGTCTTCTAATGAATAGTTATATGTTTGAAATATGATGGCCAAATAATAATTAAATATTTGAGAGAAGTCCAATTGATTTTTTAATTGATACTATTTGGAATCCTTTTAACAAAAAGTTGAAGATTTAAAGTCTTTTTTTAGATCAATATTCCAACAATGTACAATTTTCAGCAGACAAAGAATTTAAACGTTAAGTTGGCGCTAACACTGAGGTATAGCTGCTGATGATTAAGTTTAAGTAGATATGATATTTTACTTTAAGAATACTGATTAACATAGTTTAAGTGATATCTGTTGTGTAAACAACAGTAGACATCTATCTGCTGAAGGTTCAGCAAATAAATTTAGACTTGCTATAAAGTCTAAGTAAAAAAGCCTAAAAGTATTAAGTAACTAACCAATTTAAACTAGTTGTTTTGAACTTAATGGTTTTAAGTAAATTTTAAACATGTAAGTTTCTACATCATGGTATCTGTGGGTTGGTCATTGTCTCCAACTAGTATGTGACAGTTGGAGAGGGTGATCTTACGAGACATTGTTCACTCATTATTTCTAAATCTTTTTAGGTTATAAGTAGATTGGACATTGTCAAGGACGATCTAAGAATTGATTTTTGAATTTTCTTATTTTAGAATATTGAACAAGAATTTGGTTTAGCCTTTTTCAACTATAGGTTTGTTTAAGTTATTTTTGAAATGGTAATAAGTACTAAAGGATTTTATTTAGTTGGAATTAATGACTCTTAAGTAATGTTATTGGGAAATTTTGTGATTTAGCATTAGATAATGGTGATGTGTCTAAATTGTGAAACTACAAAGTCCATGCCGAGTTCTAGGGCGTTACAATTAACAAAGTGTTGTACGAGTCAAAATGCTACAACGTGGAAGGTGGGAATCACCTCTTGATCCCCGTAGAAGCCACTTTTTGAATCCTGCATCATCCGAGGTACGATTCAATCTTAACGAGAACGTCAATTATTTAAATGGGGAAGATTGTAATACTCTCAATCCCACATGGACACCAACATCATCCATGAATTTTTGAATCGATTTGTAGTAAGCCTAGTGACTCAAGGTGATGAGACCTGCATGCTTAGTGAACCAGTGTGTGAGCTATGCGAAACGAGTCAGGCTCTCGAGCTTGGACCTGTGTGCTTAGTGAGCCAATGCGTGAGCTATGCATAACAAGTCGGGCTCTTGAGCTTGGGTCGTTACAGCTGTATTGACATTTCACATGATGGCTTTTTTGCAATTTTTTTTGTGGGGTGTCAAGAGAGGATATTGGGGTGTGGTTAGCCCACCCCTTTATGTAATGAATTATTTTCTATTTTTTGTTCTTGGTCACTTATAGCACAGAATTAGGCAACTTTCCCACCATTATGGCAAAGCTCCATGGTAGTGATACAAAAAGTTACAACAAGTTCTGATCTCTCGCGATCTTAATTATATGTTACAAACATTGAATAGAAAGATCTTTATATGTATATCCACAGACTTACAGTACATAAAAAGGAACTGTTCCAGCTCCTAGAGAAATAAACACACTCCTCTTTTATTCATTCATATCATTTTCTTTTGTTTTCGATCTCCACGTGATGAAGCTCCCATAGATCTTGAGATTGCACAGTTATCTGTTCCGAGAAGACTCCATTATTTGGTCATTGTGCAAAGGTCCACGTGAAGATCCCAAAACTTGAGTCTCTCGGCTGATCAAATCATCAACTGTTTATGATTTGAAGTGAATGCCTCTCCTATTTCCTGCAACACAGTTTTCATTTGCTATTAATTTGAAGTCATCGGGCCAATGTAAAGGAGGATTCACTAGTTAAAAAAGACCTTGCAGGTAATATGAAATCACATCCTTTTGCCAACCTCAACAAGAGCTTTTCTTAGACAGCAACATTACTTGCATGCTGCAAAAACCCTGATCGGAACCCAATCATCTAAAACTACAACGAGTTCACAACCATTTGAGTACATTGGATTGTACTTGGAAATCTCATCTTAGACTCAAGAGATAAAAAGAAGAAGATAGACACTACCTCCACTTATGTTACGGACTGGGAACCCAATCCGCTTGGGAATCCAGTGTAGTGATCACTTTTAAGAACCTAGGGTTTAGTCTCTCTAATTGAGGGCATGGTTTATCGGTATGGCAAAGATGGTTCAAAGAAGTCAAGAATCAATGATCCACATCAACAAGGACAAGAGCATAACTAGGGTAGCTAGTGATAGGTACTCAATCCCTACACATCATTTCAAGTTGCAACTTCACATATTAACTGTATGCTCTAAGTTGGCTTTGTTTTGCTTGGTTTCTACTTGGAAAGTATCCTGACACTGAACAACTTGTAGAAGATTGCTTTGTGACCTTCTAACGTTATGTGAATGATTTGCAGAATCAGTTGATAGCATCTTACTTTACAGTCCTTCAATTGTCCCTATTTGCCTTTGGTAGTGCATCTGGTTAGGAAAGGGATATGAGTTTTTTTGGGGCATTGAGAAGTTTATATTCAGAAATGAAGCTCATATTGCTGCCCCCATTCTTGCACCTTGATGAACCTAAGATTATAGTACTCCTCCGTCTCTAAAACAATGTCCTGTTTGACCGGCACACAAATTAAGAAAAGATAATTCATTTCTATAAATATGTGGATGGTGTATTTTCAAATGATACTCATGTGAGAGTAAGACCCATTAATTAAAGTGGAAGTCTATTTAACAATAAAATGATAAAGGTAACCTCTAAACAAGGAAAGATTAGAAAGGAGATATTTTTTTTGTAATGACCTAAAAAAGAAAGATGGACTCTTTTTTTGGAACGGAGTATAAATGTTTTGACACAGTTATAAGTCAAAATAAAATGTACTCTCCATGTCCCAATTTTAGCTTGGCATTATATTTCTTATTCTCTAATGCACGAAAAAAAAAAAAGGAAAAAAAAAGATTCGTGGACAGTCGGACATCACCAGCACCTCATGAATCCTCGTTTCACAATAACGACATCATCCTGACTATGATCAAACCACATCACTTCACCTTTAATCCTTCTGAATCAAATCAAAACTTCAATACCCAGCAAAAGCAGACATGCCTAGAACACATTGCTGAGAGCACTAGTTATTCAGGTCACTTATAACTGATGCGCATCTTTTTTTTTTTCTCCTAAGGGGGGCATGGGAAGGGATCGAACCTGAGACCTCACACTTCGTGAAGCCCCATATCTACCACTGGGCCACCCCCTTAAGGGCTACTGATGCGCATCTAACCACTTCCTCTGTTACAGAAAAGTATGAATGTTCCCCCCACTCCCACCCATAAATCTAAGCAATTGGGTTCCAACTCGAGCCTATATAAACATGATCAGTCAATATAAATACTCCAAGGATCCACTTTTTCATAAATTCCATGAAATAACACGAGATAAATATCATCAACATGTAATGCAATTCATCAGTGGAATATTTAGATGTTACTCCCTCAGTCTCAAAAAAGTAGTCCCATTTGACAAGTCAAACATTTAAGAATGTAGTTTTTCTTTGAGACGATCTTGGAGTCCCTTATTCCATTTTGGGATGTCCCAAAAAGAGTCTCCTTTTCCTTTGAGAAAGTGTTTTTAGCCAAATGTTTATATTACTGCTTTTAGCTTTGTAGAATGAGAGTGTCGAATGGTGTGATGTGTGTTGGGAAAAGTGTTATGCGTGACACGTTGCTATCAAAGAACCACAAAGAGTAAAGGATCGGGGTGGAAGGCAAGACTAATCAACCGAAGAGAAAGAGGGAAAAGATTGATGACGAAGAGTTCTCTCTACTACTCACTAGGTTCTCAATCAAGTGATTTTCTATCAACGATTTTTGATCCTTGAATATGAGGTCTGTGACCTCCTCTATTTATAGTGAATGTAGGATGACACAAGGAATATTCCTAGATTCCCTGCTAGGTGTCATCATTCTATTGACCATGCAATGATCATAAGACAAGTGTCTCATAAGTGAGGATCACAATTAGTTCTTTCTCTCTTAGTGATCAAGCCACATGCATATAACGGGTGACACTCTCTTGACTTCAGCCACCAAACAAATAACCCCAAGGTTTCAGAAAACCGCTCGGCCTCTTGAGGGTTCAGGGACCCTAGGCCTGCCGTGCACTTCGAGTAGATCACCCGGTAGTACCCTAAGTAGGGTCATCCCTGAGCAATGTAAGTGCTAGCGATAAGTTGCTTCCCCTTACCTAAGACGTAGAATTAGTTCCTAGTAATCCTAATGTTAAGAGATCGGGGCTCTAGGGCCAGCTCAATCATAGTGTTAGGAAAGATGTCATCTTGGAGGGTTTTGAACTTCGGTCAGTTTGCTCATAGAGACCATTAATAGAGCCGAGGTGTGGTGGTATCATTACCCTTACGCTTAAAGCACTCAACCTCGACCCCCCTTTAGACTATCTCCTGTAGTCTAGTACGTTGTCGTACAGTAAGTCATAGTTCGGGGAAAACTAGGTAATTACGCGGTAATTACCTAGAGTGACGTCGTAAAACCCCTAATACAAGCTTTGAGAAAGGAAATTAAATGGGTCCCATTAATTTGAGAGCACCTTGCGGCTATTATAAGAAGAAAATGGAATGGGCACCATTCATTTGACTCCGATTATGGGTATTACTATTATAAGAGGTTCATCAAGTCAAACATTTTCATACAACTCATGTAAAGCCGATTAGGGACTCTTATTTTGGGATGGAGGGAGTAGAAAAAGAAATTGGTCCCATGGACTTGATACATTAGAGGATACCTTAAGGGTATTAAAAGAAAAAGGAGAAAGTCAAATATAATCTTAAACTCGTGCAAAGTCAAAAGGGGACACTTATTCCTCGCTGGAGAGAGTACCAATATTCCTTTGAGCTCCACAAATAGATTTTCACAGATTCAGAGTATGTTTTATTTCACTCCCTATATCACAAAATGGGTGTCCATCTGGACACTAGACATTCATTTTGGGATAGATGGAGTAATATAATACATGGATAATCCGTCGATGTTTCTTAAAATCATTCACTGAAAAATGTGCGACTTTTTTAAGGGTCGAAGGGGATATGAAACATATACTCCCTCCATTCTGGGTAAAGTGTCCCCGTTTGAAAGTCAAACTTTTTAAGAAAATGACACTTTTAGAAGCCCATTAGTAATAAAATGACACTTACATGCCTTAATTTTTTAAAGTGGACTCTTTAAGTGAAACATTTCAAAATGGAATAGTGGACTAATTACCCGGAACATAGGGAGTATATAGTACACTTTCTTCAACCCACATTATATTCTCTTTTAAGTTAAGGTTATACTTCACACTAAATTGCATCAAGACCCTTGTATTATGTATAGGTTACACCTTATTGCTGCAAGTCATTTACAGAAGGCCCATTTTGGTAATACAATGACCCACCAAACAACCAAATTTCTTGATAAGCGAATTCTATTCCTTTTCTCTTCTTTTTAATTTTTATTATGTATCAGCAAACATCCATATATTTCATTTAACATTTGCTAGATGACAATTAGATATAAACAAGAAAGAATATAGGAGCCTTGAATTTCACAGTGTTGATACTTGCATTGATGTTTTCTATGCATTTGAGAAAAAGACCATGTGATATCAGTAAAATAAGCATACCATGGGAGCTTAAAGGTGTCTTTCCACCATCCATGTTTAGAGCAGTTCATAACGATCCTGTCCAGCCGTACAATGACCTCAGAAAAGGTTGGTCTTACAACGTAATCTGGATCCCAACATTCATCAATCAGCCTACAAAAGGTTGAGAAAGAAAATCTGGTTTACAAGTCCATGAAGGAATTGAGAACAACACATCATAAAGATCAAAATCCAAGAAAAAAAGGTGAGAGAGAAAATAATTAACAACCTTGAGCAATGAACTGCCTCAGGTCCCTTATACTTAACAATGTGGATAAAGAAAAATCTCTAAATTATGTGCCATAGGAAAAAGGTCAAATAAAATCCGCGGAAGAGTTGATGCTAAAATCCTAATTTCTTATCCAATTTCATAAATATTTAACTCCCCACATGTAAGGTCAAGATTGGCAAATGAAACAATTTATTTTTACAACCAACAAGGCTGGGAATTTCAGGTGGATTAGTGAGTTTCAACAACTTATATAAGTAAGAATTTCATTCAAAGGTTCATAAAAATTGGTATTGCTGGGATTCCGATACCATAAAGTACTAAGTGGGAACGAAGCCTCTGGTCCCATGAAAACTTTTAGGGGTTTGATGATGCTACTATAAAAGCAAAAAAAATAAGCATATTTAAGCACCACAGCTCTTCAAACAAAGAAAATGAAGAGCTTGATCAGAAATAAACTCACTCTTTTAAATCTGGAGGATAATATTTAGATTTCAGCTTGAATGTCGGTCTATTTCCTTCTAAACACAATGATTTGGCAGCATCCGTGGGAGGCTTGGGGTAAAATGGTTGGATGCCCTCCATCATCTGAATGAAGTGCAAAGAAGTTCAAAATCAATTTCTGTTTGAAAATATATGGTTGGTTATCAGATTAACATTCACTGTCCAGAAAAATAGAAGAACACAAGTAATTCGAGAATGATGCAAGAAGAAAATATTAACTTCAAAAAACTTCATAAATCTGTAGGGTGGCAAAAATGATGAATCATTGCCTCATCAGTTTTCAAAGGCCAAGTTTTTCATTGAACAAAGGAAATTACACAGCAAGGAACTAGGCCAATGTATGTCAAGTGAACCGTGGTACTGAGGGTTGTCCCCTCAAAGCCTATAGAAGACGAGTTAGATCCTTGCAGTCGCAGCCTCCAAACTCAAAGCAAAAAAATAAAAAAAAAAAAGAAGAAGAACCATGAAATTAAAGTCAAAAAGCAAACAAAAATAGAAGTACCTCATAAAGTATTAGGCCGAAAGAATACACATCCACGCCTCGGTCAAATATTTCATCTTTATAAATCTCAGGTGCCACGTACAGATCTACAAGTAACAAGGAGCATCAGTTGCAAACAGTTGCAGAGTTTGTTAAGACTGAGGCTTCATTTTCGTAATTCTCTATAAAGACTGATCTATTTTAAATTTAAACGATGTACTTTTGCATTCGTAATACCAGATTTGTTCTTAATATATACCAAGCGAATATACATTCACAACTTCAAACTACACAAGAAGAGGGTAAGAATGTGCGTATTGGCAAATCCTTAGACTAGATCCCAAGCAGGGAGGCTCATGCAATGGACCTGTTTTTTACTTCAATTAGAATCAAAAGAGCAAAAAAAAAATAGGTTCCCAATCTCCAAGAATACCTAAGTTCTCAATAAGAATTAATACACAGCTGAAGCAACAGTTATAGATCAAGGGAGATCATGAAATGCTACAATTGTAAGTATACCACTCTTAATCCATGCTAGCAGTAACTATAAAAGGAAAATTCTCCAACACAAAGACACAATAATAATGTTATAATACTAACTCAACTTCACTCAACTCAGCATTTTTCCCAATCACTTGGGATCGGCTACACAAATCCTTTTTCCCATTCAATTCTGTCCAAAGCAAGGTGATCACACACACACCACACTCATTCATATCTTTTTTTCTAGTACGGATGTCCGTGTAAGGCTATCCTATTCATCACTGCATCCCTCAACCTGGGACTCCACCTTCTCTTAAGTAGTTCAATGACAGATCACACGCTCTATCTATATTGTAATTTGAAGTGCCAACAAGTTTTATCGCCTATTGGGTCGACTCGTCTGTCTCATGAAATTATTCATAATAATAATAATATAGGTCTAAACCAAAAATACCGGTTTTATACACAGTAGATCCTTGACTGAAGCAAACTTGAAATTTAGAGAGAGAAAAGCTTGCAGTACAGTAGAGACCACTATTTCAGGAAAAGAAGAGCCGCATAAGGCTACAGAGTGCTTGCCAGTTATTTATTTGGTACATTACAGACTACCAAATTTCCACCAAAAAGAGAGCAGCAACCAGTCAACTGTAAAGATTTTCTAATCTTTTTTTATGTGGCATTTTATGCCAACTTAATGGAGCTATGTATACTAAGGAAACATCAGACAAAGTAGATTTGCTTTCAGATAATGGCCATTCACAAGAAAATCATGGGAGATAATTAATGGCTTGTTTGGTAGTCGGACAAGGATAAGCAGTATTATTAATCTCAGTACTATTAGTACCCTCGAATTTTGTATATCCCATCAAGTATTAATAGTGAGGGATAATGACTTTATGGATAACTCGTGCTATTAGTCCCAACCACCTTGTGATCTAGTCTCAATAGAATTTCCCCATCAAGTCATGGGCATCTTGTGATCTATTCTCATCCCCTTTTGGTAATAAAAGATTAGAGCATAAGCATAGAAGATTAGTACATCACATAAGAATGTGTATACAGCTTTTCACTATGTCAACAGCTATAAAAAAAATCTAGTATGGTACAATTTGCTTCTGTATCTAAAAGTAAATTACTGCCAGTTATTTACTTGGTAAATTATAGATTAGATTGTTATAAATTTCCACCAAAAAGTGAGCAGTAACCAGTCTACTATGGAATTTGTATGTGCTACTTAATGGATCTGTGAACAACTGTATGCAGTGTTGATTTTTTTATTATAGCTAAAAGATGTAAAACATGTTCAGATCCCATGAATTCAGGGATTTGATTTGATAGGACATAAGTTAGGTAGTTTCCTTAATCTGATTTACTTTGATTTGATTGACATATATTTTAGGACTCTTCTTTGTATAAAAAGGGAGCTTTGTACCACAGAAATTATTATGAAAAAATATCCTTTTTCATCTGTCTTAAATTTCTTCTTGGTATCAGAGCCAATACAACACTCTTAATCTTTTATCATGATTGATTCAGTCCCAAGCCAAAGCACTACTGCTATGGAAAAATCTTCTGATTCAGCCCTAAACAATCCCTCACTGCAAATAACCACTATGAAACTCAATGGATTGAACTATCTTCAATGGTTTCAATCCATAAAGATGTCCATCACTGGGAGAGGAAGAACGGGGTACTTGACGGGCACTGTTAAGGAGGCACAAGTGATCCAGTTGCCCAACACAAATGGGAAACTGAGAATGCCATGATAAGTTCATGGTTAATCCAGAATTGGCCAAGTCTACTTGTTTCATTCCACGGCAAAGGAGATCTGGGATGCTGTAGCAGCTACCTACTCTGATAAAGGTTACTACGCTCAAGCCTTTGCTGTGAAATTGAATCTGAAGGACATAAGGCAAGGTTCCAGGAACATCACCAAGTATTTTAACCAACTGAAAGGGTTGTGGCAAGAATTTGTTCAGCTTATAGTCCTTGAATGGGGATGTCCTACAGATGCAGGACTATTTCAGAAAGTTCTGGAGAGAGATAGGTTGTATGACTTCCTAGGAGGACTCAACCCGGAGTTTGATGCTGCCAGAGAAAGGATCTTGGCCCAAGATCCTTTACCAACTGTCGCAGAAGCTTTTGGATATGTCAGAAAAGAGGAGAGCAGAAGAGAAGCCATGAATGGATCAAGAAATGATGTCATTCTGAAAAATCTGCATTGCTCACTGAGTCGGCGGATGCCTTACTGGCTAAAGGTGGAACGAAAATGATACCAAAACGAATTGATCACAAGGCAAACCTTTGGTGTGAACACTGTAATAAGTCTAGGCACACCAAAGAGACATGTTGGGTATTCCATGGCAAACCAGCACACCTTCAAGGTCAGGTCTCAAATCAGAGGTATCCTAATAAAGGGCAGTCTAGTACTGAACAAGCTCTCATGGCTGAACTTGGGACTCAACCCGCTGCAGTTGAGTCCCTCAACACACATTTCACTAAGGAGCAAGTTGACATGCTTCAACAATTGATGCTGAAGTCATCAAACACTCATGGTACAGTTTCTTCTGTGCATACAGCAATGAAAGAAAGGTAATGTACCTTGGATTATCGACTCTGGTGCCTCTGACCATATGACTGGTCAGTCAAACCTATTTACCACCTATGAACCATCCTCTGGTCATCATAAGATTAGGGTAGCAGATGGAACCCTTTCACCTGTTGCTGGAAGGGGAGTGATACCTATCTCATCCACTCTTGTTCCAAAGTTGTCCTACAATCTTTTTTCCATCAATAGATTTACTAAAGATAACTGTGATGCTAAATTCTACTCTGATCGATGTGAATTTCAGGATTTGAACTTGGGGAAGATGATTGGCAATGCTGGGGAAGCCCAAGGACTGTATTATCTTGCAGAAAATGAACCAAAGGAAAAGGCTTATGTGGTAAATAAAACACCCTCGATTTCAGAGGAGATTTTGTTATGGCACTAGAGGCTTGGACATCCAAGTTTTCCCTACTTACAAAAATTGTTCCCTTCTTTGTTAATCAATAAAAAGATTGATGAATTTCAGTGTAACATATGTGAGTTAGCCAAACACAAACGTTTTGTTTTCAAAGCAAAACCCTACAAAAGTTCTTCCACTTTCAGCTTGGTCCATAGTGATATATGGGGTCCTTCTAGAGTTCCCAACCTTTCCCACACCAAGTGGTTTATCATCTTCATTGATGACCATACCAGAATGACTTGGGTATATCTAATGAAGGATAAATCAGACACAAGTGCTGTGTTCAAACAATTCTATGCTATGGTTGAAATACGGTTTAATACCAAAATCAAAATACTTCGAACAGACAATGGAACCGAGTACTTCAACTCAGTTCTGAGCCCATTTCTATCAGAAAAAGGGATTATTCATCAATCCACATGCATAGACACCGCACAACAAAATGGGGTGGCCGAAAGAAAGAATAGACATTTGTTGGAAGTCACTCGAAGTCTTAGGTTCACTATGAATGTCCCTAAACGTTTCTGGGGAGACTCAGTTCTTACAGCTGCCTATCTAATCAATCGAATACCTTCCAGAGTCTTACAGTTTCAGACTCTCTCAAGTGTCTTCAATCTTTCATTTCCACACTCTATACTTGTAACGATCCGAGCCCAAGAGCCCGGTCCGCTACGTGTAGCCCACACACTGGTCCACTGAGCACGTAACACCTTGGGTCATCAGGCTCACCACAAGCCGACCCAAAAGTCCATAGATGATGTTGGTGCCCAGTAGTAGCACATGGCTACCTTATAAATCAAACACAAGTCCCACATCTACCCGATGTGGGATTGGGGTATTACAATCTCCCCACTAAAATCCTTGATGTCCTCGTCAAGGCCGAATCGTACCCCGGGCGATGCAGGATTCAAAAGGTGGCTCCCACCTTCTACGGTGTAGCACTTTGTTCCCACATTTCTGGCCGGGACTCGCTCTGATACCATTTGTAATGATCCGAGCCCGAGAGCCCGGTCCGCTACGTGTAGCCCACACACTGGTCCACTGAGCACGTAGCACCTTAGAACATCAGGCCCACCACAAGCCGACCCAAAAGTCCATGGATGATGTTGGTGCCCAGTAGTAGCGCATGGCTACCTTATAAATCAAACACAAGTCCCACATCCACCCGATGTGGGATTGGGGTATTACAATACTAGTGACCTCTCTACCACTAAAAGTATTCGGGTGTCTTGTCTTTGTTCATGTTCATTCCCAAAATAGAATTAAACTTGATCCAAGAGCAGTACAAACAATCTTCGTAGGTTATTCACCCACTCAAAAGGGTTATAAATGTTATGATCTTGTCAAACAGAAATTCTACACTATTTTTGATGTTACCTTCTTTGAAAATCAGTCATACTTCAAGGGAAATGAACTTCAGGGGGTGAGTTTGGGTGATGAAGTTCAGAATTGGGAAGTACAAACAGTTCAAACCTCTTGTTCCAAATCAATCTAATCCATCTATGACTCCTCTCCTAGAATCAGAAATCCTTGAAAATCCTCAATCTCATTCACGAATCAGAGGGACAAAAGGAACTCAGGGTTTATGCAAGAAGACAACAAGGGAACCCTAGCACTGCCATGAATCCTACTTAGAGTTCAGATCCTGTCACACAATCATTGGGTCAGAATCAATCATCACAGCAGGAGTCAGAAGGTAAAGAACAAGAACAACAGGTTGAGGAATTGCCCATTGCTCTTAGAAAAGGCACTCGTACATGTACACAACATCCTATTGATAGGTTTGTTTCTTATAATGCTTTATCGTTTAACTACAAAGGCTTTGTTTCTAATCTGGAAACAGTAGTTGTACCAAAAGATATTTCAAGGAATAACCTTTGGAGAAAAGCCGTGCTAGACGAGCTCGAGGCCTTACATAAGAACAGGACTTGGGAGATTGTTGACTTACCGGTTGGAGTAAAACCAGTAGGTTGTAAGTGGGTGTTCACAATCAAACATAAAGCTGCTATAGAAAGACATAAAGCTAGACTTGTGGCAAGGGGGTTTACCCAAACCTATGGGATAGACTACCTTGAAACCTTTGCACCGGTTGCAAAGATGAATACTATCAGAATTCTATTGTCTTTGGCAGTTATGAATGATTGGCCATTACATCAAATGGATGTCAAGAACGCATTCTTGAATGGCGAACTTAAAGAAGAAGTTTTTATGGAATTACCCCTGGCTTTGGCTACAGATTAGGAAAAACCAAGGTCTGCAAATTGCTCAAATCCTTGTATGGATTAATGCAATCACCTAGGGCATGGTTTGATCGTTTTTCTAAAGCAATCTATAAAGCAAGATACTGTCAAGGGCAAGCTGACCACACACTGTTTTATCATCATACAAGTGGAGGGGGAGTTACCATACTCGCAGTGTATGTGGATGACATAATCATCACTGGAAATGATGCAGCTGAAATTCAAAGACTAAAAGGGATTTTGGCAACTTGAATTTGAGATAAAAGACCTTGGCAACCTCAGGTATTTCTTGGGAATGGAAGTAGCAAGGAGTAACAAAGGGATCATGGTATCACAGTGAAAGTATACTCTTGATCTACTCAAGGAAGCTAGTATGTTAGGAAGTAAACCTGTAGATGTACCTTTGGAAGCTAATCTCAGAATTGGAAGGCTAGAAGAAGAAGAGGCTATGGATATGAAAAGGTATCAGAAATTGGTGGGAAAGCTAATATATTTATCTCATACAAGACCTGATATCTTTTTTGCCGTTAGTACCATAAGTCAGTTTATGCATGCTCCAAAGAAAGGTCACCTTGACATAGTCTTCAGGATACTCAAGTATCTTAAAGGAAGTAATCTTAAAGGAAGTCCAGGAAGAGGATTGTTCCTTCAAAGGGGAGGAAACATGACAGTAGCTAGATATACTGATGCTGATTGGGCAGGTTCAGTGGTTGATAGGAGGTCTATCTCAGGTTGGTGCATCTATGTGGGGGGAAATTTAGTCAATTGGAGGAGTAAAAAACAATATGTTGTTGCTAGAAGTAGTGCTGAAGCTAAATATGGAGCTGTGGCTTTAGGAATTTGTGAATTACTTTGGGTAAAAAGGATTTTAGAAGAGCTAAAGCTGAAGCCTGAAGAACCGATGAGGCTGTACTATGACAGCAAGGCAGCTATCAACATCACCCATAATTCAGTCCAACATGATAGAACTAAACATGTGGAGGTTGATAGACATTTTATAAAGGAAAAGCTGGAAGCTGGGATCATTTGCTTAATCTATGTTCCTTCCAAGTTATAAGTCGCCGATATGTTTACTAAAGGTCTATCAAAGCCTATGTTTGAGTTCTGTACAAACAAGCTAGGTTTGCAGGATATCTACAAACCTACTTGAGGGGGAGTGTTAACATATGTATCCAGTGTTGACTTTTTTATTATAGCACATGTAAAATATGTAAAACATGTTCAGATCCCGTGAATTCAGGGATTTGATTTGATAGGACATAAGTTAGGTAGTTTCCTTAATTATAGGCTGATTTACTTTGATTTGATTGACATATATTTTAGGACTCTTCTTTGTATAAAAAGGGAGCTTTGTACCACAGAATTATTATGAAAAAATATCCTTTTTCATTTGTTTTAACTTTCTTCTGGGTCTATCTCCACTAATCAGACAAAGTAGTATATTACTTTAAGATTAGGAAGGTCAAAACCAAGAATGTCATGGGAAAATAATTGAGCTAATTTCCTCAATAAATTTCCTCACCAAGTTAAGGGAACCTTGTGATCTAGCCTAATCCCAGATATAATGATAAAAGATTAGAGCATTCAAATTAGAAAAGGTTACTGTTTACAAACTGTTGCTAAGACAGGAATTAATATATTCACATAAAATGTGTACACAATGTTTCTGTATATCAACAGCTATAATATGTTTCTGCACCTAAGAGTAAGCAAAAACTTACTTGAACGATCAATGGTTTCAGGTTGCACTAGTTTTGCTTTGTCAGATGAAAGCTTTGACAACTTAATCAATCCGAATCCTGCAACCTTCAAATGACCTCCACAATCCAGCAAAATATTTCTGGCACCTTGCGAAAATTTTGAATATTAAAAACAGGGCATGTCATAAAAAAAGAATTCAAATCCAATTTTAGAACTTCGATTTTAGAATTTAGTGGCCTTACTTTGGCCTCAAATCACAATGGATGATCGGGTCTGGTTTACATTCGTGAAGATAATTCATGCCCCTGTTAAAAAGAATAACCAAGATTTCAAAACATAAACACCTATACAATGATAATTTTCGAAGGGGAACAAATGTTTAAGGAAAATTGCTAATGTAGTCGAAGCAGTAGCAAAAGAGTGACCAATATTACTTTTGATTTTTTTAATGAATGCACTGGAAAAGATTTACACCAAATAATGATGTAGACAAGAATTTAGTATTAGCAAAAGTAAATTAGCACTTACCTAGCAACATCAAGAGCGAATCTTAGAGCTTTGGATGGTGATAACCGCCCCTTCTTCTGAAGATAGGCACTAAGGTCACCCTGGAAAACCCCCCCAAAAGAGGAGCAATGTTATACAGTGTGGTACAAGGGCTCTAAAGATTCAACACAGTATTTACTGAAAATCTATATATATATAAAAGCTAGGTAGCCTAAAAGTGGTAAAATCCCGCCAAAATACACTTGCTAAAAAACGAAAGTCATCTTTGAGTATTATTATATAGGGAGTAGTTAGCATGCATTGAAAACACAAATCTGATTAATTGATTACATAAACTCTCAAAATTTATTGAAAATGTGCAAATATGTACATGTGGTAGAATATACCAAGTTTCTATGTAGTAGTGTTTAATAGGAGTAGCCACCCATTGAAAATCTGTAAATACAAATCTCTTTTGGTGCATACTCAATTTACTGATTAATTAAAATGAGCAAATAACATTGAAATAAGAACAAATATGCTATAAAAACATGTTCATTGAATACATGTGATTACAAAATAAAATATAACCACAATTAATTATAAAAAGCTTGCTATGGAAATCTTCACATATGACTGTATTTGAAACTTTTGTGTCTCTTTCATCGTATCCGAAATTATAATATCAAAACAAAATTTATTTTTGCAAATAACCACAATTTATTATAACTTATTGGTAAATCATAGGAATACATACGATTAAATCATAGTAGAAGATATCAACCACAAATCATAGTCAATTATTAAACTCTAGAAAATTATGAACGAGAAAACAACTTAAACAATTCATAAAATAATATTAAATAATATCAATTATACCGATATAATTTGTTCTCTTCATCATGTTTTTTCTTTATTTTTTAATTTTGTTTATAATCTTCATTTTATTTGAGTATAATTTAATTAAAAGAGATATTTGAAGGTGCGTTTAACGCACGGGTGTAAAACTAGTTTTCTTTTAGATATAACCAAGGAATAAGTTTCATTCATGTGGGTGTTCCAGTGGGTGTGAAAGAAGATTTTTTTGATAACTTTTCTGTCAGTTCCAACAATTTTGACAATGTTGCAATATTACATCATCTTGGAAGTGAAAAGAATTCAAATTTCAATGTTAAAGAATCAACATTTTATTCCTTGGATACATCATATTCTTCTGAAGAAATAGACAACTTAATGAAGAAACAAATATGTAATAATTTCTTTCAAATATATTTTTTTAATTGGTTGCTTTATATGACGGCTGGGGACAGCACTCTTGCTCCTTCAATAAATTAGCCTTGCCCATAAGCAGATTCCTTCATAACTTGCATCCACAAAATGAAATTTTACGCATACACTCAAACTCAAGCATACCCAACTGAGATCATACTACCACACATAGTATATAAACAAGCACACACACATATACATATAAGAGTGTGTGTGGTGAGAGAGAGAGAGAGAGAGAGATTTACTTTCACATGATGCTCAGATACAATCATCATGGGTACATTTTGGGTGACGGCTCCAACAAACTGAACAACATTAGGATGTCGGACTTTTTCTAACAAGGTTAGCTCATGTTTGAAAGCATTTCTGCATTAAAAGGAATACATAGGTTGGGAAGCAGATAATATTTACAGTATTCACAAAGACAGAATGCGACAGTCCTTTCAAGCATGAATCTCAACAAGATGAACTTAAAACAGCATAGTGCTGTAAGAAACATCAAACAAGGAGAAAACGCCTGAAAGAGGAGCTTGAACTCCACTCATTCAGCAGAAAACTGTGAATCCACTTAAAACTATTCAAACGACAAATAGCTTCGGAGTTAATGCACAACACATGTTCAAGTGGATATCCTGTGAGTATGAAACATAAATCATATTCCTTTTTTATTTTTTGGATAGGTAAGTGCGACCCATTGTTGGTATGGGACTGGAACCAAGGACCCCAAGGCAGAGTGCCCTTGCAATTCTCTCCCACCGCTTGGGGTCAACATAAATCATATTCCTCACCTTTCCTCAAATTCTTTGCTGTCTTCCTGGAAATAAACCAGGCATCAATATGATGAAATCCTCTTTAAAGAATTCCAAATATGTCAAAAGAATGATGACTAATAATTATTCTTGTTGCGGACAGTGTTAATATTGAATTTCTTTCTGATATGGACAGTCTTTTACAAGGCAGTTACTATCTAAATAAGGCCTTTTAGCCATTGGCGTCATTTACTGAAAATTATTGGCTCACAACACCTTGGATCTACATTGTCTATTGTGTACTGAAGCTTTATCAACTATAGGAAGTAAAAAATGCACCAGTGGATCAATTAATCAATGCCAGCTTATACAAGTATTTTAAAAACCGAGGCAAGCCCACTGGTACAGTAGGATACTTGTATGTATTTTTTTTTTCTGTTGTCGGGCATCAATCGAATTGGGTGTAATTTGGGGTCTAGGGTTTTCTATCAACGTCGTTTGTCTTCTCAAGCTTTAGAGATGCTGTGAAAGTGAATTGTTTCCTCTCTGGCCGTGGACGTAGCCTCTCACACTGAGGGGTGAACCCAGTAAGTTCTTGTTTGTTAATTTTTACTCTCATTCTCTGTTTTATTGTATTTGTTATAACAATTTCTAACCATTTCTTGTGTACAACAAAAACGCAAATTCAAGGAGCTTTGATTATAACTATAGTAGTTCTATCAGCTTTTTGCACAAATAATCGAGTAAGGTAACATGGGCACTCCATGTCTTAAAAATAGGAAAGCCTAAAACTGTCTTTTAGCAAGCACATACTGAGAAACCCCACTTCATGACTGTAAATTGGCAACAGAAAGAAGCATGATCCAACATACTTTCTTTAAGGAGGCTTCTGATCTAGTTGGCCATGGGTTCAAGGCATACACACAACAGAATGCATAATGAACATATTTTAGCATCAATAAATAACATTGTGGTATACGATATATAAACACTGGCAAAGCAATATTCAACTTGCATGTTTGAAACATGTATAAAAGCAAACAGCTGAAGCTTCTCAATAGGAAGTTAACATGTTCATACGTCATACACTTCAAAGTTGATTAAAGACAAGTTGTAACACTGTCTTGCACGTGCATGTATGATAACAGACACATGCTCAAGTTAAGAAGATATTGGTTAAGGAAACTCTTAATAAACTCTTAATCTCTGTTATTCTACCTGAAGGACCTGGGGAAGAGAAGGAATGTTCTGAATGTGTGACCAATGAGGATTTATCTCTTTGGGTGAGAAGAAGGGTTAAAGGTTTGGGCAGATATTTGGGGGTATCTGTGAAGCTTTTGAAGATAAAATTATGGAACTACTTATTAGGGGTGTTAATCCGAGTCGCCAAACCACCAAGTTGAGCCGAACTAAGCCGAACCATGCGGTTTGGTTCGGTTTTGGGTGCTATATGATTCAGCTAGGTTTGAGATTTTGGGAAGTCGAACGGTTTGGTTTGGTTTGCGGCTTGACATGTCGAGTCGAGTCAAACCGAACCAAACCAAACCATTTTGAGCTAAACCACCAAGTCGAACCACCGAGTCAAACAACAAATTCTTTAGAATTTCTAACCTTTATACTTTAGTATTCTTATACTATTAATATTTTTATACTATATAAACTATAAGGCTAATATTAGTATTTAGGAATTTGCCTTTAGACTTTTTGAATTTACATAAACGTTTTTAATATCATGTACGTTATTGTATTTTTATTATATTGGATTCAATTTATTGATTATAAGAATTAAAAATGTTAATCCTTTTATTTGAAAGTTTGTGCAATTTTTTAAAAAGTGAGTTTATGAATATAATTGTATTATATTTAATTTTTTAGTATTTTCTTTAGCATGTTTTTATAATATTTTCTTGGTTTACTTAAATTTTGAATGACTAGAACTCTTTCTAAATTCAGACCGAACCATGAAACTAAACCGCGAAACCTAACCATGAAACCAAACCACAGAACCGAGTCGAACCATCATGGTTCGGTTCAGCTCAAGACTTTAAACGGTTTAGCTCCGGTTTGATTTTTCTCAAACTGATGTCATGCGGTTCAACTCATAATTTGTTCCAAGTCGAACCATTTACACCCCTACTACTTATGGATATTGAGAAACAGTGGAGAACTTCAAAAGGGAATAGAGATGTCCAAAGTGTAAATTTGAAAGCCAGGGGTAAGAGGGAAGTGAAGTAGTTGTGCTCCAGCCTGAAATTATACAAGTCTGGGAGGGTGGCAGGGGATGGTAGGAGGGAACGAACCCATAAATAATTGTGTTTCTCATGGATCTTCGAATTATTTCTTGGAATGTGTGGGGTATTAATAATTTGAGGAAGAGACAGAGTATTAAGGCAGTACTCAGGAGGTGGAAACTGCACTTAGTCTGTCTTCAAGAAACGAAAATGGCTTCTATCGACAGAAGAGTAGTGAATAGTGTAGGGGATGGCAGATGGTTTGATTGGGATTTTGTTGGGGCCAATGGAGCTGCAGGAGGGATGCTGGTTATGTGGGATAGGAGGGTAATATCTAAGATTGATATGGTTAAGGGTGCATACTCAGTATCATGTTTGCTGCAAATGGTGGAGAATGATAAAAGATGGATTTTTTCGGGGATTTACGGTCCTTGTGTTGATAACCTTAGGCAGAATTTATGGGATGAATTGAGGTCAATCAGAGTTAGATGGGCTGATCCTTGGTGTATCGGGGGAGATTTCAATGTGATTAGGCATCCAAGTGAACGGTCGGGAGTTAGTGAGCGTACTCAGGCCATGACTGAATTTAATGAGTTTATTAATGATTTGGGTTTAGTGGACCTTCAATTAAGGAGAGGTAATTTCACTTGGTTCAGACATGGTGACAGAAATCAATTTTCCAGGATTGACAGGTTTCTACTTTCCCCAGAATGGTTGTAGGGGGTCTTTCCAGTATTGTCTTCCTAGAGTCGTGTCAGATCATACGCCTTTGTTGTTGGAGAGTGGTGGTTTGAAGAAAGGCAAAGTTCCGTTCAGATTTGAAAACATGTGGTTGCGTGAGCCGGGTTTTGTGGATTGGGTGCAATCAAAGTGGTGTTCTTATGAGATCAGTGGATATTCTGATTTTAATCTCGCTAAAAAGGTGAAGCTTCTTAAAGAGGATCTTAAAATATGGAACAAAGAGGTGTTTGGGAGGATTGACATTAAAATTAAGCAAGTATTGGAAGAGGTGAGAGTTTTGGATGAGAAGGCAGGTATGGGTGGTGGCTTAACTGAGATGGAAGAGGCTCGTCGGAATGCTTTGAGAAGCGAGGGAGAGTCTCTGTTAATTAAGGAGGAGATATCCTGGAGGCAGAAATCAAGAGTTCAATGGCTTAAAGAAGGGGATAGAAACACAAAAAAAATTCACAAGATGGCAAGTATGCATAAGAGAGTGAATCAGATCACAAATATTTCGATTGATGGAATTCTGTTGGAGGATCAGTATGACATTAAAGAAGGTAACTGCAGATTTTTATGCGATCTTTATTCAGACGAGGGGATTCAGCGGCCGAAGCTGGATGGTATCAGATTTAATAATTTGGTAGATGCTGACAGGAATATGTTGGAGGCACCTTTTTCTGAAGAGGAGGTGGTAGCTGCGTTGCGTAGTATGAGTGGGGATAAAGCTCCGGGTCCGGACGGATTCACTACGGCTTTCTTTGTTCAGTGCTGGGAGGTGGTTAAAGTTGATGTAATGGAGGTATTCATGTTCTTTCATGAGAACAGGTGTTTTGAGAAAAGTTTAAATGCCACCTTCATTACATTGATTCCGAAGAAAGTGGATGCTGCTACTGTGGGAGATTACAGACCAATAAGTTTGGTAGGCAGCTTCTATAAGTTGTTAGCCAAGGTTCTTGCTTTGAGATTGAGGCAGGTTATGGGTAAATTAATTTCTGATTCACAGCATGCATTTGTAGGGGGTAAGCAGATTATCGACGCCTCCTTTATAGCTAACGAAGTCGTAGATGCTAGACTGAAAAGCGGTGTTCCGGGTCTTTTGTGCAAACTAGATATAGAGAAGGCGTATGATAATGTTAATTGGGGCTTTTTGCTGTGTCTATTAGAGAGGATGGGCTTCAGTGTTAAGTGGATTGAGTGGATTCGGTTTTGTATATCTACAGTTCGTTTCTCAGTGCTGATTAATGGGGAATCTGCGGAGTTTTTTCCAAGCTCTAAAGGTCTGCGACAGGGAGATCCTCTCTCCCCTTTTCTATTCATTTTGGTCATGGAGGCATTGAGCAGACTTTTAGACAAAGCGGTGGCAGGGGGTTTCATTAGCGGTTTCAAGTTTGGGTCAACTAGGGAAACAGAAGTCATGGTTTCTCACCTTCTTTTTGCAGATGACACTCTTATTTTTTGTGGCGCTGATATTGAACAGCTGGGGTATCTTCATTTAGTTCTTTCTTTCTTCCAGATGGTGTCGGGTTTAAGAGTCAACATTGAGAAGAGTGTTATCCTCCCGGTGGGGAATGTGGCAGATATTGAGCTCTTAGCTTCGGTCTTTGGGTGTACATCTTCGAAGCTCCCATCATCTTATCTAGGTTTGCCGATTGGAGCTGCATATATGGATAAGGCTATGTGGAATCTGGTGGTTGAGAAAGTGGATCGGCGTTTGGCGGGATGGAAGAAGCAACTGCTGTCTAAAGCGGGAAGGTTAACCTTGGTGAAGAATGCTTTATCGTGTATCCCTACTTATTTTCTATCAGTGTTTGTGATGCCCGCCTCGGTCCGAGAGAAGATAGAGAAGCTGGAAAGGGATTTCCTTTGGGAAGGGCAAGGGGAAGAGCGTAAATATCATCTGGTGAAGTGGGAGAAAGTTAGTTCCAGGATAAAGGAAGGAGGCTTAGGTTTGAAGAAATTAAGCTTGTTTAATTCTGCTCTTCTTGGTAAGTGGTTGTGGCGATACTTGGTGGAGCCTAATGCATTGTGAAGGAGAGTGGTGGTTGGTAAATATGGGGAAGGGAGCATGTGTGGTTCCCGAATGTTATAAATAGCCTGTTTGGTTCCGGAGTCTGGAAAGGGATTTGTAAAGGAAGGAGGCTGTTTGATAGAAATATTTCATTCGCTCTAGGAAATGGTTCGAAAATCAGATTTTGGAAAGATGTTTGGTGTGGGGAGGTGGAGCTCCGAAGTCTTTTCCCGGAGTTATACAATCTGGTGGTAGATAAAGATATACTGGTTAGTTCAGTGCTCAAGGTGGATCATGGTAATGTGGTTTGGAACCCGTGTTTCGCAGGAATTTTCAGGACTGGGAATTGGAGTCTAGTGTCTTATTTTTGGCCAGATTATATTCTCTTGAGATGATAAGGTTATGTGGGAAATTTCGAAAGATAAAGTTTTTTCAGTCAAGTCTTTCTACTCACAGATCTCAGGGACTAGGGCCTCTATCTTCCCATGGAGGATTATTTGGAAGTCTTCTGCTCATGTGATGTTTTTTGTGTGGGAGGCCTGCCTTGAGGCCATTCTTACCGGGGATAATCTTAGGCGGAGAGGCAAGATCTATGTTAATTGGTGTTATATGTGTAGAGATAGTAGTGAGAGCATGAATCATCTTCTGCTTCACTGTCAAGCTGCAACAGATCTTTGGAATATGGTCCTTAGGATGTTCAATATTCAGTGGGTAATAGTGAAGGACCTCCTTTTGTGCTGGTCTTTACCTAATCGAAGGAGGAGAAATTCCATTTGGGAGCTAGTCCCTTTTGGTATTTGGTGGACTATTTGGTGCGAGAGAAATAGCAGAGCCTTTGACAATGCTGAACGGACGATGGACCAACTAAAGGATCATCTTCTGCACACTCTTTATAGATGGTGGCATGAGGGTTATGAGGCAGATAGTATAGATCATTCTTTTGTGGACTTTGTGTATAGTTTTAGTCTTGTGAAGTTCGGTGCTGTATACATCCAGTGTACATGGATGAGCCTCCCTTTTGGCACTTTTATTAATATATATCTTCACTTGTCAAAAAAAAAATTTAGTGTTGCCCCCATACGAACAGCCTACAAGGGAACTGGGCAAGTCCTGTCCCAAAATGTCCTGGCTACTCCGCTAGTGATTACATGCAGCATAATCAAGACAGGTAATATCTATCAAGCACAAAATAGAAGAAAGTATCACAGATTAACTAATGTGTGAGGGATATCAAAATGCATACATGCTTTCCGGGTCTGTATAGCTGTCCTTGTCAAGTATCTTTACGGAAACTTTTGTGCCATTCCATTTAGCAACTTGATAGGTTCCCTGTTAATTTGTAAAGGGAAAAAACATGTCAATCTAATAAGTAAATTGATTTTGGGAGAAACGACTTCATATAAACTTCATTTACGGAGATGTGGGGAAAAGAGATTAATGAATAGTCTCCAATCTGATTAAAAGAAAAGGGTAAAAGGTTGAAAAAGCTAACTCAATGTATGAGTAAATTTAACCTAGAAGTATAAATCAAACAGTGCAAGCAACTTGACAATATGAATTTTGAACCACCGACCATAAGAAGCATACATTAATTTGGACCATCAAGACTAAAAGCATACCAGGTAAACATGATTTCAAACAGCTTAATGCTGCTTCATGCATTAATTGAAACGTCAATGCAAAAACAAAAATGCTAGAACTCTTTCAAGAGAACATATGAATGCCTCTGGAGGAACAAAAGTATGGAGTTTGTTTAACGAGTTGCATTCGGTCATGATTCATTCATCCAGTCATACTATAGCATGGATGGACATAACTTGTGAAATAGTCTCATTGTAAGTCTGACACTGCTCAAGAGCAAGCAAGTTTAGGCTGGAGACTGTACAAATTGGATATGGTCAGAGGGATTGACTTTCACCCCTCCCTATGCTCTCACTTCCAGACTGACTACATCATTTCATTTTAATTTAACTTTTTGGATAGAAAAAGAAATATATACATATCATAATGTAATGTGCAAACAAAGTGGACTAAAAAGTGGGAAAAAAGAAGGGAGAAAAAGGGGAGAAGAGCAAACTGGTGATGACAGCCCTCCAACTAGAAAGAAACGAGACTGGCAAACCCCTGAAAGCTTCCATTGCCCATGCCAGCCAGAAACTGGACTTCCTTGCTCAGCCAGGGGTAGGAGATTGACCTGTCCAGAAAATGTGGGCATCCTTTTCACCCAAATACCCCAGAGAATGCTAAATGTACCACAGTGCCATAGACACATCTCGTCCTTCCCCTTCCCCTTCCCATTACCCATCAAATTTGTAAGGAACAAAAGTTATACTGAAGAAGAGCAAACCCATCATTCCCCATAGAGTCAAAAGAAGTGCACCATAACCACCGGGCCATATCTGATGAGATTGTTTTGCTAGGCCAGGAATTTTGTCTCCAATCATTAGTATTCAGTTGATTAAGCACAAGAGACCAGGTGAGTGGCTTTAACTTGCAAGGAATCCTAGATTTCGAAATAAAGGATGTTGAGGAAAGACAACAGGAACATGGAACGGACGAAAGAATTCCTGAAAAAGCTATATGGGTATAGGCTCCAATTATTACGAATTCCGAGCATGATGGTCGGAAATCTGAAGTACTCCCTCCGTCCCAAAATTATTGTCTTGCTTTCCTTTTTCATCCGTCCCAAAATTATTGTCTTGTTTGAAACTTTCCTTTATAGGAAAACACTTTTACCACTTTACCCTTACTTTTTCATCCTACTTTAAACATACACATGGGCTTTAAAGGAAAGTACACATCAAACCAATATTAATAATCAAGTCAATTTTGGGACGGAGGGAATATTAGATTCCTCCAAAACCAAGATTTGAAAGAGAGTCTAAATTGTCAAGAAAATGTAATAGAGAAAGGGGCATCCCAGTCCAACAATCCTCTCATAATCAATTCCTTTGCCCATCCCAAGCAGCCAGACGAATACGAGAGTGAACAAAATGAAAACACTGGTGAATAACTTCCATGGATTTGCTCAAGTCATAGAGGAGCCAAATTAGCATCCCACCCAGTCCTGTGAATCTGAATTTGCTCTGAATGACACTCTAACAAAGAGAATGAGGCTCCAAGGGAAGCGTCAAAGCAACTTTCCAACTAGGGCAATGTTCCTAAGAATCAGCTTCCCATTACATTAACCACCTTAGTCCTAGTAATACAGTTGATGAGATGGCCAAATATCCACCACTAATTATCAGGATTACTAAAGGAATAAATTAGGAACCATGTTTAAAATTAAATTACAATTTTTCTCATTTTTATGTTTTTCTTTTTTCCCAAAGGTAAAAGTTTTGCACTTAACACTTGACCGTATTATTATCCACAATAAAAGGAATGTATCATTCATAAAGTGAATCAAGTCAACTGGCACTCTCTAGCTGCTACTATATTCTTTTATATGATACACATGGAGGCAATTTCTTCAAGGAACATCATAAAGTGACTACTCTTGCAAGCCTCAGACAACTGCGTACAGATATTATGGTATAAGTAAGGCAACCATCAGTAAATCACAAGTATGGACAAGATGCAATCCCCTCAAACATAGGAGGACATAGATTGCAGGACTATTGACTACAATTGTACGCACTGATGCCCACGAAAAATGGCCGCCAGGGGGTGGGGAGGGGGGATAGGAAGTAATAAATAGAATTTTAAACTGTCTAAGAAAAACATTCTGTAGGTTATCCCAAATTTTGGGACGTATGATTACAAGCCATTGAAGGAATGGTATTGATATGGTTTGAGAACTCAGCCGTAAGAATTAGAAGCATGGTTCTCTTTCTGTGGTGGTATATTACATGGCTCAATCCAACTAAGTTATAAAATTGCACCACGTTAGCAAAATAGCTATAAATGCAGGGTAATCTGACTAGAATTGAATAACGATAACCTGCAAATAGCTCTAAATGCAAACACACAAATATTTTTAAGAAATCAGGGACTTAGAAACTTGATTAAAGTTCTTTCCCCTGGAGCATAAATTCAGACAGCAAGACGAGAAGCAGAGTCAGAAATTACAGCTGAGCTAAATGACATCAACATATGCAAAGTCAATATAATTTACCAACTATATGAACACAAGAAATGCAAAGTAAAAACTAATAACCAATTTTTTTTTTTTGATAAAGGTAAAGTAAAAAAAAAACTAATAACCAAATTGAGAATTAGTCCACAGAAAAGAATAATGTAGAGCAAAATTGCAACAGCGAAAAGCTTGAATAGTTTCTATCAAGAAAAGAGAAGCGTGACTAGTGTGTTTTTTTCTCTTTCCTTCCTTGGCTGCTAGATTGAAAAAATTAAAACTACAAAACTATGGACCATGCATGCGCAGACAGAAATAAAGCAATAGAATTTAAAAAAGGAGATGCAGACACTCTGTGGACTAATCGACATAACTCTTGGCGCTAAACCTTTATAATAAATAAAAACACCAGAAAAATTCAATTATATATAGACGTTGGAAAAACATTAATAATTTAACTTATAGTGGAGATAGAACAAACCATACCTTCGAAATTCCATCGCTTTTGCGAACCTGAAGCTCTAGCGGATTGAGCTCATACTCTGGAACTTCTCGAGGATTTGCAACACACATAGGTGTCTTTCTGGTTTTCTAGAAATATATAAAAAGGATTTTAGTTATTGTCTCCTTCAAAGTATTTCAACATGGCCAATGAAATTATCTTACACCTACCGGAGCTTTGGCTCCACGGGCCTTCAAAATATTGTAAATTTCGACATTCCCATAGTACTTGGCATCTGCAGCAGCCTGTGATGAAGAATCCATGAAAAATAAATGTGTGAGACAGATGATAGTGTATGGTATTAGAATGATATTATTTTAATAACTAGAAAATTGATTTAACACAATCGAAGAACAGTATATTGGATGTGAGATCAATGGTATAATCATAATGAACTGTTCAATTTTCTGGTTCCTTCTTTACATTTTTCCAATCATTAGAGCAATGCATTACATGAGACATGAGAGTTGTCAACAAGGAAAAATTGTGAGGCACGGGGAAGTCTCACTCTTTATTTTCTTTCTTTCTTTCCATCATCTTTTTTTTCTATTCATTATGGATGTCCACGTTCTGTATACCAGAAAGTGAGGTTGTATCTCCACAATCCATTGGCATGCATAACTTCTTAATATTGACTCAGAGATGTGAGAGCCAATCTGGCTCCTTCTTTTGCAATCATATTGAGCCAAAGCACTACTCAGCTAGTTTCATTAATGAAGGGTTGCTCGTGTCACAATATCAGTAAAGAGTAAAATGAGTTTAACCACGAGCTTCATGCTGCCATGAATCTTTAAGAAGAATGAATCAGCTCATCACTGGTGTAAGTTTGAGACTTTATATTTTGTTCATCCTTTCACACACAGGCGACATTTGAAGGCCCTGTGTATAGAAGGTGATGCAGGAACATCCAAGAAGGACTGCAAGGCTGCACAGGCGCAGAGTTATATCAATTTTATTTGAATCTCATTAGGTTCCTTGGGAGAATGGGCTGAGGTAACTGCCGTTTTCTCTGTGGTTTTGTGTTAATCATGAGTCACTTGAGGGCTAATAATAGGCAACCTTAGGTGCGGTTTAGCACTATAATTACTACTTTGCTAAGATCGTAGCAACAGCTTTTATCATTTTATTCTCAACAATATAGAGCCCTCCTCCTGTGCTACAACGTATTCCTATGCTACTATCCCTATTTAATGTGTTACATCAAATTTGAAATAGATTTAGCATTTTGTTCATTGGTCATGGCGGTAGTTGGTGCAGGAAGTCATAGAGAAAGAGGCTGCAAGAAAAATATACAGAGATAATGGGATTGAGATGTTTGGTGAGGATTTATCGCAGCTAGTTCAGATGCTGTAGCAACGGGACTGTGCAGCAGCTGGATCGAATGTTGGAGGGTGGATTTGAACTTTAAGCGTGCCTGAAGAATATAGATAACAATGACAAGGATGAAAATCTTTTTCCCGACGGGAATAAGTACTCGCTTCCCCTGTAATGTCCATTATTATTCCAATTTTTCTTTTTTTTTTTCAAAAACAAGGTATTTCTCAACGTGTCACACAAAAAGATGTTATTCTACATTAATAAAGAAAATATAAAAGTATTCAAACAGGATTTAAATAAAGGACAGGAAATAGCAAAGACTGCAAATCGTCAATGATAAGATGGATGAAATAAAAGATTCAATTATGAGATTGAAAAAATGGATAGCCTGGGATGGAAGACAGAGAAAGTTTATAGTAGAGAGGTAACTTGGACCGTGGCCAAGAGAAAGCTTGAATAATATAAAACAAATAGTAGGTTTTATGAAAACCACCAAGGAGCTAGAGTGGAAGTAACCAGGTATTGGGGTCAAATTGGGACATATGTGGCCATGTTTTTCCGGTGACGAGGGATACCAAACATGGGCAGGCCAGTTATAGTTGGGCTATGAGCATCCTACTTAATCCGATTTATGTTGATATCCAAACAGCCTCATAGGATGGCAATATAGTGAAACAGAAGACAACTTTGTCCACTGCTAAAAGTCCTCAAAATTTTAAGCAAGTCGTATCATTCAACTGTACTTGGAGACATCATCATACCCCCTTGAGGCTGAATCATGTATGGAATATCATCAAGTTCTAGCTTGGTTAATATTCCAACTTTTATAAGGTCAGACGTTCAAGCCTTACTAGAGGGAAATTCATTGAAGCTTGGTCTCTCGCATAAGAAAGAACATACAAACAACATAAACTAGCATAGACGATTACGGCGCTCGCTATTGTAATGCCAGTCACTTGGCACCTTCACACACCAGACCCTTAATTCTGTCAATCCATATCACAACCAGCATACTTAAATCCTCATGCTTGAGAGAAGGTGAAACTTTCATTACATACTTAAATCCTCTCCTTTAACCAAATTTCTTAGTTCTTCTTTCTATCTAAAAAATCCAAACTGTTTCGACTCTGAGGTTAATCTGTGCTTTATGTATCAACCGAAGTTAAAACCCTGGCAGAAATTGTGGTTTGGCAAGTAAGTAATACCTAGTTCCAGGAGTATTCATTCCTCCATATTCAAATGCCCATTATTACAAGACTTAGATTTTTAAGTTTCATTCAGGATTATAATTACCCTTCTACCGGCTGGATGCGGTCCTTGGACTAATCCATACTGAGTCGCACTTTCCATGGCAACAACTATGACAAGGTAACTTGTTTTATTAACCGAAGGTCCAACACTAATTCCCAGGGTGCTGTATGTATGGCGCTAAAAACGGAGACCCCTTCCAAAATAAACCTTCTACATATACAAGGACAATAACCTCTTGCTTAAACCACGAGAGCCCCTCCACTCAGGCGAACTCTAACATACATATGTATAGATAATAATCAGAAGAACGCATAAAACATGGAGGAGGAAAGGATGAGATAGAAAAGTTAGTAGTGAATATATACCGTACTGCCCCAGCGATCACGGGCATCAATGTTGGCTCGGCGACTCAACAAGAGCTTAACAACATCGACGTGGCCTTCACAGGCGGCAATATGAAGAGCAGTGCGGCCATCGAGATCGATGCTATTAACATCAACGCCTTCTTCCTCGAGCAAATCCTGGACGCCATCAACGTCGCCCCTGCAAGCCAAGAAGAGCAATTGCATGGTGGAATCGAGGTTCCCTGGGACCGTTAAGTCATCGTTGGGGTTAGCTAGGCTGCGTCGGATTGGATCGAGCGACGATTGACGGCCGAAGCTGAAACGGAGGTTATTGCAACGGGGATCCAGTGAATTCTGCCGCTTGAAGCTGAATTTCCCGCTCATTCTCAACGAACCCGTCGAGAATTGTCGTGATATTCCCCGTTTCAGCTGAGCCGCTATATCCATTCTCAATTCTCTTTCTCTCTCTCTCTCTCTCTCTCTCGGTAATTATTTTAAAATCCCTAGTGTCAGCAATTCATCGACAAATTCATATTGCGAGATTAAAATGCACTTCCGTTGACATCAACCGAGAGCTTGGACGAAGCTCCCGATTACGAGCAAAATATTTGGCTCGGAAGACAGATTGAGATAATTGATTGATGAATGATGATCGGCAAGAGTGTCTGTGTGTGCGTATGTGAGAGAGAGATTGATGAATGATCCAGAAGTGTGTGTGTGTGTGAGAGAGAGAGAGAACATGTGTGAGAGGGATTGATGATGAGAGAGAGTGTGTGTGAGAGAGAGAGAGGGGAAAATTGATCGCTGAATGGTGATGAGTGTGTGTGTGAGTGAGAGATCCGAATGAGTCGTTGGAGAGAGGAAATGGGGGAGGAGGTGCGGGAGCGGAATGGGTCGTTGAAAACGAGCGCCTTTCTTTTTCTTTGGATTTTCTGTTTATTACAAGTAAACTCCTTCGACTATAAGTTCGGGTCAAATTGTCTCTCCCAACTACATTTGAAACAATATCCCTCCTCAATTATAATATTTTCCTTTAATCGTAGCTTCGGTTTAGGCATTGTTATTTAAGTTTACGTAAAATACACATCTAAGGGCTGAGACTCATGAGATTATCTTTAGGTATTATATAATTTTACTATATTACCATTTTTATACTTCAACCGACTATTTTGTCATTGTTGCTTCAAGATCCTTTTTGTACCTAAAAACTGTTAATTTTTCTTCCGTTCCACCTAAAGAGTCTTTGTTTGAAAAATCTAATAATTAAGAGATATATAACTAAATTTAAAGTTAGTTATAATTACAAAAATACTTGAATGTAATCAATATGTTAATAACAAATGTGGATGGTAAAGTTAAAGTGTTATAGGTCTGTTTGATTTAGCTTATTGATATGTGATGATGACTTATTACTTATGACTGATAACTTATTACTTATAACTTATGACTAATGACTAATAACTGGTGATGTTTGATTTAGTTTTTTAAAAGTGCTGATTAGCTTTCATAAGTTAGTTTGAGTGTGTTTGATTAATAATTTGAAATCAAATATAAAGACTAAAATAGCATCCTCACAAAATGTGAATTTAATATTAATATTAATAAAAATATTAATGTTACTATTATTATTAATAATATTATTATTAATTTTAATCATATTATTATCATTATTATTTATTTATTTATTTTATTATTATTATCACATTTTATTATTTTATTAACATTAATATTACTTTCTTTATTATTACTTATTAATTTTAGTATTTATTTTATTATATTAATAATATTATTAATGTTATTTATATTATTATTATTATTATTATTATTTATTTTATTATTATTAATATTATATTTTATTATTATAATATTGATATTAATATTAATTTTATTATTATTATTACTTATTATTATTACATTTATTTTTACTATATTTATATTACTTTTTAGTATCATTATTATTATTATTAATTATTATTATATTTATCATTATTAATACTATATTTATTATTATTGTTATAACAATTATCATTATTCATATTATTATTTATTAATATTATTATAATTCCTTTTATTATTATTATTACTTTTTGTTTTTATTATTATTATTATTAAGAATGGTAATCTTTGAATATATAAAATTTCAATAAAGAAGAGGACTCACATGTTTTTGAAAAGTAGTATTAAGCACTAGTCTTAGTGCTCGTTTGTTGCAGCTTATTTGGAGTAACTTTTGGCTTTTGGCTTTTGAAAAGTCATATTTAAAGTGTTTGTTTCAACTTATAAGCCAAAAGTCAATAAGTAAGGTACAACACCCTTTATGCATTGAAAAGCCAAAATTTTAAGCTTTTTTGGTTTTTTTTTAAATATGAAGACAACTATTCATTAATAAATATTTGATTGTCTTCATTTCATCCTTTTATGAAATATACATAAAAATATGAATACTAATTTTCAAGTTTTTTTTTTAACAAATAATTATAACGACTCATAGCACTTTTCAACAGTAACAAACGATCTATCATCTGTCGGTCAAAAGTCATTCAGCTATCAGCTTAAGCTATCAGCCATAAGTTATAAGCCATCAGCCACAACAAACGAGCCCTTAGTGCTTACAACTTATGACCTTACATGTGCTTTAAGTGGCTTGTACATGACTTATGACTTATCTTACCATAAGTGAAATCAAACGCTTCAAAAACAGCTTATGGTAAGTCATAAGTCATAAGTTGTTTGGTCCTAGGGTTTGAAAACTTATTCATCTAGTCCATGAATTCGATTTTTTGGTCAGATTCCACCCTTTCAACGTTACAGTTACACTTTGCGTCTAATATTATTTCAAATACCTAAAATACCCTTACTAAAAAGTTTAATATGGACTGATTTTTTAAAATATCTAAAATATAAGGGGTTAATGTGTCAATTCAAAATATAGGCCGATAACAGATGGCTTTTAACCGATCATCTTCACTGTTTCTCCCACATCTTACACAAACATTATTCATTGCACATTCCAGGTTGTTTGGAAAACCAGTTGGGTCGTGCTCATTTATATTCCCTTCTGAACTCGCCGTTGTCCGAGCTCAATCCAACGGCGACACCAAAGACAGTTATACATCACTTGATGTTTGCGTCAGTAATAACCAAGGGACAACGATGATGGAGCAGCGATGACGGCAACGGTAGGCGCTAGACGCCTCACCAATCATTAAGTATTGTAGGTTAAGATGTGGCACATATTTATAAGGGTAAGGCCCCGAGAGATAGTCAAATTGGATCTAAATTGTTATGATTTTTCCAAAGGCCGTATTACTTATCGGCTTCGCAACAAAGATAAAGTGGTCAACAAAGAGTTGGAAGAATAGTTGTCCTTCTACTTTTTGAATTAGATACTCATTTTGATCGATTGCTGCTAATTTATTTTCTCTTTTGTTCAAATTGTATTAATTGCAGATACGATTTTCTTTGTTATAAAACATTTAGGTACTGGATTATATTTTTGTTGATTACTCTTGTTTTTGCTAAATTTACTTGTTTAAATTCCTGAAAATATAATTCATGTGATGCAATTGAGTAAAGTCAGAGTTGGAGATCATGCCTAGGTTAGAATTCATCTAGGTTTGCTTATACGTTGAAGACTTGTGGAAGTCATATTTGTTGGATATCCAGCTTCCAAAGGTCCAAAGGTTCAATGTAACACCCGGGAACTCCGTATGCCTCTTGCCCGCACGATAGGCTTATCGTGTAGGACTTTGAGTGTTTGGATAGGCTAAGATATAGCCAATACCCTTGAGTTGATTGATTTGTACCCATTAACTTACTAGAGTTACAAGTCTTAACTCGACGTTGATAGAAATCATACTCGGTTGAAAAGTAACTTGCGTAGACTTGTTCGTGACCTCGGTTGAACTCCATGTCTTTGTTAGATCACCGTTCACTTATATATACATTATCTAATTAATGATAGAAGTATCTTTGGGTTGGATATGTGTTTGTGATGAATGTTGCATCGCTTTCATCTTCGTTGGATTGTTTGAGTTTGAGTGACGTCGACGTCTCGTCTTTTGGAGTTTAAATACTCTTAACCATCGTTCAACTTCTTAGGAGTGTTCGAGTCTATTTTTTAAACCTTTATCATGTCTTAGATCATGTATGTATACCTTTTCAACTTCATTTTGATTGTCGATGCTACACGTCATTATTGCTCATCGTCGTTCGTGTTGTTTCGACAATCGTTTCGACTCGTTTCAGCTTTGTTTTGATCATAGGATCACCCTTGATTGATGGGTTATACTTTGGGGTCAATCTAGACCTAGTTTGGAGTGTTTTTGTTCAAAAGGGAAAGTGATCGCGTTGTATGGGGGAAGGCTACCGCGCATTTGACAGAAAATGGACTTTTTGTGGAAGGGAGGCGACGCGCTCGCGTCACATAGACGGCACGACCGCGCCCTTCATTCTTCAACTTAATGCGAAGTTTTTTGATATTTTGAAGTGTTTTTCCTATTCTACCCCCAAGTAACCCTCCTCCTTCACCCATGTCCACCCATTTGAAGGTATTTTGGTCTCTCTACCCTTTTTATAGATCTGGAGACTCTTTTCCCTCTCCTATTTCATCTCTATAACCGATCAAACAAGAAAGAGAGAGAGAGAGAGGACTATGTGTGAATAGGTCTGAGATTGGTGTGAGTCTTGCTAATTCCTGAGCTACGGGCATCCAATCGACGAGTCGAGACCGCCATCGCGAAGCCCTCACCGAATAGAGTCTTTCCCTCCGGTTTGTTTTCACTTTCTTTGTTGTTTGAGACAAAATTGAGGCACGTTACTAAACCCACTACTTTCTCTCTCTATAGTTCATTTTGATGATAGGATGTTAGAGGTTGATTTCCCTTGGTTGGTTGTTGATTCTCATGCCCATATGA
This sequence comes from Codonopsis lanceolata, assembly GCA_013146195.2. Lineage (NCBI taxonomy): Eukaryota > Viridiplantae > Streptophyta > Magnoliopsida > Asterales > Campanulaceae > Codonopsis > Codonopsis lanceolata. Next base: position 27,752,929 of record CM028384.1, on the reverse strand, counting down.
GGTATTTACTAAGGGTATTGATTGAGGAACATGTGGGGTTAGATTTGTTTGGTTTTATTATGTTTATTGAAGTAATTATTGAGTGAAATTACTTGTTGTTGGGTTTAGGAACCCTGATAGTTAAGAAATCCTGAATTGGAACCTTTACCTAAAATTAATGGTTAGAGATATGACTCAACGGAGTCTATTAGATATTTAAAGTGTTTTTTTGAGCCCTATGATAAATTCCTATTACTTTTCGTGTTCGTCAGTTCTCAATTGGGAGATTTCGAGAATTTGTTGGGTGAGACCGAATAGGTGAATTTAGGATGTTTAATGGTTTAGGAATCCAATTGAAGTCCTTGGATGACATTAGCATGAAATTGTCACAAGTCATCTGGTTGGATGAGGTTTAGTTATTTATTTGTGAATGGTGACTCGTTGGAGTCTTCATTAGAGCACGTTAGAGCATTGATACGTTTTAGGGTCGGGTTACGATCCTAGAGTGTTTATAAGAGTTTTGAGAATGTGGTTAGATGACTGTTCCATGGGAATTGTTGGGAGTGTACCCCTTGGACACTCGGTGATTTAAGACTGAGTATTAGTCTTGGGTTATAGCTAATGCCATCAATGACATGGTCTTGAGTTGAATAAGTGGTGACGATTGGACCTTGGACGTCGTCTCGTTTATATTAAGAAAGAATTCCGAGACTTAGGTCGAAGACAACCCGAGTATGAACTATTGAGTTGAAACTCGCTAGAGTTGATTAAGGATTCATTAAACATCAGCGATATACGTGTTTGAATCCTACGAGATTTGGGACGGGTTTGGTTTTGGTTGTTAACTTGTGTGGTCATGTGGTGTGCATGTCCAAATGACACCTAGACTTTATAGTCTTCGATTAGAATTGTGTTTTGGGAGCTTAACTAATTTAGTAAGTTGGTTATTCGAACTATGAGAGTTCGGGAGATGTGTTGACTTAGGATGAGCAACTTACGTGAATTGATATTGGGCGTGCACATTAGGGCACAGATTAATTATTAGAAGAATACTTTAGAGTCTTTATGAGATGTCATGGGTATGATTCGACAAATGGATGACCATGTGGTTAAGTGTACTTAGTAGGCACATGTGAGAGTTTGACTATGAATAGTCATATTACACTTTGAGCATGGGTTCGGGTGCATCGACTTATGCACTACGAGTGAGAGGACTAATAAAAGTCCGACATAATGTGATTTGGAAGACTAAGTGTATAGTTTTATTTTGAGAACTTACGTTAGACTAACTATGTAATCTTGACGGGTTGTGTTTTGGGGATCCATGAGGACCTCATCGGGTAAATGGTGTTAGACTTGTGACAGTCTTTAATTATGGATTGAGGTTAGAACTAATTAGTCACCTCAGTATATGTGGTTATTGATTCATGACATAGATATGCATGATTGTGATGTGTTTTGTAGAGTGTCAAACCTACTTGATTTGGATTGATTGGAAACTCAATCTTTGTTTGTGAAGTTTATGTATTGAGACTCGTAATGAACTAAATGTGTGTTTGGGTGATAGGCTAAATAACTAGTCTTACAGTATGTGGATACTTTCAAATATATGCATGTCTGTGATGATGATTACCTTCCGGTATTTGTAAGGTAGTGTGTTTTAGTAGGACTATGGACCTACTTGGTTTTGACAAGGTAACTGGTTATTAGAGCATTGTCCAATTTTGATTATGTTACGAGAAAACAACTACTTGTGCATTTGCATTAAGTCCAGCTGACATGTTTTGGTTTTGGTTTAGTCAATGATAAGATGACGCATCGTCTTTACGAATTATGAGATTCATGATCGCTATAGGTCGTCGTATCAGAGACTGGTTGTTGCACACACCCCTCCATTGTCAGGTGCATTGGGGATGTATGTTGGTCCACAATTATGCTCAAATAGGCTAGAGGGGGGTGAATAGCCTATGATGCCATTTTAAAAACCTTTTTTTTTTTTTTGGATATATTTAAAACGTAGATTTAGTGGCAATTACAGTTTAGCGTGTTGAGCATGTCTGCTGGTAGAGGCTATCGGTAGACTTGCTCTAAGCAGAAATATCAACTTTGCCGGTAAACTGCCAGTCAAATCAAAAGCCGGTTAAAAAGAATCTAAGCAGCGGAAAGTAAAGAGGCTTTAGATTTGGAGAAGTCTTAAGTGGTTGTACACGAATATATGATCAGAACAACATCACACTTAATACTTCTTTCAAATACAGACTTAGGAAATCAATTAGAGAATAACTTTTCTAAAGATAAATTAATTTGTAAAAAGCTCATAGATATATAAGGACTGAGAGATAAAGTATTTGTAAGAACATATGAATTTATTCAAAGATAAATTACATATTACATCAGTCTAAATATTATATGTACAATTTCTGTCTTTGTCCTCCCAAACCTTAATCCTTACTTAATTATCCATTCATGAATATTTAAGCAATCAAGGGCAATAGGAGACCAAAACGAGAAATTGTTATGAGAAAATAATTTTCAAGGTCGTTCAGATAAAAGATATATGAACGATTGAATGCAAAGCACTCGGCCTTCCATGATGAATGATTATTGCACAATCAACAACATTTGTATTGGAATACAAATATGAAGATATGAATGCAATATCTACAAACAGCTCTTCATTTTCTTCAGACATTATCTAACATCAATCTTCAGATTTGATCTCTGTCTTATGAAGTTTCTAATCAATCTCTTTTCTTCTCCAAGATTTTCTTCTTAGCAATCCACTGAAAGTGTCTTACTAAGATCTAGATTGATTCATTGCAATCTTGTGTCGAGATCTGAGATACGTTGGTGAGGACGATCTCGTTGTAGATCTCTTTTCTTTGAAGCTCTTTAAGTGAGTTCTGATTTCAACTTCACTTTGTGCGTGTATCAGTTACTCGTTGCTCATAAGGTATATGTCTTGGGCAAGAGAGAGGATTTATATAGACCAGAGTCAATGTGATCGTTGAGAGATGAAGATTTGATGTTTCTATCCGTTTAGATATATAGTTGTTGAAGTATATCGGATAGAGATCTTTGTCCATAAGATCTTTGACTGTTTAGGGCAAAGATTTAGTCCTGTAGATCTTGGAACTTGTTGTCTGTTAGACTGTGTTGATAAGTCTCTGAAAAGTAGGTCTCGATGCTCGATGCATCGTGGTCGGTGGTGCTCAATAAAGTAATTGTTTTTTGACTTTATCAGACCACGTGAGTGAGAGAAAGTCTTGTAGCTTTAACTATGTCAGGCTTTCTGAGGCTTGAACATATTTGTCTTGATTTTGAACTGCTTCTACTCTTTTCTCTGTAGCACGTGCAGAATTAAGTCTGCTGGTGGGATGCTTCAGGCTAATGGAACAAGTCTTCCGATTCAGGAGAACTGATGTCTGCTGGTGCGAACAGTTTAACTTGTAGCATGTCTGTCGGTGGTGAGTCTTCAAGATGTTCTGATCTTATCACTGCAGGCTTTTGACATTGCTGCAAGTCTGCCGGTGCTTAGTGCATCTGAAGTGCTGGTCTGTTTGATCATCATGTAGAAAGGTAGGATTTGATCAGATCGCACCTAATCTAAGACCTATGTGAGGTCACACGAGTTGTCACGCCAACCGGTACGCAGATCTTTTAGCCACTCGCGATGACTCACTTATAATGGGAACAAGCAAATCAACATTTATAAAATATGCACAGTGATAAGTAAATTATCAAGAAGCATATTCCAACAATGTAGCTATCCATTGTTGTAGCAGTAAAGCATGACCTTGGAAGTTGTGGAACTCGAGCAGAGATGTTTCGGGGATGTCGATACCACGAAAACGGTATCAAGGACACATGTTCGTTTGCACTTGGAAAGCAGGAGCAATACGACGAAAATGGATAAGCAAGGCACGTCTTGATTCACTTGGTTTGTTTATGATCTGAGGAGCTCTCCCTGGTTCATATGGTTTGTTTTTTAATGCACTTATATGATTATCATTGTGTTGCATGGGAGTTTTGGAGAAAGGAAATAAAGTTTATTTTGTGAAGTATCAAAGATTATAAGATGCATGTTCATGGTTTTATTGTAGTAACATGATGCCATGATTAATTATTATAATTATGCATATTATCATGTTACAGTATTACTTGCAATAGCGTACTGAGTCATTATGACTCATTCTGTACTTTGTTTCTTAGCGTGCAGTTGCTCAATAACATGCTTAAAGGTCGAGTAGATCGTGACTGTAACAGTGCACAGTTAATCAATATATCGAGGTGAGATCGTGTAATTCGTGCTAGTAGCAGCCGACTCTTTCGAGTTGTATCTCGCGGAGTCCCATCTTCTCATAGTATCGTTATTTTATATTACATCGTTATTGTTCTTGTGAGGACGGCTGTATGTAAAATTATGTAAACTTTACGGTCGAGTTGAGTATTTCGGTATTGTATTGGTTGTATTTTCTTCTGGGGCCGACATGTTGTGTCGAGCCGACATACTTTATTTTATAGTTTTATTCAGTTGTCTTCCGGATACGTAGTAGCCACGGGGCGTTCAGTTGTTTGTTGTTGTTGTGGTCTCCGACACGTTTAGTCGTTGAGCTTATTATTCATTTAGTTGGGTTTATCCTTCGGTATGCTTTAGCCGTTGAGTGGTTGTTATCACAAGTTGGATCCTTGTTGTTTCACAGGCCTTGATTAGCCGAGAGTTTATCGCCCGTGCGAAATGTTGCATCACGCAGATCAAATTTTTGGACCAAGAGATTTACTATCTCTTTGGTCGTGTTTAGCTTGAAGCTTGATAGATCGGGAACACTATTATTATTTGCTTCTGTAGTTTTGAATTTGTTGTCATGTATTGACGTTACAGTTTTACTCTCTTGCTAAAGCTCGCGAATCTCGACTGTTTGACTTGTACCATTATGTTTAGCAGGTACTTGTCGGTTGTTAGCCTCTTTTAGCGGCACGACCTTGAGATCTCGTGTTGGGGTCTGGGTTGGGTCGTTATATTCAAGATGACACCTTTTTTGAAGTCACACATTAACACCCTATATTTGGACATTTTGATAAGTCCGTCATATTAAACTTTTTAGTAAAGGTATTTTGGGCATTTGAAATAGTATTAGACGAAAAATGTAATGGTAACGCAAAAAGGGGGGAATCTGACCAAAAAAATCGAATTCAGAGACCAAATGAATAAGTTTTCCAACCATAGAACCAAACTACTATTTTCAAAAAAATCGAGGGGCCAAAATATATATTAATTCTTTTTTGAAAGTTGACTTTTAAAGTGAAACACCCTAAAATAGTCTGTTAAACTCTTTGTATGAAACAGATGAAATATAAATAATTGTTTATATTTATTTTGAATATTATAGTAAAAATCATATATAAAATGGTCATATGAGGTGATTTTCTTTTGTAAATTTAAATAACAGTGCTTAAATAAAATGTGTAATTTAAGAAAATATTATAACTGAGAGGGATACATTGTTTATTTAAGAGGGGAAATTCAAACTCAACATATATTTGAGGGGTTATTTGTAATATATATACACTATTGACTTATCAGGAAAGGTCGTTAGAAATTTTAGAATTATGGTTTTTTGGGGAAACGCGCCTACCGACGTCTTTCAAATTAGGAACGCGCCAAATCATGGCGCATAAATGCGGGAGTCTGCCCACTTGCTATTTTCAATTGGAAAAACAGTTTTGAGTTAATTACAGTTTTTTACTTCGTCCTCCCATAAATAATCGTCTTAATTGATCATGTGTACAGTTTAAAAAAAACAATTGACTTGATTATTTATATTAGTTTAATATGTAATTTCATTTAAAGCTCATTTATATGTGGTTCATAGTAAAGGTAAAGTGGTAAAAGTGATGTTCTAAAAAGATAAGTTTCAAACTAGATAATTATTTTGGAACAGACGAAAAAAAAAAGAGGACGATAATTTAGGGACGGAGGGAGTATTATTTTTTGAGTGGGGGTCGAGTTGTGTGGGTAGTAGAGTACCTCTAGACAATAGACATAATGGACTATCCGATAAGAAATAGTCCATTTGTTTTCAAATTATCGTCCTTATTTTATTTTTAGTTTATTTTAAAATAATAATTTTATTTCAAAATTTAATTTTTATCACTTTACATTTACTTTTTCTAATTATTTTAATTATGACCACGTACTCAAGGGTATTAAAGGAAATCACATATTTCACCAATATTTATTAATAATGAAATTTTAACAAACAAATCTTTTTTAAATTCAAATTTATTTATCTATTCTAAACAATCTTTTTCAAATTCAAATTATGTTTATATTTTCTAAACAACATATGTTCCTATATCTATAAATATTATTAGTCGATTGAAATGTTTACTCTACCATCATTTACAAGAGAGTTTAATCACTGTAATTTATTCCTTTTAAATTTTAACTTACGTCTCTCTAATTTTCTTAGTTTTCAAATTGCTTTTATTTCAACAGGACATGCAAGAGAGAAATGATAGATTGAGTGTTGTGTCACCTATGGACGATTGAACATGCATATATCACTTAGGATTTCATTTATTTACTTTTTTAGCATATTTAGTTTGTATAATTTTTTTTATCATAATGAAATCTGCCACAAGATGTATATAAAAAACAAAAGATGTTTCTAATGTTCATTTTTTTTAATTACCTGTTTGTCTCTGGAACAATTTCATAAGATAATAGATTCATTTAATTAATTTTTTCTATTGTATTTAATATTCATATATTAATTTCAGTATTTACCCTATTTTAGATTTGTTCAAATGATTCTAATTGTAACGAGTTTAGAAAATTCTCTTAATATAAGCAACTTTTGCAAAAAAAAAAAAACTCCCTCAGTTTTGGGTAAAAAGTCTCTGTTTGAAAGTCAAACTTTTTTTAAAAGTGCTAATTTTAGTAGTCTATTAGTAATAAAATGACATTTTTATGCTTTAATTTTTGAAAAATGACTCTTTAAATAAAACATCTTAAAATATAATAGTCGACTCTTTTATCCGGAACTGAGGGAGTATCCGTGAATCACATGGGTTTAACTTAGTATTACTAATATTGATATAATGTCTAGTTTTCTATAAAGTCCATATACATGTGGTGCATAATTAAAATAAGTAAAAAAGATAAGGATAAGATGGTAAAACTGTTGTATTAAAGAGAAAGTTATAAAAAGATTTTTTTTTTGGGACAAGTGAAAAATGGCAAATAAAATAATAATTTTTTGATGGATGACGTATATGTAAAACTTCGATATTTAATCTATTTTAATTTTTATAAATAAACAAATCTGATACAACTTTTATTTCAGAATTGGTATATCCCAAAATTTCACTCATTTTCTTTATAAACTAATTTTATATTTGTCCACTATGTTTGACTAAATCACATTTGGTTGACTACTTGCTTACTCAATTATTTTATATAATAATATCATTACTAAATTATTTTATATAATTGGACCAATTATGATATTATTGGGATAAGCTATAAACTTGCCATAATTTTTTTCTTCCACTTTTATCCTTATATTCAAGAGAGAGAATATGATTGGTGGCCATGTCATGCTAGGATGGATGACTAGCGAAGTGGCGGCTAGAGACCAAGTCTCAATTTCTCCCATACTCTTCACACGTTGCCGACTAGATCGATTCGTACAAGTTTTAGGCTTGACTTAGAGTAGGTACATCATGTAAGAATCGATCTACTCGGCAACATGTGAAAAGTATGGATGGATTCGTACAACGGTTGTCAAAAATCAAACTTAATCTATTAAAAATTAATAAATTAATTTATTAGATATTTATTTGATTTAAAATCAAAAAATTCTCACAATGATGACACAAAATCCAACACATTTACATATTTCATCATCTTTATCTCCAACAATTTTACTTACCCCATTATCTTTATCTCTATTAATTTAATATATTATTTCAATTTATACTAACAAATAAATTTCATATTGCATAAATAATTAATTTCAAAATTATATAAAATATTTAAGTAGTAAATAATAATAATATTAATAATAAATAATACACAACTTAAAAATGGATTAATTTAAAAAAAATGAAATTTGGTGAGAAGGAGAAGAGAGAGAAAACTTACAAATAAATTCAAATTTTGCCAAAAATTCATTTGGTATCCAAATGAGGCAAACCAAGTGTCTATTTATAGGTATAAATATGTACTGTTTTTTAGAAAAAAAAAGCTTTTTTGAATGCCCAAACTGCCTTTAAACAGAAGATAAACGAAAAAAGTCCCCAACTGTCACTTTAATGACACGTGGAAAGGTGTGTCGGCTGCTTCTTTATTTTTTTTCAAATTTGACCCATCAAAACGACGTCGTTTTATGAGGTTGTGGCCCAAAACACATAGTTTTAGCAGTGGCTGTTGTGTAGATTCCGTGAAATCCGGAGATTCATCTACCGAACCCCTTGATTTTAAATCATCAACTGATTGGGTTTTGATTTTTTAAAAACCTCCATTGTTTGGCAAAAATCTTGGATGATTTGGAGGAAAATCTTCGTTGGCCTTACTCTTAGAGGATTGTTATGGAAGCTATAAGAGCATCCACGGAGGATTAAAAGATGAATTAAATTAAATCTTAGTTTATAATGGAATATCTAAATAAAATCTATATTATAAAAGAGTTCAGAGTTTAATTGGTGGTTCTGATCGAATTGTATTAAACACAACTAGCGGTCCAAATTGATTCGTAAGTATGTGAGTTGCAAATGAACCCCTCAGTTATAAGTTATGTTTGAATTACCCCTCTATAATTATATATAAAACCTTCAGTTGTGTATTTTGTTTGAATTACCCCGTCAGTTATGAGTTTTGTTTATCCTGACCATTTAATTCTCATACTGACACTGTGCTTATGGCACAGACACGTATACTAGTTTAATATAATTCTTATTTGATTTGGTTTGATTCAGACCAATATAAGCTCAGGGTCATTCCTGACATTTTATAGGTCCGGGGCGAATGAATAAATAAGGGCCCCAATAAATTGATTTGTTTATAATAGAATATATAAATAAAATTTAATATAATTTTTATTTGATTTGGTTTGATTCAGATCAATATAGGCTACAAATCAAAACCAAATAAAAAAATTCAAACCAACCGGCTGAAATATTAAATTACGACGTTTTGGGTAAAAATGATACGAGACTATGTCGTTTCATACCGAACAATCCAAAAAAAGAAAAGAAAAGAATAGTGGCCGACAAGTGTTGCGCCACTTGCCCTCCCTTTCCACTTCACCTTTACACATAGCAGCTCCTTAGTGGCTCAAATTTTTTTTTTCACCTCATTTTTTTTTGCCAATTATCAGGCAAACAATATTTTTAATTTTTTTTCCTGAATTAAAGTACACATTTTTACCTATAAGTAGAAACTTGGTTTGCTTCATTTGGATATAGAAAATATATTCTATGATTTTTTCAAGTTTTTAGCCATTTTTTGAAAAATAAAATAAAATAAATAGAGATAAAGATAGTCAGGTGTGAAAAAGTTTTGGATTTTGTATCATTGTTGTATGAATCTTTTTTTGTTTTGAATCAAACTTGTAACAAATATATTATTTTATTGGTTTTTAATTTGGTTGTGGTTGATTTGGTGTTTGATTTGGGCTGTATGATTTAATTGTTGTCCATGCTCTAAGTGAATATTCTATTATTTTAAAGTAAGAAAGACTATATAGTATTGATTATGTTTCAGTTTGCTCACATGATCATCCCTAAAATATTCATATTTGACTCCTACACGTATTATTAAACGTGTTTGATGTTAGTGTTGTACCATCAATATTGATTTGCCATTGAAATTGTTCCATGTTAATAATCAGTGTATTTTCTTGAAAAGATGTTTTAAATAATTTGGTCGGATAATTTATTATATGAGATTATTTAGTGATACTAATTAATGGAACAATTATGAAATAATGGTTACAGTTGTTGGGTTGGTGAGCTTAAATATTGAGCAATGATGAGTGATTTGGTTACGACTTACGATTGAGATGTTACTTGGCCTAAAACTGATTAGTAACTAAATTATACTTGTGATCAGTTGTTAGTCGATAACAATCGATTCCGTTGTTGATTAATAATCTATGGTTCATATTTTTATATTCATGGATTTTGGTAATTGTATCGTATGTCGTGTTCTATTATGTGGTGCTATGTATCCCTCTTTTTATTGGGCCACAAGCTCACCTCCTACAGTTTCTGGTTTTCCAATTGTGATTTGATCGAGATTCAGATAGTAGCTATGTGCTCAAGAATTATCGGAACGCTCAGTTTTGAAAGAAAACATTTATATATTACATTTTAAGTTTCATTAAAATTGTGAAAAAAACCACGTTTTATATAATATTAATGATTTTGAGAAAATATCATTTATTTGCTTCATTCCGTAGGAAGTTACGTACTTTCGATTTAAATGATTTTTGGTTGAGATTTGTGTGAGTTGGCACGCCTCAGAGTGACTTTTGGGGCATGACAATATGACATTTCTCATAATCCGTACGAGGTGTGACAACAATTTTAGAAAATTAAATAGAGATGATAATAATTGTAAGGAGGCAAACTAGTAGACAATTTGACATGAAAATGACAACATGAGAGCTACTTTTAAAATGCTTTCAAGAAAGAGTCTCCTTAAGATGAAATAATAGTTCTCTCTCCTTGTTCAAAAGTCAAATACATTAAGATGAAAATGAATACTCTCACCCTCCCTAAATTATTATTCTATTTTCTTTTTTCCTCAATATTAAAACAATCGAGTAAACTTAAAAAAAAAAAAATTACTTTTATCATTTTATTTTTATTTTTTTTAAAACTATAATGGTTTTATATGTACATAAACTTTAAAGGAAATTGTAATGCTTCACATCTTACATCGAGTAGATATAAGACTTGTGCGTGATTTATAAGATAGTCACATATTACTACTGGGCAACAACGTCATTCATGAACTTTTTGGTCGGTTTGTGGTAAACCTGGTGACTCAAAGAGTTTCGTGTTCAATGAGTCAGTGTGCACGCTGCACGTTATACCAGTATTAATAATCGAGTAAATTGTTTTTTCTTGATTTGTATTATCGTCAAACAAAACAATAATTTAAAGATGGAAAATGCATTTTTTATTGACTTTATACGAGTTTTAAAATAACGAACTGACTTATTTGATTTTCTTTTAATGCCCTTAAACAATGGCGAAGCCACTATAAAGCAATAATCCCTTAGGCATTTACTGATATACATATTACATCCTTATAACCTTTAGTTACTTCATCTTTGTCCACCTTGAGTTTTACATATTACTTTCTTAGTTTAATATAAAGACACTGATTGAGTCCTTTAAATTGCCCTTTCCTTATGTTGCTACACAAATTTATCTTGGGCCGTCCGGTACAGATTGTAAGATATATGGGCTTTGTAATAAGTTGGATCTGCGTATAATATGTTAAGAAATAAAGTCTTAGAAGGAATGCAAGACAAGACCTCGTGAAACCCCTCCAACGTGAGAGTAAGTCTTTGAGCTTGTGAGAAAGCAAATTGTCATAGTTTCGGTGTGTGCATGTGAGCGTAGATATGATGTTAGGGGGGTATTTATAGCCCAAGGAATCCAAAATTGAATGGATTAATGACAGTGGCGAGATCTTAGGGCTTAATGGCCATTAATTCGGTTTGACCACGTAACTACCGGAGTAGTGGCTTAAATATCGGGCGAGGACGATACTTTGTGATCATGCTCAAAAAGACGAATGTCTGATCGGGAAGACCTTGGATTGCACGATTTGAAGTCGGAATGTTATCATTTCCATGTCTATTATTCCCAGGTAGGGCCCCTGGTCGGAAAGGCATGGCCTTCTCTTACCTAGATGGAATATGGATGGATTGGGAATGATCAGTCTGTCCCCTGCTTGGGAATATCCTTCTCTGCTCGATACTAGGCTTGTAACTTGCACGTGAAATATCACGTGGCTTGCTCGTGATCGGCTCTTGGGTCGAGCACATCAGTGGCCCTCTGTTTCTTGTCTGGTGAGTATTTATGCTCGAAGCGAGGAGCGTGTTCCCTGTCTTGTTTGGAAGGTGAATTTTGGGGAGCACGACACTTGTGTAATTTTTTAGGTGCTTGTATTTTTAGGGGAGAGCTTTGGGCTGGTGACAGTTGACGTGATGGACCTAGGCCCGAGGCGTATGAAAAGTTTATTAGATCGACGCTTGGAAACCCGGTCATAATGGGCCGCGTGTTTTCGAGGCTAAGATTAATGGCATGATTGATCGGGTGCTTCTCAGTGGCATTATTTAAGGAATTTGGAATCCGTGAGTGCAAGATTTCGGGTTTGTTTGCTATAAGAGAAAACCTATTCACTTTGTCACTTTTACCAATCCTTAAATCTTCAAGCTCTTTCTTCTCTCTATTTGTGGTGAATCAAGGTTCCAAGCTTTATGTGTGCAATGCAACCTAGCCTCTTTCCAAATCTCCAATTCTGGCAAATTCGTCCCTACTCAACAACCAAGTAAGATATTTGTATTTCCTTGCTCTTTAAATATTTGTTTGTCCTTTGCGCTTTTCTGAGTTTGGGTGGTTCATCATCCTTTTTTGTCTCTCTTGGTAAGCTCGAATAGTCCGTCTTTTAGGGTTTTTGGGATTGAAGAAGGGGTATCGAGGAAAAATCTGGATTGTGCTTTGTTAGCTGGAGTAGGTTTAACCGTGATTTTCCCTCGATCTCTGTAGGAATATCTTCCTCATTTTGTTTGCTCGATGAGGCCACCGACTTCGATCAGGAAGCTTATGATTATGATCTTGGGGCCACCAAGGTAGGCGAGAGTCATGAAGTGTCTGCCCATAGAGATTCCAAGGAGACCACTTCGGATATTCATATTATCGAAGAATATGGGAACCAGGGAGTTGGTTCCAGGCTAACAATGGCGGAACATGTAAAAGATGTCATTCCCGAACAGAATGTGGGTAACGAGCAGGAAACTGAGGCGAGCACGAGTAGTCCATTGGCTGATAGCGAAGAGGCTCTGGTCCGTTCCCGATCTGAGAGGAAAAACATAAATGAGGACTACAAAAACCTTAATTCCCTTGTCCATTGGGACTCCATCAATTCTCGGGCAGGCCTCTCTGCATGGTTTAACTCCATTGGTATCTCTGAGTGTAACTGTTGCGGCGAGGCCTGTGAATATGACATGACCCCCGCCGGGATGAGAATTAAAAAATGGTTTTCTTTTATGACTTCTTCCGTGTAGGGATGCTGTGGGTCCCAATGAGCACAATAATAAGCTAGAAGGGGGGGGGGGTTGAATAGCTTATTAACACTTTAAAACTTTTAAGTAAGTTCCTTGAAAGTTACTTGCAATCTTTGAAAAGATTCAAGAAGCGGAAGACCTTCAAGAAGATTGTTCCAGGTCTGCCGATAAGGACTACCGGTAGACCTTTTACAGATTACTTAAGTTCTGCTGAAATGGATAATATAAACAATGAAACTAAGCAGTTCAAAATGAATAGACAGACAGAAGGAAATAACACAAGTATTTTGAGATGGTTCACACTATAATGAGTGCTACGTCCACCACCAAGGCAGTCAACCTTGGATTTAAATTGTGCACTATGCTTTCCACTTAGATCAATTACAAAGAATATCCCTAATGGATCGTGTACAAAATATTGACTTGTCTTTGGGTCTAGGGAATTAAATATCTGTAAATACAAGATATTTAATTCGTGCAGAAGTATAGTTAATGGAAGTAAACAACAAGAAGAATAAAACAATAAATGTTGAAGATCAGCTTCTTGTTGTTGACGAGGACTTCTAGATCTGTTGAGGATCTATTGAATGCACTGAGCTGAAAGACTTGGAGTTGTGTAGATTCAGAGCAATTCTTTAAGTGTTCGATTGATTCTGTGCAGTTGTCTCTATGTTCCAGTCTTCAATGGCAGTATTTAAAGCAGGTGCATCTCAAAAGAATCCGTTGGAGAGGACGAAGACTTCAACAGCTCTATTCATAAATGCATTAAATGCATGGGGCTGTCAGTCAAGGATTTTCGCCTTCACAGATATCTAGAGCAGATAATCATTTCCGAGATCTTCGAAAAGGTGGGCGATTTGGTGTCGATCGAGAGATGAAGCGTAAAGTAGGGGCGATGCACTGCGCTTTTGCTTTCGTCAGGCGAAAAGTATTCTTGCTTTTCGGAAAGTTGCTTTCGGCGGCTTGACATGTCAGGAAAAGACTTGGATTAATTCAAACAACATATGGGAATAAGTTTGAATTAATCCAACTAGCTTTGATCTGGAGAGGACACGTAAGCGCATCACCGGACACGAGGTCTACCGATCTTGAGCTTTGAGCGGGTCTTCCTAGGTGAAGGCCGAGAAGTGGTCTTCCGATGAACCTAAAAAGTCCTACAAAAACTATACAAGGCAAAGTTCTATACACAGTTGCCACGCTAATCGATCACGCTGTACCGATTAGCCATCGTATAAAACTAATGTAATGTCTTGATCGATCGATATAAATTTAACATAAGAATCAACAATCTCCTCCTATTTATATCCGGTCATCATTACTACAAATGAGTTTTAAAACAAACTATTTAATAGATAATAGCATGTCGAGAAAGTTTATATATTACGTGTCGGTAGACATGCCTCTATTAAAGAATAACACCTCGGATGCAAGGGACTAATCTAAGTGTATACAAGAATAAGAGAGTCAAAGAATAGCACACGGATCGGCTTTAAATCAATTTAAAGCCGAATGTTTAAATTCTAATATAGATAAACAATAAAGCAAAGAAGAATTTAAACAAAATAATTTTTGAAAAAGCAAGTAATCATCGTATTCATAAACAAGATGTTTACATTTCAGAGTTTTCAAAAATAAGATAAATACAAAGGAAGGGAAGAAAAGATACAAAAGCTACCATGGTCTTTTTCCCTTTGCCTTTGTCTGCAGCCTCCTTTCTCTTCTTCTCGCTCTAGCTCTTCCATTCTTATTTGGTATTCGGCATCTGCATCGGTCGGAGGTCGGTGGAGCGAGCGGTAGTCGGTTCTTCACGAAGGCCGTTCTCTTCCATCGGCATACGTTGATAGATCTCATTTGTTTCTCCTCCGTGATGGCCGATCACGATCCGGTTGGCATTCATAATGTCATGGCGTGAGTTAAAGGCGAGGTTGTTGAGTTCCATAATAGAATGCGACCAGAGTAGGTGAGATGGAGAGTGATGGCGTGGAATAGCTCGTAGAAAATGGAACCTATGATCGGCGGCCTTCATCTCGTTGAGCTTCTGCGTTGATTTTGACATGGTGGTGAAGTCATGCGCATCATCAAAAGCAGTCGGACATCCTCTTGAAATTGTCGAGTAGTGGCGGTCCGGGTCGTTGGCCTTGGCAACTGCGGTGGCTACTTGATGGTAGCGATAGATATGCTAATGAGTTCGCTTTAGCCCAGGCGGTAGATGGCATCTAGCTAGGGACAAAACTTGACATTAATGGTGATTGGAAGTAGATGCTTGGCCAATGTGAATGGTGTCGGCGAGAGGCCAGTCTGAGGCTTTGATGGGTACATTGGATATGGGGAGTTACGGAGGCGAGAAGAGGATGAGTCTTGGGTTGGTATGGTTTTGGTGGAAGAGGATAGGGTTATAGGGGAGGGTGGAGGTGGAGTTGGTGGGGAATCCGGTTCCATATCGGTGTCGAATGTTCAGCGATGTGGGAGGATTGGGGAATGGGTTCGGTAGAGAACTAGAAAAAGAAGGCGAGGCGGGTAGAATAGAATTTTGGTTTTTGAAGAGAAGGTTGAGGAGGTTGATGAGAAGGTTGAGGAGGTTGATGAGAAGGGGTGAATAGGTGCACTCGGCTTGTGAAAGTTCGAAGGAACTTAGCGGACGGGGAATGTCCTAAGGGGCGTGGTGTGGTTGAAGAAGTTGGTTGGGATTGGGGTGGTGAGGAAGGTGTGGATGGGTCGGGTGAGTAGTTAAAGGGTGAAGGAGGAGGAGGAGTTGGGGTTAATTTGGCGCTCTCTCACGATTTTGAGCTCCTCAGGGATAGACTAGACCTCAGGAGGTGGTGAATTCCTCGAGTAGATGACTCGGAAGGAATAGATGAAGGGTTGACTGTGGTATAGTTGAAGGGTTGAGTAAGGTTTAGGCGTCGGTAGTTGGTTGGGGGGTTCGGTAGTTGGCAGGTATAGTTGAAGGGTTGACGGATTAAGGTTTGGGCGTCGGTAGTTGGTTGGGGTTCGGTATTAGTTAGTATAGTTGAAGGGTTGGATTGAGAGTGTTGGGCGTCGGTAGAGGTAGTTGGTTGGTGGCGGTAGAGGGTTGGGCTCTTTCCTTCCTCGGTGGCTGAATAGGAGACTCTTGCTTGTCGGTAGAGGTTTGAGGGGGCTGGTGGGGCTGGTTCAAAGGTTTTAAAGTCTCCTTCGTTTAGGTTTGGGGTGATGCGGAGAGGATGTTGGATTGGCTGGTGCCTTCTTCGGCCTTCCTTCATCTCTGGATCCACTTGGCTGCTCTCTTCGTTGGAGGTGCCACTTAGGCCTTGTCTTTTGGCTTTGCTCTTTTATTTTGGACCTTAGCGGCTCCTCATCAGCTGGACTTTGGCCTTTAGATGAAGGTCCGTGGCCACTTGTTCATCAAACTTGGCGAGGCCCTTTTGAAGGACTTGCTTGCGGCTACATGTGCTTCCATATTGATGAGAGGTGCGGGCTTGGCCACTTTGTCAAGAGGCGGTAGACCTTTACGCATTCGGCGCTTGTTTTTCGTATTCGGTGTATTCTTGAAAAACTTGAGGTGTTAGTTGTTGTCCTTGTACACAACTCATCTTCTTTCAAAGAAAGAGTTGATGGCTGATCATCCTTAAAGGGCGTTGATCGGTACGAAGCGTTTCAAGTGGGGTTGCTCTTTGC
>CM028384.1:27697453-27735883 GCA_013146195.2 Codonopsis lanceolata | reverse complement strand
AAGATGGAAATGACAATGAAAGTAGTCCCGAGCTATGAAGCTCGAAACCAAGGCCAAAGATACCAAGAGAGACATAAATTTCACGAAGGAAAGAAAAAAAAGCTCGCGTGCCGCAACATTGCGACAGACGAGGAAACCATAAACCTCCAGGGCGTTCGGCAAGGACCAACGATAAAACACTTACGGCTAAAGCATACCGGGTTAACCAACAACAACTAGGAAGAGAGAGAAAGCCCAAGGCTTCCGTGCACAGGATACAACGAATATAAACACCAAGGCTATGAGCAAGCGACACAACACGTCGGCCAGAGAGAGAGCAAAACAAAACCCAGATATTCTGGCGTAAAGTCTAAATAACCTTCACAAGAATATAATAATATTATGAAATACAAGTCAAGGATGCTAGAGAGATAGGAGTCCTCAAGCTATTACTCGGAAATAGATCGTTACAATCACGAACACGCGCACTTAAGCTCGAGCTATCGATCAACTGATCCGCTTCTGACGCACGCACTATGCGCCCTCAAAACGACTTCCGAATCGCAACTAGAAAACAAAGTACGGGTGAGTCATAATGACCAAAGACGCTACTACTAAACAATAAGACATAAATTGAATATTGCCGTAAAAGGAATTGATATCGTTTCTACGACGAAGACCCAAGAAGTCGGGTTGCATCAATGAAAACCGGTCCTTACCAGACTGCACCAAGATAACTTCGGTGAATTTCTGTCACAAACAAATAAACAAAGTCGAAGCAAGGCACAAGAATAATCATGATTATGGATGTATATCTATTCGTAGGACACCCCAAGCTTCTCATAGAATCGTATTAAATAGAAGTATGCATATTTATAAATATACATATACCAAGTCCCTCATAGGATTATCAAGTGTGGTATGTAAATTCATTGATGTACCAAACAATTCATTCATGGCAGTTTATCATGTAAGGATATGCATATCTACTATTATATACATACGAAGGCAATGTAAATCAAGTAAGGGTATGTATATCTACATATATATACACATGCAGTAATCGTGGAGAAATCAAGCAAGAGTATGTATATCCGCGTATGTGCTTATCATACAATTCACAGTCAAGCGATCAAGAACAAGTATATATAGGCATTTAGTTTATGTATTCATGATAGCACTTTGTCTTCACAAATGCTAGGAGAAATCCACATATAAGAGGATAGGATATAAATGCAGTGTCCGGGTAGCTCCCGCAAGATAAACTGATGCATCAGAACGTCTTTGTCGTATGTACGAGATGGTACATCGACCCAGGATAGTATTAGTCCAAGCGCCCTAATGGTTACACAAGGTACTCTTCTCCAAAGTGATCAAGAATGGAGGGGTTCAGACGTTCTCGGTTCGGCAACCCATCTCTATCACGAATCTCATGATTCGTAACGGTAGGCAATTGTCAACCAGAAGGCAAGGCAAGAGCAAGGCAAGACAGGCAAGACAGTAAGGCAGGCAAGGCACAGTAAGGCAAGGCAAGACGATGCAAGACAAGTCAGACAAGACAGACAAGACAGTAAGGCAAATATGGCAGACACGAGACACGATCAAGCGGGAAAACAAGTAATATTTACTTATTTAAGAGATCAAGCAAGGACGAGCACGGTAATAGCGGTCTCATTCAAGTCGTGGGCATGTTATTCTTTTTACTAGTAATTAGGCGTGAGCATGAATTAAATTAAGAATCTCGAAACTAGTATTCTAGTTAAACGGATTTCAAGCGTTGTAGGGGTTTATCGTGGAGTCGGTATTGTTAAACGACCCACTAGCATCGACTTCGACGAGTCATTTCTATAATTCCACCAAATAGAGTTTGAACACTATATGTGTCCAAGACTCCTTTCTAGGTTCTTGTTCACCACAGGTTAAGTTCTCGCTCCATTTAGGACCTTAGTTCAAATTTACTAAGTCAAGTATAAAAGGCGTAAAACCTAAGTTGATTATTGTCCAACCAAAGCTTAGTTCAATTTCAAGTCAGTAATTCCATTTGCTAATAGGATTATAAATCAAATCACATTGATACTCAATAAGAGGATAATTATAAAGATAAGAGATACAATATGCTTAAAGATCATGATCTCAAGTAAACATAGAGGTTCATGCATTAATCACAAACAAGCCTTATCAAGCTCGGCCCATAGAATCATAAGATATATATATATAACATTATAAAATCCTCTCGAGGTTCCCTTTAAGAATTAAAGATCAAGTATGCACCTCCGGAAGAACAGAGACTAAAGACTACTCAAGATTAATCAATTAACCATGTTATGGTATTTCGTAAGTCCATCACCACTCACATGACTTGGATGGCTATTCAATCACCACACACATGACTTGGATGGCTATTCAGTCATCTTTACGACAACTCAAGATACTCGTCATAGAGGTTACTAAGGCATACATGGCTCGAATATCCTCCCTAAGGAAGAATGGTCACGAAGGAATCCCGGATGATTTCCCAAGGATGATAACTAGGTTCCCAAGTAAGGTCACATATTACATTCCTACCAATCTTGGGACTTCATTAAGAGTCCAATAGTATTATTGGTTCTTAGTTCATAATTGAACCTATTCAAAATGTCTGTCATTCGGGTTACGCATTCTTGATTCACACAAAACCACCCAAGGATTAGCGATAGTCTCGCACTCAATCATCATTCAAGAGACTCAATTAGAGTCCTAAACCAAGAATCAATCTTATTAACAATTTAGTCTCACCCGAGCAATTCTCATCATTTCGCTATTGAGATTCAATGAACACAAGGGGATATAGGAATTTATCCTAAGATTCAAATAACCAATTTTATAATTAATTGACTTCATTTGGGTCAAACTACAAAGTTCCAAATTTCTATTTCGAGGCATAATTTCGGGATTCATAATTTATCCGGGTTTCTAACCCAACAACAATCAATCTTAAATCATGATAATTCCAATATACACAATAAACCCATTCGGTTTCAACCCTAACCAAAATCTATCAATATTCATGGAAACATATCAATTTGACATGTATAACAACAATAAATCACAAGAAACAAGTTTCTATCAATCTATCATCAAGGTACTTGTAGAGAGAGAAACTAGGGCTTAGGTAACGTACCTCAATCAAGCCACAAACTTCTAGGATGTGGAAGACAAACCGAGGGAAAGACTCTACCTGGCGAGGGCTTCATGATGGCGGTCACGGCTCGATCATCCGATGGCCGGAACTCCGGGAATCGGCAAGTCTCCCATGGAAGCTCCTCCTCCCTCTCTCTCTCTAAAACTCACGGTTGAATGGTGAAATGAGGGAGGAAGAGGATGGAATTGGGTTATAAAGGGTGAGGGATGACCATGCTACCCTTCCAAGCTGTGGACAAGGCAAAGGGGAGGGGTTAAAATAGGGGTAGAATAGGTATTTCACACCAAAAATCAAAACAGGGGAAAGAATTCCCGTAACAGCTTCTGGGGTTGAGGCGGGCGCCTCAACCTTCTCCATGCGGCCGCCTCACTCCTTCCCTGCACAAGGTTGCTCTCAGTATCTGAGGCGGGCGCCTCACTCCATGCGGCCCTCGGCCTCCGAACCTCCAAAACTTGGTCTAAACTTGATCTAAATGATCCCAAACTTATGGGCAACCATCCTAAGGTCTAACCCAACTCAAAACAAGTCTAAAACACACCGAACAACTCCCGAAACAACTCGGAGCAACTCGAAACCGGAAGGGGTGCAACAACGTGCAACCGGGACGACGAACGAACTCGAAATCAAACGAGCAATGAAAGGAGACTTTTAAGGCAAGTCTAAGGGCTAGTGAAGAAGCTTAAATACTTGTAGGAAGTTAGATAACAACTAGGGAAATAAGAATCCCAAAGGAGAGGCGATTACGCGACTCGATTCCCGAACTACGCGATAGAGACGAACGCTATCTCCAAAGCTTCCGAAATCATCGATAGACTTAAGGAACACCTCCAACTTGGAGTCTAGCTCATCTAAACATGTTAACAAACCATCTTAAAGAGGTCTAGGACTCAAACCGAGGTCACGAACACAAAACGGCAAGAACCCTCAATCGCCGCATTCGACTATCGCCGAGTCACGACTTGTGACTTTAACTAGTTAAGGTCTATGGAACATATGGAACTAATATATTGGCTCCTATACAGCCTCCTGTATTATAATCAAGGTTCTTACCTCAAGTCGAGTAAGCGAGGTTACGGTTGAACGACACGCAAGGCAATAAGGTCAATTACGAAGGTTCGAGGTTCGTGGTCTTACAATAAGTGTCCTCATCCTCATCATCAATGTCCTCATTATCCCGGATAGAGATGCTGCCTGGTACCATGATATTTCGGCTCCAACCATCATCTGCTGCTGCATCTGATCGCAAAGAAAAAGAAAACCTTACAAAAGCTATGGCCACGGACTAAACCCACAATGCACCGAAAGAATAAGAGATTCACCATCTTTCCATTCCAATATCAAAAAGCCCAGCTCTTATCCAAAGGTGTATTCTCAAAAACCCTTTCGCAAAGTACGGCGTGCTATTACATTTTAGATGTTTGGTATAGTTTTATTTTACGTGTGAATTTATTTTTGCATGTGTAACATCTTGCATCATATACATTATATTGCATTATTTCATAATGTTTGTACAGATTTCTTTCACAAAAAAAATAAAAAAATAAAAAAAAAATAAAAAAAAAAGAAAAAGCAAGAAAAGATACTAATGTTCGCAGGAACTCAAAGCTAATGTGCTCGGGACAACTGGCTTCTGGGAAAACCACCACCCCTCATCCTGGGACCCGCTACAACTCCTCGACCTGCCGCATGGCGGCATGACCCATCATCATCATCATCATCGTCGTCATCATCTTGACGTCCGGGCCGCCGCACTGAGCTGCTTCCTGCGAACCTGAAAGAAAAAAAAGAGGTAAGATCTCTACCCTAATTTCCTCCTCACATGAAAATAATGAACATTCACATTTTTATACTTTATTTTTTTACAATAAATTCTTTTTAATAATAATAAAAATCTTGTTCATAACAAAAGAAAAATAATTCTTTGAATTCTCACATACTATTTTCATACATGTGCATAAATTTACATGTAAATAAAAATCATTCTTTTTTTAAAATCCATAAAAAAATTCATTCATAAAAAAAAATCATAAAAAAAAACAACAATTCATATATGTAATTAATTTTGCATCTCAACGTACATATTATAACTGCATTTGTCATGTGCGTAATAAAATGTGAAAAATTCATACATCATCTCATACATGTTCTGCATTGCATCTGCATCAAATAAAATAATTCATGCATTCATATTTTGCATTCCATTTGTCCAATAAGCTGCCATAGAGGTACAACAAAGAGAAGGTAAAATATCATTAATCATCAAAATAAATATCTTTGTGGTATTTACTATACCCCTGCAGCATTTGCATGCTTGGAAAATAAATTTAAGGACATGAAAAATATCTGTTTTGTCCCGCTTTTATCCGAAAATATGCCCGAAAAGCGTCTCGGAAAAATTAAATTTATACTTCAAATATTCCGTTTCGCCATTCTATTGCATGCAAAAATGTGATTTAGTATAAAACATGCATCATATAGCCCCATTTGTATTTAAAATATAAATCATGCATAGTAGGGTCAAATAGTGATCACTATTTCAAATCATGCATCGCAAAAATAAATCACAGAAATTACATGCATTATCACTCAATTACATCATTTAGGCATAAATAGGACATGCACATGCATCATTAATGAAGTCAGGAATGCTTCAAAAGTACCAAACAGTGCCAAAATCTAGCAGATTAGAAGTATATCCAGACAAAAACAAACAAAAAAAACAAAAACAAACAAAAAAAAAACAAACAAACAAAAAAAATGTATCATTCTTTACATAAATAAACACTTGCCATTTTTTTTATATGTAAATATAATGAACAAAATTTACATGTAAATAAACATTTGATTTCATTAAAAAAAAAAAATTGTACATATATACCATATTCTTTTACATTCCTCCAAGAAAAAAAAAACAGAAAATAAAAAAAAATCGGGAGAAAGAAAATGTATGTACAGGAAGAAAAAATTTTCAGGTACGTGCAACAAGGAAAATGCGGCGGCAGAAGAAGAGATTTTCGACTGAAGCTAGAAAATGGAGCAAAAAGAAAACAACAGCAAAGAAAAGATGACATCAGCTGATACCAAAAGATGCTACGGCAAGGAAAAAAAGGGAGTTTCTGACCAAGGTTAGAAGGAGCAACAAGAACAAATGCAGCAGCATCAAGAAAATCTTCCAGCTAAAGCCGAAAACAAAGTGAGACAAGAGAAAAGACTTTCCGAAGGTAACAAGAATAAAAGAAAAATCCCAGCGGATCAAAAAAAAAGAGAAGAAAAAAAAGCAAGCAAAAATAAAGTTCTCAGCTCAGGCCGAACTACGTTTGGTCTGATTCCTTGAAAAAGGATACGTAGGCAGCCTACATCAGTAGGTCCGACCATCACAATAAAAAGAAGAAGGAAAATTCCCCAGCAAAGAGTGGCAAAAAGGTCAGAATCAGCCGAATCTGCGGTAGCCACCCAGGCGCAAAAAGGTAAGTCAGGTACAGTATTCCTACCCTGACTTTAGAATAATTTCCTTTTTAGGAAAATTTATTTTATTTTCAAATAAAAGAAAAACTTTTTTTTTTCAAAATGAGTTTTGATTTCAAAAAATACAAAAAAAAAAGGAATATTTCAAAAAACACAAAAAAAGAGGAATATTTGAAAAAAAAAAAAAAAAGGGAAGGGAAAAGAATGATTTCCACTGCACAATTTTCGAAAATACTTGAAGAATGATCAATTCGTCGTGTTCGGCGACGGATTTTTAGTCAAGCACAATTTTCTGATATCTGAAAATTCTCGGGCTATGTCTGGAAACAAGACAGCGATCAAGGCCCAGACATACCTAGAAAATTTTCTTAACACATTTCAATGCCAAGGTATTGACCGGTTGAAATTGTGGTAACAGAAAAGCAATGCTCGGCAACGAATCTTTAGTCAAACACAATTTTCTGATATTTGAAAGTTTTCGGATTATGTCTGGAAACAAGACAGCGATCAAGGCCCAGACATAATTAGAAAATTTTTCTTAACACGTTTCAACTAGTTGAAAGGTGGTAACAGAAAAACATTCAAATCTTCATACCGTATTTGACAACGGTTTCGGACCGGAAGGATACGGCTTTTCGAAAACACAAAAATCTTTTTCCATTGTAGTTTAAGGTTTTGGCCTGAACTACGCTTGGTCTGATTCCTTGAAAAAGGATACGTAGGAAGCCTACATCAGTAGGTCCGACCATTGCAACATAAAAATATTTTCTTATCTCGAATTTGGGAGTCTATCTTATCAACGATGTTCGTTTACTTGGTAAGCTTCGGGTTACCCGTAAACTCCATCGTTGAGGGGCTCTGTAGACACCCCAAATTCGTACCCCTATTTTATATTGTCCAATAAATATTGTAAAATAAACTACTAATTATTTTTTTTTTGCATGTTTCAGGAATAAAAATACAAAAAAAAAAGCAAAAAGAAAAGATAAAGAAAACAAAAAAGAAAAGAAAAGAAACAAAAAAACAAGAAAAACAAAAGAAAAGAAAACAAAAAAGAAAAGAAAAGAAACAAAAAAACAAAGAAACGAAAAAGGCAAAAGAAAAACAAAAAGAAAAAGAAAAAGAAAAAAAGAAAATGGAAAAGGGAGCCGCCAGTCTCCCTTCCCTTTACTTAAACACTAATCTACCCTATATATATATATATTATACTCCCTCATTCTCGCAGAAGCTCTCCCGACGAACTCTCTCTCTCATTTCCCTCATTCTCTCAATTTCTCCCAACCCCGCCCTCTCTCACCCTCACCCCCTCCCAAGGCCCATTCACCCATAAAATACTCCCTCACTCACACACACTTGCACAATATACTCTATCTCTCTCTCGGCAACCCCCCTCTCACACACACTCACATATATATACCCTCTCTCACCCGCACACACACACACAAATATATAAAAACGCACACACAAATACACACATAAATATACACCCTGCCGTTACTCTGCCCGGGTAACGAGCTAAAAAAAGTCAAAACTTAAGTCTAGGTTCCGCCCAACTAAAAAAGCCAAAACCTACCCAAATAAAGCTGTCACTCTGCCCGAGTTGACAAGCCCCAGCCTCAAATCCAATTCAAAATCCAGTTCAAATCCAGTTCAATTCCAGTCCAGTTCAATTCAAAACAAAAAAGACTCCTCTCCAGAGGACGAGCGAGCACACCACCGCTCTAAAAAGGTAATACCTTTAAGGCGTATTTTATTTCATTTGTATTTTTTTATTTATTTTCAAAAAAAGTTGTATTTTAAATCCGGCACAATGTAGCCAATATAAGCCGTTGTGCTGCCCGGATTAGATTAGAAAATATTTTGCAAAAGAGCCATTATTATGGCCAAATATTCTTAAATGTGTTTGTAATTATTGGAAGGAGACGGCTGCGAGTCCGTAAATAATGTAGCCACGAATGTATCTGTTTAATTTTCCCTTGTCAAAATAAGACCTTATTTATTTGCTAGATTAATATAACAATGAGCATATTTCAGCCAAAAACGCTTTGAGACGAAAGGGCGAGTTGGGTGCCTAGCACCTTCCCACTCGTACTCGTAACTTAGCCCCCGAACCCGTTTTCTAAAATCTCTGGTTTTCTCTTCTGGTTTTCCTTTATTTTTGCCTTAAAATAAAGGTGGCGACTCTAAAACTTTCAGATCCAGTGGGGCCTCTAGCTCCCATAGTGATCTGACTGGGCCATAAGGCCATTTTATTAAATTCATAAGTGGGGGCCGCAATATCTTTTCTTGCACTTCTATTATCCCCTGACGAAAAAGGGGAGAATGAGAATGGAAAGGTAATGCATTCCCATATCCTCGTTATCCACCTAAATAAGGGATAACCTGACATGTGGAAACCTTTAGTTCCCATTTTGGATACAAAATCCACTCAAGGCAACCGAGGCACATTCCAACGTGCTAACATAGACAGCACTCCTCTCGCACTTTGGATTTCGTCTTCCCCTAAACAAGGGAGGGTGGAACGAGAGCAGTGGTGTCCCGCATCCGCACGTATGCGCACCCCTATCCAAGGGCGCGCGGGGCGCGGAAGCACATCCCGGGAACCTCACACCTACCTTGCCCGGAACCTCATCTAGACTTCGAAGGAAGCTGGAGTTTGACCGGAGGCTAACTCGGCCGAAAACGTTGGCACTTAGAATGAACAGCCGCCAAAATATCTTCAACGTAGGTTCTATCCGCAACAACCGACACGCCACGGTATACGCCATCAAGGCCCAAACTGTATTCAGCATAAGGTCACCGGGCATAGGGCCAAACTCCTTGAGAAAACGAAGGAAGAAGGGATCTAAGGGTAAGCGCAATCCTACTCATAAAAAGTCAGCAAAAGATAGCAATTTTCCATCCTGCTCACGGGGATACTCTCCATCCACTAAAACGGCTTTCTCTGCCCGGTAAGCTTGGGGGTCCACCCCTAGCGAAGTAAACCATGCGGTAAGTTTGGTGGGGGTATCTAAAGAGACCCAGTGTGCAGCGTAGAGGGTTTCATCAGCCTCTAACATCCAATCAGGCACAGGGGCAGAAGTGGTAGCCTCATCTCTGGCACGGGCAAGTTGTCTCCCTCTCTGGGCCAATGGGAGGTTGTCAGAACTCTCTTCCCCCGAGTTGGAGGCCTCGTTAATTGTAACCGATTGTGCTACGTCGAGGAGTGCCCCACCAGCAACTCCATCCTCGACCACGGGCTTCTCTCGTTCGGGCAGCTGTGCTAGGCCTTGCCCGCTAGCAGCCACAAAACTTTGCTCCACCTATCCATCAGACAAACCATGTTCACTGGAGGAGTCGGTAAGTGTGATCACAGGCACACGGGCTCGCGCCACAACAGCCTCTCCGGCCACGGACTCATCTCCCTCTTCTACTTCGACGTCCGGGAAAAGAGACCTCTCGCTACTCAACGGGTCATTCTGCCCGCCATAACTGAAAGCCTCTCGGTCGTTGTCTGAATATTCTCCGTCAGACATCTACATGGAGATCGAGGAAATAAATGTTAGAATCTGCTTGAAGCAAAGAATAATCCTGAAAGGGAAAACACTAAGTCTAGCTACATTAAGGGGCTATGCCCGCCTAGTGGGTAAGACGCGTGGAGCAATTATCCTCTATCTCTACCTAAGGCCTGGTTCAAACCTACGAATGCTACCAGAAAAAGGGCTGAAGATGAATGAGAAACCCAGAAACCCCAAAAGCAAAGGAATCAAAGCATAGAAAGATAAGAAAGCTTACTATCAAGATGTGGTTGAGTTTGTTTTCCTCTGCACAGGCGGAATCAAAATGAAAGCGGGGAAATACTTTGGATATTGTGAACTGAGTGATAGCCAGAATTGAAGGGCAACGACAATAGCACCGGAAACTGGAAATCTTCTGAGGAATCGGCGGCAGGAATGCGGTGTTTTTTCTCTCTCAAAAAATCTCAGAGATGGTAAAAGGCTGGAGAGGTAGAGGGGTTGGCCTTTTATAGGCGAGGTTCAAGAAGTTTTGGGGACGCTGAAACGACGCTTGAAAAGACGGCACTCGTCATTAGCACGCACATGCATTTAATGCGTCGCACTAAAATCCGAGCCCCCATCAAGTCTCACCTTTCCTTGGCAGCTCACGCGCCCACTCCCGAATTCACCTTACTACTCTCACGGCTGCAAGCTTCCTCGACACGCTCCAACTGTCCACCAATAAAGATTCTATAACCTTCCACAAGTTCATCCGGCTCATTAACAGCTTTCTCAAAAATTCACAAGTGTTGAAGCCCGTAGCCCGAGCCGCATTATCTGGCATATACGCTCCCCGCTCCGAGCATGAATACTCGCCAGACAAGGAGCTAGGGGCCACTGATGTGCCTGGCCCAAGCCGGGTCACGAGCGAAGCACGAGCTAACATCACGTGCCAGTCACGAGCATAATTAGTATGGGGCCCACCAGTCTAGCGGGCAGAGCTAATAAGACATCAAGCAACAGATAAAACAACTCCACTCCAAATGTGGTCAGGCATAGGCTTTGCTTGTTCGACGAGGTGCCATGACCGGGGACCACACTTATGCCGGGCAGAGAATCGGATTCATCCCGTCCAAACCTGGTTGAGCACTGGCCTTGCATACTCGACCAGGGGCCACGCCCGGGAACTGCGTTTACCTCAACTCAGTCTACGTCAAGCAGCCGGGCAGAGCCTTGCTTTCCCAGACACACATCGAGCAAGAAGCTCCGGAAACTTGCTCCCCTAAACAAGTCAAAAGTTTCCATATCCGAGCAGGACACTTGCCTTATCCGTTCCTACATTTATGCGGCCAACCGCCTATCATGCCTATAATTTAGGGATTCTTTCCTTAATTGGCTGGGTATCTATGGAAGCTGAATCCCACCTGGATTCTAGGTCATTAGGGGCCTATAAATACTCATCCACAAACCACAAACAAGGTACACATACTTTTTTGAGCCTAGAACCTCAGTCAAATTACTTTTTGACTCTCTCACATAATACTTACTCTCACGCCGGAGTGGTTTCGCGAGGCACTGCCTTGCACTTCCACTAAGGTTTTCTATGATCTGAATTAGGTTCAAGGAAGCAGATTCAAGCCAAGATATCCTAACCATCGTACGGACGGCCCAAGCTGTGATTTTGCCACATCAACCACTATGAAAAGAAATAAGAATAATAATATGAACATGTTCAAAGAAACAAGATTCCTACGAAAGAGTGACTAAATCCGACTTTTTTGAGATGGGTCATGTGAGAACCCTAGTTCGAATCCCGTCTCGTTAAGTAAAAAAAAGGTGATTTCAAAAACTTAAGCGCGTGAAATACACTCGGTCTCGTTATGAACTCTTAAAAAATATGCGCAGATTCGTAACCTCCATTTAAATGAAAAACAGAGAAAAACATAAAATATTGGGTATGGGAGCTAAGTTACAAGTTGGGAAGGGGCTAGGCATCCAACTCGCCTTTTCGGTCTCAAAGGGTTTCTAACATACTTGGTTTACTTTTTGTATATCTAATCTAGGGAACATGTGTGAATATGAAAAGAAGATTTTTATTTTTTTTGTTGAAGCAAAAGAAAATGAAATAATAACAAAAATGAACCAAAGAAAAGATAAAATAAATATTCTATAAATTATTCTATACAAACCAGCTAAAAAAACAGGAAAAAGTATTTATTTACGTTGTATAAAAATATCTAACCAAACAGAATAACTTATTTTACACAGGCTAAAAAACATAAACAGATTAAAAAAACAAATTTTAACTACGTACATATGTATAGACATCATAAATATATATGGATCCACAAAATATATTTATTTACATTTATTTACAGACTAAACGAAATAATTATGGAGACAAAATATCAGTGATCCAATACTTTTGGAGCGTGATAGTCTGTACCCGGTGTTGTGTGTGTGTTTGTGTATTGAAAGAGATGTACCGCTCCACCCAGAATAAGTAAAACCAGTCAGTAGAAACAACCCAGAAAAACCGAGAAAGAGTTCTCTCTTTCTATGTCTGAAATATAATTATCTGTCCTCGTTGAAAATAACTGAGAAGAGGCTTTTATACAGAGACTAGAGGAAGCTTCCTTGGTATGAGTGAGAGCTGAGGGACAGCTTGTGGTGTCCGAGTGAGGCTCCTCAAATGATTTAGGAGGTGCTTAGATGTGTAGGGGGTCTGTCGTCGGCCACTGTAGCATGTTCTTTGGGCTAGGTAATAAGGAAAATGGACGTTGTACATGTCAAATGGGTGCCCCACCGGTATAAGCATGTACCACGTTGAAATTGTTGAGAGGGGCACCAACTAGCCAAAACATCCAAAATGGGTGTCGTACATGGTCTTTTGGGCGCGGTACAGACCCTTTTGGGTGCAACGCCCGTTTGGGTGTGTACCGCGCCTACTTCTCCTTTTTCTTTACTTTTTGTGTACTTTGACCCCTTTCGTGTTTCCTTCTGTTATCTTTACAGGTTTTAGTTGTAGATTTTATATTATCCATGGAATTTTGCATCTGTATAACAATCATGCACATATTCTTTTTTGTTTTCATTAGCTGATGCGTATACGGAAGCTTGGATTCAACAAATCGCCCAAGCAATTTCGGACAGCCCTATGGCTGAACCAACAGTCCCGAAACAGCCCGAAATCAGCCACAATACTGCTCCAATAATCCTTCTAAAAACCCTCAATAACAGCCCAAAAATCTATAAAATGTTGAAGAAAATAATTTACCCAAATCATTATCGAGCTTAATGTTCAGAACTTGAGACTAGATTAGAGAAAATATTAATACTCAGAAAGGTTAAAGACAAAGTTTCAATGCAGAAGACAAATGAACAGGTTTCAAAAAAAACTATAACAAAGTTTGTTTTGATTACTGGTGGAAACTATTGACTGGTAGTACGAATCATAATTTTCTTATCTTTATCTTATAAAGAAATGCTAACGACTAATCAGGAGCCAATTCAAACGTATATACGGAAAGGTGTTGCGGTATTAGACAGTTAGGCACATGCTTTTGTTGTAAGAGGTATTTCTTAGTGCTTAAGATTCCTAGTTATACATATTGTATATTTCATAGAGCAAGGGACTTTCTGTAGTCCAGATCTTGAAATACGTTCATCCAGAGTGTGACCCTAAAAAGGGAATTCCAATCCTTCAAGTTCAAATGCCTGCTCACAATCATTTGTAAGACCTCCCTGGGTCAAACATAATTACCTTATGTATTTCCTTCCCTCCAACATAATACTTCAAGTTCAAATGAATCATTAATCATTTTACCTTATGTATTTCTGCCTCAACATATGACTTCATAAAATGTTGAAAAAAATAACCAATCATTATCGAGCTTAATGTTCAGAACTTGAGACTAGATTATAGAAAATATAAATGCTCAGAAAGGTTAAAGACAAAGTTTCAATGCAGAAGACAAATGAACATGTTTCAAAAAAAAAACTATAATAAAGTTTGTTTTGATTACTGATGGAAACTATTGACTTGTAGTACGAATCATAATTTTCTTATCTTGATCTTATAAAGAAATGCTAAAGAAATGCTAATGACGTATAAAGGTGTTTGTAAGAGGTATTTCTTAGTGCTTAGTTATACCTAGTTGGCTTTCAAGTGTGACCCTAAAAAGGAAATTCCAATCTTTCAAGTTCAAATGGCTGCTCGGATTGGAAATCCCTTTTTAGGGTCACACTCTAGATGAACGTATTTTAAGATCTGGACTACAGAAAGTCCCTTGCTCTATGAAATATACAATATGTATAACTAGGAATCTTAAGCACTAAGAAATACTTCTTACAACAAAAGCATGTGCCTAACAGGTCTAATACTGCAACACCTTTCCAGATATACGTTTGAATTGGCTCCTGAATAGTCGTTAGCATTTCTTTATAAGATAAAGATAAGAAAATTATGTTTCGTACTACCAGTCAATAGTTTCCACCAGTAATCAAAACAAACTTTGTTCTAATCTTTTTTGAAACTTGTTCACTTGTCTTCTGCATTGAAACTTTGTCTTTAACCTTTCTGAGCATTTATATTTTCTATAATCTAGTCTCAAGTTCTGAACATTAAGCTCGATAATGATTTGGGCAAATTATTTTTTTCAACATTTTATGAAGTTGTATGTTGGAGGGCAGGAAATACATAAGGTAATTACGTTTGACCCAGGGAGGTCTTACAAATGATTGCGAGCAGCCATTTAAACTTGGAGGATTGGAATTCCCTTTTTAGGGTCACACTCTGGATGAACGTATTTCAAGATCTGGACTATAGAAAGTCCTTTGCACTATGAAATATATAATATGTATAACTAGGAATCTTAATCACTAAGAAATACCTCTGGACATGATCAAAGGACTTCAATTAAAGCACTTCATTTGTCATGGATTTTATGGGAACGCAATGTGCGCGTTTCTAAATGACCTGATGCCTCCGTAAAAAAAATTAAGAAAACAGTTTCTTTCTCTCTTTTTGTATTTATATGTCTTGTATTTTGAGTCTCTTTTCGAAGCCCTCCCGAATTTTTTGGTTTGTAGGGAGGTGTACATAGAGTTCCCACACCAAAAATATTTTCTTTTTAGTTTAATTTTAGAGGTAAATGCACCATTAGTCCATAAACTTTGGCCAAACTCATCATCAGTCCCCCAACTTCAAAAGTGATCACCATTGACCAAAGATAGTCTTTTTTGTTCACCGTTAGTACCTAGCCTTAACGATGTTTGTATATTTCCGTTAAATGAGCATGTGCCACTCGCATGCACAAAAATTGAGGGCAAAAAAGACTTTTTCAATTTAAATAAGAGTCCAGTTTGCTATCATCATTAAAACAGGGGGCCATGGATAACATCATCAAAATAAGGGGGCCATGTGAAAATTTTAATACCATCTTCTCCGATAATTATTTCAGGATTCAGTACTATTATTTACAAACAAAAAAAAATCACTGATGATCTCCCACTAAGATTATGGAACCCAATTTTGTTCTTGCGTAGTTCAGTTTTGGAACCCAATATGAACACTCGTTTGACATATCGGGCAATACTTGCTCTTTCTCTCTCTACTCCCCTGTTTTTTTTTCTTCTGCTTTGCTCTTTCCCTTTCTTCCCCAACCCACGTAAATCTGAGCATGGACTTCACTCCAAGTTTGAATTGAATCATAGGTCTAACAAAGGAGACATTCTTTGAGGCATGTGGGGTTCATTAGAATCAAAGGAAGAACGAGAAGAACATTCTACTTGATTTGTTTTCAAAGCTTTTGCCCTCATTGTCTTCCCTCTCATCACTCACATCCCTTCCCTTGAGGTCTTTGTAACAATATCTTGGTGAGACATTTTATCGAACACCAACCGTGCATCGCCAATTTCCCCACAAGTCGCATACATATCCACCTAACTCGTCTCAACAAAGGGGTCGAAATCAAAACCCAATTTTGAAGCCAATCCATGAAGCTCCATCCATTCACTTAGCCTCGAAACTCAAGATGACGCCTTTAGTAACGGGAGATTAGAGTTTTCTATAAGATGCGAGAGCCCGTAGTAAACTGATTGTGGTTCACGGCTACCAACATGATTTGTAGAAAAATAGAGAGAATATATTTTTGTGAAGTATTACCCATGTGCTTGGTTATTATTGTGTGTTCTTAATGCGTTTGATGGCATAGTGAACCATTAGATGATCACTAGAATTATAGGATAAGATACGAGAGACCGTCCTATTAATTCTGATAATCACAATAATTGTTTACGTTACGTGAGACCGATATGAGATCATGCGTAGATAGTCATTGGGTGCTTGTTTTGACATGCGGCTATTTTCTTCTATGTTATAAGATGCGAGAGCACCTAGCGAGGAGTTGTAACTAGATTTTCTGTATGATGTGAGAGCCCGTAGTGAATATTATAGTGCACCCGATTACCAAGACTTGAGTTAAAGAAAAGAAGAAAGAGGATTAAAATCAGACACCGGCTAGACTAGAAATATCGCACTCCTATATTTTTAATCTTGATTTGTTGTTGTCAAACCACTTTAGCGTTAGTGTAATTTTAATTGCTTTCTTAGATTTTTTTACATTTTTAGTCTTTAATTCATTTTCTTTTCACTCAAATATAATTAGATAGCCCGATTTTGATATTTAGTTTGAATGAAAATAACGTATATTCTCTGTGGGATCGATAATTCGTACTTATGTAAACTTTATTACTTTATACGTCCGGGTATTATTGCCCGAGTTTCGTTTTTGCAAACATCAAGTTTTTTGCGCCGTTGTTGGGGAATGGTTTAATTTTTGCTCTTATATGCTAATATCGATACCAAGCAAAGCTATTTGTAATTTGAGCATGTTTTTTTAGTTAGTTTATTTTCTTTTGTATTTATATATTTTGTATGTTGAGCAGCTTTTCGAAGCCCTCCCGAATTTGTGGGTGCAAGTCCAGTTCGAAACGAAATAAAGCTACAGAGGGGTGTAGACACCCCAATTTCATACCCTTGTTTTATGACATGTCATAAAATATCAAGACCTTTTAAAAGGACTAACGGATGTCAAGTTATAGGGTTAAAAGTGCAAAAGGACGAAAGAATTAACAAGCAGTGAATTACAGGGGGTGAAAGTACCAAAAACAAAAGAAAAAACAATGCGAGAGCGGCCGTAGGCTATTTTGGATGCAGCGCCCAAAAGACCTATAGGTGGCGCCCAAAACCCCCTCAGGCAGCGCCTAAACCTCTCATGTTCACTGTTGCAGTTTGCTTTTGGTGTAATTCCTTTAGCGCACGGTACAAGCGTTCAAAGCATGGAAGAAAATATCTGCTCTTCCTTCGCTATTAAGGAATGTCTCACTTCAGCCTATAAATAGAAGGCTTCAGCAGTGCCCAAAGAAAAAATAGACGGAGAGAAATAGGCGAAGAGCAGTTACGCTGTAGTTTTCATATCCAAATTAGAAGCTCCGTGAGGCTGTCGAAACCTCCCCTAAACACTTAAACTCTCCGGCCAAAGTGAACCCTAGTTCCCCAGCTAGGTTTCTGCCCTATTTCACTGGTTCCAAAACCCCAAAAAGAGCAGTTGTCCTGCCCGAATCCATACGTCAAATCCAACAAAAGCAAGCAGTTGCTCTACCCGATTTCAAATGCGACGACAACAACAATCAAACAAAAACAAGCAGTTGTGCCACCCAGATCCCGAGGCGAAAACAACTAAAAAGAGTAGTCACACTACCTAAAATCCGACAACAAAAAAAGACTCCCTCTCTCTGAAGGACAGAGCGAGCACACCCTAAAAACCTACCATAAAAGAAGTTGGTTCGGGATAAAGCTCACACGCTTCAAGAGGTAGGTGCCCTAAAGTATTTATTTATTTTGTCCTTAAAATAGTACCATTTAAATAGTAATATATCATAAAATAAGTTGTTATGCTCCTCAAATTTCAATAATA
Organism: Codonopsis lanceolata; assembly: GCA_013146195.2. Classification (NCBI taxonomy): domain Eukaryota; kingdom Viridiplantae; phylum Streptophyta; class Magnoliopsida; order Asterales; family Campanulaceae; genus Codonopsis; species Codonopsis lanceolata. Next base: position 27,717,803 of record CM028384.1, on the reverse strand, counting down.
AATAGATATAAAAATAAGCCGTTATTATGGCCTATTTTTTTAAGTATTATTTGCAACTCTAAAATGATGCTGCTGTAAGTTTTTTTTATTTCTTGATATATATATATATATATATATATATATATATATATATATATATATATATATATATATATATATATATATATATATATATATGCTTTATTTAAATTTTTAACTTTATAAAAAGAGTATATTTAGCCAAAAAACTATTTTGAGTCCGAAAGGGCAAATTGGGTGCCTAACCCCTTCCCAACTCGTGACTTAGTCTCCAAACCCTTACAAATCTGGTATATTTGATTTTTCTTTATTTATCCTTAAAATAAAAATGACGACTTTGTTATTTATTTTTTGAGTCACAATTGAGGACTGACGTATTCCACTCGCTTTTGAAAAGTTTAGAAACCACCCCACCTTTCATATGGCGCGGATCCGGTTAAAAACGGGGCACTCACAGTGACGACTCTGCTGGGGATGTTGTTTTTATTTTAATAATTAATAATAAAATAAAAATGGAGGGCTAAACTCAGTTTGTTTTTTTATCTGTATATATAAAAAAGTTTATCTTTTGGATTTTTGGCTAAATATGTTCGTTATATTTATTTAACAGTTTTAAATATTGTATTTTTATATATCCGTGTATATATGTGTGTATAACCTTGAAATCTTGTAGCAACTTCATTTTGGGTACCGGTGCAACCTGAAAAGATTTTTTAAAGAAAAAACTGGAGCAATTTTTGTTTTATTATGTTATTATATTATTCATGGTGGTCATGTAAATATTATTTTATTATGTCATTTTTATTTTGGGGATTAGGACCAAATGTAATTAATACGAACAGATAGTTTCCCCACTTTTCTTTCTATTTATTGATCTGAATGGCTGTCACGCTTGCTCGCGCTGTCCTTTCGGGGATTCAAACTTATGAACCGAGAAAATCAACAAATGAACAAGAAGACAAGCTATAATTTATTGCTTTATTACTGCTTTATATCTGAAAAAAGAAAAAAAAATATTTACCGCTTTTTAGATAACTCACACATGTGCACTCATGTAGAGATATTCTGACTGTTACCCTTCAACCCGATAAACACATCTGGGTATTCATGATCTCGAAAGAGAGGTTACGGAGAACTTAGGCCGAACTTATCACATCCTGCGCCCCTTATTGAATGGGCCAATGGGGTGAAACCAGCCTAGCCCTGCATTAGTGAACGCTAAAAGCATATATATTTTTAGGACACTTCATGGACCGATCGGTTTTTATATCTTGAAATTAATGGCCAATCCCTGTTGCAAAAAATATATGTAAATGAATAAAGATATATACACAGGGGCTGATCAATAATTTTTATGGTATTTGTCCTAGACCATTTGAATGGTGGATCCCAGAAAGAGTATAGACCCTTCACCTAAGATTTGTCCAATCTTGGGAAGTCGAAAGTCAGGTGGAATACGAAGGTTCCATACTCTAGAGAAAGAATCCATTGTTCCAGGAAAAGTTCTAGACTATCAAAACAAAGCATGTGCTTGTCCGATCAATTTTAGGAAAAACAAATAAGCTAATTATAAAAGCACACTGTACTAAAACAAAAAAAAAACCCCTGAACCTTTCCTTCTGATACCTTCAACCCTTTTTCTCAGAAACCTGACCCGAATTTGGAAAAGAAGAGATAGCACCGGTCTTTGATACATGATACAGGCACAGAGGTCAGGTCAGAGAGTATAAGAATCAGTTCAGAGGGTACAGATTTGGGTAGAATGGCCGCCAAAAACAAACAGACTGTTGCATGTACAAGTAATGAACAAACTACTCTTGGAGCAGAAATAGAAGCTCCTGGATATGCCCCACACCCTGAATTCCAGAACTGGTTTAAAAGAGAATTGGATGCTCATGTAGGAAGAGTCGCAAGCCAAGTAACTGGGGATCTTTTGGAAAGTTTAGTAAAAATCTTCACTATGTTCTCTCACCGAATCAAAAGCCGGCTACCTCCCCACGATAACTCCTCCTTCCAGGAATCAACTTCTCCAATCCAACAAAAAGTACCTTCCCTCAAAATTCCAAACATTTATAACTTGAGTCCACCAAGCATCTCATTCCCAGGCACCAACCCCGAACTCACTCACATAAATGCCTGTTACCATAACCAAAAAGACTACCTCCCTCTTGACCCTTAAAACACCTACACCTATACCTAACAAATGACCCATGGGACAATAACCGGAATGATCTGTATGCATGAAAAGTAGAGATGTTAAATTGGGTTGGCCCTAACCTTATAGGGTCAGCCCTACAGGGTAGTGACCCTATAGGACCACGGGTTAAACGGGTCGCTCAAAACGCAACCCTGACCCTGTAGGGTACGGTTTAACAGGGTCAGCCCTATTAACACATGACGTTTTATTTAAATCAAAAATTCAAAATTAAGTAACAAACATATTGACGGACAAGTGACAACGATTAACAATACGAATTAAAAACATAAAATCGAGTTTTCTTTTGGGAAAGTATCTTCTTCAACATCATTATCCATTTATCCTCTTCATCTACAATAATAAAATAACATGAAATAAATGTTGGTAAGAAGTTAATACAATCAAATATTTTAATCAAATAGGAAAATATAATACTAAGGTCAAACCGTTTAGCACAGAATTTAAACGGGTTGGATTTTCCCGACCCTAACCCTTTCCGATTCTCGATTAGCAGGGTCAACCCTGTGGTTCTAGGCCCTTTTAACATAGCTAATTATGTATCCAAAAATCTCATTTTGACCAATTTTGGAAACTTATATGTCTTAGAATTGTAGTTACGACCATGTTTGGGTTTGACTTTCATCAAATACACATACATCATCACAAAGCTAACATGGGATAGACATTATTGGTTTACCAAATGAAATGATAATATATATTACGCATTTGAATATTTAAAAAATAAGTCAGGTTGGTTGAGTGGTTTAAGCTACCATCTTTAAGATCCTATTATTATTATCCTCTAGGGAGGTTGTGGGTTCAAATCCCTTTTTAAACATTTTGAACCCTCATTTTAGCCAAAGCAAATCTTCCAGCCCGCGGGCCAGCCCTAGAACCCGCCAGCCAAACCCATTTTGCTTGCGACCCTACAGGGTTAGCCCGTTTATTAAACGGGTTGGATTTTCCCAACCCTAACCCTTTAATGTTTCCGATTAATAGGGTCGGCCCTACGGTTCCCGACCCTTTTAACATCTCTAATGAAAAGGAACGACTCCCCTCAAATAGAAGCACATACAATGAGTTTCTTGCACAAAGCTACCCAAGCCAATAAGAATTGACAACGTCTCATCTCTAAATGTATGCTCCACAAACACATTAGCAAAACTGGGGACAAAGATCTCAGAATTGACTCCTTCATCACAAACAGTTAGGGCATATGACAACACAAGTCGATGTGTCCTAGAAGTGGTAACTCTGATGATGACAATTAGGCCACTGACTATACCAGTTGAATTTCAGGTCCTAGATATTCCTGCCACTTTCAGTTTATTGGTGGGACGTCCTTGGATCCATGGGGTAAAAGGGGTAGCTTCTTCGCTGCACCAACATGTCAAGTTCATCCACAATGACCATATAGTGATCATACTTGATGATAAAATCATGGAAAACAAAGAAAGTGGGGATATCCCAATCCTCGAGATAGAACATGATGACATGGGTATCTTCCTAAGTGGCTTTGAAGTCATCCCTCAGGGAAGAGTCAACGCAATTGAATGTGGGCGAGAGACTGACATTATTGGAAAGAGAAGCACGGTCTTTGAAGATATGGTCCCATTAAACATGCTCCGAAAAATGAACTATATGTCTGGTCTGGGTCTTGGCAGAAATCAACAGGGGCTTATCAATTTAGTCCAGGATAAACTTAAAGAATGTACTCCTCCATTTGGTTTAGGATACAAACCTACACCAGCTGAGTTAGCTGCGGTCATGAGACAAAAACGTGAAAAGAATAAGGCATAACATGAAAAGCGGCCTTACAAAGATCCTCCTCTATTGTCATATAGAAAAACTCTAAATGGGTATTTTGTAAGGAAAGGAGAAACGGATGCCTATCTCATGTTCCCAGAACCCTTGATAGACCAAAATAGGAAAAGACGCCCTGGTTGGGAGATATTTGAAGATGTCAGTCTCGCCACCGATGAAATGGAAAAGGTCATCTTGGAGCCCCGTAGCACCGCATATAAAACTGTGATGGTCGAAAATACCTAGACTATAGATCAAGACGACTATACCTTGGCCTTATTTGGTGATGATTTCATGGGGGATAGTTTCATGGGTATGATTGATGGAGGGACTAGCTATAAGGAGCTCCCGACAGAATTTGAGGCTATCGCTGATAACCCATTGCAAAATTGGTATACAACGGCTGGACCGCTCCTGGCAACAGCAGACTTGGTGGACCATTTCGGATACACCCTTCCCCCTATTTCTTTTTTCACGGACTGGTCACCTACCGGCCCGCTCCCTGAAATTGAGGACTCCAAAACCCAGGGCCTAAATAATGTAACTGACCCTGTAAACCTTGAAATTAATTATGAGAGTCTCGATGTCTTCGTGTATTCCTTGGTTGCAGCTACGTTAAAAGACAAATTAACAAACATAAATAATGAGTCGTTTAACAAAATGGACCCAAAAGATAAAGAATACCTAATCGAGCTCGCAAAGTTAGTCAAGCAACGAGAAAATCACCGATCAGCAGCGTCAGAAGAATACTTGTCTGTTATCAATCTGGGGCTAAACAGTGAGATCAGAGATGTCGGAATCAGCAATTATCTGCAGGGGTCAGAAAGGGTAGCATTGATCATTCTACTCAAAGAGTTTTCAGATGTCTTTGCATGGTCTTGCGAAGACATGCCTGGGTTGGATCCAGCAACCGTAGAGCACTGAATTCCTACATACTCAGATGATAGGCCAGTTAAGCAGAAACTCCGCAGAATTAAGCCAGAATGGTCACTGAAAATAAAAGAAGAGATCATGAAGCAGCTACACGTCAAGTTTATCCGGGTAGTTGAGTACCCAATTTGGCCGTCAAACATAGTGACTGTACCAAAACCTAATGGAAAGGTTCGGATCTGCATAGACTTCCGCGACCTCAACAAGGCATTGCCCAAAGACAACTTCCCTCTACCCAATATTGATATTGTGGTAGATGTTGTGGCTTCTTACAAATTAAGATCCTTTGTAGACGGCATGCTAGGCTGCAACCAAATCAAAATGGCAGCAGAGGACCAGGAAAAATTTTCATTCATCACCCCCTGGGTACATATTTCTACATTGTCATGCCATTTGGTTGAAAAATACTGGGGCTATATACCAAAGAGCTGCCACTACTCTCTTCCACAATGATACATAAAGAAGTTGAAGTGTATGTGGACGATATGATTGTGCATTCTGACGATGCAAATGGCGCACATGTCAAAGACCTTCGAAAATTATTCGAAAGGTTAAGGAAACACAAGATGAAGCTCAACCCGACAAAATGTACATTCGGAGTCACCAAAGGCAAAGTCCTAGGGTTTTTGGTAACCGAGCAGGGCATTGATATAGAACTTGCTAAAGTAAAAGCTAACATAGAAATGCCACAACCAAGAACTCCAATAGATGTTAAGGGTTCCCTGGGCCAATTGCAATACATTAGTCGCTTCATTAGGCAGCTGACATCCATGTGTGAGCCACTATTCAAGCTCCTGAAAAAGGACACTGACCGGGTCTGGGATGAAGAATGCTAACTTGCCTTCAAAAAAGTCAAAGACTACCTTGTTAGCCCGTCTGTGCTAGCTCGTCCTCATACTCACAAACCTCTCTTGCTATACCTAACTGTCACAGACACTGCAGTAGGGGCTATGCTCACACAAGAAAAAGAAGATTCCTACGTTGAGAATGCCATTTATTTCATAAGTAAGAAGCTACAAGGAAGTGAGCTTAATTACTCAGCCTTAGAGAAAAGTTGTACTGGTTTAGTCTGGGCAACATAAAGGCTCAAGACCTACTTGCAAGCCCGGTCCATCAAAGTGATCTCCAGGATAGACCCCATGAAATACATCTTCGGAAAGCCATCACTCTCCAACCGGTTGGCTAAATGGTCATTCTTACTCAACGAATTCGACATCACATACGTCACACACAAATCTATCAAAGGAAGTGTGATCGCAGACCATCTAGCTGATTTACCTTTAGAGTCAGAAGATGCTTCAAAACCAAGTTTCCCAGAAGAGGGTGTCCTAGAAATTAGAGATCATGACACCAAATGGCAGATGTTCTTTGATGGGGCTGCCAACAAACGAGGTTTCGACATAGGAATCCTGCTAATTGATCCAGCAGATTCTCATACTCCTTTAGCCATAAGATTGGAGTTTGAATGTTCAAACAATACTACCGAGTATGAAGCTTGCATCGCTGGTCTAGAAGAGGCTCTCCAAAGAGGAGCAGAAGAATTAGAAGTCTTTGGTGATTCCGCCTTGATTGTCAATCAGATCGAGGGGAAATGGAAAATACAAGATCCCTGACTACAATTATATCATGCTCAATTGACAGCTTTAGCAAAAGAATTTGATGATATCTCATTCCATTATTTTCCGCGAGATAGAAATCAATTTGCCGATGCTTTAGTAACATTATTTCGTTGGTCAAAGTTCCCACAGAGATCAACGTTCAACCATTTGTAGTTGGGAAGAAAATAGCTCATGCCTATTACTTCACAATTGATGCAACTCCTGACAAAGACAATGAGCCTTGGCACTTAGACATTTGGAATTTACTTCAAAAAGGAGTCTATCCAACAAATTTAGACAAAAGAGGAAATGTCTCCCTACGAAGGTGGGCATCACAATTTGTGATCAGCGGAGGTAGTCTATATAAAAGGCACTACCAATGATTAAATCTGTTATGCATAGATCAAGCTAAAGCAGAACGAGTCATGGACCAACTACATGGTGGTACTTATGGGCCGCATATGAATGGGCATATGCTTTCAAAGAAAATAATTCAACGAGGGTACTATTAGAGTACACTAGAAATTGATTACATTCGGCGGGTGCGTCACTATGACCAATGCCAGCGCTTCGCCAATTTGCAGCACGGTCCCTCGTATATATTGTACAACTCCACAGCTCCCTGACCCTTCTCAACATGGGGAATTGACGCCATAGGTCAGATTCACCCAAAATAATCAAACGACCATCAGTATGTCCTAGTAGCTGTCGACTACTTCACAAAATGAGTAGAAGCTGCTTCCTACAAAGTGTTGAATGCCAATAAAGTATCTAAATTTATCAAGACAAACATCATATGCCAAGACCATATGCTTCTGCGAGGTACAGAGGATGCCCCAACATCACTTGGATAAGAACCGTTTGAAGTTTCATCATCCTCATCATCAGCTTCCCCATTATCATGAATAGCAGGGTTGCTTGGGCCAACACCATCGCCACGCTGGGTGTTACTTCACCTGTCGGCATTACTTGGACCCGCTTCATCATTCTGTCTGGCATTACTCCATCGTCCTACGTTGCTTAATCTGGGAGAAGCATCGTTTGGTTATGCCTCATCAGAAGCGTGTGCCATCTGGGCTTTGAGACCGTATACCTGTTGGAATTCTTCTTGTAAAGCCTGAGGAACCACCAAACCCGAACTTTCCAGGTCCTCGCCAATTTCCATGAGCCGGGCATCTATGCCACTTGTTACCCGCCTGGACAAGATTCCCCGGAGTGCATGCCTGATAATGTGAGAATGCTCCTCAGCAACCAAAAGTATCTATGACAGATATTCATGGGATAGAAGTATGTTCTCAGAAAAAGTGTTGGCTGAGCCCCGTAAAGGGTAATCTATTCCCCACATGTCCCGAATGAGAGAACCCACGTTCCCCTCAATAAGCAACATGTCCATCAGAGGACGGTTCTCATCAGTAATAACCTGTTCTCTACCAAATTGACGGAGAATCCGGTAGGGCAGATAAAATGTGGTCTGACGGAGACCAGCTAGAATGGCTTGAGCATACGATCGACACTATAATAGTGCGCCAACAGTGAACCAACAGGACCAAACAGGACAACCCAGAAAAGAATTTGGGCGCCCCCACCCTTATTTAAGGCTGCCTTGGCTTGACTGGGCGTCAATTTCTACCTTAGGCCGCTCCCAGCATTCATTCCCAATCTGCCTGGTATCCTGGTTTTGCCCCAGCTGCTTCCTCTCTTTGCGAATTTCATCCCCTGTCTGGCCAAGAGATGTGTAGAGTGTCTGAACCTAGGTGTAGCATTCATGAGATTTCTATATGAAACAAACTAAGCACAGAAAGAGGCGGCTGCCAGTTCTTTCTCTATGCATCTATCAGCATGACATGTTATGTCTAAATCAACATGTTCATACATCCAAAAAAATAGTATCAGTTGCATGTGTATGCATCGCATAATCAAATAGTATCAGTTGCATAAACATGCATTGCAGAATCAAATAGTGTCAATTGCATAAACATGCATCGAAAATTTAAATGGCACCAATTTCATATTTATCATATGCTTTAAATTGCCAAATGCATCATCCTAGTATAAATCATTCATGCATAAACACCAAAAATTAAAGCAACAGATATATATACTCCAAGAATCAAATAAACCAAGAAATTCAAAAAATTAAACCAAGTGGGTTTGAAAATTTGAAGACTTACAGTCAGATCTGGAAGATTAGCAAGGTGTGTTGCTCTCGATGTATATTGCCCCAATCATTGTCAAAATACTTGTATCTGACAACATTTCGGTTCAATGGAGGCATTTCCCGACGTCTTTGGCCTGATTCTAAGCCTAAAGGAGCCTTTCCTTTCCTAGATCTTGAAGAGGAAGCCATTTGGTAAGTTAAACAATTGATTTAAGTGAGAAAATGGAGAAATAGTGAAGAAATGAAGAAAAATCTTCGTCGGCAACAATGGAAGAAAGTTGGAAATGGGTTGCTGCTTACTGCCTTGCCCGTAAGTGATTAAAAGGGAGGGAAGTTTCTCTTTCCTCCCCTCCAAAGTCCATTTCAGCAACTAAAACCTCAAGTTTGCCCAAACTACAAATTGGCCCTTGATGTCCTAACGGAGACTTAACGGAAGTAACTACCGTCAACAAAGTTAACGGCCATCCGTCCAACATCCAACGAATCAAGGATGTCCTCAGCAGAATGCCAACCTGCAAGCAAAAAAAAGAGAGGGAAGAGTATATGCATTTTACTTTATCTGTCACATGCATCATATGCCATGTTTGTTATGTTAGATCCTTTCCACAACGGGTGCAAACCCCGGGTCCTGAAAATGATCGGTCTCATGCTATTCCACCTATTTTCATGTGTCCCACCAATGTATTCTACGAGGGTCCGCCCTGGGAATACGATGAGGTTTATTATGTTGTCCCACCATCATATTATGCGAAGGTCTGCCCTGGGAATACGATGAAGTTTTTCATGTTGTCCCACCATCGTGTTCTGCGAGGGTCTGCCCTGGGAATACCATGAAGTTTTTCATGTTGTCCCACCATCGTATTCTGCGAGGGTCTGTCGTGGGAATATGATGAAGTTTATCATGTTGTCCCACCATCGTATTCTCCGAGGGTCTGCCCTGGGAATACGATGAAGTTTATCATGTTGTCCCACCATCGTATTCTTCAAGGGTCCACCATGGGAATACGATGAAGTTTTCATGTTGTCCCACCATCGTATTCTCCGAGGGTCCGCCCTGGGAATCCGATGAAGTTTTTCATGTGTCCTACCATCGTATTCTACGAGGGTGCCCTGGGAATACGATGAAGTTTTTCATGTTGTCTCACCATCGTGTCTTTGCGAGGGTCCACCTAGGAAGCACGATATCCCACCCAGAGTTTGTTGTCAAGTTGTCAACATCGGCCGAACTACGTTTGGTTTGATTCCTAAAAAGGATATGTTGGCAGCCTACTCAGTAGGCATGACCATAGAGCGCTTTCATTTGCATCATATCAGCTCCATTCCCATCAGTCCATTAAAGTGTTAGGGCATGAGATTAAATATTGCATCATAAACTGTTGCATGTTACATTCTTCCCTTTTATAATATTATCGAAATTAGGGAGCCTATTTCTTATCAACGATGTTCGTTTACTGGTAAATTTCGGTTTACCCATAAACTCCATCGTTGAGGGGCTCTATAGACATCCCAATTTCGTACCCTTGTTTTATGACATGCCATAAAATATCAAGACCTGTTAAAAAGACTAACGGATGTCAAGTTACAAGGTCAAAAGTGCAAAAGGTCGGAAGAATTAACAAACAGTGAATTACAGGGGGCGAAAGTGCCAAAAATAGAAGAAAAACAAAGCGGGAGCGGTCGTAGGCTATTCTAGGCGTCGCACCCAAAAGACCTATAGGTGGCGCCCAAAACCCCCTCAGGCAGCACCCAAAACTCTCCTGTTCACTGTTGCAGTTTGTTTTTGGTGCAATTCCTTCAGTGCACGGTACAAGCGTTCAAAGCACAGAAGAAAATATCTCATTTTCCTTCGCTGTTAAGGAATGTCTTACTTCAGCCTATAAATACAAGGCTTTGGCAGTGCCCAAAGAAAAATTAGACAGAGAGAAACAGGCGAAGAGCAGTTACGCTATAGTTTTCATATCCAACCTCGAAGCTCCGTTAGGCTGTCAAACCTCCCCTAAACACTTAAACTCTCTGGTCAAAGTGAACCCTAGTTCCCCTACTAGGTTTCCACCCTATTTCAATGGTTCCAAAATCCCAAAAAGAATAGTTGCCCTGCCCGAATCCAGACGTCAAATCCAGCAAAAGCAAGCAGTTGCTTTGCCCGATTTCAAACGCGATGACAACAACAATCAAGCAAAAGCAAGTAGTTGTGCCTTGGGATCGAGGCGAAAACAACTAAAAGGAAGCGATCAGCCCAAAATCGACAACAACAAAAGGACTCCTCTCCCAAAGCGAAAGCCACACGCTTCAAGAGGTAGGTTCCCTAAAGTATTTATTTATTTTGTCCTTAAAATAGTACCATTTAAATAGTAATATATCATAAAATAAGTCGTTACGCTGCTCAAATTTCTATAATAAATAGATATAAAAATAAGTCGTTATTATGGCCTAATTTTTTAAGTATTATTTGCAACTCTAAAATGAGGCTGCTGTAAGTTTCTTTATTTCTTTTGTTATATATATATATATATATATATATATATATATATATATATATATATGCTTTATTTAAATTGTTAACTTTATAAAAAGAGTATATTTAGTCAAAAATCTATTTTGAGTTCGAAAGGGCGAGTTGGGTGCCTAACCCCTTCCCAACTCGTAACTTAGCCTCCGAACCCTTACAAATCTGGTATATTTGGTTTTTCTTTGTTTATCCTTAAAATAAAGATGGTGACTCTATTATTTATTTTTTGAGTCACAATTGAGGTCGGACGTATTCCACGCGCTTTTGAAAAGTTTAGAAACCACCCTGCCTTTCATGTGGCGCGGATCCGGTTAAAAACAGGGCACTCACAGGGGGTGAATAGCCTTCTAAAAACTTCAAGGGTTATTTTGAAAACCTTCAAAAGATGCAGTGGAAAAGATAAGTTTTCAGCAGCTGATTAGCAAATAACATCTGCTGAACGTAAAACAGTTTGGGTAGCAGCTGCTAAATCATAAAAACAATTTGGTTTGGTTTTCGTTTGATCACTTAAGTATAGGGACTGAATTGAAGTACAATATATAAGATCAACTATGTAAATAATTCAGGAATGTAACTATTAAACACTTAAGTAGATAGAAGCTGCTTAAGTGTATGAACATTAAAAACAACAGATAGAAGAACATAGTATTTGGAGTGGTTCACAGTGTTAAAACTTCTACGTCCTCTACCAAGTTGGTCAAACTTGGATTTTGAAGTGCACTAAATATATTGAAATTCTAAGTGATTACTAACGGATCTGTGTACAACAAAAAACAATTTTTCAGGAGTATGATTGAGCAACAATCATACTCGTGCAACAATCAAGTATTCCTTTAAGATTAGAAAGAAGTTGGGAAGAATACAATGATTGTCTAAACAAGAACTAGAAAGGAATAAGAGGTGAAAAAATATCTAGTAATTGTTTGAGGACTGGAACACATCAAGGGAAGAATAGCTTGAAGGAATCAGATGTATGTCCAGCCCTGGATTGAAGCAAATCAAAGAAGGAATATCATTTGAGTGATGAATGATTTCTTCAATTTTTCTATCATTTGTTCTCTTATGTCTTCTATCATGAGAACTATAACACTTCAAGGAAGGAGTAGCTTGAAGGGATGAGTGAAATGTTTGTACCCAGTTCTCTCTGTTTTAATCCTTGCTCAAAATTGCTTTATATAGAGATCTTTGAAAGTAGCCGTTTGAAAGAGCATGGATGATCTTGAAAAGTGACAATGAAGTCTATCTTTCAAAGCTCGGAGATCCTGAAGAGGATTTCTGATATGGAAGATATCACCTATCATAAGATCATAAATTCATGGATAGAGTGGTTAGATATCTTTTTCCATAAAATAAGGAAAGTAGATATCTTCTAGCATGATATATATAAACAAGGTGGTTGGCTAGAAGATATCGTACATTGTGGAATATTTAATGCAATGGTAAACTGTTGAGCAATTTAATGAATTTACTAAGAAAAAAAAAAGTCTTCTTTTGAACAGTTTAACGTTTGAATTTAGATGGCCAAAAATTAAATACAGAGTGGCCAAAAGTGTTTTTGAAAAACATTTGTTTAAAATATTGTTTGAAACAATATATATATATATATATATATATATATATATATATATATATAAAATATCTTTTAAAGCGGTGACTTACACTGATATCAGCAGATGCTATCTGTTGATTTACTTTAGCTTACAACGGAAAGGTTTTATCTTTTAACGAAATGCTGATTTTTAGCTAAGTGTTTAAACGAAAGTAAAGTCCACGCGTTTTCGAAAATATTGTTTTAGGAAATTTTGAAAGCATTAATTTCGTAATTAGATTGAAGCACATTGTTTCAACAGAATATAGTTTTCAGCTGTTAGAGATTTAGGTGTAAGAAACTATTATTAGGGAAGTGTAACTGTTAGGTAAGGGGATCAGCAGTTAGCTAGCAAGCTAGCTACTGATGACTAAGTCATGACAGATAGATGAATAAGACTTGTGAAAGCTGCCTACCTTAGTCTAAGTTTATTTCATCTTGCTTAAAGAGGCAAAACATTAGTTGTAGGTCTACCTGCTGAATTTCAACAGGAAGAACTTTAGACTTGCTAAAGTCTAATTAATTTGATTTTAGTTAACAACTAACTAATGTTCTAATCATGCAAGACTATAATTAACTCAATCTATTGAACTTCACTTAGATATATCTATTAGAGCAATCTTAATTCAGTAGGTGAGTTTCTATTAATTCTTACTCATTACTACTTGTTGTTTTATGTTCTAAGGTCTAATTAATGGGTTTAAGTAATTCTAAACATCTTTGAGCATTTTTTAGTGAGTTTATTTGCTTTTATATTTATATGTTTTGTATGTTGAGTCGCTTTTCGAAGCCTTCCCGAGATTGTGGGTTTGTAGGGAGGTGTACATAGTGTCCCCACACAAAAAGATTTTTTTTTCTTTTTATTCCATAATTGCGTTCCTACTCTTTTCTTTTAAGCTTGAATTGATGCAGGGGTTAGCGCTTCATAGTAGGTTGTCGCTTGAGGACATTCTTGAGGCTCGGACTCCATAAGAAATCATCTTTGAGGAAGTTTTATGTCCTTCCCTTCTCCTTTTACTTTAAAGTTTAGGAGTATGATTTGGTTGGTGAACTTCGAAAATTCAGAAAAGCTTGAGCTTAAAATGCCCAAATTCTCTATGCTTTGATCATTCCTCTCTCCATCTTGGCGCTCTTTGAGTCGTGCTTGCATTATTTTCTTGAACTCAATTTTGTGATAACTATATGCATAGTTGAGGATATGTTTGTGATTCATGTGTTAGCATCACCTCATTCATGATGGATAATGCCCAAGTGTTCATTGAAATATTTTTATGATTTGCTCTAGTGATGGTTGTGCATGTCTATGAGTATCATATTGTGAGTCTAGATGCCGAGAGTTATGCTTTGATGATGCTTAGCTTGGGCATGTGTGTATGACAAGAGCATGATATAAGCCATCTTTGGACCATTTGAGCCTTTCTCTATCCTACCCATATTTTTCACATTAATTCCTAGTGTCCCCGTTGAGCTCATTTATAGAATGGCATGTGCTTGAGCACACAATGACCTCCATTTGACTTCATTTCTTATACTCGCATCATCCTATTCCATGAGCCTATACACTCTTGTCGTCATCCCTTCAAGAGAGCTTGATTTGGAATGAATTATTTTATGTGTGGATTCTTGTTGGGAAGTGTATGCTTCATGAAGGTTTTGTGCTTATTGTTGATGTTAGTGTTTGAAAATTGTTGTTGAATGGTGATTGAAAAAAAATTAAGAAAAGAGCCCCCTTGGAAAGCAAAGAAAGTGAAATGAAAAGAAAAGAAAAGTTAAGGGTGGCCACAAAAGAAAACAAAATTGTCATTGTTCCTCAATTTCTCAAGGAGATATAAGGGTGAAACTTAATTGATATGGTAGTTAAGACACTTTCTTCAACCCAAAGTTTAATGTTTAAGGGGTTGTTGAAATGAATTTGTGGTAATTTGAGAGTTGTGCTTTCATGAAGCAAGTCATCATGTGAAAACTTCAAATTCTTTGCTCTCTTGACTTGTTATCTTATCCTTCATTTGTAGCCCAAACATTGGCCTAACATTATAAGCTTGAAAAGTCCTATTGATATTGTCATGCCATGTGTTCTTGCCTTGCCTCATGAAATAAATGTAGTTGATGACTATTTTGGTTTGACTCGCATTTGGTATCTCGGTTGGTCGTTCAGTCTAAGCTAGAGCATTGCTACTTTTGGGTGGAAATATTTTTTTTTTGGTTTGAGTGATTGTTTGAGAATTGTTTCTAGCATATAAATCAATTCATACCTCAATTATGCATGTTTATAATCTTAGGTTGATCTCTTGAATGGTAATGCTTGTGAGATCTTAATTGAGTGCCGCCTTCATTTCATATTGTTCTCGAGTTTTTCTATAATTTGATGCTCCATGTGGTGATGATCGAAAAGAGTTCTCCTTGCATGATTGATGGGTGTTGCTCAAAGCATTTCCGAAACAATTTGTTGAAACGACTACGATTGATGATGATTGTTATCCAATATATAGACGAAGAGATAATGGCAGAACGATTCTTAAGAATGGAGTTTGGTTGGAAAATAGATATGTTGTTCACCACAATCGATACTTATTGTTGACTTATTGAGCTCTTTTGAATGTGGAGTGTTGCAATCAATATCGAGCGATAAATTATTTGTTTTAAGTATATAAACAAGGGTCATGATCATATGACTACGACATTTTTCCAAAGTTCAAATAAAGGTAATTCGAAAATGAATATCGACGAGGTAAATTTGTACTATGATTGTAGATACATTTCACCTTGCGAAGCTGCTTGGAGAATTTTTGGGTTTGAAATACAATACAAGGATCCCCCGGTGGAGCAACTAAGTTTTCATCTTCTGAATCAACAAAATGTTATTTTTTCAGATTCGGATAAAATTGACTCTCTCATGGATAGAGAATCAATTAGCAATAGTATGTTTTTTGCATGGATGCAAACCAATAAGAAATATGCTGAAGCGAGAAAATTAACATATTCTGAATTTCCCACAAAATTTGTTTGGAAATCTAATATACGTGAATGGATGCCACGGAAAAAAGGATTTGCAATTGGACGGATTTTTTTTGTTCCTCCAGGATCTTAACGGACTTATATTCTTTACGATGTCTTCTAAACGTAGTTCGTAGAGCTACCTGCTATGGTGATTTATGTGCAATTAATGGGATTCAGTATCCTTCTTTTCGAGATGCTTTCTATACTTTAGGATTGTTAAGTGATGATAAGGAGTACATTGACGGAATTATCGAGGCGAGCCATTGGGCATCAGCTCATTCCATGAGAATTCTTTTTGCGGCGCTATTAACATCTGGATCTATAAGCCGCTTTGAAGTAGTTTGGGAATCATGCTGGTCTTATTTATCAGAAGACATTTTATACAAGCAAAGAAATCTATTCCAATATCAAGGTACATAAGAAATATTTATTTACTTATTTTATATAACTTTGAATATAATATATCCATTGACTTCAATTGTAGGATTGCAATTAAATGAGAATGAAATAAAGAATTATGCACTTGTGGAAGTTGAGAAACTTTTAAGAAGTTCTGCACGAAGTTTACGTGATTTTCAATCAATGCCATTTCCAGAAGATCAATTTTTGCAATTCTTGCCTTCTAGATTACTACACGATGAAATGTGTTATAATCGAAGAACCTTGGGTGAAGAATACAAACATCTTCTGTTTAATTTAAATGATGAACACCGACACGTGTATGAAACGATCATCGAATCTATTAAGCTTGATATACATTGTTAAGCTTCTACCTAACAACTTAAACTTTTAGATGAGTGGGTAACTTAACATGGTATTAGACCTCTGGTTGGGCAAGGTCGTGGGTTCGAGTCATCCTGCTTGCATTTGTTACCTGGAATATTGTGAGTGCATGTTGTCACTCTGTTTGCTTTGTGATGCCCCTGGCGAGGCATGTTTGTGTATCTCTCCACGTGTGGATGGGTCACACGTGAGGAGGAGTTAAGTTTGATATACATTGTTGAGCCCCTACCTAACAGCTTAAGTTTTTAGATGAGTGGGTAACTAAACATCAACGACTTTGGATCGTGGACATTTTTTTGTCTATGGTTATGGAGGAACTGAGAAAACATTTATTTGGAAGACTTTATCTGGTGGCTTGAGATCACAAGGACATATTGTGTTAAATGTGTCATCCAGTGGTATCGCATCTCTTTTATTGCCCGGTGGTAGAACTGCACATTCGAGATTTTCCATTTCGTTTACTATAAATGAAGAATCATCTTACAACATAAAACAAGGGTCTCCTCTTGCAGAGATTGTTCTAAAATCAAAGGTTATTATATGAGATGAAGCTCCAATGATGCATAAATATTGCTTTGAAGCATTGGATCGCAGCATGAGCGATATCATGAAAGTAATCCATTCAACAAGAGTTCATATTCCATTTGGAGGAAAAACAATTGTGTTTGGAGGAGATTTTCGACATATATTGCCTTTAATTCCAAAGGGTAGTAGACAAGATATCGTTCATTCTACTACTAATTTGTCGTATCTGTGGAAGGATTGTCCTGTGTTGAGGTTGATAAAGAATATGAGATTACAAAATATTGGGGCGATTGAGGATTGTCGAGAATTAAAATGTTTTGCTGATTGGATTGCAAATGTTGGCAATGGGAAATTTGGTGAACCAAATGATGGATGTGCTTCTATTGAGATTCCTGACGCGCTTTTGATTAAGAGCTTCAACGATCCAATTGTTCGAATTGTTAAAAGTACATATCATGGTTTTGGAAGTGATTCGTGTGACGCAACGTTGTTTGAAGATAGAGCTATTTTGGTGTCGAATCTCAATGTTGTTAATTCCATCAATGACTACATGTTATCAATTAACAACTCAGCAAGAAAATTGTATTTGAGCTCTGATTCATTCTACGTGTCAATCCGATAAAATTGTTGGTTTAATGAATGATATTCATACTTTTGGAATTTTAAATTGAATTAAATGTTCAGGAACTCCAAATCATGAGTTGATTTTGAAGATTGGAACTCCAGTAATGTAATGCTGCTACATAACATAGACCATTCCCATAGTTTATGTAATGAGACGAGACTTATTACTACAAGACTTGAAAATCACGTTTAAAAGGAAAACTTCTTTCAAAGGGTAACTCTGGTGGAACTGTTCTTATTCCACGAATGTCATTAACGCTTTCTGATCCTAAATTGCCTTTCAAATTCCAAAGAAGACAATTTTTGCTGATGGTATCTTATGCGATATCAAATAATAAAACTCAGGGTCAATCTTTGTCCAATGTTGGCCTACTTTTGAAAAAACTTGTTTTCGGTCATGGACAACTATGTCGCTTTATCTAGAGTTACTAATTCAAAAGGACTTCGAATTTAGTTATCTGAAAATGATAAACCAAATAGTTTTCACTAATTATCTACTCCATCCGGCCTCCATTCCGAATAAATGTTCTTAGTGGACAAAGCATGTGAATTAAGAAACATAATAAATGATGGGTTGTAAATGTGTTAGACGATAATACTCATTACACTATATTTCTTTCTCTCATTATGTACCCACTATACTATATTTCTCTCATTAAATATTTAACTTTCATAATTAATATTTGTAATGTTGATAGTAATAAATGAAGGAAGATATTGAGAAAAATAGTAGAAATTTTGTACACCAAAAATCTTTTAAAATATTAGTTAGGACATCCCAAAATAATAAAATAAAAACATTTAGAAATTGCGAGTTACCCATCAACAAAAGCGGGTCAAAATGAGAGAGGAAAGTCGACTGGAAGCGGGTGAGTGGAGCAACCCAACCCAAACCTGCTTCAAAATCTCACGGGTTCAAAGGCGTTATAAATTGTGAAAGCTTCAAGATACGGCAAGACACGTGACACGCTTTGAGCATGTCACAACATTAATGAAATTGAAAGTTTCATTAATTGCTCGAATGCCTATTGTTTTCAGGAACGTGAGACGTGGTCCCCAGTGTGCACCGAGGCTCCTCTGTTAATCTTCATTAGCTCAATTTACCTTGTAACACTCAACATGACTTGACGGACTTGGATGACTTACACATTGATGGTCTAAAAGTGACACATTTACGAGCAAAAGTGATACATTCAAGACCAAAAAATGACACTTTATACATAATGATTTACATCGAGAGGCTAAAAGTGACATATTTAAAGGCAACAAAGTGACACATTTAAGGACAAAAAGTGACACAATTTTCATTTACAAAATATGAGGGGTGGCGTTATAATTTTCAAAAGTTAAGGGGTAGCACTACAATTTTTTGAATCTTTGACCTATTTAACATGGATAGCTCCGCCATACGGATTAAGATCCGTAAAAACCGTTCTGCAAGGACCTACCCTTTATAAAATTCCTTTACAATTGGCTCAATTCTTGTGTTGTAAATTCAGGTGCCTATATATAAGAAGAGGTAGTGTGCTTCTGCAATCCAATGATCTTTGTGACTTGTTATACTAAGTGTCAAATTTTGCTTTGAGCAATGAGGTTGACATTTCACATTTCCCCCATATTAATTGGGTGCAAAGGAGTTAGGTTTAGGTGGAATATTGTGGATAGATCATGACAAGTGGGAAACAAGAAAGTAAAAGAGGCCAAGGATCAGAATACTGAGGATGGTTACAAAGGGGACAAGTCAAGGGAAGGGATGACAATAATGATGAGAGAAGGATAGGTCATGACAAGGGTGTTTTTCCAGGATCACCTAGTTTCAGAATATACTTACTACACAGGAAATGGGGATGATGACAAAAACAAGAGTGAGTGATTCTGCACATATCCGAGTCAAAATTGTTTCGTTTTGGTCTCTACAACAAATACATAATTGAGTAAACTGTCGGATTATTGTTAGTAAGAGATTATGCAATGCAGGTGACAATGAAGATAAGCAATTGAAAAGTCAACTTATGACGTACAAAACATCTTTCAAAGCAAAGTAGCATTGTCATCAAAGGTACCACATACTATATCTCCATTTTGGCGGTTAGAAACTAGTACTACCATGTAACGATGAACATCCATCATTTCACTACATTCTTGCCACATGACTCGAATTTTGGAACCATCCAACTCAAGTCCTTGATATCGACAAGTCATAACAAAATTACCCCAAAAATAGAGAAAATGATTGCTGGTCTTTCTTACATGAAACATGTTGGTAACAAATTTAGAATGTGAGATTTTCAAAAGTATAAGAATTATTGTCAAATCGATAAAAGACTGAAATCGAGAATGGGTATCAATAGAGAACTCGCTTAAACAATCATCAATGGTAACAACGTACTCACAAGCATCTTTATTTTCAAACATGACTCCGATGTTCTCAACTCCTCCTTGTACTTGTTTATTTCATCACCATAGAATTTTGATCTATTAATGGAATATCAACAAGCACCGATCCATTCAGAGTAGATGCCCCCTGATGAGCCTAGCATGAATGATCAGTGAGGGAGGCGTAGCCGGGGCTACCACTCAAAATCCTCGGCAACTTCCATCTTTGATGGATGCCAAAACC
>CM028384.1:27658418-27697353 GCA_013146195.2 Codonopsis lanceolata | reverse complement strand
CGAGTCAACACACAAAGCCTGAACTCCTCCCTCAAAAATTTGACCAAACCTCGAACTCGACATAATTCAAGCTGGCCACCAATGATTCGCGGCCTCTTAGCAACAATACCTGCAATCCAATTATAGCAAAATTTTCTGAGCAACTTCTGCTTTACCCGCATCTGACTCCTCTCGAATGATGAAGGTTTCCATTTTCATGAACCTTTCCAAAGTAGCATTGTTTCTCTGCCCTAAAGCCTCCTGGTGGTACATCATTGATGCAAACTCTCGCCTCCTGCTTCGTAGGGCGCGATGGTCCACCTCCGCCTCCAAATTCCTCAGGCCAGTCCAACTTGAGTCATAATGTCATCCTACAGGAATGCTCCGGCGAGTGGTTTGTTATTCCTCGTCCAATCGATTCAAGCAAGTAGGACCCTTAACCTCTCGACTTATCTTCGAACTCTAGCCTCCGTTCAACAACCTAGGATCTCGCTTCTACCTCGCTGCCAACACGCCATCAAGTATTAGCTAGTTTGTTCAGTAAACCACCATCTAACTCATAAGAAATCATAAATCGACGTCATGCAAATCGATACAAAGCAAGAATCATTTTTAATATGTCATGGAACATTCATTTAATAGCTTAAATCACATTTCCTGGTACCACATTGTTTCACATAAGTGCTCTAGATCACATATCCGGAGGAATCACAACTCAAGTCTTCAAATAGGCCAACAATACATGTAAACATCTACCAGAAAAACGAGTGCAGAGGTAACATTATGTATGTAGTTGATCACACCTCTCTACTTTTAAAACTTTCTAAACTTGATAATAGACACCTGTGCTCTCTGGTGTCATGCCATTAGCCTCCACAGCCAACGCAGGCAATGCCAGGCGTGTATCAAAAACCCCAGCATCACTATCATTTTTGTTAAGTCCCATAATCGGCTGGACGGCGTGTGTGATAAAAACACTACCAACGATCAACCAAATATGCCGCTTGCACCAAGTAGATGTTACTCGTCATGTATTCAATAAGGAATAAGTTCGACAAGAAGCGAACTTATTCAACATAAGTAGTTTTAAGCTACCTCATTAAGGAACAATTCGACAAGAGCGAATCTAAATGCGTCAAATAGATACATTTACATTCAACGATCACAAACCCAGCAAGAACTCAATCGAGTCTTAACAAACATCAAGCATAAAGCATAACCCAATCCATCTCTAATTCATTAGTATAACGAACTACATTCATCATAGGGATTTTGTGGAGTCGTTATTGTTGTTCATAACTCCCTAATTTCAACTCCAGAGTTTTACTATATTTCAACCAAGAGCATTGATGCTATACCATCACATTCTTTTCTAAGCCCTCCGTCTCGATAACTAAAGCTCATGTTTTCTAAAACACAATCCCCGAAGTTTCAAACCCTAGTTTCGTGATTTTGTTAAACCTGAATTGAACCAACTCACAAGAGTTATTCCCAAGCTTAATACAAACAACATTCATGCTTTAATAAATGTCAAAATCATAACTTCATAGAGATTTCATAAAATCATACACATATTTTATATGTTGAAAGTTTTGTCTTCACAAAAAGATGTTCATAATCAACCCTAGAACAACTATGAATGGGTCATGCTATATTATTGAACATGAAAATTTCGGGAATTGTCACTCACCTTAGTCCTATGATTAATGGATGAAAGGTTGATTAGAGCAAGGGTTGTTGTAGAAGATTGAGAGTTTCGATTTGGCGGTTCTTGTTCGACGCACCACCTGATCTCCTGGTTTGGTGACCTCATAATTTGGACTCCATGGACGAAATTTTGAGCTTAGTCTCTAAATCGTTTATATACTTCCCAAGATGGCCCTAATCCAAGTGAAGTGATTAAGAGGCTTTCTATTGGCTAAGGCATGAAGACCATTGATAAGCCATGATCCAAGTTCACAATGGTCTTAGACAAGTCAACAAAGGTGGCTTGAGTCACCAAGGTCGGCTAAGGGTGGGTTCAAGAGTCATTAGCCAAAACAACTCAAAAAATCACATAAGCTGAAACTGGCATGATGTGGTCGCATCATGCCCAAGCCATGCGACCGCAAGGGTCCCTCCTCAGCATTCTGCACATTTTGACTACCTCTCAGCATCTCCTTGCGAGCCAGTCTCCAAAACCCAATGCGACCGCGAGGTTCTAACCCTAAACTTGTCCTAAACATGTCCTAAACATGTCCAAACTCATAGGCAACAATCCTAAGGTGTAACCAAGCCCAAAACAAGTCGGAAACACACCCGAAACACATCCGAATCAAGCTAAAACATGGATGGAACCACTCGACAATTGGTCAACGAATCAAACCTGAATCAATCCCAACTTAATCTAGGATAGAATGAACATGTATTAGGCTTGTTTAATCATGGTTATGGCTTGTATTCAAGGCCTAGAACTCAACCGAACTTCTCCCGAGACGAAAAGAAGGCAATACAAGCAATGATGTAAAACCGCAAAACACAAACGAAGCAACGAAGCTTCTAAACTCCCAACCAAGCATGAAACAACTAAGATGAACATTGTCAATCTTATATGCAAGGTATTAAGACTCTCATGAGACTTATTAAGGTGCTAACACGTTAATACGAACACCCGAAACAACAACAACATGGCATGCAACGCATGGAAGACCATTACTCTCTTATGGCCTTAAACAATTCAATGCAAGCAAGATATGAATTAAATGAAGTCTCAAATATGTCAAGACATATTATAAACATGTTATAATGATGACAAACATGCAATGGGTTCGGGTTCTCACAATATATATATATATATATGGGTTCGGGTTCTCACAATATATATATATATATATAACCATCTAAATTCCATTCATAAATGGTTCTAGCATTATAAGAATTTTGATTTTGGAATACTCCTTCATAGAGAAGATCTGGTGGAGTTGGACTTTGGTAATAAAATTGCTAATAAGTCAATTTATCACATTGTGCATCAAATACACTAATGTCAGAAGAAGTACTTTGGCAGTCGTCTTCTTCAATTCGTTTGTCTTTATTAAGAACCAGAATACTAAGGCCTTTAATACGGGCCGTTAAATTATCTAAAAATTCGTCTCCTAAATTCATATGGAAATCTTTTACAGGAATAGGAGGTTTTATATTTACAGCATAGATTGGATTAGTACCTAAGGTGCTAGCATCTGTAGTATTTTTAGGAAGACTTAAATTGTCTTTAATTATATTCAATTGTTTACTAATGGAGTTAAGATATAAATTAGCCCAATTATTATGTTTAATAATAGGCTGGACCTCCGTTTTAATTAATGGGGAAGTCACAACATAAGGTTCAGCTTCTAATTTCTGATCTTTTCTAGTAATTAAGAGATCTTCAGCAGGAGGATGAACTTCAATTTTTATTTCTCCTTTCTTATTAATCCAATTCTTGTGATAAGAACTGAGTACTTGGATAGTTTGTTAGATAGGGTACCACTCATGGAACCACTGAACAAAGTAGGTAACTTTTTGGACTTGTTCTAAAGTCTCGTAATAATTTTTTTTAATAATTTGTTGTTCTTCTGTATTAAAAGCTTCGAAGAACCAATTCCTAAAATCTTCATAAATTTGATTTTGGAATTCTGAATTAATACTGATTCTTAAAGGTGATTTAGGTGTGAAATCCATTTAAACCCATATATCATTTGTAGAGTTTTCCTCTACAGGTTTGGTAGTATAAATTCCTTGGGGAATTTGGTAATCAGACATTCTAATGCCTTGAATTTCTTCTATATTAGTAGAGGATGTACTGGGTCTACCGGTATTGGATTTAATAACAGAACTTTATTGGGATGACATTGACCTGGATAACCTACTTCTATTACTAGAATTAACCAGAACTTCAATGTCCCCATCATCATTCTGTATTATTTGATCAATGCTATTGTCTAGTATTAGTTTTGGTGGAACAATTTCTTCTAAGTTCCATTGGGTTGAAAAATTAATTTCCTTCCAAGTTATTTGTTTTGGTGTAGCAATATTAGTAGTTATACTATTGCTTTCTATAACCGTAGTTTTACCCGGATTACTCCTAAGTATGGCATTAGGACACATAGTATTCATAACTTTATAATGTAACCTATATATAACATTAATAGTCTCAGTTCCAAACATAAAATTATAACCTGAAGTTTGGATATTAAGTAAAACAGATTCAAATAAATTTCTATCAGTTAAAGATAGACTTAAATTTGGAAAACATTAAAGTATACTGGTCCATGACATAGACTAGTCTGAGCAATTCCCATTAAAGAAGGAAGAAAGTTTAAACATCTACCATCTCTAATACATGCAAGAATAAAAGCATTTAACCCATATAAAGTTAAAGGTTTGAAAGCAATTTGGATACAACCAATATGGAAATAGTTATACTTATCCTGATATGCAGAAATATTTTGAGGATTTAAAAGAGGTAATTTTAGGCTGTTATCATCTATGCTAACAGATTGTTTAAGAGTTTTAATATTTTTTCGGCATAAAAAGTCAAAAGTGCCGATTGAATAAATCTTTTTTGGTTCAATAGACGGAATAGTCCATTGATTTAAAATATGATTTTGAGACAACTCACTGGTCTCAGCATTTTTTATCTTAATAGCTTTAGTATTACTTTTTCTAAAAATTTCCATTCTTCAAGAATATATCTCATAAGATTTAAAGTATGAATATAGTCATAATAGTTTTTAAAAATATAAATAAATTACATATATCATAATATTAATTCACATAAATAATAAATATGCTTTAACTCCTACACAAAGACGGATTACAGGTACATATCCTACCTCACCTGGGATTTATGGATGAAAACCTAACTCTGATCTAAGAAGCTTTACGAAGCATATTTAAAATTTATCTTTCATTATATTTTGATATACATAATTATAAATATTTTTATGAAAATTCTTACATCTATACTCCCCTTAAAACTTATGAGATATAAAATCTATTAGCCAAACTTGGCTCTTATACCAAAAGTAGAAGAAGGAAATAATAATAATAATAGCAGCACACTTACTCTTTAAGATGCAGCCAGAGATACTGGATTATAAATTTATTGATGAAGGGTATATAACAATGGGGATGATGTTCAACACATGAACCAAAAAATATTACAATCTGGTGAGAGAAAGATGAAAAAAGAAATGAGGGGTGTAAGGCGACGATTTTCCTGGACAACATGTCCTCCCTTTTATACTAAAAATCTTTGGCCAGGTGTCCATGATGAAGTGGAGTCGAGCAGGACCATGATAGATTGTGGGGCAGCTCAGTTATTGTGAGCACTTCAAAAGGGCACTCAAAATATAGTGGGCAGAGCACTAAGAAAAGTACTCAAAAGATAGTTAGTGGGGCGGCTACTTTTGCAAAAGTTGGCCGACCTCGTCCGTGATTCGAAAAGAAATATCTCGCATAATTGCTTTGCTTTTCTTTTCCCGAAAGAAATACCTCCAAAATTGATTTGTTTTTCCTGCTGACTAGCTTGACAGCTGCTTTTGTTTTATTCTCAAATGGCCGACAAAGGTATGTGCTGGCACTAGTTTATTCTTCCATCCTATCTTTTCTCTTGAATTGTTGTACTTTAGCTTGAGTGATGCCTACCATAACATCCATGTAGTCTTCTGATGATGGAGACTCGTCTTCTTCTTCTGGTAATTAAGACTCTCCGGCCAAGATAGTAAAATTTGATCCTGTTTCTGGTGGAGAAATTGGTGTTGACTCTGGTTGAGAAGCAATGAATTGCTCCTTCATGGATTCTAATACCTTTAGTTGACACTCAATAGGAGTTAATCCTCGATGTTCTTTTTTAATCATGTTCATCATATAGATGAATACGTTTTGAATTCCAGGCTGAGCTTATTGAGTCTTTTTAGTGGCTTCTTCAAAAGCTGTAATATATTTTAAAACTGTTTCTTTTAATTTAGTAACAGTTTCCTCAGTAACAGTTTGTTGAAAATTACTTAAATTTTCTTCAGAAATGGTTTTGATTTTCCCGACAAAATACACTTTTCAAAAAAGGAAAGTCATCTTTAATAAGTATTATTATAGAATAGGTAGCATGCATTAAGAACACAAATCATTAATTGATTACACAACTCTAAAGTAAACATGACTATGAAAATTTAAAGATTTACAAAAATATTTCAAAAAAGTTATTGTACTAAAAAAACAAAATATATTAGAATTACCTATGATTTATTACAATATATTAACAAAACTAATTAAGTATCTAGAAAGATGATAAATATCTGAAATATTTATCTATTTCATCACATCTGAAATTTGTATAACCAAAAAAATTTAACTTTATTTTCTTAGCTCTTGAAAATGCAAAAAAAAAATCTAGAATATACAAGTCTATAATTTAAAAATCATATTTTTTAGTAGGTTGTTCCCTTCATCATGTTTTTTCTATAATTTTTAGTTTTGTTTATAATCTTCGTTTATTGAAGTATAATTTAATTAAATGAGATCTATGCATGTGCGTTAAACGCATCGGTGTAAAACTAGTCTATATATATATATATATATATATATAAGCTAGGTAGTCTAAAACAAGTAAAATCCTGCCAAAATACACTTTCCAAAAAAGGAAAGTTATCTTTAATAAGTATTATTATAGAATAGGTAGCATGCATTGAGAACACAAATCTCATTAATTGATTACACAACTCTCAAGTAAACATGCCTATGAAAATTTATAATTTTGTAAAAATATTTCAAAAAAGTTATTGTACTAAAAAAATAAAGTATATTAGAATTACTCACGATTTATTATAATATATTGACATAACTAATAAAGTATCTAGAAAGATGATAAATATCTAAATTATTTATCTATTTCATCACATCTGAAATTTTTATTATAACCTAAAAAAAATTAACTTTATTTTCTTAGCTCTTGAAAATACAAAAAAAAAAATTTGATCTTGAATATACAAATCTCTAATTTAAAAATCAGATTTTTTTAGTAGGTTGTTCCTTTCATCATGTTTTTTCTATATTTTTTATTTTTATTTATAATCTGTGTTTTATTTAAGTATAATTTAATTAAAAGAGATCTATGCCTGTGCATTAAACACACGGGTATAAAACTAGTTATAGATAAATGCAAGGTAGCTTGCTTACTTCTTTTTTTCAATGTCGTCGCGTTCTAGTACTTTTCTTTTAACATAGGAAAAATAGTTAATTTTGCCATTTTATTTTAACAAAATTTTATATGTTGTCACTGTATTATTTGAAAGACAAAATTGTCATCATAGTTTGAAAGGAAGATGCAATTTTGCTACTATCACTAATTAACATCCATTTTCTAACAGGAATTAGTTTCAACAACCTCCCCTATGGTTTTTCAAAATGTTTGGAGATCCTTATGGTCATAAAGGCCTAAGATCTCTTCACAATAATTATTCAGCCAGAATTTCACTTTCAAATGGCTATATATACCTTACAAGACCTCATTAGAAAGGTACGTTCACTTTACATACTGAAACTCTGTTTTTTTGCGTTCAATCAAGCTTAAGACTTACTCGCACGCCGGAGAGGTTTCACGACGCTCTGTCTTGCATTCCTTCTAAGGTGTCTTTCTTTTAACAAGTTTCATCAAACTCATACCTTCACATAAACTCAGATATCCTACAAACCACAAGGGCGACAAGACCAAATTGTGTAGCATCATAAACTAATTTGAAAAAGATGTTAATTCATGAAATCTAATAAGCAAGACTCATTTGTTGAATGTAAGGTTCCGTTTGTTTCACGGAAAATAACTTCCGAAAAAAAAATTCCTCATTTTTCGGTAATTAGTAACTTTAAGAAAACAAAGTCAACGTAAAAGTTTTTCTGAGTCAATGGAAAGTGAAGCCTTCTTTTCCGAAAAATGACTTACGATTTTATTTTTCATAAGTCATTTTCCAGATTTTCGAACACCCCTCCGTCCCCTTCAACAATTACACATATTTACATACACACATAATATTTCACTCAACAAATAAATTATTTAGAAATATAAATGGAATTTGTGCACACTATTTATAAATTATAATTTTAATAAATAATTACTACATTCTAAAATTAGTACTCCCTCCGTCCATAAATAATCGTCCTAGTTGACCCGACGCACAATTTAAGAAAAAACAATTGACTTGATTATTTATATTGGTTTAATGTGTAGTTTCCTTTAAAGCTCATGTGTATGTGGCCCATAATTAAAGCAGGGTGAAAAAGTAAGGGTAAAGTGGTAAAAGTGATGTTCTAAAAAGATAAGTTTCAAACTGTACAATTATTTTAGAACGGACGAAAAAGGAAAGGAGAACGATAATTTAAGGACGGAGGAAGTATCAACTATTATTTAGGGACGTCACAAACATTGTTCATTTCCTTTTTTAAAAAGTTTTTTTCATATCAATTATCAAAAATTTCACTTGTATTTGTGAGATTGAAAAAAAGATGGACCTTATTGATTTGACACCACTAATAATAAATAGCGAGTTGGAAAAAAAAGTATTTAAAATTCAACCTTATTTTCTATTCAATATGAGCATTAATATTAAAATATATTTTTGTATTTATTCATATATTGTTTTCCATAACCTTTTTCATGTGTTTTCCAAATACTCAAAAATATTTTCCAACATATTTTTAAAAGATTTACCAATCACCTGAAAATGAAATATTTTTATTTTTCCAGAAATTATTTTATGAAAATCATTTTTCATGAAATAAACGAAGCCTAACTATCTCTTTTAAAGATAAGAACCTAGAAAACTGTACACTTATTTTTGTATTAATATTTTCTAAAAACCTACTTTAATTTGAATTATAAACTTAAGAATACAAGAAAAATAAAACTTTTAAATCAACATATAATAGCCAACATAAAAAATATGTCATGTCAAAAAAATCTTTTTTTCATGAATAATTATTTTTTATAAGAATTATTTTTAAATAATGTTTTATTTTTATTATTATTTTATAATTCATATCAGTATTACTTAAAAGTCAAAATGTGGTCAGAAATTTGTGTTTGGAATAACATTATTTTACACCCTCTAGTTTCGAACACCATTTATCTTTCAACGTATTTATAAATTTAATGGGAGTTTATTGAAAATAATTCTATAAATATAATTGGATAACAATTAGGGAATGCGGCAAAATTACAACTTTTTTTGAAACTACAATGCCAATTTTGCTTAAAAGATTCTTCACGGCCTGGTGTAGATCCTCCGTCAGTGGATTCGGTACGCCTCCAATGGAAAACTTCGTCCTCCGTATCTCCTCAACGTGCTCCTTCGCCGCCGCCATCGCCGCCGTCGCCATTAGTTACTAGTTCTCCTCCTTGGTGAACAAAACAGAGAGACTCTGGTAAATGTAAAGAAGCAAAAGCTTCGGGAGGAAGGAATCGCTTTAATAGTGGAGTACTATGATTCCATAAAAAAAGACTAGCATTTGATTAGTCCTTTAGTTCCTATAAAGTCTCTGTCATTTGATTGGTTCTTTTCCAATTACTTTTATGATCAGGTCTTTGTAAAGTCTCTGTATTTTTTTTTTTTTTTATTTATTTATTTCCCCTGTTCACGGTCATGCACCAGTGCTTCATCAAATTTTAAAAGGCAGAAGACGATTGGTTGTTGTTTTTTTGACCCCGTGAGATTGAAATCCATCTTTTTGGTTAGGTTATTAGAGATCTTCTAACGGACTTCTCTTGGAAAAGTGTTAGTATATTGTATGAACATTAACAATTTTCGGTTCACTTATAAGAAAATCACACTAGAAGGTCGACCACAATGCTCTCTAAAATCTCAATTGAAATCCATCTTTTTGGTTAGATATTACAACATCACATTGGTTGATTCTTCCCCGATTCTTATTTAGAATAGGGAATTCCAACCAATGTGAACGATTCTTCCTCTAGAATTATTGCTCAAAATTCTCAATTAATAACCAGTGAAGGAAGAGAGAGAGCCAATCACGTGGAGAGAGAGTGGAAGGCATCGCTACGTTCAAGCCAGCACGCGCAAAAGAGAGGTGTGTCAGACAGTGGGCCACCGTTGTCGGAATGAGGGCAACTTTTCAAAAAAAAAATTTTGATTTTCAATATTACTGTTTTTTTTTTACTTTAATGTTACGGTTTTTATTTTTATTTTTATTTTTGTTTTTTTGGAATGTTACCATTTGAGCCTTTTTGTGTGTTTTTATTTTTTTAATTATGTAACGTTTTTATGTAATTTTAATTAAGTAATGTTTCTATGTAATTCTAAAGTAGCGGTTATAAATTAATATCTTCATTTTAAACTTTATTTGTAATATTTAATAGTACAATCAACGTTATAAACGGATTAATTTATTTATATTACATATTTGAATATATAAACAAATTAATTTATTTATTTGCAAAGTATAAAAATAAAAAAATAGTGTAAATAAAGTGAATGATGCGGTAGTGGGACCCATGTAAGAATGAAGGAAAATTTAAAACTATTGTGAAGAATAATTTTTAAGAGTGAGAAATTCTTAAAATGTGTATATGGTAGTAGGACCCAACTAAGAATTTATGGAAGAATTCCACCAATGTGGATGCTCTTAGAGATCTTCTGACGGACTTCTCTTAGAACTCTACCTGCAAGTGTTATACTGTATGAACATTAACAATTTTTTGTTCACCTATGAGAAAATTACATCAGAAGTTCTTATGATGATAAGTAAAATCAAATATGAGATTCAAGGTGGTATCAATTGTGTTAACAAATGATTGAAAAGTATTGTATTGATTGCTTGATAAATATTGAATACAAGATCCCCTTATATATACAGAGACATAACCCGACTAAAAGAAGGAAAAGGAATAAGGAAACTAACTAGGAAAAGGAATAAGGAAACTAACTAGAAAAAGGAAACGAACTAACATAACTATCAAATTACATAACGGACCCCTCATCTAAGCAATATTGCATACAGGTGCTGAAACTTTCTATAGAGCCAGCAAATATAAATCTCTTCCACTTGGAATTCATTTCACCATACTTGGCAATAGCTTGAATATCATCTCCATATATGAGCTTAAGGTTATTCAACCTTCTTGAAGCATTATTACAATTAATACTCACCCCACAAGTTGAGTGTGTATGCTAACAATCCCTAACTTGGAAAGGAAATTTCAATGTAGACCCTTGCCTAAGTATTTTATGAAGATGTTTGCCAACTGATTTTTGGTAGATATGTGATGGAGAGATATGAGGCCATTTTTTATTTTCACACGAATGAAATGGCAGTCTATTTCTATATGTTTGGTCCTTGCATGGTAGACAGAGTTGTTAGCCACTGTTATGGCAGAGGAGCTGTCACAATGCATAGGAGTAAGACTGGGTAAATGAACTTGGAGATCCCTTAGAAGACTGTAGAGCCAGATTATCTCACAACTGGATGTGGCTAAAGCTCTGTATTCAACCTTAGTGAATGACCTTGAATTGCCAAGAAATTAATGACTTCCCAAGCATCATATAGAAGCCAATTATGTCTTTGGTTTCTTTGTTAGGAAGATTGTCATGTGAAAGGTTTATATAGGTATTGCAGGAATTGGGTTCTGATTTGATGAAAGGGAAAATGGACTCATGAAAGACAACATGTCTACCGATGAAGATCTTTTTTGGTTTCCGGGGTGTATAAAATGTAACCTTT
This sequence comes from Codonopsis lanceolata, assembly GCA_013146195.2. Taxonomy (NCBI): domain Eukaryota; kingdom Viridiplantae; phylum Streptophyta; class Magnoliopsida; order Asterales; family Campanulaceae; genus Codonopsis; species Codonopsis lanceolata. The sequence goes on along the minus strand of CM028384.1, from coordinate 27,685,629 downwards.
TTGGTCTGAAGGGTAACCAAGAAGGATGGTCTTAATGGGGGCAAATTTATATGTAGGATGAACAGAGGCAAAACACAGACATCCAATGATTCTCAAATGGTCATATATGGGTGTGGATTTGAAGAGAAGTTCAAGTGGTGTTTTGAAGTTGGTGGCTATAGTTGGGATTATGTTTATGATATGAGTAGCAACCAAAAAGCAGTAGCCCCATAGGTGTATTGGCAGTCCAGACTAAAATCTTATAGCCTTAGCCATGTCAAGAAGATGTTAATGCTTCCTTTCCATAACCCCATTTTGTTGGGGAGTATCAACACAAGAACTTTGATGTTTAATCCCTAAGCTGTTGAGGTAGGGTATAACTTCTATGTTGTAGAACTCAGTTCCATGATTAGTTCTGCAGAATTTGATGGTGGTTTTGAAATGGTTTGTGACATATGCATTGAATTGCTTTAAGAAACTAAAAACATGGGTTTTGGTAGACATTAGGTATGTCCATACACCTTTGAAATAGTCACTTACAATGGTCAAGAAATATCTCCATTCATTGTGGTTTTTCCTGTAAGGGCCTCATAAGTCACAATGAGTCAGGTCAAAGCAAGCATTACTTTTGATGTTACTAATATTGAAGGGTAATTTGTGTTGTTTGGCTAAGGGACAAACATCACACATAGTAATAGTCTGAGTTTTGAGAATTTCATTATTACAAAGGGGAAATAAAATGACCATTTTCTTAAGAGTACTAAGGGAACTGTGACCAAGTCTCTTGTGCCAACATGTAATTTCTTTGTTTCTTGATGCACTGGAGCAAACATGAGGGTTGTTTTTTTTTTTCGAAAGCAGGGCGGCATCTGCGCAGATTTTATTAAAAACCAAAAAAAAAAACATATACAAACAGGAGGGGGACAACCAGCCTTACCCAAAAAAAAAGGGGATAAAGGAGCCTGACCTCAAGAAAACAGCAAAAGCCTACAACAATTACCTCCTAAAAGAAAATAAACCATTATCATCCATGAGCATGGCCTTCTGAACTTGAGCAGGAAGAGATGATCTCGAATGATAAACCTGAAAACCAACATGAGACGAGCCACAAAACGCCAGTCTATCAGCCACTCCATTTTGTTCACAAAAAACATGAGATAAACAAAAATCACCAAGTAACATACGACACTCCCGAATCTCATAAGCAAAACGCCAAGGAACCTGCTGCATACAAACAATACCTTTAACTGCCACCAAAAAGTCTGATTCAACTAGAACATGGGAAAACCCAAACTCTCGACATAATCTGAGACCATCCCGAAGGGCCAAAATCTCTGTCATCATGTTAGTGTCATCACCATAATTACAAAAAAAATCCGCCACCATCAAACCATCATGTCGACGAATGATCCCTCCCCCAGAACATCTACCCTGAATAGCAGAACCATCAGTATTTAGTTTAACAAAATCCTTCGGAGGAACCTCCCAACGCAACCAATGACCACGTCTAACAACAGCCCTTTTAATCTCAATATGCAAACCTTGTACAACAAGTTTATTAAAATTAGTCATATCAGTCTTCGGAATAAACAAGGACATCATATCCTGAAGCCCTGTAATAATACGAACTTTAATGACATCAAGAGACATGGCAATATTATCAAAAGTAGTCGAGCAGCGCGCCTTCCAAATCTCCCAACATAGAAGAGTGCAAATACCAATTCTACTAGCCCCAATTTGATTATGAATCGAAGCCGGAGAAATCCAGGAAGTGATTAAATGATGGATGGAAGAATATTGATCTATCAAATTCAAAGGCTGAACAAAGTGACTCCAAAGAGCTTTAACTATATCAAAATCTATTAAGAGGTGTTCCAGAGTTTCTTGAAAAGGTCTAAAGCAGCATCTACATTTAGAAACCATAGGAATTTTAAATCTATGAAGAGCTATATCCACCGGAACAGCACGATGCAGCACCTTCCACATGAAACCACTCATATGTGTCAGAATCCAAGGCTGCCAAACTTTGTCTGCCCACTGAATCTTCGGCATCTGAACACAAAAATTCTTCCTGTAAGCTGTGGCAAAAAACAAACCATCTTTAGAGAGCTTAAATATTTGTTTGTCGGGAACAGAAGCATCCGGCTGAACACTACAAACCCTCTCATGCAAGCTAGGCGGAATATACGGCAGCTTTGAGAAGGTAGAGGCCCTCACATAAATCACTAATAGCTATGGTCTTGGTCTTCTGTAGGTCCTGGAAAATGCGTTGTGTCCCACTAAAGTGAGTATGACAGTTGATTTGGTTTGAACGTTTAGGGATAGAGAGTAGGTTGTACTTGAACTTGGGTATGTAAAGCACTTTTTCTAGTGTCAACTAGGGGTTGATGTAGACTTTTCCAATGTGAGTGACATTAACAGTAGCACCATTAAGTAGGGATACGATTACAAAATGATCAAGGCTTTTAACTTCATGCATGATAGACAAGCATATGCATATATGATTTGTGGCTCCTGAATCAATGGTCCAAGTATGTAAGGAATGGGTAGTTTTAGGGTGATTTTCTGTGATTGAAATATTTGCCATATGTTTCATGCCAATGAATTTCTGTCCAGCTTGGTTGATGCTGTGATCTTCAGAGTTATCTTTGGTCTTGAGCAAGGTTAGGACATAATCAAGTTACATCTGTAGATGTTCAAGGCTGGGCTGCCCCATGGCAGTGTTATTGTTGTCATCTCCATTGACTTGAGTATGTTTCATCTTCATGATCCTAGGATTTCCAGTTTGAGATTGATTGCCATAACTTCCTTGATTCTTGCCTTCATTCCCTAATTGGTCTCTATTAGTTCTGGCTTTGTGTGCAGGGTAGATAGGATTCCCAGGATGCCCGATAGGAAATCCTTTGAGTTTGTAGCACGCTTCCTTAAGATGCCCTTCCCTACTACATTAATTGCAGAAAGTCCCTTTCTTAAAGGGGATTCTGGTATATCCAACCTTACTTTGAGGAGTTCCAAAGTTGATTTTGCCTGGATTGGCCTAAGCGGCTTGTCATGTTTGAGTAATATTGGTTGCAATGAAACCTGTTTCAGGCATATACCCTTGTCTTTGAGTTTTTTCTTGTCTGACCATGTAGTAGGCCTCTCCAATGATGGGCAGAGGCTTCATCCTAAGAATCTTCCCCCTTATATTCATGTAACTGTCATGCAATCCCATTAAGAATTTCATGAGTTGTCTTCTTTGCTCCCTTGATTCTTGAGTCTTCACAGATCCACAGTTGTAGGGACACTTACAAGTTGTTATGGGGTCCAAGGCAGAGCTTTCATCCCAGTGGCCTTTCATCTTGTGGTAGTAGAATTCCACAGAACTTGCACCTTGTTCAAGCCTGTGAAGATCCTTTTCTAACTGGAAAACTCTGTGCCCATCCACATTGGCAAACCTTTCCCCCAATTCTTTCCACACAGAATTAGCATTGATCACATACTTTTAAACTATTGCTAATATTTTTTGTAACTACATTGAATGTCCAGGAGATGACCATGTCATTGGCTCTGGCTCATAAGGGAAATAAGGGGTCTTCTTTATCAAGTATAGGGAAGCTACCGTCCGTGATTCCAAGTTTATTCTTGGCTGATAGAACAATTTAAAACGACCTTTTCTATGAATTATAATTGTCGCTCCCAGTCAGTTTTTTTACAATGAGGATGAGACCTGGGTGGTCATTGTTGTGCAGATAAAGAGGGTGGCATGTTTGAATCGATGCCTATCACCATTGTTGGCTTCTTGTTCTTTGAATTGGAGGGATCGATTACAGGGTTTTGTGTTTCTTCTGTCATGGCTGGGGAGACATAAAATAATGAAGAAGAAGAAGAGAAAAAACGGGGGGGGGGGGGGATTTCAAGATTCAAGAAATCTTGGCTCTGATACCATGTTAACGAAGGATTGAAAAGTATTGTATTGATTTCTTGATAAATATTGAATACATGATCCCCTTATATATGCAGAGACATAACCCTACTTAAAGAAGGAAAAATGAATAGTAAAGTATTAAAAGTGTGACGACCCGACCCGGACCCTAATGCGAGATCCCGAGTCGTGCCGTCCAAATAGTCAAGATACGCAAGCATGCATAAGTAGGATTATAAAATTCATGTGGCGCAACATCGCATACGAACAACAACTCGGCTACACTTGGCCGGAAAAGCAACTAAAAGTAAACAAGTCTTCGGCGACGTTACAGCCGGAACCCAACAACTACTCCTACAATATTAACACATGCTGAAAATAACCTCAACGGCCACAACATGCCGGAGACAACAACAACAATAATAATTAAACGAGCTTTAGCGGAAGAAACTGTAGCGAACCATACACATATAAACAGCTCGACATATAAGTCGGCATACCAAAAGATTACAAGTGTTAAGTAGTTAAGTTACAACAACATCCAAAAACCCCAAGCCAAGTCTACATGACTTGCTTCCCAACGTCCTTTCCAAAATAAAAGGCTAATCAACAAGTCCAAAAGATCAACCTTTAGAATACAAACAACCAAACGTGGAATAAGCGAGTCTATCTCGTAACGTCTCCTCGGCTCGTATCTAAGGAAAGACAAAGCAAACAAATAGGGTAAGTCGAAAGACTTAGTAAGTTACTACAATGCATGTTCATGTTATAGCATGACAGTTATCTCAATTATAATACATGACCATCATATAGCACGTAGCACATTGTTCACATAAGTGCGGGAAATTAAATCATACAAGTAGGATATGATATAGTCACGCCGCTTCAGTAGCTCCCCGCAAAACATTATTCTTGGTTCGTGCCATCGATGTTATGTGAATTCATCGACTTATACGAGAATCCTCTCGATCTAGATAGCAAGCCAATGCGGCACTTAAGCGATACGGCAAAGGGCTACTTCCCCACTGCGCCCACAATGAAGGTGTGTGTGAAGTCCCGAGGCGGCGATCCATAGCGAGCACGAATCCCATAATTCGTGAAGGCGTGCATCGCCCCACCACCGACTTAGATAAACAAACCAAATAATGCCGGTGGACTCAATGTGATGCACAAGTAGGTATTTACTTGACTAAACCATTTCAAGACTGAATTCGACAAGAGCGAACTCGACCAACCAAGTAGGGTATTAATCTCTACTATAAAATCATATCAAGGCAATTAAATTGCACAAAACCAACCTTTCATAAAAACTTGTTATAAACAATCAAACCAAGCTCATACTTGAGTAAACCAAATCAAACGGTGTCCAAACTTCGTAGGGATTGAAACTAGAGTTCAACACGTTCAAATATTCCCTAGAGTCGACTCCGTTGAGTCTTTGCTCTAAATTCCCAAATTTGGAGAAATTGAAGCTATGTGCTTCATAACCCAACCTAGGTCATTTCTAGGTTCAACAAGGTATTAAATTCACCAAGGCAATGCAAAGTGATTCATGTATATCATAGAGTCCAAAATTTAGGATAGAACACATAACACTTTCACAACATTTCAAGAAGGCATAAACTAGGGCATTCACATATATCAATACTTCCATGACAAATATAATACATGGCTTTAACATGTTCAAAACCTTAATTAGACAAGATACAAGAGTTTTATAAACTTTCATAGGCAAGAAACCAACCTATACATGCTCCTAACAAGCTCAAAATCTCAACATACAAGAAGATAGCATAGGAAGCATACATGTGCCCTCATTGACCTCAACCACCATAGGCTTTGTTTCCTTAGGGTCAATGAGAACTAAAGGAAGAAGATGAAGAAAGTAACTTACAAGTTATACACCAAAGAAAGCAAATGAAGAAACCAATCGGATGGAAATGCTCCTCTTCTTGAGCTCTACAACTTTAATGAAGGTAGCTTGGGCAAATGATGAATGGATGAGGGAAGACCAAGAGATTAGCTCCAAGAAGCCATGGAAGAGCTAGAGAGAAGATGAAATTCGTTTTTGGAAGAGTGAGGGTGAGAATGAGAGTCAAAAATCTGAAATGTGGCTTATATTGGCCTAGATTTGAGTGGGACAAGTGTCAACAACTTGTGGTCCCTTTTTAAATCTGATTTGTGGCTTAAATGGTCACTAATGAACTCTTAACTCATCATTAAAAACTAGTTAGGGATGTTAGGACTTAAGTGGGAAGGGTTAGGGAGGTTTAGGATAGGTTTAGATATGGGTTCAAGGGGTACAAATCGTCCAATTCGAAGCAGAGAAAATAATCCCTAACGGACAGTGAGGCGGGCGCCTCACCCAGGCCATGCGGCCGCCTCAACTGAGGCCATCCTCAAGTTCGAGACCACTCTCCAATTGCTCCCTGCATTTGAGGCGGGCGCCTCACTGAGTCCCATGCGGCCGCCTCGGCTCCAGAACCTCTAAAACTTGATCTAAATGGTCCCAAACTTTTGGGCAACCATTCTAAGGTCTAACCCTACTCAAAACAAGTCGGAAACGCACCCGAACGACCCCCGGAACAAGATGGAACAAGGTTCAAACCACGCGACGAATGAACAACGAATCAAACTACAATCAAACACCAATCAAACTAGGATATCTTAGACATGAAAAAGGTTTGTTTCAACATGATTAAGACCTGAATACAAAGCCAAGAACACAACGAACTCTTCGTACGTCGAAATAGAAGCAAATACGAGCAACGAGAGGAATCGCTAAGGCCAAATTCAACGCGATTAAACCGGCGATTCAACAAACAAGTTTATATGATTCAAAACATGTTATGGACTTCTAAAATGATCTATGAATGATTCTAAAACATTTATATACCAAGTAAACATGCTCACAATCAACCAAGAAAGTATAAAGACAAGCATACAATGCACATGAAAGAATACGGGGCGTTACAAAAAGTGTTTTCCTAAAAAGGAATAGAAACAATACAACTATTTTGGAACAGATAAAAAAGAAAAGCAATACAAATTATTTAGGGCTCGTTTGTTGTGGCTGATGGCTTATGACTTATTGCTGATAGCTTAAGCTGGTAGCTGAATGGCTTTTGGCTGATTGCATGATAGACTATTTGTTACAGCTGTTGAAAAGCTGCTTATGAGTCATTATAATTATTTGTTAAAAAAAAACTTGAAAATTAGTATTCATATTTTTATGTATATTTCATAAAAGGATGAAATGAAGACAATCAAATATTTATTTATGAATAGTTGTCTTCATGTTTAAAAAAAACCAAAAAAGCTTAAAATTTTGGCTTTTGAGCTTTTGGCTTTTCAATGCATAAAGGGTGTTGTACCTTACTTATTGGCTTTTGACTTATAAGCTGAAACAAACACTTTAAATATGACTTTTCAAAAGCCAAAAGCCAAAACTCACTCCAAACTAACTGCAACAAACGAGCACTTAGAAACAAAGGGAGTATGTAACATATAAGAGCATGTACAATGGGTGAGCAATATTTGCTCCCCTAAGCATCCCATTAATTTAAAAATAACAAAAATAATATTTTAAGCTACTCAAAATAAATCAATTCTAATGGTGGCACAAACTCAACTAACCTTATATTAATAAATAAGTTTATTTATGCAATTATAGAAAATTAATTTGATGTTCAAATGAAGCAAATCAACCCTTTATTTATAAATAAAAAATGAGTACTTTTGAAAAAGACAAAATATTAAAAAATATTTTTTCTTTGATGAAAAATGACGAAAATTTGGAAAACATACAACTTTTGGCCAATATGCTACCCCTTGCTCCCGTAGCATAACATGATACACAAAATTGGAGATCATTATGAAACTCATTGCTCCCCCATTGTTTAAGAGAATTAGCATTTTACTCATCTATGATCCATTATTGTTCCAACTTAAGGAGTTAATTTATAATGCATAGTGTCTTTATGAGTAATCAGTATGTATTATCTTATAAACTTAGTGAATTATTAACTTAACATGTCGTTCCCAAGTCGAGACCGACCGAAAGTATTATTGAAGAGAGATTATTAGTTGATTGAGTATGAATTAATCGAGGTTTTAACCGAATGATTCGAGTGTGCTCACAAGCTTAACAGTAATCAGACCAGTTTAAACAGGTCTCTAACCAAGCTTCAGGCTCTATAAAAAAAATGTAAATGAGTATATATTTAAATTTAAATAAATACACTTTAAAAAAACATACACCAACATCATCTAAAATCATCGAATTCAAATATTTCCACTGCTACTAATTTGTAAGTATTTTATGTGATATATGAACAATTTATAAATGTAAAAAAAAATTAGTTATCATATTCTTAAAGATTTTAGTACACACGTAACATAATAATTGGTTTTTACATGTTAGATTCTTTTATAGGAAGGTTATTACATGTTAGTCTTCTCATTTTGTTGCACAAAAATTGCCCTAACATTTTTAACATTTCAAACACTTTTAAGTTAGTGGACAAAAAAAAAAAAAGTTAGTGGACCAATTCCAACGCTTATGATGGGAATTGTTAGAAAATTGTATAACAATGAAATTTCAAATATTAAAAAATTAAAAAATAAATAGCAGTAATAATTAAGTAACGGACAACACTATCGATTCCGACCCTATCAGGTTGGGCCCACATGTTAGAACCCCGTTTTGAAACCCCCCCCACCCTCGCGTGAGAAGCAAGTGGTTTCAAAACTTAAGCGCGTGGAATGCGCTCAGCCTCGTCGTGTACTCTAAAAATGTATGTGCAGAATCACCACCTCTATTTTAAGGTTAAATAGAGAAAACCAAAAAAAAATACAAAAAATGTGGGTTCGGAAGCTAAGTTATGAATTGAGAAGGGATTAGGCACCCAACTCACTCTTTCGATCTCAGAGAATTGTTAACACGCTTATTCATTTCTTTTGTACATTTTTAGTCTAGAAAGCTTTTGTATATATATACAAGGGAAAATAAAGAAGACCTCTATTTATCCAACTATACAAAAATAAATAAAATAATAACAAAATGAAATACTTATGTACACTATTTTATACTACTTTATAAACAAAAATAACATACTTAAAGAAAAAGAAAATAACAATTATTTACATTGTTATAAAAAAGAAACTAACTAAACAAGAAACACTTATTTTATGCCAAAAATATAAATAAGCAAGAAAACAAACTCTTAATAATATTTACAAATGATAAGAATATTTACAGATCCGCAAAGTATATATATATATATATATATATATATATATATATATGAGAAAAATGGTAGAAATTTTGTACACCAAAAATCTTTTAAAATATTAGTTAGGATATCCCAAAATATAAAATAAAAACATTTGTCCAAGATAGTAGGAAGATTACCTAATAAGGGGTTTCTTAAATAGGACAGTAAATTCAGCCACCTTACTTGGATAAGGCTCGAGTCTGTTTAAATTAATGAGTCAAATTCAAGTCTAAATTCATATGTATTTTTCAAATCGAGCTAAATGTGAACATCATGAGTTTGACCCAATAACGTACATTTTCTTCTCAGTTTCTTGTAGAATTGAAATTCATTTTGTAAAAATAATTTACTATGTACTTAACTCTTGTGTTGTAAAGTCGTCTTACATATCCCAATCTGTAAGACAAATCCCAAACTAAGAAAGATAATTGAGTTTGGGTTCGGTTTGGGAATGAGCAACCCTATCGTAGAAATCGCGAGTTACCCATCAATAAAACGGGTCAAAATGAGAAAAGAAAGTTTGGTAGAAACGAGTGAGTGGAACAACCCAATCTGAACCTGCTTCAAAATCTCACGAGTCAAAGGCGTTATAAATTGCGGAAGCTTCAAGATACAGCAGGACACGTGACACGCTTTGAGCATATCACAACATTAATGAAATTGAAAGTTTCATTAATTGCTCGAATGCCCCTATTGTTTTCAGGAACGTGAGACGTGGTCCCTGTGCACCGAGGCACCTCTGTTAATCTCCGTTAGCTCAATTTACCTTGTAACACTCAACATGACTTGACGGACTTGGATGACTTACACATTGATGGTCTAAAAGTGACACATTTACAGGTAAAAGTGATACATTCAAGACCAAAAAATGACACTTTATACATAACGACTTACACATTGAGAGGCTAAAAGTAACATTTGAAGGCAACAGTGACACATTTAAGGTCAAAAAGTGACAATTTTCATTTACAAAATATGAGGGGTGGCATTATAATTTTTCAAAAAGTTAAGGGGTAGTAGCACTGCAATTTTTTGAATCTTTGACCTATTTAACATGGATAACTCCGTCATACGGATTAAGATCCGTAAAACCGTTCTACAAGGACCTGCCCTTTATAAAATTCCTTTACTTTTTGACTCAATTCTTGTGTTGTAAAATTCAGGTGCCTATATATAAGAGGTAATATGCTTCTGCAATTCAATGATCTATGTGACTTGTTATACTAAGTGTCAAATTTTGCTTTAAGCAATGAGGTTGACATTTCACAATTTCCCCCCTATTAATTGGGTGCAAAGGAGTTAGGTTTAGGTGGAATATTGTGGACAGATCATGACAAGTGGGAAACAAGAAAATAAAAGAGGCCAAAGGATCAGAATGCTGAGGATGGGTACGAAGGGGACAAGTCAAGGGAAGGGATGACAATAATGATGAGAGAAGGATAGGTCATGACAAGGGTGTTTTTCTAGGATCACCTAGTTTCAGAATATACTTACTACACAGGAAATGGGGATGATGACAAAAACAAGAGTGAGTGATTCCTGCGCATATCTGATTCAAAATTGTTTCTGTTTTGGTCTCTATAACAAATACATAATTGAGCAAACTGTCAGATTATTGTCAGTAACAAGGGATTATGCAATGCAGGTGAGAAGGAAGATCAGCAATTCAAAGAGTCAACTTATGACGTACAAAATACTGCTCAAAGCAAAAAGTAGCACTGTCATCAAAGGTACCACATACTATATCTCCATTTTGGTGGTTAGAAACTTCAAACTAGTACTACCATGTAACTGATGAACATCCATCATTTCACTACATTTACTACCACATGACTCAAATATTGGAACCATCCAACTCAAGTCCCTGATATCCGACAAGTCATAACAAAATTACCCCAAAAATAGAGAGAAAATAATTGCTGGTCTTTCTTACATGAAACCTGTTGGTAACAAATTTAGAATGTAAGATTGTCAAAAGTACAAGAATTATTGTCAAATCGATAAAAGACTGAAATCAGGGGAATGGGTATCAATAGAGAACTCGCTTAAACAATCATCAATGGTAACAATGTGGAGTTTCAGGGGTGGCATGGACTGTATTCCACAGATTGCCACCACTATCCAGATTGTTGTTAGCATAGATGTGAAAAGTGAAAACAGTATTCATCTTCGAGCTTTAAAAAGAAACTAAGAATGTAGCATTAGGCCTAAAAATCTGAATTCTTAGTCTTCAGCTGATAAAAGACAAGCACTAAACCAAAAATTGACATCCGAAAGTATCGAGTATCAGATTTTTTACACACATGCTCGGCACTGCGTGCCCTTAAATGCAAGGACACTGATCCTCAGAAGGTTAATGCAGATTTATAACTAAGAGGACAAGAAGATGATCAGGTCACTAATCTCCCTGGCTTCCTTCAACTTGATGGATGCAGACTTACTCCAGAGAATGGTCATTTCGATCTACTGAGACAGTCTATCAGCTCCTACATACCTTCTATGGTGTTCATCTCTAAATATTTGAGGAGTAATTGGGATTAACGAATATTAGTAAAATGTGTGTCGAATGAAATAAGATCTTAAGTTGATTATGGACTGCTATAATCATTGTAAAAAGTCCCAAAAATAATCCTTGCTAAGCCATCTATCATGAAATGCAAAAGAGTAAAAATAATATAAAAACCATTTACTTTTATAGCGAAAGATTTTTCAACATATTAATTGTCTTATATTAACCTAATTTACCAACTCACAGGGCTCAACAACAAGGACAACAATGAAAGATGTGAAAAAGAAGGGCTTCAGGAAGGTCGTAATGGCAAAATAAGTTGCTGTGAAAGAGTCCACAGGGTTGGATCTTGTTACTCCTCAGCTAGCTCTTCCCACAACGGCAAGCTTCAAAGAGAAAAAAGTATGTGATTAAAAAGAAATAGGAAAATAAAGAATAAAAAAACAAAAAGATTCGTCAATGGCATTTCCTTTTTATGGTTTTCCTCCTTTTGCTCATAGAATGATCAATGAATGTCTTAAATACAGTTAGGAAAGCTATGTGGCCAATTTATTTCATTTTAAAACATAATCAATGCATGGTGAATCATTTTTTGTTAAGATGTGGTCATCTTACGCTTGTTGACATCTACACTTTTTGTTCCTTTCGGTATAAGTGGCTAGCTTAAATGACAAGAAAACATGACAAAATTTTGAACTTCAAACGGCTATGTAATCTAGGCACCTACTGATCAGAGGCAACAATTACAACAAAATGACTCCAGCATAGCAGCATCACTATACTTAAGACAACAAACATCCAAAAGCGAATACAAGTTAATACCTATTGGCATGAAGAGTTTATAGGCTTATAACATACCTAATCAGTAGGGAAGTTGATAGAGAGGTAGTCTTGGTCCTCCAAAAAGATTTGCAGATTCTTCTTCCGCATCAGGAACTCAACAGCAGCTTCATCAAACTCCACCAGAAAACCCAACCTAATCAGTTCACCAAGCTGCTCCACAAGATCTTCGTTCTCCCACAACACGCCCTCAGCTACTACTTCAGAAAAATATGAAGCGTACTCCATAACGTTTTTGTGTCCACCAGACCTGTCTAGCTTCTTCATTAAAAACTTTGAATCCTGTCTGTCCCAGCGTATCATTTGGCTAGCATCCACATTTATAACATTCCCAGAGGAAATTGATAAGCTATATCCCACAATAAGCGGATCCAATGTCTCAAATACAGTAATCTTGAGCAGGCGGCTGACAGTCTTGTGCCTCCTCTCTGCCTCAATTTTTAAAGCCGGAGCAGCAAGAAAACCAAGAATGAGTCTAAAAAGACCCTTTTTTATGAGCACTTCCCTTGGATTGACCGGATATTGTTCGATACCATGGGCGATAGATGCATCTTTCTGTACAGATTCAGACAAAGTTCGAACACCAATTCTGCTAAAAATTTCTAGCAATTTAGTTCGAGGCAAGGACTTCATGCTAGGCTGAGGGTACCAGACAAATAATGGATGAGAAGTCGAGCTTTCGAAAAGGTCCTTCAAGTATAGATCATCAGCTATGAAAACATCATGCTTGTCAAACAAAGAAATCCCATTTCCACAAGAAGTTGGAAGAACCGGGAGTTTCAACAAGTTCTCAGCAAAAGTCTCTGCTGTCTTTGTGTTCCAGTTGTTTACAACAAACACCCAGAAGGCACAGCATTCAGTAAGTGACAAGTTACGTCCCGAATCTTCCCATTCCTTCCAAAGTTTGCAGTAGTCATCAACAGACGAATGTCCTTTAACGAGAAAAATCTTGCCAAAGAAGGCAAGTAATTTATCCTTATAGTATTTATCTAAAACATGCAGCTGAAGACCAAAGAGATTGCACTTGTCATGAAGAACACATTTTTTAGCACTTACCCACTCTCCATTGTCATTTCCACTTGGAATCCAGATTCTCTTGCAGTCTTCATTATCATTCTCCCATTTGAAATCAAACAAGTAACTGTAGATTCGATTGATAGTATTGAAATCAGAATGGAAGACAAGGTGATCCGCAAGCAGTTGGCATCCCTTTTCAATATCAACTGTAACTCCTAAAGCATTTAGCTCTTGTTTGTAGGAGTTAATTTCAGAGCCATAAAACTCAACATCAATGAAAGGACCATCGTCAAGCTTTAAGTAGGGCTTCCACTCGGTATCGAAGAGCAAACACTTTTCTGGAAGCCTATAACCAAAACGAGTTTTCAACCATTTTTGAGCTATTTTTTTGTCGAATCCCACAGGAAAATTTTCCCTGTTCTCGTTCAAAACCCTAATGCACTTCAACAAAGAGTATACACTTTCTGGAGTTATTTCACTTGGACTAAGAGGCAGACAGAGGCCAGCAGCCACAAACTTCGCACCATCTTTGAGATCAGTAACAACACCCATACATTTCAGCTCCTCTTTATACTCATGGATGTCTTTGCCTAAGCAGTTCTCACGATCATCAATAAAGGGAAGGAGAGAGATTTTAGAGATAGATATCCAATTTGCACTAAACAGAATGCACTCACTTGGTGATCTGTGATCACCAAGTCTGGTCCGCAACCATTTCACCTCCCTTATACACTTCTTGAGATCTGAGGGAAATTGAACTTTCATTTTCTTAAGCTCCCTATAGCATTTCAAGAATGAAAGAACATTTTCTTTTTTAATGGAAGACAATGAAGCCTGCTGCTTAAAACTGTAAGCAAACTTTTTGGTTGCTTCCTCGAAATCCACAAGAACGCCTATTTGCTTCAATTCAGTTTTGAATGACAAGATGCGGCTTCCATAGAAATTTTCATCAATAAGAGGGAAATAGCTGAAAACCTGAAGAAGACAACCCCATTCTGAGTTTGGATCAAACAAAAAACATTCAGGTGGACATCTGTAGCCTAAGTTTGTTTTTAGGCATTTCCTGTCTTTGAGCACGTTGATAAGCTTGTTTTGTGAGTTAAAATTACGCATACAACTCAGAATTAAGAGAACGGCCTCAACTGTCAGACAAGTTAACTGCGATGAAGGTTTTAAGTTGTCAACAACAAGCTGGTAGTTTTGTCCAAAACCAACCACCACACCAAGAAGCTCCAGTTCCGTCTTGAAAGATAGAATTTCCTTGCCGTAATAATCTTCATCAATGAATGGAATGGTGCTTATTTGTGAAGCAGCATTCCATTCCAGGCTGAACAAAACTGATTGGCTCGGTGTCATGTCACCTTGAGAAGTTCTCAGCCAACGTCCTCCATTGATACTGTTGATGAAATATTCAGGGGAGAGATAATTATCTCTTAAAAATTTGATAAACCTCAGTATGGAAAGAACATTCCTTCTGGTTATAGACGAGGAAGCCGCCAGAGACATGAGATGCTTACCAACGTACTCACAAGCATCTTTATTTTCAAACATGACTCCGATTGTTCTCAACTCCTCCTTGTACTTGTTTATTTCATCACCATAGAATTTCTGATCTATTAATGGAATATCAACAAGCACTGATCCATTCTGGAGTAGATGCCCCTGTGATGAGCCTAGCATGAATGACTGTGAGGGAGGCCTGCAGCCAGGGCTACCACTCAAAGAAATCCTCAACCAGCTTCCATCTTTGATGGATGACAAAAACCTTTCAGGCAGACGGGTCCCTTTCATTCTCAGATTACGAATCCAAGCAAGCAGCAAAAACACATTTTGCTTGGTCAGTTGAGAAGACATAGTAGGAATTGCAGCGTTAGCTGGAAACAGATCAGGGACATCAGAAGTTGCAACATAAGCTTTGATGAACTTCATAAGCTCCTTCTCCGGTGTTACTATGCCTGCGTAACTGACTGAACATAAATAGTCTTCTCCCAGCTCAATATAACCTTCTTCCTTCCATGGATTGTAACCAATCAGCTCCACCCATCTACTTCCATTAGCCGGGACCAGAACCCCTCTCCTTTGTTTGCTCACCTGTCCATAGTTATCAACTAGTGGCATACCTCGACATAAAGCCTCGACCTGTTGCTCAGACAAGAACCTATTTTTAAAAGAGTGATATAAAAAATGAGCATAGGCAACAACAAGCCTCCGATCACCATTGAGTGCCTCACCAAGTGCATTTGCATAAGCGAAGACATCCATAAATTTCACCCTCACCTCATCTCTAAGCCACACTAATAAGAGATCACATTGCACAGTTGCTTCTTGTGTCATTTTCAGAAAAAACCAATTATTTGCACCAATGAATTCTCGGTTCCATTTGACCAACCATGAGATATAAAGAGACTTGGTAGATAGAAGACTCTTCTTACTACTTGCCTGTGATACTTCACCTATACTACAAAGAGACACATTCCCATCAAGACCAACATACTTCAAAAGTGGTATGTTCTTCATGTTGGTTTTTGGAAAGTGGACCTCCATCTCTCGGCAATAAACTGCAAAAGCTTCACGTAAACATCCTCGACCACACCCATGACAAGATTAGTACTCTGGATGCACTTTGCATACCATTCATCATCAACAGTTTCAACTTCCAGAAAATCGAGTATGACATTATACTCAGATTTATCGAATGAATAACTTATGATATATATTCCGTGTGAGGAGATATTACTCAGTCTCACTCCAGCATTCTTCGCCATATTCAAAATACTCCAAAAATCAGGCTTCAATCTACCAACTTCACAGGGCTTACGAAAAATCTTCTGCTCCACGTATGACTCACACGGAATAATAGTCTCTTTCAGCAATTTTTCTTTGATCAACTTCCTAACGTTATTCAGCTTTGGATGGGAAGATTCATAGACTGGTAAGAACTCAAACATGCGAGGCAGACTGGAAACTGGAGCACCTTCAGTGCACTTCACAAGTGAAGTGAATGCATCAAGGAAAGCAATGGGCACGCAGTCAAGAATCCCTTGGTTCCATTTGTGGTCCCAGAGAATATTTTCCCTTGACGAGGCTAAAAGAAAATCTGCTTGGATTATGAAAGGAAAGTTGGTGACTGTCTCGGTAGGTAGAAATGCATAAATTCCAGGCGAGCCCCCTCCTCTATTGAGTCGCTTGCCATTTGGGAAGGCCAATGTGATGACCCACTCTTCTACTTCCGATCTTACCTCAACTCTACTTTCCTGCTTCACAGGAAATCTCTGCCTCCACATATGGTAGCCACATTCTGTATCTACATTCTCACCAGATTCATCAGCAGAAAGATGGAGCATGTAGGACTCGGCATCAATGTTCTTCCTTGTACAGAAATTAACCTCACTTGAAATAGAAATAGCACTCACAGTGTTGAGCCTGGGATCTTCGTTGTCTTCCCTGACTGAAAGGCGCTTTATCTTAGAAAGAAACAAAAGAATTTCTGGATGAAGGCTTGAAAGCTGTTCCTTCACAGCTTTGACCTTGTCCAGCTTTAACGGCAGAACTACCGTTGTGGTCGGGAGGGGACTGCCAGTACCATATATGCTTTCTATTACCGAAAGAGTTGGGTTCTGCTCTACCCATTCAGGGACAATGTAGCCCAAATTGCAGTCCGGGCATGGTTTCTCACTGAACCGTATCTGATAGCCATTGCTGAATATGAAGGGCTGAGCTGTGATCAGAAAGACGCTCTTGAACCCAATTCCTGAAATTATAGACATTGAATTAGCAATTTACAGCAAACAAAATTATAAACTATATCTTAATTCCCTGAATTAGAAAATAAAGATAAAGGGAAGAGAATGCAAAGAACCTTCCCAAAAGAACCCTCCAAATCATCTCCCAAAATTCCCATGAGTGACTAAAATGCTTTACATGCTACGTTTAGATTATTGCACAATGCACATGCAACATTTAGCACGACTGGCACTCAACAATAGCAAATACCACTGAATCATCTCCATCTACTTTGGCCTTGTCTTCAAAGCCTCCAAATTTTGATCCATCCATAAATTGCATTTCAAAAAAAATCACCACAACTCGCGTAACTTGCTTCAATCTACACTAGTTGCTAACCCCTTTCTATACCATCTTCGTGATCTCAAACCTAATTAGATTCACAAATTTTAAGGCTTTATCAATCGATTTCATATACATACTTTTACATGCATATGTACATGAATATAATATATAATTATAATTGTGTACAATTTTGTAGTTTGGTGAATTCATCGCACTTATACATACACAAGCCCCCAATGTCTTAATAGGCAATAGCATACCACCTTATACAATT
The DNA here is from genome assembly GCA_013146195.2 of Codonopsis lanceolata. Lineage (NCBI taxonomy): Eukaryota > Viridiplantae > Streptophyta > Magnoliopsida > Asterales > Campanulaceae > Codonopsis > Codonopsis lanceolata. The sequence continues at coordinate 27,667,762 of CM028384.1, read as the reverse complement.
TACAACGTATAAAGCAACTCCGAAAATTTTGAATTGGGAAATATAAAAATTTATAATATTTTTATTAAAAAAGTGCCTTAGCTATCATCTTGTGGCTGTAGTTTAGTGGTAAGAATTCCACGTTGTGGCCGTGGAGACCTGGGCTCGAATCCCAGCAGCCACATATGTTACTTTTGAAGAAGGTTAAAATGTTTACAAGTGGTATATATATATATATATATATATTAATTATTGCACTAAATAAATAGGGAGAAGCTACTTCCACTACATACTTAATTATTACATTAAACATGTTTTGGCAAAACCACCCCTTAAGTATTTGCACATTTTAAATCGACTAATCACGTTATTATTTTTTGTTCAAACATGAGAAAACAACATAATTATTTTATTTTTAATTTTAGATTTTAATTCTAAAAAAAATGTGTTTATTCTTTTTTTTCGTAATAAATATGTTTAGTCAATTTTTCTAATCACTATCGTCTCATATTCTATTATCATAAAAATAATATAATTAAGGCATTTTCTACCAAAATTTTAGAAAATATTGAATTTCTTATTATCAAAACTAAAATAATTTAACTTAGTTTTAAAAACATTATTTAAAAATATCAATTCAATAAAAATAATATAGTAGGTAATAAACTGAAAATTGGTTTCAATCAACTCAAGAATTAAAACTTTGAATCAATTTTAAAGGTAGATAAAGAAAATTGGTTTCAATCAACTCAAGAATTAAAACTTTGAATCAATTTTAAAGGTAGACAAAAAAATTAAAATACTTATACTCTCTATACTATGTTTTACTATTATCATAATTTTTGTCATACTATTACTTTAAATTTTTACTATTACTTTATTTAAATTTCACTTTTAGTTTTTTTTTCCATAACCTTAGAACACTTATTTATTCAAAGTCTGGTTGAAAAAAATGTTCATATGATTTTTTTTATTATACAATATAACTTTAGTCATAAAATTAATTAATAAAGTCATTAAATAAAGTAAAAATAATATTAGAATATTTATGTTTTTGAGTGATGTTTGAACTAAAAAATAATGTTAAAATGCAATTAGGAAAGTAACTTAATTAGTCAACTTAAAATGGGCAAGTACTTAATGGGTAGTTTTGTCTAAACATGTATTTATTTAATACAATAAATAAGAATGTAGTGGATAAGCAATAATTGTAGTGGAAATAGCCTCTCCCAATAAATATATACTTGAACATAATTACCCTTTTACATGCATATATTGTATTATCTAACAATGTTACTTTCATACATAATAATCTAATTCAAAAAATTTCAAACCATATGGTTATCATCCACATTAACTATACAATAATTCTAATTCTTCTTCTATATTTTAAATGTTTAATCAATTTGTATGAGATCAGTTCAAACAAAACTCATAACTGAAGGTTTTATATGTAATTGTGGAGGGGGTAACTCAAAACTCATAACTGAGGGGTTTATATGTGATTAAACCTAGTATATGTGTTCATGCTATAGACACGGTGTTGATGTGTCTTTGCTAGTATCATAAGGGAAGAATTAGTGCTTGGATCGAAGTAGTGTTATAAACAAATGGAAGTTCCAGTTTTTGTTACTCCATATTTAATTAAAATGGAAGGATGTGGTTAAAACAATGTGTTAGAGGAAAGCATTCTTATAACTGTAATTGGTTGTGGAGAGGATAATTCAAAAAAAAAAAAAACAATAACTGAGGGGTTATTACATACTTATTGGTTGTGAAGGGGGGTAATTCAAACAAAACTCATAACTGAGGGGTTTACATGTAACTCGCGTATTTATGAATCAATTTGGATCCCCAGTTATGTTTGACACACTTCGATGAGGGCCGCCAATTAGCCCCTGATGTGTTTTATAATATAGATACTTCCACAAACTTACTGTAAGTAGGGCTTGGGATTGGGTAGGTTGGGTTGGGTATGAGTCGGATCGAAATAAGAAACTGGTCATTAATCATTATAACCAATATTAAATGGGTAGGAATAGGTTGTGTCAAACGGGACAAAATGGATAACTGGTTGAAACGGGTGGACACGCATTTTCTGCCAAAAAGCCATACATTTATATAGCACAAAAGTAACGGTTCGAAATGGACAACGGTCCTACCCGCTTTAAACCGAACCCACCCCGCCCCAAAAAAATAACGGGCTGGGTTGGGCCAGATACGTTTTCCGGTCGGGTTGGGTGGATTAACGGGTTTTGAGTTGCAATTGTCAGGCCTAGGTGTAAGTGTATAGTATAATTACTACAACAAGTATATCTATACACAATCTATATATATATATATATATATATATATATATATATATATATATATATATATATATATATATAAAGCTAGATAATCTAAAACATATAAAATCCCGCCAAAATACACTTTTCAAAAAAGGAAAGTCATCTTTAATAAGTATTATTATAGAATAGGTAGCATGCATTGAGAACACAAATCATTAATTAATTACACAACTCTCAAGTAAACATGACTATGAAAATTTATAAATTTGTAAAAATATTTCAAAAAATTTATTGTACTAAAAAAATAAATTATATTAGAATTACTCACGGTTTATTACAATATATATACATAACTAATAAAGTATCTAGAAAGATGATAAATATCTGAAATATTTATCTATTTCATCACATCTAAAATTTGTATAACCAAAAAAATTTAACTTTATTTTCTTAGCTCTTGAAAATACAAAAAAAAACCTTGAATATACAAGTCTCTAATTTAAAAATCAGATTTTTTTAGTAGGTTGTTCCCTTCATCATGTTTTTTCTATAATTTTTTGTTTTGTTTATAATCTTCGTTTTATTTAAGTATAATTTAATTAAATAAGATCTATGCATGTGCGTTAAACGCACGGGTGTAAAACTAGTCTATATATATATATATATATATATATATATATATATATATATATATAAGCTAGGTAGTCTAAAACAAGTAAAATCCTGCCAAAATACACTTTCCAAAAAAGTAAAGTTATCTTTAATAAGTATTATTATAGAATAGGCAGCATGCATTGAGAACACAAAACTTATTAATTGATTACACAACTCTCAAGTAAACATGACTATGAAAATTTATAAATTTGTAAAAATATTTCAAAAAAGTTATTGTACTAAAAAAATAAAGTATATTAGAATTACTCACGATTTATTACAATATATTGACATAACTAATAAAGTATCTAGAAAGATGATAAATATCTGAATTATTTATCTATTTCATCACATCTGAAATTTTTATAACCAAAAAAATTTAACTTTATTTTCTTAGCTCTTGAAAATACAAAAAAAAAATCTTGAATATACAAGTCTCTAATTTAAAAATCAGATTTTTTTAGTAGGTTGTTCCTTTCATCATGTTTTTTCTATATTTTTTTAGTTTTGTTTATAATCTTCGTTTTATTTAAGTATAATTTAATTAAAAGAGATCTATACCCGTGCGTTAAACACACGGGTATAAAACTAGTTATGTATAAATGCAAGGTAGCTTGCTTACTTCTTTTTTTCAATGGCGTTGCGTTCTAGTACTTTTCTTTTAACATAGGAAAAATAGTTAATTTTGCCATTTTATTTTAACAAATTTTTACATGTTGTCACTGTATTATTTTAAAGACAAAATTGTCATCATAGTTTGAAAGGAAGATGCAATTTTGCTACTATCACTAACTAACATTCATTTTCTAACAGGAATTAGTTTCAACAACCTCCCCTACGGTTTTTCAAAATGTTTGGAGATCCTTATGGTCATAAATGCCTAAAATCTCTTCACAATAATTACTCAGCCCGGATTTCACTCCCAAATGGCTATATATACCTTACAAGACCTCATTAGAAAGGTACGTTCACTTTACACACCGAAACTCTGTTCTTTTGCATTCAATCAAGCTTAAGACTTATTCTCACGCCGGAAGGGTTTTAGCGAGACTTTGTCTTGTATTCCTTCTAAGGTGTCTTTCTTTTAACAAGTTTCATCAAACTCATACCTTCACATAAGCCCAGATATTCTACAAACCGCAAGGAACGGCCCAAGACCAAATTGTGTAGCATCATAAACTAATTTGAAAAAATGTTAATTCATGAAATCTAATAAGCAAGACTCATTTGTTGAATGTAAGGTTTCGTTTGTTTCACGAAAAATGACTTCCGAAAAAAAAATTCCTCATTTTTCGGTGATTAGTAACTTTAAGAAAATGTAGTCAACGTAAAAGTTTTTCTGAGTCAATGGAAAGTGAAGCCTTCTTTTCCGAAAAATGACTTACGCTTTTATTTTCCATAAGTCATTTTCCACATTTTCGAACACCCCTCCGCCCCCTTCAACAATTACATATATTTACATACACGCACAATATTTCACTCAACAAATAAATTATTTAGAAATATAAATGGAGTTTGTGCACACTATTTATAAATTATAATTTTAATAAATAATTACTACGTTCTAAAATTAGTATCAACTATTATTTAGGGACGTCCCAAACATTGTTCATTTCTTTTTTTTTTTAAGTTTTTTTCATATCAATTAACAAAAATTTCACTTGTATTTGTGAGATTGAAAAAAAGATGGACCTTATTGATTTGACACCACTAATTATAAATAGATAGTTGGAAAAAAAATTATTTAAAGTTCAACACTATTTTATATTCAATATGGGCATTAATCTTAAAATATATTTTTTGTGTTTATTCAAATATTGTTTTCCATAACATTTTTCATGTATTTGTCAAATAGCCGAAAATATTTTCCGACATATTTTCAAAAGATTTACCAATCACCTCAAAATGAAACCTTTTTATTTTTCCGGAAATTATTTTCTGAAAATCATTTTTCATGAAACAAACGGAGCCTAATTATCTCTTTTAAAGATAAGAGCCTAGAAAACTGTACACTTATTTTTGTATTAATATTTTCTAAAAACATGATTTAATTTGAATTATAAACGTAAGAATACAAGAAAAATAAAACTTTTAAATCAACATATAATTGCCAACATACAAATTATGTCATGTTAAGAAAATCTTTTTTCACGAATAAATATTTTTATAAGAATTATTTTTAAACAATGTTTTATTTTTTTTATTATTTAATAATTCATATCAGTATTACTTAAAAGTCAAAATGTGCTCAGAAATTTGTGTTTGGAATAACATTATTTTACACCCTCTAGTTTCTAACACCATTTATCTTTCAACGTATTTATAAATTTAATGGGAGTTTATTGAAAATAATTCTATAAATATAATTGGATAACAATTACGGAATGTGGCAAAATTACAACTTTTTTTGAAACTACAATACCAATTTTGCTTAAAAGATATAGTAAATTGGCACAATTTAAAGATTGTTGAAAATATGGTGGCAATTTGTAAGCAATTAAGGTCTGCCCGTTTGTAAAAACACAACTAAATTATCCGATAAACTTTCATGAAATTTCGATTTAGAGTTAATGATTTTAGGTTAGGATATGAATAAATCTCGGTTTCAAATCATCTCTCTAGCTCTCTCACACTCTGTGGCATCTCTTATCTAATTGAATCTCAACCTTACATGTTTTCATGTTACCTTATAAAAAGAAAACAGACTAAAATAACAAGAAAAATATAATGAGAAAGTAAATGTGAGACAGAGAGTGAGATAAACGATTTGGAGCCAATAAGGCTCTTCCTTTGCAAAATGCTCCAAATCATCTATCTCAATCTCTCTCCTGTTAATTCTCAGTCGTACTATTTTAGTATATAGGACTGAGATTTAATTGGACAGGAAATGTGAAAGAGAGTGGGATGGACGATTTAAAGACGGTCTTACATATTTTAATTCGTAATATGGACCCAAACCCTGTCACAAATCAACCCCCAAGATGAATCGGATAAAAATGATCGTTTTTGGCCCAGGGTATTATGGTTTACCGGTTTTAGAGTAGATATATATATACCTTTTTCGCCGATATAACCGCGCTTGCGGAGGCCTTTCTTAGTGGAACGGCCAACACTGCAGAGGGAGTCGATGTTTTTAGGGGAAAACCCTCTCTCATTGTTGAATAACAGCAATGTTGCGGTGGCTCCGGTAGCCGTTATGTCCTTGGAAGTGATCACAAACTCCAGGGATGGATCCACCCCTTCCTTATACTCATTATCCTCAGCATTCTGTATATATATAATCATTGGAGTATTATATTATCATCCTCAGCATTCTGTAGCCTAATTAATCAACCAATACCTCACCTGGATGAGTTCCATGAGGAAATGAACATCTTTCGCATAGAGTTCAGCAGAGAGATTCTTCACGGCCTGGTGTAGATCCTCCGTCAGTGGATTCGGTACGCCTCCAATGGAAAACTTCGTCCTCCGTATCTCCTCAACGTGCTCCTTTGCCGCCGCCATCGCCGCCGTCGCCATTAGTTACTAGTTCTCCTCCTTGGTGAACAAAACAGAGAGACTCTGGTAAATGTAATGAAGCAAAAGCTTCGGGAGGAAGGAAACGCTTTAATAGTGGAGTACTAAGATTCCATAAAAAAAGACTAGCATGGGTCTCGATAAAGTCTCTGTCATTTGATTGGTTCTTTTCCAATTTACTTTTATGATTAGTCAGTTTAGGTCTTTGTAAAGTCTCCCTATTTTTATTTTATTTATTTATTATTTATTTCCCCTGTTCATGCACCAAGACGATTGGTCGTTGTTTTACGACCCCGTGAGATTGAAATCCATCTTTTTGGTTAGGTTTCTAGAGATCTTCTAACGGACTTCTCTTTGAAAAGTGTTATACTGTATGAACATTAAGAGTAAGGCCACGAAGGTTTTAAAAAAAATCTAACCCAAATCTTTTAATCTAATTTAATGGTGATTTTAAAAAAATCTAAACCAAATCATCAATTGATTTTGAAAAAAAAAAAAATCACTAGAAGAACCCAATTGGCTCCAGCTCCAACTCCAAGGCATGAGCCTCCTTCCTCATTCCCCTTTTCCATGTGTCAACATAGTATTGGTCATCATTTTATTTTTCTTCATTGTCTTTTTTGACGAATTTTCAACCAAAAAATGTATTTTAGTTTTATTTATTTTTCCCTGAATTAAAGTACACATTTTTACCTATAAATAGAGACTTGGTTTGTTTCATTTACATCGGACATTTATGATTTTTTTTTTCAAATTTATCTAGCCATTTTTCTGTAAAAATATTGAATTAATAGAGATAAAGATAGTAAGATATGTAAATGTATTAGATTTTGTGCCACCATTGGGAAGGTTTTTAAGTTTTAAATCAAATAAGTATCTAATAATTATTTTATTGGTTTTTAATGAATTATGTTTGATTTTGGGTTTGATTTTACAAAACCATTGTACATGCTCTAACAATTTTCTAAACAATGTGGGATACATCTCTTCTGTTGGTTATTTTATCTAAAGAGTTTTGAAACCAACATCTTTTGTATTGATAATAACATTAAAAAAAATATCTAAAAACTTATATAACCAATATATGTTTCTAAATATGTGAATCTCTTTGTAACCAATGTGAGATACATTATCTAAAACATTTTAAACCAATATTACTTTCCTAACCAATGTGAAATACATATATTTTCTTTTAGTATTAAGCCTTTTATAAAAAGATTTTTAATACATACATCACTTTCTAATAAATATTAAATACATCTCATCATTTGGTAATAGTAGTAGAAGTTTTTTTATCTAAAAAAATCTAAAATCAACATCTCTTTTTATATAATGGGATACATCTGTTCTCTTCTCTTTTATTGATAATAAAAGTAGAAATATTTTTATATAAAGACTTTTAAAATAAACATCATTTTTAACCAATGTAAGATTTATCTCTTTTATTGGTTATAATAGTAATTTAAAACCTATATCAATTTATAACAATGTGATATATATATATATATATATATATATATATATATATATATATATATATATATATATATATATATATATATATATATATATATTCTATTGCTAATAATAGTAAAAAAATTTATATAATCTATAATAATATAAAATCAACATCATTTTTTAACCAATGTAATAAATACATCTTTTATTGGTAATAATGATAAAAGTCTTTTATCAAAAAACTTTGAAAACCAATATCACTTTCTAACCAATGTATAATACATCTCTTCTATTAGTAATTAATAATAGTATTTTTAAAACAACATCAATTTCTAACCAATGTGGGATACTTCTCTTCTATTGGTAATAATAGTAGCATATTTGTAACCAATATGAGATACATCTCTTGTAAAAATGAAAGTTTTTAGTCTAAAGACATTAAAATCTAACATTTTCTTTTTAAACAATGTGTTATACATCTCTTTTATTGGTAATAATATAAAGGTTTAAATATCAATTTGTCACCCTACTTTCGCAATAATTCATTAAGCTAACTACTAGCCAAAAGAGTCATTTTACTTAACAAAGGTCACTAAGGTATGTGTTTTCCGTCTATTTAGTGGACGAATCATGGAAAAGTCATAAATGCCCTTATACATAGAGACATGTTGATGATCAAGCGAAACAATCGACTTCAACTAAATCAATCACATTACCCAAATCCTTCGACACTTCAAACAATCGACTTGAACTCAAATTTCTCAACCGAGAAGGGAATCACGAAGATTGAAGGCAACTTAGACTAATCGTTCATCTTGAAGGATCGAAGGTTAGCATACAAAAACCCTAATTTTTTTTATTGTTTTTAAATATGTTACTGGCCGTAACACAAATTAGGTTTTCTTGAAAAAAAATCCTTTGTGTTACATAAGGGTTTTAATTGAAACATTGGTTAGTTTTATTCGATTTTGATGTCATTAAAAGATTAAGATTACGCTTGCATATAGTGAGAGAGTATTTATGGTTTTTGTGATATTTTGTGAATTTTTTTGTGTGAATTTGTCATGTATATGAGGGCTTTTGTTAGTCATTTTGCTTGGTCCCCACTATGTTTACAATCTTGCTTGGTCCCCTATGTTTGGTCCCCCATGTGTGCATGATTTTTTAATATTATGCTTGGTCCTCCACTACTTTGTTTTTTAAAAATTTGTATTATATTAAATGTTTGGTTTTGTCGATTTATGGTCCCTCATCTTATTGTATTAAACTTTCGAGGAGCACGATGAAAATTTACGTAAAATGTCATTATGGAGGTGAATTTCTCAAAAAATGTCGGTCAATATCGAGGAAGGAGCACTATTGGGATGAGGATTAGATATGAAGAGCTCTCGGGTTAAAGGGCATTCTCATGTGAGTTCCATTTTTTATCGTACAATTGTTTCAAAT
>CM028384.1:27566216-27658318 GCA_013146195.2 Codonopsis lanceolata | reverse complement strand
GTTAATGCAATGAACATGTACCCTCAAAGGCAAAGGAATGATCCTTTCCGGCCACATATAATCGGGTTGGAGAAATCATCATAACTTTTCATGGGAGAAATAAGCCCTACGGCCTCAACAATTCCCTAAGTAAGGACAATTGTAGATTGAAGAAGCTACGAAATCGGAAGGATCAAATAGTGGACAAGTTGCTCTTAATACATATTGTTAGAAACCGTGGAAAGATTGCAAAAAAATCTTGCAAAATATCAGAAAGAGAAGAAGGGAAGTTCCTTAGTCGAAGACGGAACAAGCGAAATCTATCACTACTACTGCGAAGTGGTAGAATCATTCAAGAAGAGGTAAGTAACCCTTCTCCAATCTGCGATGTTTCGAATAAAATAGACAACTACGGTAAAGAAGTTGAAAAAGATAAAAGTGAAAATATTCAAGCAAAAGATAAAGAGGTAGAAAAAGAAATTTCGAATAAAGAAAGTCAAGATAAAGAAAAAAAAAGAGCAAGAAGCGAGAACCTCTTGAGGAACCATATGTTGCTCCTCCCCATATGTTCATCCAATACCATTCCACTAGTAGACTAATGAAAAACAAGATGGATAAGCAATTTCTGGAAATTTATAATATGTTGTCAAAAGTGAATATTAATCTCCCTTAGCTTAATGTTATTAAAAATATTTTGTCTTATGTTAAGTTTTTCAAAGATCTCCACTCTAGAAAACACAAATTCGAAAAGAATGAGAAAATAATTGTTTGCAGCGTTAGTGCGATATTACAACCTGAACTTCCTCCTAAATTAAAAGATCTAGGATAGTTTTAATATCCATGTCTCCTTGGGTAGTTCTAAAAAAGATGAAAGCTATGCTAGATCTAGGAAGCGAAAGTATTAATTTAATGTCATTATTTGTCTATAAACAATTAGGTTTGGGTGAATAAAACCCACTACTATGTATGTACTCGGTCAAACATCCTTTGGGTATAGTAGAGAACATTCTAGTGCAGGTTGATAAATTGATCATTCCAGTTGATTTTATGGTTCTAAAGATGGAAAGAAAGATATGCACTAATAATGAAGTTCCTATTCTGTTAGGAAGACCTTTTATAGCCACAACTAATACCATGATTAATGTGAAAAATTGTAAGCTTTCAATGTCAGTTATGGGAGAAAATGTAGAAATTTCAGTTTTTGATGCTCTAGATAGATCGAGTGACATAAATGCATGTTTCTCAATTGATGAAATTGAGGTTTGAAGCAAATTTAAATGATGAATTAGAAAAGATATATGTTTGGAGTAGATGATGATGATAGAATCTTCTCCCATATAAGAACCGACATAGAAGAGTTAGAAAAAGAACTCCAAGAGACCGATGCTCGGAAAGAGAAGGAAAGATTAGAAGCTCTCAAGAAAGATAGTGAAAATAAAGAAGAAGTAGAAAGTCTCAAATCAGAAATTAGTTCTGATAAAATAGAAATTGGTGAAGATAAAGAAGCAATTCTTAAGGAGGAAGATAAAGAAGAAAAAGTGAAACCGGAAATTCCTAAATTTATTCCATCCATTAAATCCCCTCCTGAAGTAGAATTAAAGCCTTTGTCATCCCATTTAAAATATGCATTTTTAGGGAAAGGTAAAACATTACCTGTTATAATTGCTGCGGATTTAACAGAAGAACAAGAATCAAGCCTGTTAAAAGTTTTATGGAATCGTAGAGAAGCTATAGGTTGGTCCTTAGCAGATTTGAAAGGTATTAGTCCATCTATGTGTATGCATAGAATTCGTTTAGAAGAAGGTAGCAAACCTTCTCGAGAACGACAAAGAAGACTTAATCCTCATATGGAAGAAGCAGTTAGAAAAGAAGTGCTTAAACTTCTTGATGCAGGTATAATTTACCCGATATTTGGTAGTAAATGGGTTAGTCCAGTCCATGTAGTTCCAAGGAAATCAGGAATTACTGTTGTTAAAAATGAGAAAGATGAGTTAGTTCTCACACGAACTATTACTGGCTATAGGATGTGCATTGATTTGAGAAAACTAAATGCGGCAACAAGGAAAGATCACTTTCCCTTGCCTTTTATTGACCAAATCCTTGAACGACTAGCTTGCCATGAGTATTATTGTTTTCTTGATGGTTTTTCTGGTTATAATCAGATCCCGGCTTGCACCGGAAGATCAAGAGAAAACCACATTTACATGTCTCTTTGGTACCTTTGCATTTATGAGAATTCCTTTTGGACTATGTAATGCCCCAGCTACTTTTTAAAGGTGCATGATTTCTATATTTTCTGATCTAGTGGAAAGATGTGTGGAAGTATTTATGGATGACTTCTCAGTATTCAGAAATTCTTTTGATCATTGCCTAGAAAATCTAACATCGGTTCTGAAAAAGATATTACGAAACTAATTTGACCCTAAGTTGGGAGAACATCCATTTCATGGTTAAACCTGGGATAGTTTTAGGTCATGATGTGTCTAACAAAGGAATAGAGGTTGATAAGGCCAAAATTGAAGTTATATCACAATTACCTCCCCCAACTTCAGTCAAGGATGTTAGAAGTTTTCTAGGACATGCAAGATTTTACAGACGATTTATAAAAGATTTTTCTAAAATCTGTAAACCTTTATACTCCCTCCGTCCCTAAATAATTGTCATGATTGACTCGGCGCACAGTTTAAGAAAAAGTAATTGACTTGATTATTTATATTTGTTTAATGTGTAGTTTCCATTAATGTCCATGTATATGTGGCCCATAATTAAAGTAGAGTGAAAAAGTAAGGGTAAAGTGGTAAAAGTGATGTTCTAAAAGGTAAGTTTCAAAGTGGACAATTATTTTGGGACGGACGAAAAAGGAAAGGAGACGATAATTTAGGGACGGAGGGAGTATAATCTTTTGGCAAAAGATACCGAATTTATTTTTGACCAAGAATGCTTAAACACATTTAATTTGTTAAAAGAACAATTAACATCAGCTCCTATTTTAACCAACCCTGATTGGTCCCTCCCTTTCGAGATCATGTGCAATGCATCAGATTTCGCAATTGGAGCTGTGTTAGGACAAAGGATAGACAAGAAACCTCATGTGATTGATTATGCGAGTAGGACAATGAATGATGCCCAACTCAATTATACAACCACTGAAAAAGAATTTTTAGCAGCTGTGTTTGCATTAGAAAATTTTAGGTCCTATTTGTTCGGTTCAAAAGTTATAATATTCTCTGATCATGCAGCCCTAAAATATCTTTTGAGTTAGAAGGAGGCTAAACCTAGACTCATTAGATGGATGTTATTATTGCAAGAATTTGACATTACTATTAAAGATAAAAAGGAAACAGAAAACGTTGTAGCCGACCACTTGTCTAGGTTGGAATTTTTACCTTTGCTTGAACGTCAATTTCTTGATAATAAAATTCCTATGAATGAAGATTTCCCCGATGAGCAATTGTTAACAGTTAAAAATTTTGAACCTTGGTATGCTGATTTTGTTAATTACCATGTAGCTGATATCATAAATCCTGATTTTGATTTTTATCAAAGAAAGAAATTTTTAACTGATGCAAAAAATTATTTTTGGGAAGAACTACATTTATTCAAAGTATGTTCAAACTCCATAATTAGAAGATGTATTCCAAAACAAGAACAACAAAGTATTATGACATTTTGTCATGAATACTCTTGTGGTGGTCATTTTAGTGGTAGCAAAACTGCTAGGAAAATCATGCAATCTGGATTATATTGGCCTATTGTATTTAGGGATTCTGAAATATTTTGCAAAACATGTGATAAATGTCAAAGGACTGGCGGAATTAGTAAAAGGAATGAGATGCTCTTGCATAATAATATAGTTGTTGAAATCTTTGATGTTTGCGGTGTTGATTTTATGGGTCCTTTTCCAATTTCTAATGGTTGTGAGTATATTTTAATTGTTGTTGATTATGTGTCCAAATGGACAGAAACCAAATGTGAACATCATGAGTTTGACCCAATAACGTACTTTTAGAAAAAGATTAAAATTGATTAAAAATTGATTACATTTTCTTCTCAGTTTCTTGTAGAATTGAAATTCATTTTATAAATATCCTTTACTATGTACTTAATTATTGTGTTGTAAAGTCGTCTTACGGATCCCAATCCGTAAGATAAATCTCAAACTAAGAAAGATAATAGAGTTTGGGTTCGGTTTGGGAATGAGCAACCCTATCGTAGAAATCGTGAGTTACCCATCAACAAAACGGGTCAAAATGAGAAAGGAAAGTGGACTGGAAGCGAGTGAGTGGAACAACCCAACCTGAACCTACTTCAAAATCTCACGAGTCAAAGGCGTTATAAATTGCGGAAGCTTCAAGATACAGCAGGACACATGACACGCTTTGAGCATGTGACAACGTTAATGAAATTAAAAGTTTCATTAATTGCTCAAAATGCCCCTATTGTTTTCAGGAACGTGAGACGTGGTCCCTGTGCACCGAGGCTCCTCTGTTAATCTTCGTTAGCTCAATTTACCTTGTAACACTCAACATGACTTGACGGACTTGGATGACTTACACATTGATGGTCTAAAAGTGACACATTTACGAGCAAAAGTGATACATTCAAGGCCAAAAAATGACACTTTATACATAATGACTTACACATTGAGAGGCTAAAAGTGACACATTTAAAGGCAATAATGACACATTTAAGGCCAAAAAGTGAAACAATTTTCATTTACAAAATATGAGGGGTGGCGTTATAATTTTCAAAAGTTAAGGTGTAGCACTGCAATTTTTTGAATCTTTGACATATTTAACATGGATAGATCCGTCATACGGATTAAGATCCATAAAACCGTTCTACAAGGACCTACCCTTTATAAAATTCCTTTACTCTTGACTCAATTCTTGTGTTGTAAAATTCAGGTGCCTATATATAAGAGGTACTATGCTTCTGCAATTCAATGATCTCTGTGACTTGTTATACTAAGTGTCAAATTTTGTTTTAAGCAATAAGGTTGACATTTCACATTTCCCCCTATTAATATGGTGCAAAGGAGTTTAGGTTTAGGTGGAATATTGTGGATAAATCATGACAAGTGGGAAACAAGAAAGTAAAAAAGGCCAAGGATCAGAATGCTGAGGATGGGTACGAAGGGGACAAGTCAAGGGAAGGGATGACAATAATGATGAGAGAAGGATAGGTCATGACAAGGGTGTTTTTCCAGGATCACCTAGTTTCAGAATATACTTACTACACAGGAAATGTGGGTGATGACAAAAACGAGAGTGAGTGATTCCTGCGCATATCTGATTCAAAATTGTTCCTATTTTGGTCTCTATAACAAATAAATAATTGAGCAAACTGTCAGATTATTGTCAGTAACAAGAGATTATGCAATGCAGGTGAGAATGAAGATCAGCAATTCAAAGAGTCAACTTATGACGTACAAAATACTGCTCAAAGCAAAGTAGCACTGTCATCAAAGGTACTACCATGTAACTGATGAACATCCATCATTTCACTACATTTACTGCCACATGACTCGAATATTGGAACCATCCAACTCAAGTCCCTGATATCCGACAAGTCATAACAAAATTACCCCAAAAATAGAGAGAAAATAATTGCTGGTCTTTCTTACATGAAACCTGTTGGTAACAAATTTAGAATGTAAGATTGTCAAAAGTATAAGAATTATTGTCAAATCGATAAAAGACTGAAATCAGGGGAATGGGTATCAATAGAGAACTCGCTTAAACAATCATCAATGGTAACAATGTGGGGTTTCGCGGGTGGCATGGACTGTATTCCACAGATTGCCACCACTATCCAGATTGTTGTTAGCATAGATGTGAAAAGTGAAAACAGCATTCATCTTCGAGCTTTAAAAAGAAACTAAGAATGTAGCATTAGGCCTAAAAATCTGACGATGACCACAGACCAGTTTGTTGTTTGTAGGTACGTAGTAAACAATTTCCATCTTCTAGTTTTATATAGAAACTTAACATTATAACAGAAGGCCTACAATCTGACAACCAAATCCTGTCTCTCTGCAGAAATTCTCCAACTTTCTGAATTCTTAGTCTTCAGCTGATAAAAGACAAGCACTAAACCAAAAATTGACATCCGAAAGTATCGAGTATCAGAGTTTTTACACACATGCTCGGCACTGCGTGCCCTTAAATGCAAGGACACTGATCCTCAGAAGGTTAATGCAGATTTATAACTAAGAGGACAAGAAGATGATCAGGTCACTAATCTCCCTGGCTTCCTTCAACTTGATGGATGCAGACTTACTCCAGAGAATGGTCATTTCGATCTACTGAGACAGTCTATCAGCTCCTACATACCTTCTATGGTGTTCATCTCTAAATATTTGAGGAGTAATTGGGATTAACGAATATTAGTAAAATGTGTGTCGAATGAAATAAGATCTTAAGTTGATTATGGACTGCTATAATCATTGTAAAAAGTCCCAAAAATAATACTTGCTAAGCCATCTATCATGAAATGCAAAAGAGTAAAAATAATATAAATACCATTTACTTTTATAGCGAAAGATTTTTCAACATATTAATTGTCTTATATTAACCTAATTTACCAACTCACAGGGCTCAACAACAAGGACAACAATGAAAGATGTGAAAAAGAAGGGCTTCAGGAAGGTCGTAATGGCAAAATAAGTTGCTGTGAAAGAGTCCACAGGGTTGGATCTTGTTACTCCTCAGCTAGCTCTTCCCACAACGGCAAGCTTCAAAGAGAAAAAAGTATGTGATTAACAAGAAATAGGAAAATAAAGAATAAAAAAACAAAAAGATTCGTCAATGGCATTTCCTTTTTATGGTTTTCCTCCTTTTGCTCATAGAATGATCAATGAATGTCTTAAATACAGTTAGGAAAGCTATGTGGCCAATTTATTTCATTTTAAAACATAATCAATGCATGGTGAATCATTTTTTGTTAAGATGTGGTCATCTTACGCTTGTTGACATCTACACTTTTTGTTCCTTTCGGTATAAGTGGCTAGCTTAAATGACAAGAAAACATGACAAAATTTTGAACTTCAAACGGCTATGTAATCTAGGCACCTACTGAAATTTTCTCATCATGACTGATCAGAGGCAACAATTACAACAAAATGACTCCAGCATAGCAGCATCACTATACTTAAGACAACATACATCCAAAAGCGAATACAAGTTAATACCTATTGGCATGAAGAGTTTATAGGCTTATAACATACCTAATCAGAAGGGAAGTTGATAGAGAGGTAGTCTTGGTCCTCCAAAAAGATTTGCAGATTCTTCTTCCGCATCAGGAACTCAACAGCAGCTTCATCAAACTCCACCAGAAAACCCAACCTAATCAGTTCACCAAGCTGCTCCACAAGATCTTTGTTCTCCCACAACACGCCCTCAGCTACTACTTCAGAAAAATATGAAGCGTACTCCATAACGTTTTTGTGTCCACCAGATCTGTCTAGCTTCTTCATTAAAAACTTTGAATCCTGTCTGTCCCAGCGTATCATTTGGCTAGCATTCACATTTATAACATTCCCAGAGGAAATTGATAAGCTATATCCCACAATAAGCGGATCCAATGTCTCAAATACAGTAATCTTGAGCAGGCGGCTGACAGTCTTGTGCCTCCTCTCTGCCTCAATTTTTAAAGCCGGAGCAGCAAGAAAACCAAGAATGAGTCTAAAAAGACCCTTTTTTATGAGCACTTCCCTTGGATTGACCGGATATTGTTCGATACCATGGGCGATAGATGCATCTTTCTGTACAGATTCAGACAAAGTTCGAACACCAATTCTGCTAAAAATTTCTAGCAATTTAGTTCGAGGCAAGGACTTCATGCTAGGCTGAGGGTACCAGACAAATAATGGATGAGAAGTCGAGCTTTCGAAAAGGTCCTTCAAGTATAGATCATCAGCTATGAAAACATCATGTTTGTCAAACAAAGAAATCCCATTTCCACAAGAAGTTGGAAGAACTGGGAGTTTCAACAAGTTCTCAGCAAAAGTCTCTGCTGTCTTTGTGTTCCAGTTGTTTACAACAAACTCCCAGAAGGCACAGCATTCAGTAAGTGACAAGTTACGTCCCGAATCTTCCCATTCCTTCCAAAGCTTGCAGTAGTCATCAACAGACGAATGTCCTTTAACGAGAAAAATCTTGCCAAAGAAGGCAAGTAATTTACCCTTATAGTATTTCTCTAAAACATGCAGCTGTAGACCAAAGAGATTGCTCTTGTCATGAAGAACACATTTTTTAGCACTTACCCACTCTCCATTGTCATTTCCACTTGGAATCCAGATTCTCTTGCAGTCTTCATTATCATTCTCCCATTTGAAATCAAACAAGTAACTGTAGATTCGATTGATAGTACTGAAATCAGAATGGAAGACAAGGTGATCCGCAAGCAGTTGGCATCCCTTTTCAATATCAATTGTAACTCCTAAAGCATTCAGCTCTTGTTCGTAGGAGTTAATTTCAGAGCCATAAAACTCAACATCAATGAAAGGACCATCGTCAAGCTTTAAGTAGGGCTTCCACTCGGTATCGAAGAGCAAACACTTTTCTGGAAGCCTATAATCAAAACGAGTTTTCAACCATTTTTGAGCTATTTTTTTGTCGAATCCCACAGGAAAATTTTCCCTGTTCTCGTTCAAAACCCTAATGCACTTCAACAAAGAGTATACACTTTCTGGAGTTATTTCACTTGGACTAAGAGGCAGACAGAGGCCAGCAGCCACAAACTTCGCACCATCTTTGAGATCAGTAACAACACCCATACATTTCAGCTCCTCTTTATACTTATGGATGTCTTTGCCTAAGCAGTTCTCACTATCATCAATAAAGGGAAGGAGAGAGATTTTAGAGATAGATATCCAATTTGCACTAAACAGAATGCACTCACTTGGTGATCTGTGATCACCAAGTCTGGTCCGCAACCATTTCGCCTCCCTTATGCAATTCTTGAGATCTGAGGGAAATTTAACTTTCATTTTCTTAAGCTTCCTATAGCATTTCAAGAATGAAAGAACATTTTCTTTTTTAATGGAAGACAATGAAGCCTGCTGCTTAAAACTGTCAGCAAACATTTTGGTTGCTTTAAAATCCACAAGAACGCCTATTTGCTTCAATTCAGTTTTGAATGACAAGATGCGGCTTCCATAGAAATTTTCATCAATAAGAGGGAAATAGCTGAAAACCTGAAGAAGACAACCCCATTCTGAGTTTGGATCAAACAAAAAACATTCAGGTGGACATCTGTAGCCTAAGTTTGTTTTTAGGCACTTCCTGTCTTTGAGCACGTTGATAAGCTTGTCTTGTGAGTTAAAATTACGCATACAATTCAGAATTAAGAGAACGGCCTCAACTGTCAGACAAGTTAACTGCGATGAAGGTTTTAAGTTGTCAACAACAAGCTGGTAGTTTTGTCCAAAACCAACCACCACACCAAGAAGCTCCAGTTCCGTCTTGAAAGATAGAATTTCCTTGCCGTAATAATCTTCATCAATGAATGGAATGGTGCTTATTTGTGAAGCAGCATTCCATTCCAGGCTGAACAAAACTGATTGGCTCGGTGTCATGTCACCTTGAGAAGTTCTCAGCCATCGTCCTCCATTGATACTGTTGATGAAATATTCAGGGGAGAGATAATTATCTCTTAAAAATTTGATAAACCTCAGTATGGAAAGAACATTCCTTCTGGTTATAGACGAGGAAGCCGCCAGAGACATGAGATGCTTACCAACGTATTCACAAGCATCTTTATTTTCAAACATGACTCCGATTGTTCTCAACTCCTCCTTGTACTCGTTTATTTCATCACCATAGAATTTCTGATCTATTAATGGAATATCAACAAGCACTGATCCATTCTGGAGTAGATCCCCCTGTGATGAGCCTAGCATGAATGACTGTGAGGGAGGCCTGCAGCCAGGGCTACCACTCAAAGAAATCCTCAACCAGCTTCCATCTTTGATGGATGACAAAAACCTTTCAGGCAGACAGGTCCCTTTCATTCTCAGAATACGAATCCAAGTAAGCAGCAAAAACACATTTTGCTTGGTCAGTTGAGAAGACATAGTAGGAATTGCAGCGTTAGCAGGAAACAGATCAGGGACATCAGAAGTTGCAACATAAGCTTTGATGAACTTAATAAGCTCCTTCTCCGGTGTTACTATGCCTGCGTAACTGACTGAACATAAATAGTCTTCTCCCAGCTCAATATAACCTTCTTCCTTCCATGGATTGTAACCAATCAGCTCCACCCATCTACTTCCATTAGCCGGGACCAGAACCCCTCTCCTTTGTTTGCTCACCTGTCCATAGTTATCAACTAGTGGCATACCTCTACATAAAGCCTCGACCTGTTGCTCAGACAAGAACCTTTCTTTAAAAGAGTGATATAAAAAATGAGCATAGGCAACAACAAGCCTCCGATCACCATTGAGCGCCTCACCAAGTGCATTTGCATAAGCGAAGACATCCACAAATTTCACCCTCACCTCGTCACTAAGCCACACTAATAAGCGATCACATTGCACAGTTGCTTCTTGTGTCATTTTCAGAAAAAACCAATTATTTGCACCAATGAATTCTCGGTTCCATTTGACCAACCATGAGATATAAAGAGACTTGGTAGATAGAAGACTCTTCTTACTACTTGCCTGTGATACTTCACCTATACTACAAAGAGACACATTCCCATCAAGACCTACATACTTCAAAAGTGGTATGTTCTTCATGTTGGTTTTTTGGAAAGTGGACCTCCATCTCTCGGCAATAAACTGCAAAAGCTTCACGTAAACATCCTCGACCACACCCATGACAAGATTAGTACTCTGGATGCACTTTGCATACCATTCATCATCAACAGTTTCAACTTCCAGAAAATCGAGTATGACATTATACTCAGATTTATCAAATGAATAACTTATGATATATATTCCGTGTGAGGAGATATTACTCAGTCTCACTCCAGCATTCTTCGCCATATTCAAAATACTCCAAAAATCAGGCTTCAATCTACCAACTTCACAGGGCTTACGAAAAATCTTCTGCTCCACGTATGACTCACACGGAATAATAGTCTCTTTCAGCAATTTTTCTTTGATCAACTTCCTAACGTTATTCAGATTTGGATGGGAAGATTCATAGACTGGTAAGAACTCAAACATGCGGGGCAGACTGAAAACTGGAGCACCTTCAGTGCATTTCACAAGTGAAGTGAATGCATCAAGGAAAGCAATGGGCACGCAGTCAAGAATCCCTTGGTTCCATTTGTGGTCCCAGAGAATATTTTCCCTTGACGAGGCTAAAAGAAAATCTGCTTGGATTATGAAAGGAAAGTTGGTGACTGTCTCGGTAGGTAGAAATGCATAAATTCCAGGCGAGCCCCCTCCTCTATTGAGTCGCTTGCCATTTGGGAAGGCCAATGTGATGACCCACTCTTCTACTTCCGATCTTACCTCAACTCTACTTTCCTGCTTCACAGGAAATCTCTGCCTCCACATATGGTAGCCACATTCTCTATCTACATTCTCACCAGATTCATCCGCAGAAAGATGGAGCATGTAGGACTCGGCATCAATGTTCTTCCTTGTACTGAAATTAACCTCACTTGAAATAGAAATAGCACTCACAGTGTTGAGCCTGGGATCTTCGTTGTCTTCCCTGACTGAAAGGCGCTTTATCTTAGAAAGAAACAAAAGAATTTCTGGATGAAGGCTTGAAAGCTGTTCCTTCACAGCTTTGACCTTGTCCAGCTTTAACGGCAGTACTACCGTTGTGGTCGGGAGGGGAGTGCCAGTACCATATATGCTTTCTATGACCGAAAGAGTTGGGTTCTGCTCTACCCATTCAGGGACAATGTAGCCCAAATTGCAGTCCGGGCATGGTTTCTCACTGAACCGTATCCGATAGCCATTGCTGAATATGAAGGGCTGAGCTGTGATCAGAAAGACGCTCTTGAACCCAATTCCTGAAATTATAGACATTTAATTAGCACTTTACAGCAAACAAAATTATACATACTTTTACAAGCATATGTACATGAATATAATATATAATCATAATTGTGAACAATTTTGAAGTTTGGTGAATTGATCGCACTATACATACATACTTCCACAAACTTACATATGGTGCAAGTAGGCTGGCGATTGGGTGGGTTGGGTCGTGATCCATTATAGCGCGAATATTAAATGGGTCGAAAGGGGTTGGGCCAAAACGGGTTGACGCGCATTTTCCATCAAAAAAATCATACGTTTATATGGTACAAAATTAACAGGTCGAAATAGACAACGGGTATAGTATAATTACAACAAGTATATGTATAGTATAATTACAACAAGAATATGTATACACAATTATATATAAATACAAGGTAGCTTGGTTACTTCTTTTTTTCAATGTGGTTTTGTTCTAGTACTTTTCTTTTTACATAGGAAAAATAGTCAATTTTGCCTTTGTATTTTAACAAATTTTTACATGTTCTCACTATACTATTTTAAAGACAAAATTGCCATTGTAGTTTGAAAGGGAGATGCAACTTCACTACTATCACTAACTAACATCCATTTTCTAACGGAATTAGTTTCAACAACCTCCCATACGGTTTTTCAAAATGTTGGGAGATCCTTAATGATATGATGTGTTGAAAAATATTTGATTTTTTTTGTTTGTTACTTATTAGGGAGTCTTTTCTCTTCATTTGAGGCTAAAGATATTATGAACAAAAAAAAAGAGGACAGAAAAATGATAGATAAATATAAAAACAAGAAGGAAAAGATATATCATGTAAATAAAAAAATAATTGTCTTATTGTATCAAAATCTATTAATTATTACTAAACCAGAAGTCACTGCTGCCACGTGGTGACTTTCTGTTAAATGCTTAAAGCTTTAAATAATTTCATATTTCCACGTGTCACCCTCTTATAAAAAGTTACTAATAAATTTTTTATTTATTTGATTTTATACTGTTAGTTTAAGATAAATCTTTCTCTTAGTTTAGGATAAGTTTTTTGCTAATAGATTTTATCACATTTGATTTCAATTTTTTACAGATAAAAAATTACTGATAATTTTTTTTATTTATTTGATTTTATACGGTTAGTTTAAGATAAGATTTTATCACACTTGATTTCAAAGTTTTACAAATAAAAGTATTTTTTGATTTAATATAAAATATTGTATTATGTAAACATTATCTCAAACTTAAAGATTCTATCAAATCTCCTAATATTTGCTACATATATATTAGAATTATGTATTTTATGATTTAGAAAGTTACTGATAAAATTTTTAAAAACTAATCTTAAAATTACAGATAAATAAAACCAGATAGATTTTTAAACCAGCTATAAAAAAATATATTCAATTTCCAACTATTTCAAGTTTTATTTATTTTAAATTTAAGATAGAAAATATTCAGTTGTTAACTATTTTTAAATTAAACTGTTTCTTTTATATTGTATTAAATATTCATATATTAATTTTAGTATTTATCCTATTTTAAATTTATTCAAATGATTCTAATTTTAATGAGTTTTTTATTATTATAAGTAACTTTTGAAGAAAAAAATTCTTAAAACCATGCATCGCACGTGTATAACCTAGTATAATAATAAATAAAATTGAAAAAAAAAATATAATTATTAAGTTATAATAAATCCAATCAATAAACTAATTTCAAAAAAAATGTTAATTCATGAAATCTAGTCAGCAAGAATCATTTGTTGAATGTAAGGCTCCGTTTGTTTAACGGAAAATGACTTCTGGAATTGGTAACTTTAAGAAAATGTAGTCAACGTAAAAGCTTTTCCGAGCCAAAGAAAAGTGAAGCCTTCTTTTCTAAAAAAATGACTTGCGAATTAATTTTCCATAAGTCATTTTCCAAAACCTTCAACAATTACACAAATTTATATACACGCACAATATTTTACTCAACAAATAAATTGTTTAGAAATATAAATGGAGCTTGTACACACTATTTATAAATTATAATTTTAGTAAATACTCACAACCTCCGAAATTAGTTTCAACTATATTATTTAAGGACATTTCAAATATTGTCCATTTTATTTTTTAAATCGTTTTTTTTTTTCATATCAATTTTTAAAAAAATTCACTTGTATTTGTGAGATTGAAAAAATATGGATCTTATTGATTTGATGCCACTAATGATAAATTGAGGATTACTAAAAAAAATTACTTAAAGTTCAACACTATTTTATATTCAACATAGAATAATGTATTGTTCAACATAGAATATTATCATTACCTCATGAAAACTTTAATATTTTAACTAACTTTGTTTAAAAGCTATTCATCGATGTAATAAGAAATATAAAAGATGGATGTTACATAAATTTGTTAATAGACAAAGACAAATTAGTAAAAGAATACATGCATTAAATTAACGTTTCTCCAAGGAGTATATAAAATGATTATCAACTATAGTTATTTGTAACTGTATGAAATGTATAAACTAAATGAAATAAATATTTTTGAAACAAATCATTTTGTTTAGATGTTTTGAAGCATAATTTATGAGTAATATGAGTAATTTTATGAAAAGTTTATTTCTTCTTCATTTTTATAAATTTTAGATATTTATAGTTCTAAAACTTAAATATTTTTAGAACCAGTTTGTTGTTATTGTTCGAGGTGCTTAGGTATTTCCATTATTCTAATAAAAAAGTTTTTCTGTATTTTATAACAATTTTATATACCAATAATATCAATAAATTATATAACAACCAAATTTTAAATAATTTACTCCATACAACAGTAATATAAACATACATAATTAAGAAATTTACAGACAATTTCATATAAATTAATAATAGAAACGACAAATTAGTAACCAAGCATCTACAATAAATTTACTCTTAACATTTACTTGTCACCGATAATGGTAATAGTCAGGAAAAATAATTATTATATAAAGTATCGGTATATACACTACTCCTATTGTCATTCAAATATTTTGTGTTTAACCCTCGAATACTTATAAAAATTCAAGTAATTTTATATGTGAAATATATAGATCGGATATAGGCTAAGATTAGATTGAACAAATAATTAATAAATTTATAAGAAAATAAATATAGATCTGACCCAAGGGGTGAGAGAGATGGCAAGACTAGGGGCCACACTTACCTGTCAAAAATTAGATAAATAAATGCATATATATGAGATTTTTTCTACTCCACTCCATTTTAATCAAATCTGAAGCTAAAAACTAAAATTCATAATATATTTGTCTAGCCTACATGTTTAAAAATCTAGGTCTAATATATGCAAAGAAAACTTTAACCTTAATTAAAAAAATAAAAATCTTAGTTTATTTGTACAACCTACATGTTTAAAAATTCAGGTCTAATATTTGCAAAAAAAACTTTAACCTATTAAAGTTAGTTTACGAAAGATATATATTTATTCAACTTAATTGGTAATAGGCCAAGGTTAATTTGAACTTTAATTTTATAAATATTTACCAAAATAAACAGATCTATGATGTTTTTCTCCATTTCCATCGGATCCGAAAATAAAATGCAAATTTGAAGACAAAAAGTGTATATCTAATGTTTATTTGTCCATTTTTTTCAAAATCAAATTTATAAAACAAATGTCCAACATAAAAAGTTGGGATCATAAGATTTTTTTAATCCATTTTGAAAATAAAAATCATATGCTTAAAAAAATTCTCAGATATGATAGATCTAATTTTTTATTTTAATAAATTGTTTTTTAAAGTAAAGCATATCGATGTATACTTGGATATAATTAACTAACGATAAGATATGCATATTTTCCATACTTAGTTAAATTAAACTCTTATTTTTTAATAATAATTGAAATTCAAATTTGTATTATACAAATTTCTTTCAAAATTTTATTTAAAAAAAATAAAAAGGAAATCTAAGAAACTTAGCTGTGAAATGGTTTGAAGGTATTCAATGTTAGGGTTTCTTGGGGGAAGACAGCAAATGAAATCTTGAAACGAAGGGTTGGAGGAGATGAAGAGGATGATGTGGCTAAATATTCCAAAGACGAGAAGGGAACCTAGCGAAATATCAACTATCTGGACTTTTCCCAAGACACACTAAACATCTAGACTCAATAATTTTTGTTATTGAATAGTTGTATAAAAATAATGTTGCAGAATATGTTATTCCTAACATTTTAGTGTTGGAGGTTTTATTTAAAGTCTGTTATTTCGACTTCAATTATTTTTTATTAGATATATATAACAAACAATTTGATATTTGACTATTTAATTAGTAAAGTAAATTTCATTTACTTCTTTTTATATGTTTGCATTTCAATTAATAGAAACTATCATCTCTCTATTGGTTTACGTCATCCACATACACAAGACTCTCATCAATTATCGACTAAACAAATGACAAAGATAGCTCGATTCAATTTAATCATACATTTCCAAACTAGAAAATGCATTTAGATAATTCTCTGTCACTTTCTCAATGTAATTTTATTTTGTTATATCCTATATTTTGTATTATTTAGGTCGTACTTTTTAAATGTGTTTTCTTCTTTCTTTGTTTATTAATGATATTATTTATTTGTTAAATGGACTGCATTAGTTTTGTTGTTGTAATATACGGTAGTTAAAAATTATATACTAATTTTAAAGGATTATATTTTTACGTTGACAAACACATTAATAAGAAATATTCAAATTTGTTTTACAATTATTATTTTATGTGTATTTCAATCAAAGTGTGAATCAAATAAAGCGTGAAATGGTTAAACTAACATTGAAAAGAAGAGATATTAGATATTATATATATATTATTCAAATTCCAAATACATTGCAATGTAAAAATATTTAACAGATAAACAAATATGAAAATATAATAATCAATATATATATAACATTTCTGCATTTTTAGGTTATTTTATTTGAAAATGACAAATCCAACAATTAAATGTAATTTTTTTAATGCTTTTATTTGGTATCAGAAAAGATTTTCTCGTTGTTTTAATATTAGCAATTCAAAGTACAGTTTATGTCATATGAAGGATAAATATAACTTCATACTTTAAAACCACTCCTTCTAGAATTAAAAATAATAATCGTATGTTTTCAATGATAAATATTATATATAAAGCAATATTCCAAAATTTATAATATTTTTTTCAAATATATGTGATATGCTAGCTTTAATTTTAGTGTATCTTTTATTTATTTTGTTCACATTAAAGTTTTTAATTGTATATTATATTCAATTTTATTTAAGTATATGATATTCTATCGATATATTAATATATTCAGTTTTATTTAAGTATATGACATTGTATTGATATGTTCAATTTTATTTATTTAAGTATATGATATTTTAATATTTTATTTGGAGATAAGACAATTGTGTTTGGTCTTTTTACAGATATTGCATGTGATTCCAAAAAGAAGTACACAAGACATAGTTCATCTCACTATTAATTCATTATATTTGTGGAGAAATTCACATGTATTGAGGTTGACAACGAATATGTGATACAAAATATGGGTCTAACGAGAGTTTTGAAAATTTGAAATTTTTTGTCGATTGGATTGCCAAGATTGACAATGGTAAAAGTGGTGAACCAAATGATAATTGTGCTTATGTTGATATTCTCAATCAACTGCTTCTTAAAGAATTCAACAATTCAATCTCTCCAATTATACAAAACACATATCCTTCATTTGAAAGCAATCCCAGTAATTCATCGTTTTTTAAAGAGAGGGTTATTCTAGATTCGACTCTTGATGTGATTAATTCAATAAATGATTACATTTATTGAAGAACAATTCAAAAGGAAGATTATTTTTGAGCTAATATTTTTTGTGTTATTTTGATAAAAATGTTGTTCTTTTGAACGATGTAGATACTCCTAAAGTTTTAAATTGAATTTCATATTCTAGAATTTCAAATCATGAGTTGAATTTGAAAGTTGGAACTTCATTAATGTTGCTTCGTAACATTAACCATTTCCTTGGGTTATGTATTAGCACGAGATTAATTATTACAAGCCTAAAAAACTATGTTTTAAAAATTCGAGTTCTTTCAAATGATCATTCTGGTGGTACTGTTTAATTTCAAAAATATCACTACACCATCTAATCATAGAATTCCATTCAAATTTCAAATAAGACGGTTTCCGCTGATGGAGTCTTACAAAATATCTATAAATAAAAGTGTCTAGCTTAGGACTTTTTTTGAAAAACTCTATTTTTAGTCATGATTAGTATGTCGTTTTGTCTAGAGTTATTAATCTTAAGGATCTTCGAATTTTTTTATGTGACAGTAATAGTTGTAATAATTATACATCTTTAACGATAAATGTTATATATAAAGATGTATTTCAAAATTTATAATAATTTTTAAAAAAAATTATCTGATTTTATTTGATTTTACTGTTTATTAATTTTTATTTATTTTGTTCATATTAAATTTTTTAATCATATACTCCTATTCAACTTTGATTGAGTATATGATTTTACACCCGAGTATAAACCTTACAACACACGGATGCATCGCTAGTATTTATAAATTTAATGGGAGTTTATTGAAAATAATTCTATAAATATAATTGGATGATTGTGACAAAATTACAACTTTTTTTGAAACTAATGCCAATTTTCCTAAAAAGAAATAGTAAAGTGACAAAACTTAATGATTGTTGAAAACACAACTAAATTATCCGATAAGTCTTCATGATGTTTCGATTGAGAGTTAATGATTTTAGGTTAGGATATGAATAAGTCTCGAATTCAAATCATATATCTCACTCTCTATCACATCCTTTATCCTATTCAATATCAACTCCACATGTTTCTTTATATAAAAAAAATTATACTAAAATAATAAGTAAAGTGTACGATCAAGATTTAATGAGAAGAAAACGTGACAAAGTGTGGGATAGATCATTCGAAACCAATAAGCCTCTTTCTTTAAGACTACTCCAAATCGTCTATCTCAATTTCTTTCCCATTAAACTTTAGCCGTATATTTTCTTTATTATTTTAATCGACCTTTTTTTACCAGGAACGGGACTAAAATTTAATTGAACAAAAAACGTGATAAAAGGGTGGGAAAGACGATTTGAAGCATCTAAGAGTTAAAGGGTCTTAATTCGTAATACGGACACACCCTCTCACAAATCACCCATCAACTTGCAACGAGTCGGGTAAAAAGATCATTCGGTTTTTTTTTTTTTTTGTGGTATTATGGTTTTCCAGTTTTAGTGTAGATATATATTATACCTTTTTCGCCGATATAACCGCGCTTGCGGAGGCCTTTCTTAGTGGAACGGCCAACACTGCAGAGGGAGTCGATGTTTTTAGGGGAAAACCCTCTCTCATTGTTGAATAACAGCAATGTTGCGGTGGCTCCGGTAGCCGTTATATCCTTGGAAGTGATCACAAACTCCAGGGATGGATCCACCCCTTCCTTATACTCATTATCCTCAGCATTCTGTATATATATAATCATTGGAGTATTATATTATCATCCTCAGCATTCTGTAGCCTAATTAATCAACCAATACCTCACCTGGATGAGTTCCATGAGGAAATGAACATCTTTCGCATAGAGTTCAGCAGAGAGATTCTTCACGGCCTGGTGTAGATCCTCCGTTAGTGGATTCGGTACGCCTCCAATGGAAAACTTCGTCCTCCGTATCTCCTCAACGTGCTCCTTTGCCGCCGCCGTCGCCGCCGTCGCCATTAGTTACTAGTTCTCCTCGTTGGTGAACAAAACAGAGAGACTAGCTAGATCATGTAAAATTAATTATTAAAAAATCAAAAAAACTGAGACTCTGCTATGATGCACGGACACGGCTGGAAGCAGGCGTATTCCGTGTCGGACACGGACACGGCGGATACGGCCTCAAATACGTTTTGGGGCCGAATTTGAATTTCCGGAAATATTGGACACGTATACGGACACCGGGTAAGACAGTCGGAGACGTACCTTTAATTCGGACACGGTTAGGGGAAAGTTATATTGAGCTATTACTAATCGACTGTCGAATCCCCTCAAACACAGGCACAGCGACTCAAAACGAGCCTTAGCCCACAAATCTCCCTCGTCAAAACGAGCCCTGGCCGCCGACCCCTTGCCCTTTCGACCTTCCCTCCCTGCGTCTGGGTGCTGCGCCGTGCGTTTCTCTCCCTTCAATTCGAACTTCGAAGCCTCGAACCCTCTGTTTCTATCTTCTTTGTCTTCGATTTCAATCAGTCTCTTCTCTCTCTTCCATATTTGTTGAGGTCTGTGACTTGGGACTGTTCAGTAAATACTGTATGAACATTAACAATCATAGTGGAGTACCATGATTCAATAAAAAAAGACTAGCATAGGTCTCTATAAAGTCTCTGTCATTTGATTGGTTCTTTTCCAATTACTTTTATGATTAATCAGTTTAGGTCTTTGTAAAGTCTCTGTGTTTTTATTTTATTTATTTATTTATTTCCCCTGTTCATGTTCATGCACCAGTGCTTCATCAAATTTTAAAAGGCAGAAGACGATTGGTTGTTGTTTTACGACCCCGTGAGATTGAAATCCATCTTTTTGGTTAGGTTATTAGAGATCTTCTAACGGACTTCTTTTGGAAAAGTGTTAGTATACTGTATGAACATTAACAATTTCCTGTTCACCTATAAGAAAATCACACTAGAAGTTTTTACGATGATAAATAAGGGTGTGTAGGATTTTTTAGAATCGTACATTGGGCCTGTTAAGGTGTAATGTCGTCTTAACAGGTCAAATGGTCATTCAAATTATCTTAGTGTGATTTTCTTATGGTCACTAAGATAATTTGAATGACCATTTGCCTCGTTAAGCGATTACACCATAAAAACCATAAAATATGGTGGGGTAATCCGGATATACCATTTGATTTTGACCCTTTTAAATTTGATATTTGGGGTTCCTTGGAGCCACTTTTGTTTGGTCTAAAATGACCGCTTATGTGATCATAACATCTTCCTAAATATTTGATATTGATTCTGATTGATTCTTGTGAAATCGTTAATTATTCTTCGATCAATGTGTATTTAATCTTGTTAATATCTAGAAAAATAATTCATTTGACATCTCCATAATTTCTTTATTTGTTTACAATATATCGTTTTACTTTCTTCCCGGTCAACTCCTCCTTAGAAACCGGAGGGGTTGTATATGAACTTACTGGGCTTTTGTTCGCTCACCCTTTTCCTAATCCTTTTCTTTCAGGACATAAGTAAAGAATTGGAATATGAAAAATTCAGTTCGGTTCGGTCCAATTGAAGAGCTTAAAATTTTGTTATCTTATGAATTATTATTATAATCGTTAATTGGATATTTTTGGGAGATTTATTTTAGACCTATGTTTTATTGTAAGTAAATTTTTGTTAAGGGATTTATGTTCGAATATTGGATGTTTAAGTGAAAGATACATTATTTATACTTTGGGTTTTAGTATGATAATTTTTGAGGTTTATTTGGTGACGTGCCATTATGTGGGCCCCTATAGTTGGGCCTAAATTTTGGGGTCGTTATAATGAGTTTATGAGTTCTATATTTTTAATTGTTAAATATATTTTTATCGAAGGTTTTTTAATTTTTTTATGAAGTTTCAGTCTTAAAAATTTTATTATGTATTTGTATTAAACAGTAAAAAATCATAGTATTGGTCAGGTCCTGGTTCTCATACATCTTTGATTAGTTTTAGGGCGGACTAATGTTTTGGTTCACATACATATTGGATTGGTCCCGATTCTAAATGTTTTGAGAACCAGACTATTGGTCTGGTTCCGGTTTTTTTTTTTTTTTTTTTCCAAAAAACTGAACTGAACCGGACCAATCTCACCCCTAGTAAAATCAAATATGAGATTCAATGTGACATCAATTTTGTTAACAAATTGTTGAAGGCAAAAACTTGTGTAGGATGAGCCCCATTTAAAAATTCGCAGGTTATAATAAATAAATAATATGTAATTACTAATCATAAAATTAAGTTAGCCAAGATAGTTAGAGATGGCTTATAAGGTTTGGTGGGAGGTATAGGGTTTGACTCCCGCAAACCACCAAACTTTATACGTTTTGCAAATTAATGTGAAGTTCCTCATTTTGTTCCGGTGCCCCTATACTTTTAAGGTTTGTCGCCAAAATTCTTATGTTTCTCACACCTTACAGTTTAATCCTTTATCAGCTCCGTTACCATCAATTGTCTTGGTATAGAGTTTGACTCCCACAAAACACTAAAATTTATACGTTATGCAAATTAATGTGAAGTTCCCCATTTTGTTCCGGTGCCCCTACACTTTCAAGGTTTGTCGCCAAAATTCTTATGTTTCTCATGCCTTACAGTTTAATCCTTTATCAGCTCCGTTACCATCAATTGTCTTGGTATACTTGACCGACCCTAACGGACTGCGACAAACCACTGTTTTGCACATTAATGTGAAGTTCCCCATTTTGCTTCGGTGCCTCTGTACTTTCAAGATTTGCCGCCGAATTTCTTATGTTTTTCACACCTTACAGTTTAATCCTTTGTCAGCTCCATTAGCATCAATTGTCTTGGAATACTTGACGGACCCTAACGGACTCCCACAAACCACTGAAATTAATATGTTTTGCACATTAATGTGAAGTTCCCCATTTTACTCCGGTGCCCCTGCACTTTCAAGGTTTGCCGCCGAAATTCTTATATTTCTCAAGCCTTACAGTTTAATCATTTGTCAGCTCTGTTAGCATCAATTGTTTTGAGATACTTGACAGACCCTAACAGATTTTAATGAAATGCTAAATGACACATTTAAAGTCAAACGTGACACATTTAAAAGGCAAAAGTGACACATTTTAAGGTTAAAAGTGACACTATAAAAAGAAATTTATTATAATTCTCATTAAAATATAAAGTAACAGTCTTAATACTAAAAAGTGACACTCATAAGACTAAAAAGTAACACATTTAATATATATATATATATAACACATTTAATATATATATATATATATACTATACTATACTATACAATAGAGCTCAGTGGGATAAAGAGCAGTTGAGATTGATTATTTTTACTTATATCAAACGACTGTAATTTATTCCCCGCACAACCCTTATCCCTCTGCGTTCCCCTCTCCCTCTACGATTCCAACTCCCCTACGGTTTCTCCAATATCCCCATGAATCAGGGAATCAATTATCTGGCACCGGTGAAGTCTCCTTCATCTCTCTCTCTCACGTATGTGTATTCCTAAACCAACCTCACCATCTCCTCCTCTCTCGCCCGGATTAACAACGGCAGCTTTGGCGGTGCCTCAGCTCCATCATCGCCGCCCGAAGAACGT
Organism: Codonopsis lanceolata; assembly: GCA_013146195.2. NCBI lineage: Eukaryota > Viridiplantae > Streptophyta > Magnoliopsida > Asterales > Campanulaceae > Codonopsis > Codonopsis lanceolata. Next base: position 27,635,000 of record CM028384.1, on the reverse strand, counting down.
TGGCAGCTCAAATTCCTCCAACAACCCGGCGATTTCTTCTTTAATCACCTCCAGGACCGAATCCTCCACTCCCCGTCTCTCTCATAAAAACCTCATTAATGCCGACGATGTCACCGAGGTATCCATATCGACAATGCCACAACCGCTGCCGCCATAGTCCTACAAAGATGTCGTTGGGCCTTTCTTGAGGGCCGCTTGAAAGGGGATGCCGTCGTCATGCTCCATTGTGCCTTCCAAGCCGTGAAGAAATCCATCGAGGCTTACGTAACCACAATTTATTGAAAAATGATTATTTAATGAAAAATGTCTAAAACACAATTTATTGGGTTTTCTTACAAAATATGTTCGTTTTTTATTGTTTAATACATTTTTAATTATTTAATGAAAAAGAAAAAAAATGTTTTTATTAATCTTTTTATTTTAATTTTTAATATATTTTTTAATACATCGTTCTCAATTGTGGGACGTGTCAGTATTCGAATAAATGTCGATATATCCAAGAATGTTGTTAAGACCATTTTTTTGTTGTTTAATACATTTTTAATTATTTAATGAAAAATATATAAAACACAATTTTAGACTCTTTTTGAAACATGATTAAAATATATATTGATTTATTTTTCCTACTCGCGCCGTGTCATGGGCACGGGCACAAAGACTATATATATATATATATATATATATATATATATATATATATATATATATATAATGGCAAGGGTAGATTTTTCCCTCCAAAATCACACTTTTGAATTATTGACTTTTGAGTTATCATTCTACTCTTTCTCTCTCTTATCTTCTCCCTATTTTCTCTCTTTCTCTTTCTCTCTCATCACCACCATCTTCTCTATTTAATTATGTTTAAACATTTTTTCTATCTTTAAATATAAAAAATAGTAACTGAAACAAAAATAATAGTTCCGGAGTCAAGAAAACAATAATATAAGAGGAGGTTAGTAAAATAAAAAATAATTTATGGAACAAGTCACTATTAAAATAAAAGTTACAGAATCAACAATATATATATATATATATATATATATATATATATATATATATATATATATATATATATATATATATATATATATATAATGGCAAGGGTAGATTTTTCCCTCCAAAATCACACTTTTGAATTATTGACTTTTGAGTTATCATTCTACTCTTTCTCTCTCTTATCTTCTCCCTATTTTCTCTCTTTCTCTTTCTCTCTCTCGTTTCCTCCTTATTTTATCTCTCGTCATCACCATCTTCTCTATTTTAATTATGTTTAAACATTTTTTCTCTGTTTAAACATAAAAAATAGTAACTAAAACAAAAATAATAGTTCCGGAGTCAAGAAAACAATAATATAAGAGGATGTTATTAAAATAAAAAATAATTTATGGAACAAGTCACTATTAAAATAAAAGTTGCAGAATCAACAAAACAAAAATAATTTAAAGTGAAGGTCAGTAAAATAAATAAAACAAAAATACATTAGTAAAATAAAAATATTTGATGGAACACAAATAATAGTTACTGAGTCAATAAAACAAAAATAATTTTAAATGGTGTTACTAAAATAATAAAAATAATTTACGTAACAAAATTTTAAATCAAATTCTTAAAAATAGTTATGTAAAACAAACATACATTAGTAAAATAAAATTATTTGATGGAACAAAAATAATAGTTACAGAGTCAATAAAAAAATAATTTAAACTGAGGTTAGTAAAATTATAAAAATAATTTACGGACCAAAAGTTTAAAACAAATTCTTAAAAATAGTTATGTAAAACAAAAATATGTTAGTAAAATAACAATACTTGATGGAACAAAAATAATAGTTACAAAGTCAATAAAACAAAAACAATTTAAACTAAGGTTAGTAAACTAATAAAAATAATTTACAGAACAAATTTTTTCCGAAAAACTAATTCTTAAAAATAAAACAAAAATAATAGTTACAAAGTCAATAAATCAAAAAATATAATGGAAGTTAGTAAAATCAAAGTAATTTACGGAACAAAAATAATAGTTAACGGTAAAACTAATTTCGTTATTTTGATTTTAATTTATTTTCTTATTAGAAATTCCTTTATTCGTAAAATAAAAATATTATTTAATAAAAGTAATCATTCAAAATGGAAAACTTATTTGAGTTCATATTCTATTTGCAGAGCGGAAAAAATCCAAGTTTGTTCGAATACATTTATTATACAGAGTTTTTGAATAGTATTAAAGTGTTCGAGGTTGAGAGGCCATGGATTGATACTTAAAATTGGTGTTCCGGTAATGCTATTGAGAAACATTGACCTACAGGGTTGTGCAATGGAAGCAGACTAATCATCATAAATATTGGGGATCACATTGTTGAAACAATTTTTTTGAAATGAAGTAATGTTGGAGAAAAAGTTTTTTATCTCAACATTGTCATTAACTACATTCGATGTATACCCTAATTGGTGGCCCAGTGGTAGAGTTGAGACTTTACAAATGTAAAACCCTAAATTATGGTTTGCTTGTGTTATGCATGATTTCATACATTCATAATCATCATAAACATGTTAACTTAGCTCACTCATATGTTTAGAGTCAATAGCATGTTCATTAGCGTCGTTCGAGATGCTCGTATGCACCTTTCCTTCATGGGATGCCTTGAAACTAGGGTTTATGATTTATGATGTAAACATATGGATAAATGTTAGAATCCATTCATAACATTATTAACATGCTTTAGATGTTGGTTGAATGCTAGTTGCATCGTCGGTTTGGTTGCTAGTTTGATTCGAGTGTTAACCCTTCTTCGTTTGACCTTTTCGGTTGTCATTCGGGAGTGTTCTTTGTGAGTTCTTGACCATGTTTGAGTGAGGTTTGAACATGGATTGCTTTGATTATGTTTTAGAGGTCTTTAAGGTTGAATTCTAGACCCTTTTTGTCTTTGGAGGACTCGTGGTTGCATAGGGGGAGCGACCTAAACCGAGCAAAGCAACAAAATTTGAGAAGGGAGGAAATCAGACATGATGCGCTCGCATCATCCAACCCCATGCGATCGCATGGGTACCTGATTCCCTGTTACGGGATTTTGGGTGTAATTTGCAATGTTGTCCAACTTATCCCCACCCAAAGCCATCCTAAACTAATCCTAAACCCTCCTAACTACCTTAAGACATATCCTAACCATCTAATTGAGATTTGGAAGTGGATTTGTGTGGTTAATTAGAGAGAAACAACCCCACCCATCTAAACTAAACCCACTTACCTTCTAACCAATATAAGCCACCAACACACCACTAAAGCCTCTCATATTCAGCCACACTTCACAAAAAACGTGGGAGACTCCTATGAGAGCTTGAGAGGAGAGTTTCTAGGGTTCTTGAGAGTTCAATCTTGGAGGCCATAGCTTGGGACCTTCTTCCCCCAATCCACACCATAGTTTTGAAGAGAAGTTTGAGGAGAACAACACCACCACTTGGAATTTAGGGATTGAACCTTGTAGGGGCTGAACCAAGGTAAGTTGCTACATCTCTTCCTCCTTCTTTTAGCCCCATTGACCCTAGGGAAAACAATCATCTTGCTATGTGAGGTCAATGGGTGCAATTTTAGGGCTTTTAGAGATGCCATGAACCCTAGATTTCTAGATGATGAATTGGCTTTGGTGAACCTATGTGAGACCTTGATTTATATGATATTCATATGTTAAGTAGCCTATTCATCCTTGTTATGTGATTTATTCATGTGTGTTGAGCATGATTGGTGGAGTTGCTTGAAAGGAGTATATGCCCAAATGATGATTTGGCTTAATGAACATGATTGTAACCTTGATTAATATGTTATACATGTGTAGTATAGTATATTAATCCATGTTATGTGATTTATTCAAGTTTTGGAAAGCATGATTGGTGAGGTGCTTTAAATGGATTTATGCCCTAAATGTGATGTGTGCTCTATGTTATCTAATTAATTGTTTTATTGGGTTTACGTGGGTTTAATGAGCTTGGGAATCTTGCCTATGATATTAGACATGAACATAGGGGGGTATTGTAGCCCCATGCTTCTATGCCCTAATTTTTGGAAAGTCTAGATTGGACTCAACGGAGTCAACCTTTGGGTTAGTATGAATTATAGGAACTACAATCTTAAGTCCTACGGAATTTGGGGTAGAATTGATGGAGGTCAAGCCTCCAAGAATTTTTGAAGTGTATGAAGAACACCTGATTATGAGAGCTTATATGATTCTCTAATGTGAATTTATGCTAGTTGTGAATGAAATGCATGACTAGTTTGATGGTAGAGTATGTGCCTACTTGTTTTAAGCATGTGAGTATACATTACTTGTGCTTGGGTTTTGAGTCCAGCTGGAGTCGGTTTGTTGAGTCTTTGGCGGGACGATGCATCGTCTTCACGAATTGTAGGATTCGTGATCGCGATGGATCGTCGTGCCGGGTTGCACACACCCCTCCATCGATGGCCACAGTGGGGAAGTAGTTCATCTTAGTTGTAGTAATACACATGACTTTGAAAACTATGGAACTCGAGCGGAGATTGTATCGGGGACGTCGATATCCATGAAAGGGATATTGAGGACACATAAAGGTTTTGCACGTGTTTTTGCAGGAGCGACACGGCGGAAGGAATGGTAACGGTATCATATCCCTTTTATATGAATTGTCTCACATGTACTTATGTGAATAATGTGCTTTGTGAATATGATATGATATGATGGTTGAAATGGTTTCTTATGTTGTTATACTTAATGGATAACATGACTTGTAAGATTGTTAAGTATAAATGTCTTGACATGGATATTGTTGGAATGTTATAACATGCCAATAGCATAAAACATTATTGTTAAGCATCAAATGTCTTGACATGGATTTTAGTGAAATGTTATACTATAATGATAGCATGTTTTATTATTGTTGAGCATGAATGCCATGACATGATTTTTAATATAATGTTATTCTATGATGATAGCATGGCGTATATTATTATTGAGCATGAGGCCATGATAGGAAGTTATGTTTAGTAACTTACTATGTCTTTATGACTTACTCCTATTTGTTGATTGTTTTCCCTAGATCCGAGTCGAGCGAGCGGATCAAAGTGATTCTCAAGATCGTTGGTGAAGTTCCTTTTTTGGCAAGGTTGCTACTTAGTTAGTTTATTTTCTTTTGGTAAGGACGTTGGGAAAAATGAAGTTATGTAAACTTCATGATAGGTAGAAAACCTAATTGTGGATGTAATATTTGTACTTATGTTGATTAGCTTATTCTTTTGGTAGCCGACTTGTAGTAGTCGTGCTTGGTGTATATTGATGGTTACATTTCCGTATCCTATCTTGATGTTGGTACTTATGATTATTAGTACTTATGCCGTTGGTAGCCAACTTGTGTTAGTCGCGCTTGGTAAATGTTAGTGATTACATTTTAGTATGCTTTCATGATGGTTAAATTATCATGTTTGTTCTCTGGCATGTTTTTAGCTGTTGAGTATGTTAGACTAGAGTCTTAGACTTAGTGTAATGTTGGGTTCCGGCTGTAACGTCGCCGATGACTTGGTTTATTTGTGCTATATATATTTGTATTGCATGACAGGGTGTTTTGTTCTACGTGCCCAATGTTGCGGCACGTGCGTCGAATTTTTGGACCGAGAGATTAATTATCTCTTTGGTTGTTTTTAGTTTGAGCTTGTTAGCTCGAGCGCCACTGTTTTATTACATTTCGCTTCCGCATGTGTTTTAAGTTGTTGGCGTATCACCGTTATGGCCTTACCCATTATTTGTTACTTGCTTGTTGTTATTTGTTTCCCGACGGCACGACCTTGGGGTTTCGTCTTGGGATCCGGGTCGGGTCGTCACAACAAAATGTGAGGTCTCAGGTTCAATCACTTTCCATGACCCCTTAAGGGAAAGTTCTACAAAAAAAATAAAAAACCTCCATCTGATGGAAGACTGACTTTCAAGTTCCAGAGAAGACAATTTTCATTACTGGTATCATATGCAATGACAATTAACAAGTGCCAAAGTCAATAATTGCACCTACGTCTATTCTTGAAAAAACCAGTATTTAGCCATGGGCATATATGTCGCAATTTCTAGAGTAACAAATTGTTTTGATTTACAGATATTGATATGCAGTGAAGATGAAAAACCAACTAATAAAACAACAAATGTTGTGTATAAGAAACTTTTTTAGAATTTATAATGATTAGTGATATACTGTTGTTTATTTGTTAATAAACTGATTCTTCTTATTTTATCATTTAAGATTTTTTATCCTCTTTATTTTGTTTATGTACGATTTAGTTGAAAAAGAAGAATGACGTGCGTTTAACGCACGAGTTAAAAAAACTAGTTTAGTACTAAAACGTGACACTTTTAATGCTAAAAAGTGACACTTTTAAACTCAATAACTACGATTTTTATTTATAAGGCAAAATGACACTTATAGGGTCAAAAGTAACACATTTAATGCTAAAAAGTGACACTTTAATGTTATAAAGTAGCATTTTAATGTCAAACGTAATGATTTTCATTTATAAAAAAATGAGACACTTTTCAAAGTGAAAGTAACACATTTAAGACTAAGTGACACATTTAAACCCAAAAAGTAACACTATTTTAAGGAAAAAAAATTATAATTTTCATTAAAAATGCAAAGTGACACTTCTAAGGCCAAAAGTGACACATTTTATACTACAAAGTGACATTGTTAATAGTAAAAAGTGACACTTTGCATATATAAACATGAGCGGTGGCGTTGTAATTTTAAAAAAAACTAAGGGGTTGCATTAAGATTTCTGAATTTTGCCTCATTTAACCTTGATAGATCCGTCTTACAAGAGACCACCTCATGATTGAAAAGTATTGTATTGATTGTTTGAGAAATATTGAATACAAGATCCCCTTATATATGCTGAGACATAACCCGACTAAAAGAAGGAAAATGAATAAGGAAACTAACTAGGAAAAGGAATAAGGAAACTAACTAGGAAAAGGAAACTAACTAACATAACTATCAAATTACATAAAGGACCCCTCATCTAAGCAATATTACATCCAAGTGCTGAAACATTCTATAGTGGCAGCAAATATAAATCTCTTCCACTTGGAATTCATTTCACCATACTTGGCATTAGCTTGAATATCATCTTCATGTCTGAGCTTAAGGTTATTCAACCTTCTCGAAGCATTATTACAGTTAATACCCTCCCCACAAGTTGAGTGTGTGTGTGTGTGTGTATGCTAACAATCCCCAACTTGGAAAGGAAATTCCAATGTAGACCCTTGCCTAAATATTTTGTGAAGATGTCTGCCAACTGATTTATGGTAGATATGTGATGGAGAGATATGAGGCCATTTTTTATTTTCTCACGTATGATATGGCGGTTTATTTCCATATGTTTGGTCCTTGCATGGTAGACAGGGTTGTTGGCCATAGTGTTATGGCAGAGGAGTTGTGATAATACATAGGAGTAGGACTAGGCAAATGAACTTGGAGATCCCTTAGAAGGCTATGGACAGTGGCAGACACAAGTGTAGGGTTCTGGGGGCAGTTGCCCCCACTTGGTTTTTTTGTTGTTGAAGAACTTTAAAAAAAATAATGCTTTGTAAATTTTACAATTTGCCCCCATTTCTGTCAAATTTATACAAGTTGCCCCCACCTGAGAAAATCTCAGCGTCCGCTACTGGCTGTGGAGCCAGATTATCTCACAACTAGCTGTGGCTAAAGTTCTCTATTCAGCCTCAGCGGATGACCTTGAAACTACAGATTGCTTCTTGGACTGCCAAGAAATTAATGACTTCCCAAGCATCATACAGAAGCTAATTATGGATTTTCTATCATTAGGGTTGCCAACACTGTCACTAGCACAGAAGGCTTCAAATTAAGTTGATTGGAGGATGGTAAATAGATCATTTGTTCAGGTGAAGCTTTAACATATCTTAACACCCTTTGGAGAGCTTTCAAATGAGTATGCCTGAGATTTTGCACAAATTGGCTCAAGTATTGTGCAACAAAGGCCATGTAAAAAAACTTTGGGATAGCCGACATGAGCTTAAACTCACCTAGGAAATGGGCGTTATTCAAGTCTTGGTAGAATAAGATTCTTCTACTGGATGGGCTTTGGAGCTGACTTCCACTCTCAATGACTTGAAGGAAAGAGCGAATCACCATTGTCAAATGTTTGACGCTCTTCACATCACTATAGGGGTCATGGAAAAGAGGATTCCTCGGGTCCTAATAGACAACGTCTCATCTCTGAATGTATGCTCCACAAACACATTAGCAAAACTGGGGACAAAGATCTCAGAATTGACTCCTTCATCACAAACAGTAATGGCATATGACAACACAAGTCGATGTGTTCTAGGAGTGGTAACTCTGATGATGACAATTGGGCCGCTGACTATGCCAGTTGAATTCCAGGTCCTAGATAATCCTGCCACTTTCAGTTTATTGCTGGGACGTTCTTGGATCCATGGGGTAAAAGGGGTAGCTTCTTCCCTGCACCAACGTGTCAAGTTCATCCACGATGACCATATAGTGATCATACTTTGTTGATAAAATCATGGAAAACAAAGAAAGTGGGGATATCCCAATCCTCAAGATTGAACACGATGACACGGGTATCTTCCTAAGTGGCTTTGAAGTCATCCCTCAGGGCAGAGTCAACGCAATTGAATGTGGGAAAAAGATTGACATAATTGGAAAGAGAACCACGGTCTTCGGAGATATGGTCCCATTAAACATGCTTCAAAAAATGAACTATATGCCTAGTTTGGGTCTTGGCAGAAATCAACAGGAGTTTATCAATTTAGTCCAGGATAAACTTAAAGAATGTACTCCTCCATTTGGTTTAGGATACAAACCTACACCAGCTGAGTTAGCAGCGGTCATGAAACAAAGACGTGAAAAGAATAAGGCAGAACGTGAAAAGCGGTCTTACAAAGATCCTCCTCTACAGCCATATAGAAAAACTCTAAATGGGTATTTTGTAAGGAAAGGAGAAATGAATGCCTATCTCATGTTCCCAGAACCCTTGATAGACCAAAATAGGAAAAGACGCCCTGGTTGGGAGATATTCGAATATGTTAGTCTCGCCACCGATGAAATGGAAAAGGTCATCCTGGAGCCCCGTAGCACCGCATATAAAAATGTGACGGCCGAAAATACCTAGACTATAGATCAAGATGACTACGCCTTGGCCTTATTTGGTGATGATTTCATGGGGGATAGTTTCCTGGATATGATTGATGGATGGACTAGCTATGAGGAGCTCCCGACAGAATTTGAGGCTATCGCTGATAACCCATTGCAAAATTGGTATACAACGGCTGGACCGCTCCTGGCAACAGCAAACTTGATGGACCGTTTCGAATACACCATTCCCCCTATTTCTTTTTTCCCTACGGACTGGTCACCCACCGGCCCGCTCCCTGAAATTGAGGACTCCAAACCCCAGGGCCTCAATAATGTAACCGACCCTGTAAACCTTGAAATTAATAATGAGAGTCTCGATGTCTTCTCGTATTCCTTGGTTGCACCTACATTAAAAGACAAATTAACAAACATAAATAATGAATCGTTTAACAAAATAGACCCGAAAGATAAAGAATACCTAATCAAGCTCGCAAAGTTAGTCAAGCAACGAGGAAAGCACCGATCAGCAACGTCAGAAGAAGACTTGTCTGTTATCAATCTAGGGCTGAACAGTGAGATCAGAGAGGTCAGAATCGGCAATTATCTACAGGGGTCAGAAAGGGCAGCATTGATCATTCTACTCAGAGTGTTTTCAGATGTCTTTGCATGGTCTTGCGAAGACATGCTTGGGTTGGATCTAGCAATCATAGAGCACCGAATTCCTACATACTCAGATGCTAGGCCAGTTAAGTAGAAACTCCGTAGAATTAAGCCAGAATGGTCACTGAAAGTAAAAGAAGAGATCATGAAGCAGCTACACGTCAAGTTTATCCGGGTAGTTGAGTACCCAATTTGGTTGTCAAACATAGTGATTGTACCAAAACCTAATGGAAAGGTTCGGATCTACGTAGACTTCCGCGACCTCAACAAGGCATCGCCCAAAGACGACTTCCCTCTACCCAACATTGATATTGTGGTAGATGTTGTGGCTTTTTACAAATTAAGATCCTTTATAGACGACATACTAGGCTACAACCAAATCAAAATGGCAGCAGAGGACCAGGAAAAAACTTCATTCATCACCCCCTGGGTACATATTGTTACACTGTCATGCCATTTGGATTGAAAAATACTAGGGCTACATACCAAAGAACTGCCACTACTCTCTTCCACGACATGATACATAAAGAAGTCAAAGTGTATGTCGACGATATGATTGTGCATTCTGACGATGCAAATGGCGCCCATGTCAAATTAAAGACCTTCGAAAATTCTTCAAAAGGTTAATGAAACACAAGATGAAGCTCAACCCGAAAAAATGTACATTCGGAGTCACCAAAGGCAAAGTCTTAGGGTTTTTGGTAACCGAGCAGGGCATTGAAATAGAACCTGCTAAAGTAAAAGCTATCATAGAAATGCCACAACCAAGAACTCCAATAGAGGTTAAGGGTTTCCTAGGCCGATTGCAATACATTAGTCGCTTCATTAGGTAGCTGACATCCATGTGTGAGCAACTATTCAAGCTCCTGAAAAAGGACGCTGACCTGTCTGGGATGAAGAATGCTAACTTGCCTTTGAAAAAGTCAAAGACTACCTTGTTAGCTCGCCCGTGCTAGCTCCTCCTCATACTCGCAAACCTCTCTTGCTATACCTAACTGTCACAGACACTGCATAGGGGCTATGCTCGCACAAGAAAAATAAGATTCCTACTTTGAGAATGCCATTTATTTCATAAGTAAGAAGCTACAAGGAAGTGAGCTTAATTACTCAGCCTTAGAGAAAAGTTGTACTGGTTTAGTCTGGGCAACATAAAGGCTCAAGACCTACTTGCAAGCCCGGTCCATCAAAGTGATCTGAGGTTTCGGCATAGGAATCCTGCTAATTGATCCAGCAGATTCTCATACTCCTTTAGCCATAAAATTGGAGTTTGAATGTTTAAACTATACTACCGAGTATGAAGCTTGCATCGCTGGTCTAGAAGAGGCTCTCCAAAGAGGAGCAGAAAAATTAGAAGTCTTTGGTGATTCTGTTTTGATTATAAATCAGATCGAGGGGAAATTGAAAATACAAGATCCCTGTTGGTCCGCAATAAATCTCAAATAGGCTAGAGGGGGGTGAATAGCCTATGATACCACATTAAAAATTTTCTTTTAAGTATTCATGAAATATAGATTTCAGTGGTATAGACGGTTGACTTATAGAGCATGTCTACTGTTAGTTTAGAACAGAACAGAACAGAAGACTTGCTCTCAGCAAAGTTATGAACTCTGCTGGTGAACCGTTAGTAAAACAAAAGCCTGTTTTAGAAAGAGTTTGAGCAACAGAAATATTAGGCTTAAGTTTTAAGAAGTCTTAAGTAGCTGTACACGATTATATGATCAGAACAACATCATACTTAATCCTTCTTCCAAAATGCACGTTTTAGGAAGTCATTGAAATGTGGCTGTTCAAAAGATAAAACAGTTTATTAAAACCACATAGAGAGATAAAGATTGGAAGATGAATAATTGAAAGAACATCTGAATTTATTCAAGGATAAATTACAGATTACATCAACCTAGACTTTCTATGAAAATTTCTGTTCTCATCTTCATCAATCCCCTAATCTTGTACTTAATCGTTTATAGAAAAACTCTTAAGTACAAAGGACAATAGGAGACGAGATGAGAAACAGTGATGAGAAGACACTAAGGTTATTTGTTTAGATAATAAATATCTGAACGAATGAGTGCAGAGCACTCGACCTCCTAAGATGATTGATTATTACACAATCAACATCATTTGAATCGAAATACAAATCTGAAGATATGAATATAATATGTAGGCAAAACACACATTTGGGCCACTGTACTTTTCAAAACATTGCAATTAGGCCACTGAGACTTCAAAATTTTCGGGATGGCCACTGTACCAGACTTATCTTGCACGTTAACCCCTTTTTTGGATGGACGTTAAGTTCGGCCGTTAAAACAGGTTAAATGTCTATTTTACCCTCATTTTCATATCATCACTGTGACAAAATACTCATCGACACAATCTTGTAAGGTCCCCGACTCTGGGACACTGATACCCATTCAAAATTCACCCCTCCAAACACCGCCACCATTTCCACCACTTCCAACGCCTCCGAACAAGCGCCCGACGTTGACAGAGTCCCTTACATAACCGCCCGCATCTTCAACTCATCCTTCACCTACTCTTTCCCCGTCTCCCCCGGCCTCAAATTCCTCCGCCTCTACTTCTACCCCGTCACCTACTCCTTCTCCTCCTCCAACTCCTACTTCAACGTCTCCTCCAACGGCCACTCCCTCTTAACCAACTTCAGCGCTTTCCTCACCGTTCAACCACCAACAAAACTCATCAAAGAATTCATCGTTACCATTACAACCACCCAACATCTCACCGTTACTTTCTCCCCCTTTCCTAACTCATACGCCTTCATTAACGGAATCGAAGTCGTTTCCATACCAGATAAGTTCTACATCGAAGTCGTTTCCATACCAGATACCAGTATGTACCGTTCCTGGTTTGAAGATACCGATTATATACATGGTACCGGTGTTGGGTTTACACCCAATCGGGTTGTTCCGCTCCACTACTCCATGGATGCACCGAATTACACTACGCCTGAGACCGTTTACACTACTTCAAGGACTATGGGGAACTTCAGTAACTACAATTTGACTTGGAACTTTCCTGTTGATACCGGGTTTCATTACACCTTCGACTCCATTTTGCGAGATCCAATTGGAGGTGACACAGCCACGCCAAAGGACTTTTTCTATTTATATTAATAATCAGATTGCGGAGGAAGATGCAGATGTAATTTGGGTATCCCGTGAAAAACTTTGTAAACCCGCACCCGGATCCGGGTTACTTTAATGAGGATGATTCCGGATCCAGGTTACTTTGTAACAGGGATGATTGATAAAGACAAGGGTAAAATAGACATTTAACCTAATTTAACGGCCAAACTTAACGTCCATCCAAAAAAGGGGTTAACGTGCAAGATAAGTCTGGTACAGTGGCCATCCCGAAAATTTTGAAGTCTCAGTGGCCTAATTGCAATGTTTTGAAAAGTACAGTGGCCCAAAGGTGTGTTTTGCCTAATATGTACAGACAACTCTTCATCTTCCTTGGGCAACATCTGGGCTGATCTTCAAATTGATCAACGACTTGACCTTTAGCTTTAAAAATAGGTTTTTGAAGCTTCAGCTAAAGGCTGAGTTCTTCGAAGAAGGATGGAGAACTCAAATCAAGAACTGGGTTCTTGACCAAGATGAGAATCTTGACAGTAGATGATCTTTGATCTTTCTTCACTTCTTCAAGGAGATTCTTCCTAGCAATTCACAGAAGATGAGTTGCTAAGGTCTGGGTAGGGTCACTACAACTAGGATGTAGAGATCTGAGATGCGTTGGTGAAGACGATCTCGTTGTTGATCTCTTTTCTTCTTCAAAGTTCTTGATGCAGGTTCAAAGACTTTTTATTGTCTCCTTGTTCATCGTCACTCACTTGAGAGTAGAAGAGATATTTCTTTTTTATATTCATCGTTGTCAAGATGATCGTTGCGATTTTGAAGATAAAATTTCTATCCGTTAGAGATGTTGAATGTTAAAATCCACGATAGAGATGTGTTGTTCAGCTGGACCTTTGATCGATGGATAAAGTCTTTGTCTTTAAGGTCCTGAACTGGTTGCCTGTCAGACTGTCATTGATAGGTTCCTGAAAAGTAAGTCTGACATCTGATGCACTATCTGAGTGATCTGTCCAATAAAGTAAATTCTTTTTACAGATCTCAGGAGAGAGAAAAGATCTTGCAGTATCAATGATGTCATGCTTCACGAGGATTTGAATGGCTCTTGAATCCTGAATACTTTTTTCTTTTGTCTTGATCTGTTGCAGTCTTGACTTCTCTGAAGCACGTGCAGAAAAAAGTCTGCTGGTCTGATGTTCAAGGGTGAGTCTATCTTAAGAGAAAGACTGCTACTTGTTAATGTGAACATTCAAACTGTGATAGATCTGCTGGGGGTGTTCAAGGTGTCTTCGAGATGCACTTGACAAGTTTGCTGGTGAGGAATCCTTTAAGACTTTGTCACAGTAGCACGTCTGCTGGTGGCGAGTCATCAGGGTGTCTTTTAGTGCATTCCACAAGTCTGCTGGTGACGAGTTTTGCGAAGAGCCTTTTGAGACTTCAGCAAGTCTGCTGGTGCTTTATGCATATGAGGTGCTGTTCTGTTCAATCATCTATGAGGAGGTTATGACTAGACTAGGACTACCCAATCTTAGACCTATGTGTTGTCAAACAAGCTGCCACACTAATCGACACGCAGACCTTTTAGCCACTTGTTATGACACACTGTAATGGGAACAAGCAAATCAAAATATTAGGGATATGCAACAAGATAATTTGATTATCAAGAAGCATATTCCAACAATCCCCGACTACAATTATATCATGCTCGATTGACAGCTTTAGCAAAAGAATTTGATGATATCTCGTTTCATTATTTTCCGTGAGATAGAAATCAATTTGCCGATGCTTTAGCAACATTAGTTTCGTTGGTCAAAGTTCCCACAGAGATCAATGTTCAACCATTTGTAGTTGGGAAGAAAATAGCTCATGCCTACTGCTTCACAATTGATGGAACTCCTGACAAAAACAAAGATCCTTGGTACTTAGACATTTGGAATTTACTTCAGAAAGGAGTCTATCCAACAAATTTAGACAAAAGAGGAAAGGTCTCCCTACGAAGGTAGGCATCACAATTTGTGATTAGCGGATGTAGTCTATATAAAAGGCATTACCAATGATTAAATCTGCTATGCATAGATCAGGCCAAAGCAGAACGAGTCATGGACCAACTGCATGGTGGTACTTGTGGGCCGCACATGAATGGGCATATGCTTTCAAAGAAAATAATTCAACGAGGGTACTATTGGAGTACACTAGAAATTGATTACATTCGGTGGGTGCGTCACTGTGACAAATGCCAGCGCTTCGCCAATTTGCAGCACGGTCCCCCCGTATATATTGTACAACTCCACAGCTCCCTGACCCTTCTCAACATGGGGAATTGACATCATAGGTCAGATTCACCCAAAATAATCAAACGGCCATCAGTATGTCCTAGTAGCTGTCGACTATTTCACAAAATGAGTAGAAGCTGCTTCCTACAAAGTGTTGAATGCCAAGAAAGTATCTGAATTTATCAAGACAAACATCATATGCTGAGACCATATGCTTCTATGAGGTACATAGGATGCCTCAACATCACTTGGATGAGAACTGTCTGAAGTTTCCTCATCCTCATCATCAGCTTCCCCATTATCATGAATAGCAGGGTTGCTTGGGCCAACACCATCGCCACGCTGGGCGTTACTTCACCTGTCAGCATTACTTGGACCTGCTTCATCATTCCATTGGGCATTACTCTGTTGTCCTACGTTTCTTAATCTGGGAGAAGCATCGTTTGGTCCTGCCTCATCAGAAGCGTGTGCCATTTGGGCTTTGAGACCGTATACCTGTTGGAATTCTTCTTGTGAAGCCTGAGGGACCACCAAACCCGAACTCTCCAGGTCCTCGCCAATTTCCATGAGCTGGGCATCTATGCCACTTATAACCCGCCTGGACAAGATTCCCCTAAGTGCACGCCTGATAATGCGAGAATGCTCCTCAGCAGCCAAAAGTATCCATAAAAGATATTCATGGGATAGAAGCATGTTCTCAGAAAAAGTGTTGGCTGAGGCCCGTAAAGGGTAATCTATTCCCCACATGTCCCGGATAAGAGAACCCATGTTCCCCTCAATAAGAAGCATGTCCATCAGAGGACGATTCTCATCAATAATAACATGTTCTCTACCAAATTGATGGAGAATCCGGTAGGGCAGATAAAATGTGGTCTGACGGAGACCAGCCAGAATGACTTGAGCATAAGCCCCAGTGAACAAGAAAAAATTATGGATCCGCCAGTGGCTTATGACCCAGACTATATCGAGAGAGCCGATATGCAGAAAATGCTCGATCCAGTGGCGCTCAGTCACAAGGTTATTACGGTAATGGCCGCGAGACCCATAACCCGCAGGTGCATACATCCCTCCGACAAGCTCAGGAGACATGAACTGATTAAAATGTTCCTCCAGCCACAAATGTATCAAAATGGGGCTACCAGAGGGAAAGGTCTCCTCGCCAGTAGCATAAGCATCCAGGCCAAGTAAAGTCTCAACCAAGATGACATAGATAATATTTACCTGGCGTTTCTGAGCTTGCAGCACTAAGTCAACCACCCGAGCATCAATGATTTCGGGTTGGCCCACCAGAAAATATCTCCCCAGCATACACAAGAAAAGAGCAGCCAACCTGTGCCGAGAATATATTGGCTCATCCCTATAGTCAGAATAGATAGTGGGGAGGACGGTCAAGTCAAAACTGACCTCAGTATAAAAATTTGGAGTTCCATCCCGGCTTGAATAGAAAAGTCCCCTTATTGCCATAAAGGGACGTCTCCACAAAGATGTAACAACAATTGGTCCAATGGTCGGCATGCCTACCATGGCATAAAATTCCTCGAAAGTAGGGCACATCTCATTCAGAGAAAAGTTGAATAGATGGCAGGGAACAGACCAAAACCTAGATGCTGCCCTCAGCATCTCCCAGTCTATACGGAGGCCCCACCATGAAAGAACACAATGAAAGCCATACACATGATCAAACCATTCTCTCTCCTCTTCTCACAAAGAAAGTATCCAGTAATTAAGAGAAATCTCAAATAGATCGATGTCCAGAAAAGTGTTAATTAACTCACCCATTTCGATAGGACATGATTTATATCTGGGTTGACAAGAAGTTTGGAAAAAAAAAATCCCAAAGAAAGGCAATTCTTGAGCACAGTGGGTCTACTGATATGGTTGTTTGGGAGGAACCGAAACAACTCGGGCTAGATCTGTATAAAGAGAAGGAATGAATGAAGTCGGGTTTGTGTGAAGAGTGATGCTGCCCCGACCTCTCTTTTATAGTGAAAAATCAAGGAAACGGCTGACACTAAAACAGTGCACCAACAGTGAACCAACAAGACCAAACAGGACAACCCAAAAAATAATTTGGGCGCCCCACCCTCATTTCTGGGTGCCGTGCCTAGAAGCACTTAAGGCAACGTCAATTTCTACCCTCGGCCGCTCCCAGCAGGGCATTCACGAGCTTTCTATATGAAACAAACCGAAGAGCAGGTTCTTTCCGATAGGGCATCAACAACCCAATAAAATCTGAAAGTGTATCCCGCCAAATCCACAAATCATCATTCCTAAGTAAAGTGTGTCTTTATAATAGGTAAATGGTACATTTTCTTTTCTTTAGGCATCGCTAGAATAACAAGTCAAATAATTATGCGTCATAGAATAAATACATTGCATAAAATAAAAAATTAGTACAAGTAATTATAATTAGTAAGTAAAAAAAAAAGCACATAAAGTAGTTTAATTCATTTATTTCATATCATTTTATCATGCATGTCATATTTCATGTCATTACATTAATTATGTCATATTATATCATGTTCATACTCATTATGCATTCCAAATATATATATATATATATATATATATATATATATATATATATATATATATATATATATATATATGTGTGTGTGTGTGTGTTTTTTTTTCTTTTGTTCATATAAATATTTAGTATGTGCATTTATCCCAGAATATATGCATATTACATTTTTTAGGATTTTAAAATCATTTTCTTGTCATTTAGTGAAAATCAAAAAAAAAGAAAAAAGAAAAGACATCAATTTCATATTTATCATATGCTTTAAATTGCCAAATGCATCATCCTAGTATAAATCATTCATGCATAAACACTAAAATTGAAGCAACATATATATATACTCCAAGAATCAAATAAACCAAGAAATTCAAAAAATTAAACCAAGTGGGTTTGAAAATTTGAAGACTTACAGCCAGATCTGGAAGATTAGCAACGTGGGTTTGTTGATCTCGGTGTATATTGTCTCAATCATTGTCAAAATACCAGTATCTGACAACATTTCGGTTCAATGGAGGCATTTCCCGGCGTCTTTGGCCCGATTCTGAGCCTAAAGGAGCCTTTCCCTTCCTAGATCTTGAAGAGGTAGCCATTTGGTAAATTAAACAATTGATTTAAGTGAAAAAATGGAGAAATAGTGAAGAAATGAAGAAAAATCTTCGTTGGCAACAATGGAAGAAAGTTGGACATGGGTTGCTGCTTGTTGCCTTGCCCATAAGTGATTAAAAGGGGAGGGGAAGTTTCTCTTTCCTCCCCTCCAAAGTCCATTTCAGCAACTAAAATCTCAAGTTTGCCCAAACTACAAATTGACCCCTGATGTCCTAACGGAGACTTAACGGAAGTAACTACTGTCAACAAAGTTAACGGCCATCCATCCAACATCAAACGAATCAAGGATGTCCTTAGCAGAATGCCAACCTGCAAGCAAAAAAAAAAAAAGAGGGAAGAGTATCTGCATTTTACTTTATCTGTCACATGTATCATATGCCATGTTTGTTATGTTAGATCCTTTCCACAACGGGTGCAAACCCCGGGTCCTGGAAATGATCGGCCGCATGTTATTCCACCTATTTTCATGTGTCCCACCAACGTATTCTACGAGGGTCCGCCCTGGGAATACGATGAAGTTTATCATGTTGTCCCACCGTCATATTCTGCAGGGTGCGCTCGGGAATACGATGAAGTTTTCATGTTATCCCACCATCGTGTTGCGTCGCCTAGGAATACCATGAAGTTTTTCATGTTGTCCCACCATCGTATTCTGCGAGGGTCTGCCCTGGGAATACGATGAAGTTTATCATGTTGTCCCACCATCGTATTCTTCGAGGGTCCGCCCTGGGAATACGATGAAGTTTATCATATTGTCTCACCATCGTGATAGGGTCCGCCTGGAATACGATGAAGTTTTCATGTTGTCCCACCATCGTATTATCCGAGGGTCCGCCGAATCCGATGAAGTTTTTCATGTGTCCTACCATCGTATTCTACGAGGTCCGCCACGAATCGATGAAGTTTTTCATGTTGTCTCACCATCGTGTCTTTGCGAGGGTCCGCCTAGGAAGCACGATATCCCACCCAGAGTTTGTTGTCAAGTTGTCGACATCTGCCGAACTACGTTTCGTTTGATTCCTAAAAAGGATATGTTGGTAGCCTACTCAATAGGCATGACCATCAGAGCACATTCATTTGCATCATATCAGCTCCATTCCCATCAGTCCATTAAAGTGTTAGGGCATGAGATTAAATATTGCATCATAAACTGTTGCATGTTACATTCTTCCCTATTATAATATTCTCAAAATTAGGGAGCCTATTTCTTATCAACGATGTTCGTTTAATGGTAAATATCGGTTTACCCATAAACTCCATCGTTGAGGGGCTCTGAGACATCCCAATTTCGTACCCTGTTTTATGACATGCCATAAAATATCAAGACTGTTAAAAAGACTAACGGATGTCAAGTTACAAGGTCAAAAGTGCAAAGGTCGAAAGAATTAACAAACAAGTGAATTACGAGGCGAAAGTGCCAACAATAGAAGAAAAAACAAAGCGGGAGCGGTCGTAGGCTATTCAGGCGTCGCACAGACATAGGTGGCGCCCAAAACCCCTCGGGCGCACCCAAAACTCTCATGTTCACTTGCATTGCGGTTTGTTTTTGGTATAATTCCTCGCACGGTGCGGTACAAGCAATCAAAGCATAGAAGAAAAATATCTCCTTTTCCTTCGCTGTTAAGGAATGTCTTACTTCAGCCTATAAATACAAGGCTTTCGCAGTGCCCAAAGAAAAATTAGATAGAGATAAACAGGCGAAGAGCAAGTAGTTTTCATATCTAACCTCGGCTCAGATTAGGGTCAAACCTCCCTAAACACTTAAACTTTCCGCTCAAAGTGATCCCTAGTTCCCTTACTAGGTTTCCACCCTATTTATTTGGTTCCAAAATCCCAAAAGAATAGTTGCTGCTCGAATCCGGGCGTCAAATCGGCAAAAAGCAAGCGGTTGCTTTGCCCGATTTCAGCGATGACAACAACAATCAAGCAAAAGCAAATAGTTGTGCAGGATCGCAAAACAACTAAAAGGAGCAGATTTGCCCAAAATCGACAACAACAAAAGGACTCCCTCTCCCACAGGCGAGGCACCAAAACCTACCGAGAAAGAAGTTGGTCCGAGATAAAGCTCACACGCTTCAAGAGGTAGGTTCCATAAAGTATTTATTTATTTTGTCCTTAAAATAGTACCATTTAAATAGTAATATATCATAAAATAAGTCGTTACGCTGTTCAAATTTCTATAATAAATAGATATAAAAATAAGCCGTTATTATGGCCTAATTTTTTAAGTATTATTTGCAACTCTAAAATGAGGCTTCTGTAAGTTTTTTTATTTCTTTTGTTATATATATATATATATATATATATATATATATATATATATATATGATTTATTTAAATTGTTAACTTTATAAAAGAGTATATTTAGTCAAAAAATCTATTTTGAGTTCGAAAGGGCGAGTTGGGTGCCTAACCCTTCCCAACTCGTAACTTAGCCTCCGAACCCTTACAAATCGGTATATTTGGTTTTCTTTGTTTATCCTTAAAATAAAGATGGTGACTCTATTATTTATTTTTGAGTCACAATTGAGGTCGGACGTATTCCACGCACTTTTGAAAAGTTTAGAAACCACCCCGCCTTTCATGTGGCGCAGATTCGGTTAAAAACAGGGCACTCACAGGGGGTGAATAGCCTTCTAAAAACTTCAAGGGTTATTTTGAAAACCTTCAAAAGATGAAGTGGAAAAGATAAGTTTTCAGCAGCTGATTAGCAAATAACATCTGCTGAACGTAAAACAGTTTGGGTAGCACCTGCTGAATCTTAAAAACAGTTTGGTTTGGTTTTCTTTTGATCACTTAAGTATAGGGACTGAATTGAAGTACAATATATAAGATCAACTATGTAAATAATTCAGGAATGTAACTGTTAAACACTTAAGTAGATAGAAGCTGCTTAAGTGTATGAACAGTAAAAACAGCAGATAGAAGAACATAGTATTTGGAGTGGTTCACAGGTGTTAAAACTTCTCGTCCCACTACCAAGTTGGTCAAACTTGGATTTTAAAGGCACTAAATATTTGAAATTCTAAGATTACTAACGGACTGTACAACAAAAACAATTTTTCGGGATATATTGCAACAAAGTACTCGTTACAACAATAAGTATTCCTTTGAGATTAGAAAGAAGTTGGAAAGAATACAATGATTGTCTAAACAAGAACTAGAAAGGAATAAGAGGTGAAAAACATCTAGTAATTGTTTGAGGACTGGAACACATCAAAGGAAGAATAGCTTGAAGGAATCAGATGTGTGTCCAGCCATGGATTGAAGCAAATCAAAGAAGGAATATCATTTGAGTGATGAATGATTTCTTCAATTCTTCTATCATTTGTTCTCTTATGTCTTCTATCATGAGAACTAGAACACTTCAAGGAAGGAGTAGCTTGAAGGGATGAGTGAAATGTTTGTACCCAGTTCTCTCTGTTTTAATCCTTGCTCAAAATTGCTTTATATAGAGATCTTTGAAAGTAGTCGTTTGAAAGAGCATGGATGATCTTGAAAAGTGACAATGAAGTCTATCTTTCAAAGCTCGGAGATCCAAGAAGGATTTCGATATGGAAGATATCACCTATCATAAGATCATAAATTCATGGATAGAGTGGTTAGATATCTTTTTCCATAAAATAAGGAGAGTAGATATCTTCTAGCATGATATATATAAACAAGGTGGTTGGCTAGAAGATATCGTACATTGTGGAATATTTAATGCAATGGTAAACTGTTGAGCAATTTAATGAATTTACAAAAAATCTTAAATGCGTGAGAGTGGCCAAAAGTGTTTTTCAAAAACATTTGTTTAAAACATTTGTTTGAAAGATATTATATATATATATATATATAATATATTAAGTAAGTGACTTACTTGATATCGGCCAATGCTATCTGGCGATTGCTTTAGCTTGCTACAACGGAAAGGTTTTATCTTTTAACGAAATGCTGATTTTTAGCTAAGTGTTTAAACGAATGTAAAGTCCACGCGTTTCGAAAATATTTTTTAGGAAATTTTGAAAACATTAATTCGTAATTAGATTGAAGAGCATTGTTTCAACAAAATATAGTTTTCGATGTTAGAGATTTAGGTGTAAGAAACTATTATTAGGAAAATATAAGCTGTTAGGTAGTGGGATCGATGGTTAGTTAGCAAGCTAGCTACCGATGAACTAAGTCATAATAGATAGATGATAGATGAATGAAAGCTAAGCGCCTACCTTAGTCTAAGTTTATTTCATCTTGCTTAAAGAGGCAAAACATTAGTTGTAGGTCTACCCGCCTGTGAATTTCAACAGGGAAGAACTTTAGACTTGCTAAAGTCTAATTAATTTGATTTTAGTTAACAACTAACTAATGTTCTAATCATGCAAGACTATAATTAACTCAATCTATTGAACTTCACTTAGATATATCTATTAGAGCGATCTTAATTCAGTAGGTGAGTTTCTATTAGTTCTTACTCATTACTGCTTGTTGTTTTATGTTCTAAGGTCTAATTAATGGGTTTAAGTAATTCTAAACATATTTGAGCATTTTTAGTGAGTTTATTTGCTTTTATATTTATATGTTTTGTATGTTGAGTCGCTTTTCGAAGCCTTCCCGAGATTGTGGGTTTGTAGGGAGGTGTACATAGTGTCCCCACACAAAAAGTTTTTTTTTCTTTTTATTCCATAATTGCGTTCCTACTCTTTTCTTTTAAGCTTGAATTGATGCAGGGGTTAGCGCTTCATAGTAGGTTGTCGCTTGAGGACATTCTTGAGGCTCGGACTCCATAAGAAATCATCTTTGAGGAAGTTTTATGTCCTTCCCTTCTCCTTTTACTTTAAAGTTTAGAAGTATGATTTGGTTGGTGAACTTGAAATTCGAAAAAGCTTGAGCTTAAAATGCCCAAATTCTCTATGCTTTGATCATTTCTCTCTCCATCTTGGCGCTCTTTGAGTCGTGCTTGCATTATTTTCTTGAACTCAATTTTGTGATAACTATATGCATAGTTGAGGATATGTTTGTGATTCATGTGTTAGCATCACCTCATTCATGATGGATAATGTCCAAGTGTTCATTGAAATATTTTTATGATTTGCTCTAGTGATAGTTGTGCATGTCTTTGAGTATCATATTGTGAGTCTAGATGCCAAGAGTTATGCTTTGATGATGTTTGGCTTGGGCATGTATGTATGACAAGAGCATGATATAAGCCATCTTTGGACCATTTTGAGCCTTTCTCTATCCTACCCATATTTTTCACATTAATTCCTAGTGTCCCTGTTGAGCTCATTTATAGAATGGCATGTGCTTGAGCACACAATGACCTTCATTGCATCATCCTATTCCATGAGCCTATACACTCTTGTCGTCATCCCTTCAAGAGAGCTTGATTTGGAATGAATTTTTTTATGTGTGGATTCTTGTTGGGAAGTGTATGCTTCATGAAGGTTTTGTGCTTATTGTTGATGTTAGTGTTTGAAAATTGTTGTTGAATAGTGATTGAAAAAAAAAAAAAAAAATAGCCCCCTTGGAAAGCAAAGAAAGTGAAATGAAAAGAAAAGAAAAGTTAAGGGTGGCCACAAAAGAAAACAAAATTGTCATTGTTCCTCAATTTCTCAAGGAGATATAAGGGTGAAACTTAATTGATATGGTAGTTAAGACACTTTCTTCAACCCAAAGTTTAATGTTTAATGTTTAAGGGTTGTTGAAATGAATTTGTGGTAATTTGAGAGTTGTGCTTTCATGAAACAAGTCATGATGTGAAAACTTCAAATTCTTTGCTCTCTTGACTTGTTATCTTATCATTCATTTGTAGCCCAAACATTGGCCTAACATTATAAGCTTGAAAAGTCCTATTGATATTGTCATGCCATGTGTTCTTGCCTTTCCTCATGAAATAAATGTAGTTGATGACTATTTTGGTTTGACTCGCATTTGGTATCTCGGTTGGTTGTTTAGTCTAAGCTAGAGCATTGCTACTTTTGGGTGGAATTTTTTTTTTTTTTTGGTTTGAGTGATTGTTTGAGAATTGTTTCTAGCATATAAATCAATTCATACCTCAATTATGCATGTTTATAATCTTAGGTTGATCTCTTGAATGGTAATGCTTGTGAGATCTTAATTGAGTGCCGCCTTCATTTCATATTGTTCTCGAGTTTTTCTATAATTTGATGTTCCATGTGGTGATGATTGAAAAGAGTTCTCCTTGCATGATTGATGGGTGTTGCTCAAAGCATTTCCGAAACAATTTGTTGAAACGAATACGATTGATGATGATTGTTATCCAATATATAGACGAAGAGATAATGGCAGAACGATTCTTAAGAATGGAGTTTGGTTGGAAAATAGATATGTTGTTCACCACAATCGATACTTATTGTTGACTTATTGAGCTCTTTTGAATGTGGAGTGTTGCAATCAATATCGAGCGATAAATTATTTGTTTTAAGTATATAAACAAGGGCCCTGATCGTGTGACTACGACATTTTTCCAAAGTTCAGATAAAGGTAATTAGTAAATGAATATCGACGAGGTAAATTTGTACTATGATTGTAGATACATTTCATCTTGCGAAGCTGCTTGGAGAATTTTTGGGTTTGAAATACAATACAAGGATCCCCCGGTGGATCGAGCAACAAAGTTTTCATCATCTGAATCAAGAAAATGTTATTTTTTCAGATTCGGATAAAATTGACTTTCTCATGGATAGAGAATCAATCAGCAATAGTATGTTTTTGGCATGGATGGAAACCCATAAGAAATATGTTGAAGCGAGAAAATTAACATATTCTGAATTTCCCACAAAATTTGTTTGGAAATCTAATATACGTGAATGGATGCCATGGAAAAAAGGATTTGAAATTGGATGGAATTTGTTTTGTTCCTCCAGGATCTCAGCGGACATATATTCTTTACGATGTCTTCTAAATGTAGTTCGTATAGCTACCTGTTATGGTGATTTATGTGCAATTAATGGGATTCATTATCCTTCTTTTCGAGATGTTTTCTATACTTTAGCATTGTTAAGTGATGATAAGGAGTACATTGACGGAATTATCGAGGCGAGCCATTGGGCATCAACTCATTCCATGAGAATTCTTTTTGCGACGCTATTAACATTTGGATCTATAAGTCGCCTTGAAGTAGTTTGGGAATCATTTGGTCTTATTTATTAGAAGACATTTTATACAAGCAAAGAAATCTATTCCAATATCAAGGTACATAAGAAATATTTATTTACTTATTTTATATAACTTTGAATATAATATATCCATTGACTTCAATTGTAGGATTGCAATTAAATGAGAATGAAATAAAGAATTATGCACTTGTGGAAGTTGAGAAACTTTTAAGAAGTTCTGCACGAAGTTTACGTGATTTTCAATCAATGCCATTTCCAGAAGATCAAATTTTGCAATTCTTGCCTTCTAGATTACTACACTATGAAATGTGTTATAATCGAAGAACCTTGGGTGAAGAATACAAACATCTTCTGTTTAATTTAAATGATGAACACCGACACGTGTATGAAATGATCATCGAATCTATTAAGCTTGATATACATTGTTAAGCCTCTACCTAACAGCTTAAACTTTTAGATGAGTGGGTAACTTAAAATGGTATTAGAGCTCTGGTTGGGCAAGGTCGTGGGTTCGAGTCATCCTGCTTGCATTTGTTACCTGGAATATTGTGGGTGCATGTTGTCACTCTGTTTGCTTTGTGATGCCCCTGATGAGGAATGTTTGTGTATCTCTCCACGTGTGGATAGGTCACACGCGATGAGGAGTTAAGTTTGATATATATTGTTGAGCCCCTACCTAACAGCTTAAGTTTTTAGATGAGTGGGTAACTAAACATCAACGACTTTGGATTGTGGACGAATTTTTTTTATCTATGGTTATGGAGGAACTGGGAAAACATTTATTTGGAAGACTTTATCTGGTGGCTTGAGATCACAAGGACATATTGTGTTAAATGTGTCATCCAGTGGTATCGCATCTCTTTTATTGCCCGGTGGTAGAACTGTACATTCGAGATTTTCCATTTCGTTTACTATAAATGAAGAATCAACTTGCAACATAAAACAAGGGTCTCCTCTTGTAGAGATTGTTCTAAAATCAAAGGTTATTATATGAGATGAAGCTCCAATGATGCATAAATATTACTTTGAAGCATTGGATCGCAGCATGAGCGATATCATGAAAGTAATCCATTCAACAAGAGCTCATATTCCATTTGGAGGAAAAACAATTGTGTTTGGAGGAGATTTTCGACATATATTGCCTTTAATTCCAAAGGGTGATAGACAAGATATCGTTCATTCTACTATTAATTTGTCGTATCTGTGGAAGGATTGTACTGTGTTGAGGTTGATACGGAATATAAGATTACAAAATATTGGGGCGATTGAGGATTGTCGAGAATTAAAATGTTTTGCTGATTGGATTGCAAACGTTGGCAATGGGAAATTTGGCGAACCAAATGATGGATGTGTTTCTATTGAGATTCCTTACGTGCTTTTGATTAAGAGCTTCAACGATCCAATTGTTCGAATTGTTGAAAGTACATATCATGGTTTTGGAAGTGATTCATGTGACGCAACGTTGTTTGAAGCTAGAGCTATTTGTGTCGAATCTCAATGTTGTTAATTCCATCAATGACTACATGTATCAATTAACAACTCAACAAGAAAATTGTATTTGGGCTCTGATTCATTCTACGTGTCAGTTCGATAAAACTGTTGGTTTAATGAATGATATTCATACTCTTGAATTTTTAAATTGAATTAAATGTTCAGGAACTCTAAATCATGAGTTGATTTTGAAGATTGAAACTCCAGTAATGTAATGATGCTACATAATATAGACCATTCCCATATTTTATGTAATGAGACGAGACTTATTACTACAAGACTTGAAAATCACGTTTAAAAGGAAAACTTCTTTCAAAGGGTAACTCTGGTGGAACTGTTCTTATTCCACGAATGTCATTAACGCTTTCTGATCCTAAATTGCCTTTCAAATTCCAAAGAAGACAATTTTTGCTGATGGTATCTTATGCGATATCAAATAATAAAACTCAGGGTCAATCTTTGTCCAATGTTGGCCTACTTTTGAAAAAACTTGTTTTCGGTAATATGGACAACTATGTCGCTTTATCTAGAGTTACTAATCAAAAGGACTTCGAATTTTGTTATCGAAAATGATAAACCAAATAGTTTTCACTAATTATCTACTCCATCCGGCCTCCATTCCGAATAAATGTTCCTAGTGGACAAAGCATGTGAATTAAGAAACATAATAAATGATGGGTTGTAAAATGTGTTCCGACGATAATACTCATTACACTATATTTCTTTCACTCTTTATGTACCCACTATACTCTATTTCTCTCATTAAATATTTAATTTTCATAATTAATATTTGTAATGTTGATAGTAATAAATGAAGGAAGATATTGAGAAAAATAGTAGAAATTTTGTACACCAAAAATCTTTTAAAATATTAGTTAGGACATCCCAAAATAATAAAATAAAAACATTTAGAAATCGCGAGTTACCCATCAACAAAACGGGTCAAAATGAGAGAGGAAAGTCGACTGGAAGCGGGTGAGTGGAGCAACCCAACCCAAACCTGCTTCAAAATCTCACGGGTTCAAAGGCGTTATAAATTGTGAAAGCTTCAAGATACGGCAAGACACGCGACACGCTTTGAGCATGTCACAACATTAATGAAATTGAAAGTTTCATTAATTGCTCGAATGCCCCTATTGTTTTCAGGAACGTGAGACGTGGTCCCTGTGCACCGAGGCTCCTCTGTTAATCTTCATTAGCTCAATTTACCTTGTAACACTCAACATGACTTGACGGACTTCGATGACTTACATATTGATGGTCTAAAAGTGACACATTTACGAGCAAAAGTGATACATTCAAGACCAAAAAATGACACTTTATACATAATGATTTACACATCGAGAGGCTAAAAGTGACATATTTAAAGGCAACAGTGACACATTTAAGGCCAAAAAGTGACACAATTTTCATTTACAAAATATGAGGGGTGGCGTTATAATTTTCAAAAGTTAAGGGGTAGCACTACAATTTTTTGAATCTTTGACCTATTTAACATGGATAGCTCCGCCATACGGATTAAGATCCGTAAAACCGTTCTACAAGGACCTACCCTTTATAAAATTCCTTTACAATTGGCTCAATTCTTGTGTTGTAAAATTCAGGTGCCTATATATAAGAAGAGGTAGTGTGCTTCTACAATTCAATGATCTCTGTGACTTGTTATACTAAGTGTCAAATTTTGCTTTGAGCAATGAGGTTGACATTTCACATTTCCCCCATATTAATTGGGTGCAAAGGAGTTTAGGTTTAGGTGGAATATTGTGGATAGATCATGACAAGTGGGAAACA
The DNA here is from genome assembly GCA_013146195.2 of Codonopsis lanceolata. Lineage (NCBI taxonomy): Eukaryota > Viridiplantae > Streptophyta > Magnoliopsida > Asterales > Campanulaceae > Codonopsis > Codonopsis lanceolata. The sequence continues at coordinate 27,606,320 of CM028384.1, read as the reverse complement.
AGAAAGTAAAAGAGGCCAAGGATCAGAATACTGAGGATGGTTACAAAGGGGACAAGTCAAGGGAAGGGATGACAATAATGATGAGAGAAGGATAGGTCATGACAAGGGTGTTTTTCCAGGATCACCTAGTTTCAGAATATACTTACTACACAGGAAATGGGGATGATGACAAAAACAAGAGTGAGTGATTCCTGCGCATATCTGAGTCAAAATTGTTTCTGTTTTGGTCTCTACAACAAATACATAATTGAGTAAACTGTCAGATTATTGTTAGTAGCAAGAGATTATGCAATGCAGGTGACAATGAAGATCAGCAATTCGAAGAGTCAACTTATGACGTACAAAACACTGCTCAAAGCAAAGTAGCATTGTCATCAAAGGTACCACATACTATATCTCCATTTTGGCGGTTAGAAACTAGTACTACCATGTAACTGATGAACATCCATCATTTCACTACATTTACTGCCACATGACTCGAATTTTGGAACCATCCAACTCAAGTCCCTGATATCCGACAAGTCATAACAAAATTACCCCAAAATAGAGAGAAAATGATTCGGTCTTTCTTACATGAAACATGTTGGTAACAAATTTAGAATGTGAGATTTTCAAAAGTATAAGAATTATTGTCAAATCGATAAAAGACTGAAATCAGGGGAATGGGTATCAATAGAGAACTCGCTTAAACAATCATCAATGGTAACAACGTACTCACAAGCATCTTTATTTTCAAACATGACTCCGATTGTTCTCAACTCCTCCTTGTACTTGTTTATTTCATCACCATAGAATTTTGATCTATTAATGGAATATCAACAAGCACCGATCCATTCGAGTAGATGCCCCTGTGATGAGCCTAGCATGAATGATCAGTGAGGAGGCTCAGCCAGGCTACCACTCAAAGAAATCCTCAACCAGCCTTCCATCTTTGATGGATGACAAAAACCTTTAAGGCAGATGGGTCCCTTTCATTCTCAGATTACGAATCCAAGCAAGCAGCAAAAACACATTTTGCTTGGTCAGTTGAGAAGACATAGTAGGAATTACAGCGTTATGTCACGTCCTGCACCTAGAATTTTCCGCAGTATTACGGAGATTTCCGGAGCCTTCTAGTATGTCTTAGAGTACTCCGGAATGTTATGGAAGTTACTAGAGTCTTTCGGAGTCCTCTAGGTTGTTCTAGAGTACTCTGGAATATTCTGGAAGTTACTAGGGTCTTTCGGAGTCCTCTAATTTGTCCTAGAGTACTCTGGAATGTTCTAGAAGTTATGAGAACTCTTTAGTATATAGTAGAGTGTAGTAGAGTATTCTAGAATATAGTAGAATTCTAGGAAATGGTAGGAATACCCTACACTTGTATAGAATATTCTAGAGGCTGGTAGGATAAAGGGTGGTAGCCTATAAATAGGTGATGCCTCATTTATAACAAGACAACTTTGGAGAGCTCAATAAACATTTGTTTCCTTCTTTGAGTCTCTTTGAGTGATCTCTTCTTTCCAACTTAGTGCCTTCAAATAGGTGTGAATCCTAGTGGGTGGGATCGTCACATAATTTAGGGTTGGCATTTGGGGATAGTTGGTAAGCAAGAGTGGAGTAAGGCTGACTAGGACTAACGAAATTGTCTTAGTGCCGCACGGATTGGGCAGAGTTAGGGCAAAAACTCTAAGTCCGTGACAGTTGGTATCAGAGCGAAGTCGATTCGTGGTTGGGACAAGATGGCTCCGTCGAAGGATTGGCAAGGTATCATTGACAAGGCCATCGTAGATTTGTGAGAAGAGCTATCAGGCGTGTTCGAGGCTAGGGTTGTTGAGATGGAACGCAAGCTCAACTTGGTATGTGATGTCTTGAAGGAAGACGAGGAAGGAATGACTGTCGCCGATAGGCTTGCGAATCTAGAAGGCAAGCTCGACGACATGATCTTAGACAAGATCGAGGTCGCGATTGGGCGCGAGGTTGAACGACGAAGAGACCTCGCAAAGCAAGTGGCGATTTGAAGACAGAATTGGCAGTTTGTCAAAGAGATTTGACAAGGATGGCCAACATGGGTGGAGTAGCCATGCCAAGAAAGAAGGTTCTCGAGTCGAAGACATATGATGGGGCAAGGGACGGACGAGTGATAGACAACTTCTTTTGGCACATGGAGCGCTACTTCACAGCTTTGGACATCGTCGAGGAGGACGAGCGGGTTGAGACAGATGTGACATACCTCACGGACACAGCAGCGTTATGGTGGAGAAGACGTTACACCGACCGCGGAGAGCACGGTGTAAGGACGTGGGATGAGTTCAAGAGGGAACTCAAATGGCAGTTCTACCCTGAGAGCGTAGAGGACTTAGCCATGATAAATTTGAGACGGCTAAGGCAAAAGGGGAGCATCAGGGAGTATGTCAAGGAGTATTCCACATTGATGCTAGAGGTTTCTGAGATGCCAAAGAGGCAGAAGTTATGCTTCTTCGTGGATGCATTGCAGGCATGGGTAGCAACAGAGCTCCGTAGACGCGAGCCAAGAGATTTGGCGACGGCTATGGAAATTGCCGAGAGGTTGGAAGATTTTCCTAAAGAGAGGCCAAAGTCACCAAGGAGGGACCGTGCGAACAGTAGGGGAGACCGCAAGCATCGAGCTGGGTCGCCAAGGGTGACAGATGATGAGCGTAGCGACGACGATCGAAGCTATCACAACCGAGACAATGGAAAAGATCATGGGAGATCATCCAAGTCAAGCAAGGGCAATGATAAGGCTGATACCTCGAAGAGGTGCTTCCTATGCGATGGAGATCATATTGTGCGGTATTGTCCACACAAAAAGAAATTGAGTGCCATGGTTAAGGGTAGTGACAAAAAGAAGGCCGACATATCCGACAGCGAAGGAGAGAAAAGCATGAGTTCATTGCAAATGCTGGGCGCGATGGTCGAGCATGATACAAAGGAGTCTAATAAGGGCCAAGGAAAAAAGGTCAAAAACAAAGGCATTCGAGTTTGTGACACCCAAGTTTGTGAGACAGCTTGATCTTAAACCAACCAAGGATAAGTGTTGTGTGAGAACCCGAAACCTACTTGTATAATATGTCTTCCATACTTGTTTAACATGATTAGAACATGTTTTTTTGACATGCTAGTAGTATCCCTAACATGATTGACTTGATTGCATTCCTTGATCGAACCGTAATTGTCGTATTGAACGCCTATCGCCTTGCATGCTCTAGATTGACTTGTTCTTGCTCGGGCTTTGATATTTTGGACTTATCCAAGACCTTGAGAGACTTTTATCATTGTTATAAGGACCCTTGATACTCATTCTAATGCTTCTTTGAGTTGTATATGCCTTGTACGCGTTATACGTGCAAATCTTAATCTGTTTGACCTAAAGTATGGCCTGAGAAATCGTTCCACCATGCCAACTGAACATTTTGGGCATTGTTCGGCCACAAGAACCAAACATTATGAAGGAGGTTTCGGCCTCCACAACCGAACAGAAGAGATTTCCAGCAAAATGGGATTTTCTGCAACATTTGGCTGATTACGATCTTACCCTTACTAAACCTCTATCATTAGTGACTTTAACCACTTGTATTAGAGTCTTATTAGCCTAATCTAAGTCTAATTAAGATTTCTAAACCTATTTCTACCACTCATCTTGTGACAAGTGGATTCCACTCACGATTAATCAAGCTGATTCTACTACATCAGCCAGAGACTTCATATTACGATTCATTTCTTCACTTCGTCTTCTCTGGTCAGGAGAGAGTTCGTGCGTGAGAGTCTCGGTGAGATTAGTGCGTGAGGGTTTGACTCCAAGAGATTCGAGACCCACTTGCGATTCCGAGACAGCCGCTACGAAGCCGCCGTCGAGACGAGCGATTGTCACCGCATAGTTTTTCTTGCTTCGTCTTTTGCTTGGCTTGAGGTAAGCTATCGATTTCCCTTAGGTCCATGTTAGAGATAACATGCTACCTCCTCTTGCTTCCCTTCTCTCATGACTAAATCATGCTCTCCTTGTTTTCTACCATGATGATGATACGTTGTAGAGTATGAATTCTCGGGAATTATAGACCACGAATGTAAATGTTTTGATTTGGACACTAAGCCTAGAAGTAAAAGTGTTCTACGCGACATTAGAAATAACTATTGTTCTTGGGTCATAGACATTCGACCATTATTTGGGAAAAACGTGATTCTAGGGTTCCATGAAATTGGGAACTTGAGATTATTATTGGTTATGGTTATTAATCGGATTAATGACCTAGATTAATCGATGAGATAACTTAGAAAAGAGTTGGAAATGAAAATAGTGTTTCAACTCTATTTGGTTCGATTATAGAAATGACTCAACGGAGTCGACATTAGTGAGCTATTGAACAATACCGGCTCAAGATCAATCCCTACGACGTTATTACATGCGTTCCACTAGAAACTAATTATAGACTCTTGAAATGGATTGATTGTCATGCTTGTATCTTTATGACATAATAAATGCATACTTGAAATATCGAGTTCACTCTTGAAATGGATTGACTGTCATGCTTGTATCTTTATGACATAATAAATGCATACTTGAAATATCGAGTTCACTTTTGAAATGGATTGACTGTCATGCCTATATCTTTATGACATACTAAATGCATACTTGATAATTGAGTTCGCTCTTGTCGAGCTCAATCTTGATTGTTTATTGATGAGATTAAATACTAATCTTGAATGAGGACGCTCTTGTCAAACTCGTTCCATACTGATTGATTGTTGAGTAAATACTACTTGGCATTGCATAAGTCCAGCTGGCATACTTGTCTTGTCTTGTCTACCCTGGTTGACAATGCATTGCCGTTACGAATCGTAAGATTCGTGATAGTGATGGGTTGCCGAACCAGATATTGCACACACCTTCCACTATTGGCCACAGTGGGGAAGAGCTCTCTCTGGCCAACCAATACGCGACCATTGAGAATGACTATTGTTTTCCCGAGCATTCCTCAGAGATCGATGTATTATCATAACCATCGATTATCGCACGCTATCGAAGGTGTCTGTTTTGCAGGTCTACGAAGCGGCCCAGCTCTATATCCTCATATTATGTGAACTATGTGCAATAATGTGCATCTTAATAACTTGATCTACATGATTGTAATATTGTCTTGCCTAACGTGTTGCATAATGCCATGTCATGCATGATTGATAGCTTACGAGTCTTTATAACTTACCCGTTCCCCTGTATTTTTTTTTTAGATCCTAGCAGGACAGGACCTTCTCGTTGAGGCTCGCAGTGCTCTTACTCTTTAGTTCTCTTTTGATCAGGCTTTTGCGGTTGAAGAGGTGGTTTTAGAAGTCCTCTTCTATTCTTTTGTATTTTGCAAGGACGATGGGTTTAAGCTAGTCATCTAGACTATGCTTGGGATTGTATAGACTTGTACTCGTGTATCCTGTTAGCTACTTGTAGTATTAACTATTGTAGTAATTATACTTCTCTTGATGCCGGCAATTGTATTCTCCGTGCCTTGTATATCGTGAATTATCGTTCACTGTGTATAGACTTCCGCTGAGTACTCTTTTAGCTCTTATTATTTCCTTGTTATATTTATTGCTTAGCTTGGGTTCCGGCTATAGTGTCGCCAAAGACTTGGATTTATTGCTTAACTGTTTTATCAGGTGAAATCATTTTTAAAATACCGACCTTTTGTGTCGAGTTCTCTTGCGACTGAAATGTTGCGTCACGTCAGTTTTAAAATATTTTGAGTCCTTGCATGTTTCCTCCTTTCTTGTCTCTCTTGTCTTGTGTCTTGTTTGGCGCTCCGGTCCACGGTCCCATCTCCGGTTCGGGGTCGAGGTCGCCACAGGTTGGGTAAAGGCTGTTAACTCGGAGGAGAGGCAAGTCCAAGGCGTAGTCAATGGAGTGGAGCTGCGCATGGGCAGATGGAAAGGCAAGGCGGACTTCACCGTCATCGAGATGGATGATCACGAGGCGATACTTGGCATGGACTTTATGGACAAGTGCAACACTGCACTCATGCCCTATCTTGGTGTGATGATGATGCCCGGTGGAGATGGGAACGCTTCTTGCATGATACCATTGGTATCGAAAAAAGAAGGCACAAGTAAGACAAAGGCGCTTGGTGCCATTGAGTTTTTGAACGAGTCAAAGCTCAAGCCTGAGGAGAAGACTATTGGGCCGAGGACATATGCCGAGGTAGTAAAGAAGCTTCAAGAGCAACAAGCTAGGCGCGAGCAATAGCCGTGACGAGGGCGTCACGAACTTAGGTGGGGGAGAATGTCACGTCCTGCACCTAGAACTTTCTGGAGTATTACGGAGACTTCCGGAGCCTTCTAGTATATCCTAGAGTACTCCGAATGTTATGGAAGTTACTAGAGTCTTCCGGAGTCCTCTAGGTTGTTCTAGAGTACTCTGGAATGTTCTGGAAGTTACTAGGGTCTTCCGGAGTCCTCTAGTTTGTCCTAGAGTACTCTGGAATGTTCTAGAAGTTATGAGAACTCTTTTGTATATAGTAGAGTGTAGTAGAGTATTCTAGAATATAGTAGAATTCTAGGAAATGGTAGAAATACCCTAGACTTGTATAGAATATTCTAGAGGCTGGTAGGATTAAGGGTGGTAGCCTATAAATAGGTAATGCCTCATTTGTAACAAGACAACTTTGGAGAGCTCAATAAACATTTGTTTCCTTCTTTGAGTCTCTTTTAGTGATCTCTTCTTTCCAACTTAGTGCCTTCAAATAGGTGTGAATCCTAGTGGGTGGGATCGTCACATAATTTAGGGTTGGCATTTGGGGATAGTTGGTAAGCAAGAGTGGAGTAAGGCTGACTAGGACTAACGGAATTGTCTTAGTGCCGCACGGATTGGGCAGAGCTAGGGCAAAAACTCTAAGTCCGTGACAGTTAGATGGAAACAGACCAGGAACATCAGAAGTTGCAACATAAGCTTTGATGAACTTCATAAGCTCCTTCTCCGGTGTTACTATGCTTGCGTAACTGACTGAACATAAATAGTCTTCTCCCAACTCAATATAACCTTCTTCCTTCCATGGATTGTAACCAATCAGCTCCACCCATCTACTTCCATTAGCCGGGACCAGAACCCCTCTCCTTTGTTTGCTCACCTATCCATAGTTATCAACTAGTGGCATACCTCTACATAAAGCATCGACCTGTTGCTCAGACAAGAACCTATTTTTAAAAGAATGATATGAAAAATGAGCATAGGCAACAACAAGCCTCTGATCACCATTGAGCGCCTCACCAAGTGCTTTTGCATAAGTGAAGACATCCATAAATTTCACCCTCACCTCATCTCTAAGCCACACTAATAAGCGATCACATTGCACAGTTGCTTCTTGTGTCATTTTCAGAAAAAACCAATTATTTTCACCAATGAATTCTCGGTTCCATTTGACCAACCATGAGATATAAAGAGACTTGGTAGAAAGAAGACTCTCTTACTACTTCCCTGTGATACTTCACCTATACTACAAAGAGACACATTCCCATCAAGACCTACATACTTCAAAAGTGGTATGTTCTTCATGTTGGTTTTTTGGAAAGGGGACCTCCATCTCTCGGCAATAAACTACAAAAGCTTCACGTAAACATCTTCGGCCAAACCCATGACAAGATTAGTAGTCTGGATGCACTTTGCATACCATTCATCATCAACAGTTTCAACTTCCAGAAAAATCAAGTATGACATTATACTCAGATTTATCGAATGAATAACTTATGATATATATTCCGAGTGAGGAGATATTACTCAGTCTCACTCCAACATTCTTCGCCATATTCAAAATACTCCAAAAATCAGGCTTCAATCTACCAACTTCACAGGGCTTACGAAAAATCTTCTGCTCCACGTATGACTCTCACGGAATAATAGTCTCTTTCAGCAATTTTTCTTTGATCAACTTCCTAACGTTATTCAGCTTTGGATGGGAAGATTCATAGACTGGTAAGAACTCAAACATGCGAGGCGCTGGAGCACCTTCTGCACTTCACAAGTGAAGTGATTGCATCAAGGAAAGCAATGGGCACGCAATCAAGAATCCCTTGGTTCCATTTGTGGTCCCAGAGAATATTTTCCCTTGACGAGGCTAAAAGAAAATCTACTTGGACATTGAAAGGAAAGTTGGTGACTGTCTCGGTAGGTAGAAATGCATAAATTCCAGGCGAGCCCCCTCCTCTATTGAGTCGCTTGCTCATTTGGGAATGCCAATGTGATTGTTGGAAACTTGGTTTCCAATAAACTTGAATAAGGTTAAGTCATGTAAAATGAAGTGTGGGAATCCCACATTGGGAACAAAATGAAACAAGCTCTACCTTATAAGGTAGAGCTTTGAGGCTTTACTTTTAGGCCCTTGGGCCACTACACTTTTGCCTGAACCTATCTTTTTGCTACTGGTTCATTTGGTGTGTGACCCTTTCAGCGTGAACCTTTTGCACATGTTCAGAAGTTCACCCCAGCGAAGCACTTATGTCCGAAGGTGTGTTCGAACGACCAACGCTCCAACTGCTCCCAACCGTCATCCCCAACTGACACTTAAATACTTCCTTCAAACCCAGTTTTTTGAATCGAAAATTCTCCTCTTTCTGCAACCTTTTTGCCCCGAATACAAAGAAATACAGCAGCGTGTTAGATTCGCCGATGACTGAAGATCGAAGACTGCTCTCTTCAATCACGTAAGTATCTGAAACCTAGGAGACACACTGACATACCCCGTCCAGTATGTATATGGGTCAGATTTTGTCTTAAGGAAAGAGCTTAATTGCTCGAGGATATTCTTCATTCTTTTGTGCACACACACGCACATCACTGGAAACATAAATCAGCCATACCACCTCCTACAATCTTAAGACAAAAAAATTTGGCTTGGTTTCGTTTCCAGTAATGGGCAGATTCTGCATGCTATATAATCTGATTTTCTGAATGCTGGTTCTGTAAACAAATTCATACATAACTTCTTTTGTTTCTGCACATAAATTCAAAAACTGCATGTTAAAGATTCAAAACAGATTTTAATCTATTTGTAGGTCTTTTTCACATCCTGATTCTGCATGCTTAATGAAACAGATTCTGCCTTAATCTGGTTCTATATCAATCTGTGATTGTTACATATTATGTTTTCTGTTGAACCTGTTCAATCACAACCTGACTTACAGATTCCAGAACTTATAAAATATGTTCTGGAAAGGAACAGTTTGTTTCTGCTTCTGTTTTATATGTTTTAAGTGACATAATCAGACCATAACTCAATCTGATTGTTAGTATTCTTAGATTAAAACATGTGTTACAGATTAAAACAGTTTCAATCTGTTTGTTTACATTCACAGATTTGTATTCTGTATTTCACATTTAGGCCACAGATTACAACCTGATTCAGAATCAGAAAATACTTCAATCTGTTACTAGTGCACAGATTCAGACCCCAACTTTTAACCTATATCTATTTAATCTGTTTATAACCTGTATCTGTTATTACAGTTTCAAAAGCAAACTGTCATTTCCTGATTCATTACTGTACTTTAATCTGTTTGTGTTTAACAGATTTTCAGAAATCTGCATGCTTCAATCTGTTTTAGATTACAAATTACTAATTCTGCAGATTCCAGAACTTACCTTCTGTACACAACCTGTTTTACAGAACCTGGTTATTACATAAATTTCTGCATATAACCTGCTTATACAAACAGATTCATATCTGCTTCTGTTTCTGTTTACACAAAAACAACAAAATATGTTCTGGAAACTCATAAAGGCAGCATAAGTTGTTTTTGCTTCAGTATTAAAACCTGTTACAGAATCAGAAAATACTTTCATCTGTTACAATTTTTTTTTTTCAGATTCTGAAACTGCAAACCTGCTTTGGTACAGATTAAAGCCTTACTTTATACCTGTTTCACTTTCAGTTCTTGTTGTTGTTTCTGTGCTTTAATTTGTTCAGAAAACTGCAATAAACTGTCCATTATAATTTCTGTTTCTGGTACAGATTTTAATCTGCTTCTATTACAGCATCTGCATGCTGCTAGTGTTTTCTGATCACTGATCAGTCTGCTCTCCATAAAATTGTTACAGATTTTGATTTTTGTTTCTGCTTCAAATTAACAGAGATTAAGAAATCTGCCTGTTTTGTTTCAGTTTTCATTAAGTGTGCAAACCTGATTCTGAATGTTACTGCATTGATCTGAATGTTACTGCATTGATTTGAATGTTACTACATTAATCTGTTTCTGTTACTGCATTAAAACCAGTCTGTTTTCAAACATACAGATTCTGGTTTCTGCTTCTGTACTACATCTGTTTTAAGTTATAGATTATGTATCTGTACTTCAGTTTCAGTTCTTGTTACAAGTTACAGATTCAACTTTCTATATACAGATTCTGATTAAGTACTTAATTGTGCTACTAATCTGTTTCTGTTACGAATTCACATCATCTGTTCAAACTGATGAGATTCAACCTATAATTTTGGAAAAACCTATCACTGTTTCAATAGGTTTCTTATAAAACCTGGCAGACTGTTTCTGAAAAGTACATTCAGCCTCATCTAAGTATTAGTTAAGGCTGTTTTTCCCTTTAATTAAGGCTATTTTGATTGATACTTAATTGTATTAATATTAGTGTTTTAATAAGACTACACAGGAGAGTCTATTAAAAGCTGGTTGCTAATTATATAGAAACAATAGTGTTTCATATAACTTAGCATAATCATGTTTTGTGTGCAGCATGGCTTCCAATTCGGGAAAGGAACCCGCTGCTGTACAACAGCCCATGGCAAAAATGATGCATACCACCGTTCACACTCATGGTGAGCGCCCAGAAAAATTTGTTGGCAAAGAGTTCAAAAGATGGCAACAAAAGATGCTCTTCTACCTTACGACATTGAACCTGTCCAAGTGCCTGAAGGAAACAACCCCTATCTTGAAAGAAGGGGAAACAGATCGCACCACCGTGGCCGCTGTCGAGTCATGGAAGCACTCCGACTTCCTTTGCAGGAACTACATCTTAAATGGACTAGATAACTCGTTATACGATGTATACAGCCTATTTAAGACGATCAAGGACCTTTGGGAATCATTGGAAAAGAAGTACAAAATCGAAGATGCCAGCTCGAAGAAATTCGTAGTCGCTAGGTTTTTAGAATTTGTAATGAATGATTCCAAAAGTGTTATGACACAGGTTGAACAACTCCAACTTATCTTGCACGAGATAGCAGCCGGAGGGATGATAGTTTCCGAAGCATTCCAAGTTGCGGGAATGATTGAGAAGCTACCTCCCGGGTGGAAGGACTTCAAAAACTATCTCAAGCATAAGCGCAAGGATATGTCGTTGGAGGATTTGATCCTAAGGCTAAGGATTGAGCAGAATAACTGGGTCGCCGACAAGAAGCAGCTTTGCCCCATAGAAGGGGCGCATGTGGTCGAGCAAGACGCCAAGAACGGGAAGCGTAAAATCTCCGGGGAAGGGATGTCTACGCAAGGAAAGAAGTACAAGTTCAAAGGCAAGTGCTTGAACTGTGATAAGAAGGGCCATAAAGCTGCGGAGTGCCGAGGCAAGAAGCGAGTCCGCAAAGAAGCTAACACGGTTGATGAAGACATCAACATGATTTGCGTGGTTTCCGAGACAAACTTGGTCTGCACGGGTTGTGAATGGTATGTTGACACCGGCGCCACACGTCACATATGCGGCGATGCAAAGATGTTCTCATCTTACTCCAAAGTGACGTCCGGCGAGAAGATTTTCATGGGTAACTCTTCCACCTCTGGAGTGGAAGGAAAGGGCAAGTGATACTCAAGATGACCAGTGGACGGGAATTGGTGCTCACCAATGTCCTCCATGTCCCGAATATTAGGAAAAACCTAATCTCCGGACTCCCTTTTAATAAAGCATGGGTTCAAGTTAGTCTTTGAATCCGATAAGTTTGTACTTACGAAGAGTGGAGTTTTCATGGGCAAGGGTTACCTCAATGAGGGCTTATTCAAATGTAAAGTACTGGTGGTAACCCCACCCAACAATAGTAGCATTAATAATAAAGCATCTACATCTTCTTCTTACTTGCTTGATCACTCTAATATTTGGCATCTTTTTTTTTTTTTTTGGAAGCAGGGCGGCACCTACGGAATATATTGAAAGGAGAAAAAGAACACAAACTTGAGGGGGACAACCAACCTAACCCTTTGAACGGGGGGATAGAGGAGCCTTACCTCTAAATGGAAATACATGTAAAAAATTTGACAAACTAAAATATCCATAAAAATAACCAAGCAGAAATAGTCAGCGGCAAAAGTTTGAAAAGCCATACAAGTCATTTTTATAGGCATGCAGAACAGCTTTAGGAAGATCTCGAATGTCAAAGAAGGACTGTCTCGATTGGTGACTATGAGCTTCTGCGGCCAGACGGTCAGCAACAAAATTTTGTTCCCGAAACACGTGATTCAGACTATAGGAAGATAAGACTTTGCAGCATTCCAGAAGATCATACTCATAAAGCCATGGAGTGTTATGGTGTCCTGCAATAAAATTAACCGCCATCAATGAGTCAGATTCAACCAGGACATTATCCAAAGCAAGGGATAGACATAGACGAAGGGCATCTTGAAGTGCCATAATTTCAGTGAACACATTCGTACCAGAGATGTAGAAGTTAGAAAAAGCAGCCACCGATTCCCCCTTATCATTCCGAATGATACCCCCCCCCCCCGAGCACTTACCCGAAATACAAGAGCCATCGGTATTTAGCTTTAGATAATTAGCAATCGGAGGGAGCCATTTGAGCCAGCGACCTACCCGAGTCCGAACCACCTGGACAGGAATATGCAAAGCCTGAATCGCCAAAAGTCCTCCCAGCCCACTAGTTGACCGAGGACAAATGAGAAAAGCTGAATCCTGAAGATGCAAGATAGTTTTCCGAAAGATCGACTCCGTGTGCATGGGAACATTCTCGAAAATAGCAGTACACCTCGCCTTCCATATTTCCCAGCAACCGAAAATAAAAATCCCTAGCAAACTGGCCCCCAATTGTTGTCGGGTCGAGACCCCAATCCAAGATCGGAACAAATGGGGGATATCACTAAACTGACTAATTTTCCGAAATGGACGAGCCAAACGAGACCAAATCTCCCTGGAAACTTCGGAATGCAGAAAAAGGTGCTCAATCGACTCACATTCAGGCTAAGAAATGCATCAGATGCATTTAGACGCCAAATGAATTAACCGGCCTTGAAGCTGATTATCAACTGGAAGAGCCCCATGCATCAATCTCCAAATAAAAATACTAACAGTGGTCGGAATCCATGTCTGCCATATCTTACTAGCCCAAGGAATTTTCGGAATTGGAGGCCGAATATAATTCCAATAAGCCGAAGACTCGAAACTACCAGAAGTAGTTAAAGTGAAGATGCGGCGATCTTGGATGTGTTCATAACACCGAATTTTCAGAATCTTCTCATGCAGATCTTCTGGAACAAGATGGCTAATTTCATGAAAGCTAGATAAAGCATCCTTAACAGAAAGATTAATGTCCAAAGGGAGGGGGCCTTGAAGACGCGTGCCGCACCAATTCTCGTTCCAAAAAGAGATTTTTCCTTCCCCAACAATCCACCTACTACACAATTGTACATAGCCAAGTTGAGAAGAAACAACCCGCCAAGATAGAGAGGAATTAGCATGACCATGCAACCCATCAACATTGTTGTACTTGAGCTGACAGAAACGAGCCCAAAGGCTTTCACCCCTGAGGAAACTCCAGGCCAACTTTGCATGAGCCGACGCCATCACATGTTGCAACGAGCGAACACCAAGACCTCCTTCATTAAGAGGACGACATATTATGTGCCAAGCCACCCAATGAGCCCGATGCTCTCCATTAACACTCCAAAGGAACTCAGCCATAGCCCGCTCAATACGAGATAGAACCGACTTAGGGACAGAGGTGGCAGATAGCATGTATATGGGAATGTTACAAAGAACCGATTTGAGCAACGTAAGCCGAGCACCAAAAGACAAGAGCTTAGCATGCCACCCATTTATGCGCTTCATGATCTTTAATTCCAAATCCTCAAAGTAACGCCTCCGCAATCTGCCCGTAAAAAGGGGAATACCGAGATATTTCAAGGGCAACATCTTATGAGTGCACCCAGACCAGCCATGAATAAGAGAAATGCAGCTAAAGGAACACCCCTTAGGCACATAAAAACCGCTCTTGCTAAGGTTAATAAGTTGTCCTGAACTATGCTCGTACTACTGCAAAATAGTCCTTAGGCCCAAAATCGATGATTTGCTCGCATTACTAAAAACCAACATGTCATCCGCATATAAAAGGTGAGAAATTTGAAGGTCGCCCCGCCCATGATGAAAGGGCTGAAAAATACCGTCCCGAATCCATCTATTAAGATTAAAGGATAATTTATCTTGAGCTAAGAGAAAGAGAAGCGGAGAGAGAGGGTCTCCCTGTCTAACCCCCCTAGTAGAATGAAAAAAGCCATAAGATTCCCCATTAATCCGTAGGGAATACCAAATATTATCAATCAGCCGACAAAATAACCCTTGCATATCCTGACTGAAACCAAAAGCTTGCAAAGCTCAAATAATGAAATCCCACTCAAGTCGATCATAGGCCTTTGACATGTCAAATTTGAAAATAATATTTCCCCCTCTAGACTTCAGATCTAGCCGATGAACAAGCTCATTAGCTGGCAAAACATTCTCCTGAATGCTACGACCTTTCACAAAAGCCGCCTGTTCCGGAGAGATCAGATTCGGTAATAAAATAGCAAGCCGACTAGCAATGATGCAAGAAATAATTTTACAAGTAAAATTGTATAAACTAATAGGCCTAAGATCCCCAAAATCCTCCGGGTTATCCACTTTCGGAATCAAAACTAAAGTCATTTCCGTCATACCTCTAGGAAGTTGGTATCCCGAAAAATAAGAAGTTATGGCTGCCAAAACATCATTTTTGATAATCGACCAACACCCCTGAAAGAACCAACCAGTGAATCCGTCCGTTCCAGGAGAGCTATTTGGATTAAGATCTGTGATAGCATCAAAGACTTCTTTTTCAGAAGGGATTTGTAACAGGCTCGCATTCTCCATATCAGTCACCTTGGCCGGAAAGCGATTAAAAAGATGTTCATGAATAGCATGAGGTTGGGAAGAAAATAAATCGCGGAAACAATTCACAGCCATAGGGCCTATGTCCTTCGCATTGTCATTAAGAGTACCATCAGGCATACGAATTCGAACTTTATTGGCTCGGAATCTATCCTTGATATGGGCATGAAAATATGTTGAATTCTTGTCTCCATATTCCAGCCATTTTTGTCTGGAGTTTTGCCAAGTCAGCTCTTCGTCCCAAGCTATCAATTGAGCGAGATTCTTCCGAGCGTCCCCAAGACGGGTAAAAACATGTTGCTGCCAACCATTCTTAAAGAAACCTCAAGGCTGAGAATCTCATCTTGGAGAGCTTCTAAACGCCCTCGAACATGGCCAAAAACATTCCAATTCCAATCCTTCAACTGAATACGGAGTAGCTGCAATTTCTTGAACAATACCTCTAAAGGGGAACCAATAACGGGCCTGTTCCACTGAGTCTCCACGAAAGATAAGAAGTCCAGGTGATCAAGCCACATTCTCTGAAAACGGAAGAAACTCTTAGGTTTAGAGATGGTCCGTAATGTGACTAACAAAGGGGAATGATCAGAATCGCTAGTTGTTAAGTGTTGAACCCAAAGACCTTGGAAAACTGCAGCATAATTTCCGCTACATAAGACCCTATCTAGCCTTTTCCAGATTCGGCGGTTCCCTTCATGATTGTTACACCAGGTATATCGACTTCCCTCATATCCAGCGTCTTGGAGACCAACATGAGAAATGAACTGGTTGAAATCATCTATAGCATTAAAGTCACATTTAGTGCCCCCCAATTTTTCTGAAGAATGAGAGATAATATTAAAGTCACCACCTATTAGCCACAGATCAGATAACCCGCTTGCAAAGGAAGAAAGATCATCCCACAACTTCCTTCGAAGAACTCTACAACACTTTGCATAAACAACAGAAAGAATAACAGAAAAATTACCATCAACAATGACTTTAAAGGACAAAAATTGATCTGAGAAACCCAACAGCTGCATATCAACATTATCTTCCCAAAGAACCCAAATAAGGGTATTCACCGGATTAACATGCATAGAGTGACAATAACGCAGCCTACGGCATAACTTAGTTATTTTATCTCCTGAATCTTTAGGCTCCAAAAGAGCACATATGATCGGCTTATATTGTTTTTTAAGGAGACTAAGATAATCTCGAGTCCCTTTATTACAAACCCCTCGAGCATTCCATATAAGAACTTACATTTAAAAAAACTGAGAGAGGGAGAATTAATGGGCTTTGGCAGCAGCCCTAGTTTTGCGCATATTATGCTTCGAAAAATGCTCTTGTCTTGCTTTTCGAGCTTTCTTCTTACAGTAATTTAGAAAATCTGGACGAATCGTTTGAGAGGCAATATCCCAATTCGAAAAAGCTTGAGGTATATCCTCTACATGCTCTTCATAATCACCTCCAGTTGAATGGGCCTTTCCAAATTTTCTGGGACAGACCATCATCCAGAATGGTGCCTTATCGGTTTTCCAGCAATCGTCTACATCTGCCAAACCTTTATCAACCAAGTCACTTTTATCCACATCATGATTAAGCCTGCCCGTCGCATTACCAGCTTCTACCTCAACTTCATCTTCCGAACATGAGACAATACTTCAAAAGGATTGAAAGTACAAACTCCGCCTTTCCTTTTCAGAGAAGGCACCGAAGAAGGAAATCCCTCATTAATTGTCGTGTTTGGGGTCTGCTTGTTATCCAAAGGCGTGTCTCTATTAACTAATAAATCAATAACTTCCACTTCTTTGGGGCATCCATCATCATCTTTGGCATTGGAAAGAGAAGCTTTGGTCGAACCCTTCGGTTGAGTCACTGGCTGCCATCTAACACCTTGCAACGGCTTAACACCAACAGGTTCTGGCTTATGCGTCTTAGTAACATCCTCCTGCGTAGGTCTAGCTTGCTCCTTTACCAGAGTAATATTAGGGTTTGGAACCGATTTGGTATCCAAATTATCAACTTTGTTAGCCTGAGCACTCCTATCCGACCCGCGTGTATTCTTTCGGCAAAATTGTTTTGTGTGACCAAGGAGGCCACATCCCGTACAATAATTAATGTTTCCTTCAAACTCCAAGGATTGCCAAAAACCTTGATCCTTTCCAGTCCCTATCCAGATACGAGACGGAAGAGTTTCGGCTACATCAATTTCAACACACAGTCTAGCAAACATTGGATTGGATAATTCAAGGGTCTTCTCGTCAGCCCTTAAAAATCGACCAAAACAGTTTCCTATGCTTTGAAGGAATGAAGGATTGAAAAAATTGAGAGGAAGACAGTGAAGTTTAACCCAAACCCCCACCCTGGTACAATCTTTCTTAAAGAGACAATCTGGTGACCATCTAAAAGACCGAAACATTGAAGTCTGAATCATGTGAGATTCCCGCGAAAGAGCACGAATCAGATCCTCGCCAGTGGAGAGATGGACCATGACATGCCAAGAGTCTAGCAAGCCGACAACAAAGGAACTAGAGAGGTTCCAATTTTTTGCAATATCTTCCTGTATAGCATGAGTCGAAGGTCTTCCAGCCGAAAATTTGAGCACAATCGTGTTACTGAGTAGACGCTCAGACAACTCAATATCTAATGGAGTAAACATGCAAGCTGGTTCATTCTCCATAGACGAGCGTTGGCGTGGAGCCAAGGGAATTTCCTGAAGCATTGGAGCCGCTTTAGGGTTAACGCTAGGGTTAGGACGGGGCTGCCCAGCGACTGTGGCGTATGTGCGCACCGGAGGAACAATAGGACGTTGAGGAATAGGAGGTGGGTCCGGAGAAGCCGTGGGGGGTGGAGCTGGTGTACGGAGGAAGAGCCTCCATACCAGCGCCGGCCAAAGGCGAAGCAAACCCTAGCAAGGGTGAGGAAAACCTAGAGAGAGAATCTTAGAGAGAGAGAGAGTTCTATCGTATCAGCGCCTACTGAGGACTTCTGCCTTTTTGCTCCTTTTCTTTGACTAGGTCATGTTAACCATGATTCTATAAGACGATTAATGCAAATGGAATTAATTCCAAAAGCTCGAATCGACACTAAGGAAAAATTTCAAATATGTGTTGAGGCCAAACAAACAAGAACCTTCTTTCAAACAATACAACGTGACACTCAACCACTAGAGCTAGTTCATAGTGATCTATGTGATTTTAAGTCCATAGAGTCATGTGGCGGGAAAAACTATTTCATCACCTTTATTGATGATAGCATACGTTATTGTCATCTTTACTTGTTAAATAGTAAAGGCGAAGCGTTCGAGGCATTTAAAATGTACAAGAACGAAGTAGAAAATCAACTTGAGAAAAAGATAAAAACTCTCAAATCTGATAGAGGAGGTGAGTACGTACATCCTTTTAAGGACTTTTGTGCAGCACATGGAATAATTCATCAAGTGACTCCTCCTTATACTCCACAATCCAATGGGATTGCGGAAAGGAAAAATCGCACACTCAAAGAAATGATGAATTCATTACTGATTCAATCAGGCCTACCCGACGAAATGTGGGGGGAGGCGGTGCTCACAACAAATTACTTGCTCAACAAGTTACCACACAAGAAATTGGAGCAAACTCCGTATGAATTATGGACTTGTCGAAAACCTTCCTATAAATTCATCAAAGTGTGGGGGTGCTTGGCTAAGGTGGCAACACCATTACCTAAAAAGATGAAAATCGGTCCAAAAACCGTAGATTGTATCTTCATAGGATATGCAGCTCGGAGTAGTGCCTATAGGTTCTTAGTGCACAAGTCCGACAATCCAAATATTGAAGTAAATACAATACTCGAATCAAGAAATGTCACATTTTTTGAAAACATATTTCCATTAAAAAATAACCAAAATACTAATGGAAAACGTTCATTTCCTTGGAACACAAGCGAATACGAGAACGAGGTCCCCATGGACAGTGGTCCCATGGACATAGTCCAAGAAGACCATACAGCTGCACCGGATGATGAACCAAGAAGGAGCAAACGGGCAAAAATAACTAAAACATTTGGACCCGACTTTGTGACCACATTTATAGTGGATAATGAGCCTCGCACGTTCAAAGAAGCAATGTCTACTCCCAAAGCTCCTCAATGGAAAGAAGCCATTAATGGTGAAATATCTTCCATTATGCAAAACCACACTTGGGAATTAGTGGATCTTCCCAAGGGGTGTAAAGCATTGGGTTGTAAATGGATTTTCAAAAGAAAATTAAAACCCGATGGTTCCATTGATAAGTATAAAGCACGATTAGTCGTAAAAGGGTTTAATCAAAAGGAAGGTGTTGATTATTTTGACACTTATGCCCCTGTAACCCGAATTACGTCAATTCGACTACTCATTGCTTTTGCAGCTCTGCACGATCTTAGCATACATCAAATGGATGTTAAGACTGCTTTCCTAAATGGGGAACTCGAAGAAGAAATCTATATGAATCAACCCGAAGGATTCATAGCTCAGAACAACGAAAGTATGCCGATTGGTCAAATCGTTGTACGGATTAAAGCAAGCACCAAAACAATGGCATAAACGTTTTGATGACGTAGTACTTGCTAATGGGTTCAAGATCAATGAATGTGACAAATGTGTGTATGCCAAAAATACACAACATGGTTACGTCCTTATCTGCATCTACGTGGATGACATGCTCATCATCGGCAATAACGACAACATGATCAAGGACACCAAGAAAATGTTGGCCAACGAGTTCGACATGAAAGACCTTGGGATAGATGATGTCATCTTAGGTATTAAAATATCTAGAACATCCAAGGAGACCATATTATCACAATCTCATTACATCGAGAAATTACTAGAGAAATTCAGCAATGGTGATAATAGTATTGCAAAAACTCCAATAGACCCAAACTTTCATCTCAAAAAGAACCTACACGAAAGTGTATCTCAAATTGAATACTCTTGTGCAATTGGAAGTCTAATGTATCTCACGAATTGCATGCGACCAGATATTGCTCAAATAGTCAATCGCTTAAGCAGATTTAATAGCAATCCTGGACATGATCACTTGAAAGCTATTGTAAGAGTCCTTAGATATCTTCGATACACTAAAGACTATGGGTTGCACTATTCTAAGTATCCAGCAGTAATAGAAGGTTATAGTGACGCCAACTGGATATCTGATACCAACGACTCGAAATCCACAAGTGGATTTGTATTTACACTTGGGGGTGGTGCTATTGCATGGAAACCTTCCAAACAGACTTGCATCGCAAGATCTACAATGGAATCAGAATTTATCGCTTTAGATAAAACAGCGGAAGAATCCGAATGGCTACGCAACTTCCTAGAAAATCTTCCAGCATGGCCATAACCAAGCCGCTATATGCATCCATTGCGACAGCCAAGCCGTAATTGAAAGGGCACAAAATAATATGTATAACGGTAAATCGCGACACATACGAAGGCGTCACAATAACGTTAGTCAACTGCTCTCAAATGGAGTAATCACCATCGATTACATTCGATCGAAAGACAACCTTGCGGATCCACTAACTAAAGGTCGCCTGAGAGCAAGTATGCAACTCATCGAGGGAATGGGCCTAAAGCCTATGAAATAAAGAATAATTTAGCGGCAAACCCCACCTAGCTGATTGGAGATCCCATGGTCTAGGTTCAAAGGGACAACCCAACTAAATTAATCTCCACGAAAACACTAAGGGACTTAAGTCCTACCCATTCCTATGGTGACACACACTAGTGTTATCTGTCACGGTATAGGATAAGTTTTACTTTTAATGGTTCCTATGACTGGAATAGTCAAGCGGAGTTCTGACAGAACAACTCTTTATAGGCAATCACCTATGTGAATGTAAGACTGGCCGATCTAATGAGAATTACGAGGCTAAAATTCTCTAAAAACATTCACAACTGTATCGTTCATGGCCAAAATGAACACAAACGAAGAATCACACCCTGTTTGAGGTTAGTTGTGTGATTGCTATTGTCTTGGTTGACATCAATCACTAATCAGTTCAAGACACTCAAGTCACTAATTAGTAAGTCATCCCGATAGTATATCATAAGGAAAGGTTCAAAGCCAAAAGCCACCTATTCCAGTACAGTTACTCTCAGTTGTATCTCTGTAAATATCAATATGTCATCAACTTACATGATATCTAATTCAATGTAGGGGATTGTTGGAAACTTGGTTTCCAATAAACTTGAATAAGGCTAAGTCATGTAAAATGAAGTGTGGGAATCCCACATTGGGAACAAAATGAAACAAGCTCTACCTTATAAGGTAGAGCTTTGAGGCTTTACTTTCAGGCCCTTGGGCCACTACAGTTTTGTGTAGGAGGGAAGACCTACCTTGGTGTAGGTCCAAACACACGCGTGCGCCGCCGTCGCCGCCCGTCCTGACTTGGCTCGGCTCGGCTGACTGGTTGGTCGGCCGGCTGGCTGGCCTGCCTGCCTGAACCTATCTTTTTTATACCAGTTCATTTGGTGTGTGACCCTTTCAGTGTGAACCTTTTGCACAGTTCGAGTTCACCGCCAGAGCGATTAGCGGACGATTTATGTTCGAAGGGTTGTGTCTGTTTCAGAACAACCGTAACTGCTACGGTTGTGTCTGTTTTCAGACAGCCAACCGCTCTAACTGCTCCCAACCGTCATCCCCAACTGACACTTCAATACTGCCTTCAAACCCAATTTTCTGAATCGAAAATTTTCCTCTTTTTGCAACCTTTCTGCCCCGAATACAGAGAAATACAGCAGCGTGTTAGATTCGCCGATGATTGAAGATCGGAAGACTGCTCTCTTCAATCACGTAAGTACCCTGAAACCTGGGAGACACACTGACATACCCCGTCCAGTCTGTATACCTGTCAGATTTTGTCTTAAGGAAAGAGCTTAATTGCTCGAGGATATTCTTCATTCTTTTGTGCACACACACACACATCACTGGAAACATAAATCAGCCATACCCCCTCCTACAATCTTAAGACAAATTTTTTTGGCTTGGTTTCGTTTCCAGCATGAGTGACTAAAATGCTTTACGTGCTATGTTTAGAATATTGCACATGCAACATTTAGCACGACTGGCACTCAACAATAGCAAATACCACTGAATCATCTCCATCTACTTTGGCCTTGTCTTCAAAGCCTCCAAATTTTGATCCATCCATAAATTGGATTTCAAAAAAAATCACCACAACTCGCGTAATCTGCTTCAATCTACACTAGTTGCTAACCCCTTTCTATACCATCTTCGTGATCTCAAACCTAATTAGATTCACAAATTTCAAGGCTTTATCGATCGATTTCATATTCATATAATTATAATTGTGTACAATTTTGAAGTTTGGTGAATTCATCGCACTTATACATAATAAGCAATAGCATACCACCTTATACAATTTACAACGTATAAAGTAACTCCGAAAATTTTGAATTGGGAAATATAAAATGTATAATATTTTTATTAAAAAAAGTGCCTTAGATATTGTCTTGTGGCTGTAGTTTAGTGGTAAGAATTCCACGTTGTGGTCGTGGAGACCTGGGCTTAAATCCCAGCAGCCACATATTTTACTTTTGAAGAAGCTTAAAATGTTTATACTTCCACTACAATTATTGATTGAGGTATGATATTACAAGCTCGAGATTGTGATATTATTACAAGCTTTAGTATTAGTGCCGTTGGATCAAATCTACTTAGATATTTATGACATTAGATCAAATATGCTCTTTTTTAAGTAATGACACAAACTTTCCAAATCATTACCAATTTAATCATCTAACGGTTCTAACAATAAATCTCGTAATAATATCATAAGTTCTATCTCGTAATATCATTTGCCTTATTGATTATCCACTAAATACGTAATTAGTGCATTAAATAAATACATGTTTTGACAAAACTACCCCTTGAGTATTTGCACATCTTAAATCGACTAATCACATTATTATTTTTTGTTCAAATATGAGAAAACAACATAATTATTCTATTTTTAATTTTAGATTTTAATTCTAAAAAAATGTGTTTATTCTTTTTTTTCATAATAAATATGTTTAGTCAATTTTTTAATCACTATCGTCTCATATTCTATTATCATAAAAATAATATAATTAATGCATTTTCTATCAAAATTTTAGAAAATATTGAATTTCTTATTATCAAAACTAAAATAATTTAACTTAGTTTAAAAAACATAATTTAAAATATAAATTCAATAAAAATAATATAGTAGGTAATAAACTGAAAATTGGTTTCAATTAACTCAAGAATTAAAACTTTGAATCAATTTTAAAGGTAGACAAAAATAAAATAAAATTTTACGATACTATGACATAATATGATTTTACTATTATTTTATTTAAATTTCACTTTTAGTTTTTTTTTTCCAGAACCTTAGAACACTTATTTATTCAAAGTCTGGTTGAAAAAAATGTTCGTATGATTTTTTTTTTATTATACAATATAACTTTAGTCTTAAAATTAATTAATAAAGTCATTAAATAAAGTAAAAATGATATTAGAATATTTATGTTTTTGAGTGATGTTTGAACTAAAAAATAATGTTAAAAGGCAATTAGGAAAGTAACTTAATTAGACAACTTAAAATGGGCAAATACTTAATGGGTAGTTTTGTCTAAACATATATTTATTTAATACAATAAATAAGAATATAGTGGATAAGCAATAATTGTAGTGGAAATAACCTCTCCCAATAAATATATACTTGAACATAATTACCCCTTTACATGCATATATTGTATTATCTAACAATGTTACTTTCATACATAATAATCTGATTCAAAAAATTTCAAACCATATCGTTATCATCCACATGAACTATACAATAATGCTTCTTCTATATTTTAAATGTTTAATCAATTTGTTTGAGATCAGTTCAAACAAAACCCACAACTGAAGATTTTATATGTAATTGTGAAGGGGTAGTAATTCAAAACTCATAATTGAGGGGTTTATATGTGATTAAACCTAGTGTCTGTGTTCGTGCTATAGACACGGTGTCGATGTGTCTGTGCTAGTATCATAAGGGAAGAATTAGTGCTTGGATCGAAGTAGTGTTATAAACAAATGGAAGTTCCAGTTTTTTGTTACTCCATATTTAATTAAAATGAAAGGATGTGGTTAAAACAATGTGTTAGAGGAAAGCATTCTTATAACTGTAATTGGTTGTAAAAAGGATAATTTAAAAAAAAACAATAACTGATGGCTTATTCCATACTTATTGGTTGTGGAAGGGGGTAATTCAAACAAAACTCATAACTGAGGGGTTTACATCTAACTCACATATTTATGAATCAATTTGGATCGTCAGTTATGTTTGACACACTTCGATGAGGGCCACCAATTAGTCCCTGATGTGTTTTATAATATAGATACTTCCACAAACTTAATGTAAGTATGGCTGGCGATTGTGTAGGTTGGGTTGGGTATGAGTCGGGTCGAAATAAAAAATGGGTCATGATTCATTATAACAGAATATTAAATGGGTCGGAATGGGTTGCGTCAAACGAGACAAAATGGGTAACTGGTCGAAACGGGTGGACTCGCACTCTCTACAAAAAAGCCATACATTTATATATCACAAAAGTAATGGTTCAAAATGGGCAACGGCCCTAAACGCTTTAACTCGACCCGACCCGACCCATCCCACCCCAAAAAATAACGGGTTGGGTTGGGTCAGATAAGTTTTCCGGTCGGATTGGGTGGATTAACGGGTTTTGAGTTACAATTGTCAGGCCTAAGTGTAAGTGTATAGTATAATTACAACAAGTATATCTATACACAATCTATATATATATATATATATATATATATATATATATATAAGCTAGGTAATCTAAAACATGTAAAATCTCGCCAAAATACACTTTCCAAAAAAGGAAAGTCATCTTTAATAAGTATTATTATAGAATAGGTAGCATGCATTGAGAAAGCAAATCATTAATTGATTACACAACTCTCAAGTAAACATGATTATGAAAATTTATAGATTTGTAAAAATATTTCAAAAAAGTTATTGTGCTAAAAAAATAAATTATATTAGAATTACTCACGATTTATTACAATATATTGACATAACTAATAAAGTATCTAGAAAGATGATACATATCTGAAATATTTATCTATTTCATCACATTTGAAATTTGTATAACAAAAAAAAATTAACTTTATTTTCTTAGCTCTTGAAAATAAAAAAAAATCTTGGATATACAAGTCTCTAATTTAAAAATCAGATTTTTTTTAGTAGATTGTTCCCTTCATCATGTTTTTTCTATAATTTTTAGTTTTGTTTATAATCTTCGTTTTATTTAAGTATAATTTAATTAAATGAAATCTATCTCTGTGCGTTAAACGCATGGGCGTAAAACTAAAATAATTTAACTTAGTTTTAAAAACATAATTTAAAATATAAATTCAATAAAAAAATAATATAGTAGGTAATGAACTGAAAATTGGTTTCAATCAACTCAAGAATTAAAACTTTGAATCTATTTTAAAGGTAGACAAAAAAAATTATGATACTATGTCATACTATGATTTTACTATTGGGTCAAATTTTTGCTATTACTTTATTTAAATTTCACTTTTAGTTTTTTTTCCATAACCTTAGAACACTTATTTATTCAATGTCTGGTTGAAAAAAAAATGTTCGTATGATTTTTTTTATTATACAATATAACTTTAGACACAAAATTAATTAATAAAGTCATTAAATAAAGTAAAAATAATATTAGAATATTTACATTTTTGAGTGATGTTTGAACTAAAAAATAATATTAAAAGGCAATTAGGAAAGTAACTTAATTAGGCAATTTAAAATTGGCAAGTACTTAATAGGTAGTTTTATCTAAACATGTATTTATTTAATACAATAAATAAGAATGTAGTTGATAAGCAATAATTATCGTGGAAATAGCCTCTCAATAAATATATACTTGAACATAATTACCCCTTTACATGCATATATTGTATTATCTAACAATGTTACTTTCATACATAATAATCTAATAGAAAAATTTCAAACCATATGGTTATCATCCCCATGAACTATACAATAATTCTTCTTCTATATTTTAAATGTTTAATCAATTTGTATGAGCTCAGTTCAAACAAAACTCACAACTGATGGTTTTATATGTAATTGTGGAGGGGGTAATTCAAAACTCATAATTGAGGGGTTTATATGTGGTTAAACCTAGTATAGGTGTCCGTGCTATAGACACGGTGTCGATGTGTCTAAACCTAGTATAGGTGTCCGTGCTATAGACACGGTGTCGATGTGTCTGTGCTAGTATCATAAGGGAAGAATTAGTGCTTGGATCGAAGTAGTGTTATAAACAAATGGAAGTTCCAGTTTTTTGTTACTCCATATTTAATTAAAATAGAAGGATGTGGTTAAAACAATGTGTAAGAGGAAAGCATTCTTATAACTGTAATTGTTTGTGGAGAGGATAATTCAAAAAAAATAATAATAACTGAGGGGTTATTACATACTTATTGGTTGTGGAGGGGGGTAATTCAAACAAAACTCATAACTAAGGGGTTTACATGTAACTCACATATTTATGAATCAATTTGAATCGCCATTTATGTTTGACACACTTCGATGAGGGCCGCTAATTAGCCCCTGAGGTGTTTTATAATATAGATACTTCCTCAAACTTACTGTAAGTAGGGTGGCGATTGGGTAGGTTGGGTTGGGTTGGGTATGAGTCGGGTCGAAATAAGAAACTGGTCATGATTCATTATAATCGAATATTAAATGGGTCGGAATGGGTTGTGTCAAATGGGACAAAATGGGTAATTGGTCGAAACGGGTGGACACACTTTTTTTTTCTGCCAAAAAGTCATACATTTATATAGCACAAAAGTAACGGTTCGAAATGGGCAACGGTCCTACCCGCTTTAACCTGACCTGACCCGACCCACCCCGCCCCAAAAAATAACAGGTTGGGTTGGACCAAATAAGTTTTCCAATCGGGTTAAGTGGATTAATGGGTTTTGAGTTGCAATTGTCAGGCCTAGGTGTAAGTGTATAGTATAATTACAACAAGTATATATATATATATATAAATACCGCCAAAATACACTTTCCAAAAAAGGAAAGTCATCTTTAATAAGTATTATTATAGAATAGGTAGCATGCATTGAGAACGCAAATGATTAATTGATTACACAACTCTAAAGTAAATATGACTATGAAAATTTATAGATTTGTAAAAATATTTCAAAAAAGTTATTGTACTAAAAAAATAAATTATATTAGAATTACTCACGATTTATTACAATATATTGACATAACTAATAAAGTATCTAGAAAGATGAAAAATATCTGAAATATTTATCTATTTCATCACATTTGAAATTTGTATAACCAAAAAAATTTAACTTTATTCTCTTAGCTCTTGAAAATACAAATAAAAAATAAAAAATCTTGAATATACAAGTCTGTAATTTAGAAATCAGATTATTTTAGTAGGTTGTTCCCTTCATCATGTTTTTTCTATAATTTTTAGTTTTGTTTGTAATCTTCGTTTTATTTAAGTACAATTTAATTAAATGAGATCTATGCATGTGCGTTAAATGCACGAGTGTAAAACTAGTATATATATATGTGACGACCCGACCCGGACCCCGAGGTGGAATCACAAGTCAAGTCGTCCAAATAGGACAACAATACATGCAAAGACTCAATTATAGAAAACGACGTGACGCAACATTTCAGATGAAGCGCGACTCGGCCCCAAAAGGCCGGAAATTTTTAAAACTTTTTAAACCTGATGTAACAATTAAAGACATGTATATCAATTCATCGGCGACTTTACTACCGGAACCCAACACAACGCAGTTCATGCAAATATACCTCGACGGCTATAACATGCCGGAGAACAACATGATTAAATAAGAGCTAAAGTAATGCCCGGACGGAAGTTTTAAAACACGTGAACCATACTACATCTATACAAGGCTCGGATACATGCGGCGCTCAAAATAGAATACAACAAGTATAGACACAAATACAAATAAAACCAAGTTCCCAAGCAAAGTCTAAATGACTTGCTGATCCCAACGTCCTTACAAAAGAGTTTAACAGAAGGACATCTAAAAACCACAACCTTGTCGCAAGTGATCACAGACAAGTATGAACCCTGCGTGCCTCAACGAGCGGTACCTGAACGGCTCGGATCTAAAGCAGTAAAAGGGAGGGGGTAAGTCATAAAGACTTTGTGAGTTAACAATTATGCATGTCATGGCATCATGCAGCATACATAGCAAGATATCATTTTTAATATCAAGTCACTCAAAGCATTCATTTAATAAACACTTAAATCACATATCCATGGTAGCACATTGTTTCACATAAGTGCTATAAAGTAAATCACATATAAGGAGGATATGTTATGGAACAGGTCCGCTACGTAGCTCTGCAATACACCAGCGTTAACATTCGTGCCAATGATACCCGTGATGAGTGTATCAAAGTACCGAGCTCTGCTCGGGTTTTACTCGGGTACCAAGCTCTACTTGGTAATTAGACATGCCAATGTGCTCTCTTGGTTACAACAAAGGGGCTACTTCCCCACTTGTGGCGCCAAGGGAGGCGTGTGTGATAAAAACCGGTATAACAACCCATCACTATCACGAGTCCAATAACTCGTGACGGCGATGCATTGTCACACCAACGACTCAACCAAATATACCAGTTGGACTCATGCAATGCCAAGTAGATGTTTACTCGTCATGTAATCTCAAATAAGGAATAAGTTCGACAAGAGCGAACTTATTCAACAAGTAGTTGTTTACTCATTTAAGGAATCACACAAGAATTCGACAAGAGCGAATTCAACATGTCAAATAGATACATTATTCTACAACATGCTCTCAATCATGCATTTACTTCACACGATCACATAAACCGCATAAGAACTCAATCGAGTCTTAAAAGCACACAAACATCAAGGCATAAGCATCAATCCATCTCAAAGTATCGTAAGCTAATTCATTAGTCTAACGAACTACATTCGTCGTAAAGGGATTGATTGTGGAGTCGTTATTGTTCATAACTCCCTAATTTCAACTCCGGTGAGTTTTACTACATTTCAACCAAGAAGAGCATTGATGCTATATGTATCACATTGCCCTTTTCTAAGTTCTTCGTTCATTTAGAACTCGATAACTAAGCCGTTCATGTTCTTAAACTAGCCTTAAACACAATCCCGAGTTTCAAACCCTAGTTTCGGTGATTTTGTTAAACCTTGAATTGAACCGAATTCTTTCACAAGAGTTATTCCCAAGCTTAATACAAACAACATTCATGCTTTAATAAATGTCAAAATCATAACTTCATAGAGATTTCATAAAATCATACACATATTTTATATGTTGAATTGGAAGTTTTGTCTTCACAAAAGATGTTCATAATCAACCCTAGAACAACTATAATGAAGGGGTCATGCTATATTATTGAACATGAAAATTCTGGGAATTGTTACTCACTTTAGTCCTATGATTAATGGATGAAAGGTTGATTAGAGCAAGGGTTGTTGTAGATAAGATCGAGAGCTTCGATTTGGCGGTCTCGGTTCGACGATCGGACCACCGGATCTCCGGGAAATGGTCTCTTAAGTTTGTGTGACCTCCATGGACGAAATTTGGAGCTTAGTCTCTGAATCTCTGGTTATGGATGAGAAAAAATGGCTGGAGAGGCTGAATCTTATGTTTATATACTTCCCAAGATGGGCCTAATCCAAGTGAAGTGATTAAGAGGCTTTCTATTGGCTAAGGCATGAAGACCATTGATAAGCCATGATCCAAGGGTTCACAAGGGTCTTAGACAAGTCAACAAAGGTGGCTTTGAGTCACCAAGGTCGGCCAAGGGGCAAGGGTTCAAGAGTCATTAGCCAAAACAACTCAAAAAATCACATAAGCTGAAACTGGCATGATGCGGTCGCATCATGCCCAAGCCATGCGACCGCAAGGGTCCCTCCTCAGCATTCTGCACATTTTGACTACCTTTCAGCATCTCCTCGCGAGCCAGCCTCCAAAACCCAATGCGACCGCGAGGTTCTGACCCTAAACTTGTCCTAAACATGTACTAAACATGTCCAAACTCAAAGGCAACAATCCTAAGGTGTAACCAAGCCCAAAACAAGTCGGAAACACACCCGAAACACATCCGAATCAAGCTAAAACATGGCTGGAACCACTCGACAATTGGTCAACGAATCAAACCCGAATCAATCCCAACTTAATCTAGGATAGAATGAACATGTATTAGGCTTGTTTAATCATGGTTATGGCTTGTATTCAAGGCCTAGAACTCAACCGAACTTCTCCCGAGACGAAAAGAAGGCAATACAAGCAATGATGTAAAACCGCAAAACACAAACGAAGCAACGAAACTTCTAAACTCCCAACCAAGCATGAAACAACTAAGATGAACATTGTCAATCTTATATGCAAGGTATTAAGACTCTCATGAGACTTATTAAGGTGCTAACACGTTAATACGAACACCGAAACAACAACAACATGGCATGCAACGCATGAAAGACCATTACTCTCTTATGGCCTTAAACGATTCAATGCAAGCAAGATATGAATGAAATGAAGTCTCAAATATGTCAAGACATATTATAAACATGTTATAATGATGACAAACATGCAATGGGTTCGGGTTCTCACATCCTCCCCCACTTAAAGGAATTTAGTCCCTAAATTCATACCAGAAATCTCGAACAAGTAAGGGTATTTCTCCCTCATCTCAAGCTCAGTCTCCCATGTGGCTTCCTCAATA
Organism: Codonopsis lanceolata; assembly: GCA_013146195.2. Lineage (NCBI taxonomy): Eukaryota > Viridiplantae > Streptophyta > Magnoliopsida > Asterales > Campanulaceae > Codonopsis > Codonopsis lanceolata. The sequence continues at coordinate 27,575,404 of CM028384.1, read as the reverse complement.
TCATGATTCTTCCACAAGACCTTCACTAAAGGAATTCGCTTGGTCCTCAAGACTTGCTCCTTGGTATCAAGAATCCTCACCGGTTTCTCAACGTAAGAAAGATCGGGCTCAAAGGTAATCTCCTCATAAGTAAGGACATGTGACTCGTCCTTCAAGTACTTACGAAGCATGGAAACATGAAACACATCATGGACACCCGATATAGACGGTGGCAACGCAAGTCTATAAGCCAAAGATCCAATCCGCTCTAAGACCTCGAACGGACCAATAAACCTGGGAGAAAGCTTCCCTTTCTTCCCAAACCACTTAGTACCTCGCCGGGGCGATACCTTCAGGAACACAAAGTCACCAACCTGAAACTCAAGATCACGTCTCCGGTTGTCTGCGTAGCTTTTCTGTCTACTCTGAGCCGTAAGCAATCGATCTCTAATTAGCTTCACACTCTCACCGATCTACACCATCTCCGAACCCCATAACTTAGCCTCACCAACCTCATCCCAGCAAATCGGTGATCGACACTTACGCCCATACAATGCCTCATATGGCGCCATCTCAATGCTCGATTGATAGTTGTTATTATGCGAACTCGATAATCCGGTAGATGTGAATCCCAACTACCCTTGAAATCCATAGCACATGCACGTAACATATCCTCCAAAATCAGATCAATCGCTCCGACCCGACCATCGATGGATGAAACGTAGATCTTGAAATTCAGCCTCGTACCCAAAGCCTCCTGTAAAGAATGCCGAACCTAGAAGTAAATGGGGCTCTATCTCGACACAATACTAACTTGGTACACCATGTAATCTCACAATCTCTGAATGTACAACGCCGCTAAGCCCGACTCAAATGTAGGAAATCGCAATAGGGATAAAATGAGAAGACTTACTCAACCTATCAACGATAACCCAAACCGCATCAAAGCCTCTGCAGTACGTGGCAACCCCAGTAACAAAATCCATGGTGATATGCTCCCACTTCCACTCCAGGAATCTCAAGTGGTGAAGCAAACCGGGTCTCGGTGCTCGGCCACTTAACCCGCCTGGCACGTCAAACATCTCGAACATACTCGTATCTCCCTCTTCATACCATTCCACCAAAAGCGCCTCTTCAAGTCACGGTACATCTTAGTACTACCAGGATGTATCGTATACTTAGCCTTGTGAGCCTCCTCAAGAACCATACGTTTCACTTCATCAGAAGAAGGAACGCAAACCCTACCCTGAAATGTCAAGATCCCATCACTGTTTATCGGGAACTCTGGTGTATTATTCTCACCCAATCCATCGATAATCTTCCTCAAATCTGGATCAGTAGCCTGAGCTTCCTTGATCAACCCAAACAACACTGGTGTAGCACGAATGTTAGCAAAGAGAACACTATGCTCACTCACAACAGGACTCCTCACTGGGACATCCTCGAGCATCTTCCATTCCTCATCATCAAACAAGACATGTAGGATCTCCTACTCAACGCATCCGCAACCACATTCGCTTTCCCCGGATGGTACAAGATAGTACAATATCCTTAAGCTTCTCCATCCATCGCCTCTATCTCATATTTAACTCCTTCTGTGAGAAAAGGTATTTCAGACTCTTATGATCCGTATACACCTCAAACTTAGCTCCATATAGATAGTGTTTCCACTTATGAAGCGCAAAGATAATAGCTGCCAACTCAAGATCATGAGTCGGATAATTCTGCTCATACGGTGACAACTTCCTAGAAGCATAGGCAATAACCTTCCCTGCTCGCATAAGCACACAACCCAAGCCTTCCAAAGAAGCGTCACAATAAACCACGAAATTCTCACAACCACTAGGCAAAGCTAAAACAAGAGCGGTAGTCAACCTTCTCTTCAACTCCTGAAAGCTAGCTTCACACTTGTCACTCCAAATAAAAGCAGACTTCTTCTGAGTAAGATTGGTCATAGGAGTGGCAATCTTAGAAAATCCCTCAATGAACCTACGGTAATAACCCGCCAAGCCCAAGAAACTACGGACTTCGGTCACCGTACTAGGAGTCTTCCACTTGGTAACAGCCTCAACCTTAGATGGATCCACCGCGATACCATCACTAGACACAACATGCCCAAGAAAAGAAACTTGTTCTAGCCAAAACGCACACTCGCTAAATTTAGCAAAAAGCTGCTTCTTACGCAACACAGTAAGAACCTCTCTCAAATGATGCTCATGCTCCTCTCGTGACTTTGAGTACACAAGGATATCATCAATGAACACCACTACAAAGCAATCAAGGTACTCAACAAGTCATTGGAACTAAATGAGTATTCAGAAACAAGTTGGATGAAGATGGAAATGTTACAAGAAATAAAGCAAGGTTAGTAGCCCAAGGATATAGACGAGGGAGGCATTGACTATGACAAACTTTGCTCTCAGTAGCAAGACTTGAAGCCATCAGATTATTTCTTGCCTATGCAACCTTCAAGGACTTCAAGGTATACCAAATGGATGTAAAAAGTGCATTCTTGAATGGAGATCTTCAAGAACAAGTATTTGTTGAACAACCTCCTAGCTTCCTTGACCTCAAAAAGAAGGACCATGTATACAAGTTAAGAAAGGCTCTTTATGGTCTTAAGCAAGCACCAAGAGCATGGTACGAAACTCTATCCAAATTCCTTATGGAAAAAGGATTTCAAAGAGGTAAAATCGACACTACTCTTTTCTCTTTGAAGCACAAAGGTAATATTTTACTAGTCCAAATTTATGTTGATGATATTATTTTTGGATCTACTAATGAAATTTTGTGCAAGAGATTTGAGCATCTTATGAAAGGAAAGTTTGAGATGAGTATGATGGGAGAACTAACATACTTCTTAGGTTTGCAAATCAAGCAAACTGAGGAAGGAATCTTTATTCATCAATCTAAATACACTAGAGAGCTGATCAAGAAGTATAATCTTCAAGAAGCCAATTCAGCAAACACTCCAATGGGAGTTGAATGTCATCTAGTCACTGATGAAAAGGGTAAGCCAGTTAATACAACTGAGTACAGAGGTATAGTTGGATCTCTTCTTTATTTAATGCCAGCGCACTGATATCATGTTTGTTTGTATGTATATGTGCTCGTTTTCAAGCTAATCCTAAGGAATCTCATATGATTGCAGCTAAAAGAATCATTAGATATTTAATTGATACTGAAAAGTTTGGCATTTGGTATCCCAGAGACTCTTCATTCAATTTAACTGGATATTCAGATGCTGACCTTGCAACCTGCAGAGTTAATAGAAAAAGCACCAGTGGAACTTGTCAGTTCCTCGGAAATAGACTGGTTTCATGGGCTTGTAAAAAGCAAGCTTCAGTTTCCACTTCAACAACTGAAGCTGAATATATTGCTGCTGGAAGTTGTTGCTCTCAGATTCTTTGGATGAAACAGCAGTTATTGGATTATGAAATGCCTATGGGAACCTGTCCCATTTATTGTGATAATACTTCTGCTATTTCAGTCTCTAAAAACCCTGTCATGCATTCTAAAACCAAGCACATAGACATCAGATATCATTTTTTGAAAGATCATGTTGAAAAAGGAAATGTTCAGTTAGAATATGTTCCTACTGAATTTCAATTAGCTGACATTTTTACAAAAGCCCTGAAAGCTGACAGATTTGAATTTTTAAGAGGAGAATTAGGAATGTTTATAATGTCATAGAAAGATGCATTTGGCTTGACTAACTTATGCAGGGTATACTTCAGTTTTTGTGCATCAAGCTGACAATTTATAACAGCAAGCAAATGGTCAGTCAGTAGCTCAAGGAAATATTTGTCAGCCAGTAGCTGACACATGAAGCTCTTGAATAACAAAGCTTCTCAGCTGACAACCTTTAAGCTGACAAAACTTCTCTTCATTCATTGATTGAATTTGTCAGCCCGTAGCTGACAAACACTCACAGCTGACACATATTAGCCGACAAATTGTCCAGCTGACATATTTATGAACTGATAATGCAGTGATTAACAGTCACTGTCCAGGTAGTCTCTAAGCCTTAAGTCAAAGTTGATCGTATCTCAGCTAAGACTTAATCTATAATTTATTTAAAATTTCCTCATTTATTTCCCGCCATTTATTTTCCTTGGAACTCGCGAAACTTTCTTGAAAAGCCAAAATGACCTTTCCACTATCCCACCAACTCTGGCGGTTGGAATGACGTGCTTTCACAAAAACTGCTCATCATTGTGATAATGACTATCTGTCATAAATTGCCATTTTTATCACAAAAACCAAAATTATGTGTACTTTATCACTACACTCCATATCTTCGCTTTTAAAACCCACTATAAGAGTCCGTACGTATCTTATCCCCTTTAAAAACCCACTCACTGTCTCACTTTTCTTTTACCTTCTCTCTCTCTAAAATCCTTCCTCTTCCTCAAAACCCTAAAAGTCTAAGTATATTGACTGGAAACTCCATTGATACCCATAAAGCATTCTGAATAGAGTGTGGTATCGCCGGAGCATACAACGCCGCGTACTTGGTCAAATCAAAAGCTTTCAAGCACTATTTTAACTCTAAAATCTTTCGGTACTCTCTATTTCTCTCAAATCCTTCTTCTTTCTTTTGCTTTCAAAAGTTCTTAACTTGTCTATTAAATGTTTCAGGAGATGGCTTTAAATACAGCTATTGGATGCCTTCTTGATGTCGTTTCTCTGAATGAAGAACCTCTAGGGCTAGAGTTGATTCATCTTGTCACCGCAAATGGGTTAATGCCTCTTCTATCATTCAAAGCATCCGAACCTACAACGCCAACCGCGAGGAATTTTTCATGGGAATGGATGAAAACCCAGCCGATCCTTTTTCTCTCATAGGTAATATCAGAGGTGTTCCAGTTGTGTTCGACTCGGAGACCATCACTGCTGCTTTCCCCGGCCTCTATGACGACGGCTCTACAACCTACACCATTCCTGATGAAACCCAGCAAGCAGGCTGGATTACCATGAGGGGTGAAGTTCCAGTTGAGCTTGCATTTGACAGGCACAAGCATCGCTTTGCTCCTCTCCACTATGCCCTAGCCACAGTGATAGATAAATGCCTGATAATCAAGTCTGGGGGTCATGACAAGATTACTGAGGCCCAAATGCTCCTTATGGAAGGAATTGTGGAGAATTGTGAAATGAATTGGGGAGCCATTCTGGTAGAATGTGTGAAGGTGAATATTGCCAAGTACAAAGACAACTTGGAAACTGGAAATCCAAGACTGACTCATCACCTGATCATAAATCAGTTCCTTCGATCCATACCAGCTCTTCAAAGACATATTCATCAATGTTGGTGATCTTGAACCAGTCAAGATCAAGAAGTATGTTGCTGCTGATGTCAGGAGAGCTAGTATTTCTAGCAGATTTGGTCAGGAGGCTCAATCAGCTCAGTCTAGCAGGAGACCAAGAAAGACAAGGACCCAAGCCCTTATCTTGTATCATCGGTCGGCCGGTGATGATGGTCGGCAAGCTGAAGATTGACCTCACCAACAGAGTTCAACCTCCAAGGGGTCGGTCGGTGGTCGGCCAAGGAGGATCGGCACGTGGTCGGCCGGTGATATGCCGGCCGAGTGAAAGTAGCGAGAGAACAACCAAGGAGGAGGAGGCCGACAATTTGGCGGTGATCTTGCTGCAAAGAGACAAAGAAGGAATCTGAGTGAATCCGGTACCTTTGTCCCTTTCTCTCTACCTCTCTTGCGGTGATCCTCGCTCCCATCTCTCCCCCTTCTGGTCCTAATTCCCCAAACACTGCTCCCATCAAGTTTTTCCCTCCAATTAGGAATCCTACCTTTCATCCTAGACATTCCTATTACCAAGCAAATCCTATTCCAATTCCTCCAAACTGGGTCTTTCCCATAGATCATTTACCATACTTTGTTCAGTTTCTTCTCTCCTTCCATGAGGAGAAAAGCGAAAACAACCAAGTCAAATACATCGACCATAATTTGAAAAGGAGACCTTATGTTTTGTATCCTGCCACCCCAAATCTTAGTCAAGAAGACTTAGTAGCAAATTATGGAAAGTACTTTGATCCTCTCCTTCTGCTCTGGAACAGATTCTATCTTTCAAACGATAGATTTGTCCAAGATGAGCTTGTTTATCTGGCCTGGACCATTTATAGTAAAGTCTATAATCTTCCAGCTCTCCCCCCAAATGATCCTTTCCTAGTTGGCCGGCCTTTCGATCGAAGATGATGAACTTAACCGGGGGCGGGAACAACCTGTTGAGCGACAAGTTAGCTAGGATCGAGGAGAGCACCAATAAATATGTTCGGGATGCAGAATGCCGCAAATCTAGCCTACATTGAATTACAGCACTGATGGCCTCCATGCCAGGAGGAGCTTCCATGGACACAGCTTTTCCAAATGCTATGTCAAGTCAACCAGCCCCATTGATCACCGAATCCATTCCTCCTCTTCAATATGTCACTCCTTCAGCTGTTCCATTTGTTGTGTCAGCCACAACCATTCCAGTTGTTACCTCAGCTGCACCCATAGCTATCTCAACCTCAACTCTCCAACCTATCTCTCTTCCATCCTTCACTCCAACCATTGATGCCTCATCGTCCATTCTCCTACAACCATTGCTCTCCCCACTTTACCTACATCGGCCTCACCTCTCAACCTCAGCCTCAACCTCCCGCCAGCATCTCCAAATTGCACCCAATTCCCTCAACGTTTCAAGCTATCGGTCACACAGCGCTTCCATCTCCATAGTGTCGCTTACTCCCACTCTTGCTCCCTCTCTATCAGACTTGCCCCAACTTGTTCCACCTATGTCAGTCACTCCCTCTTCTGCTCCAGAAATATCAGCCATTCCCCTATCAGTCCCTCCCATGTCAGTCACTACTTCCATTCCACCCTTAACTGATACCATCCTCGCCTTTTCATTTCCCTCGTGTGGCCAGGTTGCACTCGTGGTCTCAGCTGCTATCCTTATCTCTTCAGCTGACACTGCAACTGCTTCCCTTCCTCTTCCCACAGCTGACATACCCTCTCACCCAAACCAAGCCTCCCCACTGTTTGTTCTGTCTGACCTCTCTCTTCACACTTCCCACACTCTTTCTGTCAGCCCAGTGTTTATCTTCAAGCCTACTGCTCCTGAACCTTACCTAGAAGATGATCTTGGTTCCCTTTCCCCTGAAAAATCTATGGACCGCACCTTCATGGATTCCTCTTCTTCGACTCCTCCAAATCCACTCTCGAGGGCGATCTAGCCCTCTCTCTCTCCCTCTCGCTAGCCAAGAGGAAAGCTAGACAACAACGCAATAAAATTATTTCAAAAGCTTTACTTCATCCTACTGGCACAAAGATTGTCTTTCCTGAAGACATGCCTACCCCTTCACCTAAGCCAGAAGCCCAAATCCCAGCCTACCCCATGGATGCTTTCTTTCCCCCTGACCCTGAGGATGCTGATATTCACACCCATCGCTTATTCTCAAATGCGCCTCGAACCCTCTCAACCACTGCCAAGCTTCCCGCCAAGTTCTATGTCTCTGGCCGCCTAAGCTCGATCTTTTATATACTCATCATCTGCATATGAAGTCAGCCTTTACCCGCCGACACATCGACAGCCTTGCTACACTTCAAGAAGAAGTTGCCTCTCTCCGAACCTCACCCAGACATCACCACCGAGGTGCAAGCCGCCATCGCTGCCTGTGGTGCTCCTGAAGCTCATATGGATGACCGGAGGACTCTCTTACTCTACCAACAAGAGTGGTCCAATCGCAGCTTTCAATCTTGTCAAGCCGTTATGCTTCAAACCATTCAAGAGGAGAAGAAGCGTAAAAGCTCGAGCTAATGCTTACATGGTCGAAACCGATTCTCGTGGATCGACTAAAGCCGATGCCCGACGCCGTTGACACCGAAGGTCGACATTCCATCGAAAATCTTGCCGAACCGAAAAGAACCAAAACTCGAAGCACAAGCGTAAGTGGCTCAAGCGTAACCCCATCCAAGAATCAAGGAGAAATTCAAGCGCACAGAACAAGTACGGAAGTCGGGCTACAAAAAATGAAGTCTGAAGTTGGTCCATCGCTTGAAGCAGCCCAAAACAATTTGAAGGATCCACATCGCCTCTTCTGATATTTTCATCTCTCTCTTATTTCTGAACAAACCTTTTAATCCCTCGCTTTACTTGTACCTTACTTTGGGCTTTGTTCTTAAAATTATCGACTACTTCTCATTATATTGTTTGCTTGTGGTACTAACGTAAATTTTGCAGAACTTTAAAATTTCGGCTACGCGGTTTTTCTAAATGAATGGTTTTAAGCAAATAGGAGGAGATTGTTGAATCTTGAAATTAAAAAGATTTGCTTAAAAACATTTCACTTGATTGTCACCAGACAAATAGATTATAATTGGTCACCGAATATTATTTTGTCACCACTTATCTCAAATTCGGTGATCTATACGTACCTATAGATTGAGTTTATCTTTCCTTATTTGTTTAATCATACACTTGTACTAACTCTTTTCCCACTTTGTGTTTTGGTAGATGTCCGCCATATAATATCTCACAAGATCCTTTGAGATCTTGCTTGCCTCGCCTTTAACACATTTTCAAATTCAAATGTGTTCCTAACGGTTGCTTTGCAAAGACTATCTATAAATACCCATTGGAAGCATTGGTGAAGACACGAATCTTAACAGCTTTTGAAGTCAAGAAACTTTCTACTCAAAATCTCTCGACTTCGCCTTCACGAAAACCTTAGCTAGATACTTCTCATTGAAAATTTCTCTCTAGTTATTGTTTAGACAAAACACCTGAGTATTTCATTTCAAATTATTTAGAACTCGATCGGTTTGTCTCACGAGTTTGATTGTCTCAATCATTCTCCCCAAACACCGGTCTTTTGTTGTACAACGATCCATTAGAGATCAAATAGATTTTTAATAAAATTAGTGCACTTCAAAATCCAAGTCGACCAACTTGGTAGTGGGCGTACTTGATTTATCGTGAACCACTTCAAGCGATTTGTCGGCCATTTCTTATATTATTGCAAAGCGACTTAACACTTAAGAAGTTATTCAAGCGATTAAGTGTCGGCCGGATAACAACAATGTTTGCTTACTTGTTCGGTTAACTTGTGTTCGAGTTTTCTCATATTCGGTGATCATACATTAAAATAGATTTCTCTTGAAAAGTTGTGTCGGCCGGTGACCAACTTCCTTCACTTAACGAATTTCAAG